>CP110843.1:28972703-30172703 GCA_028411795.1 Euphorbia peplus
TTTCTTAATATATTTTTCATTCATATAAATTTCACAATTGTCATTGGGCCTTTCATAATCGCATGTACGTACGGCTAGACGACAAGGACCGCAACAAATTGAACTCTAAAGTCTCTATTTGTACAGTCAAAATATTTATATTGGCTTCAAATTATTTTCTCATATATGCAAGAATTTTCTATGTTGAAAAAAATGTTGCCTTTGAAAGTTATGTCTTACCAATTCTCATTTAAGAATTAATTAATGTTTTGTATTCAATATATTCATGCTTTCTATATTATGATCAAATCGTGACTATATTTGTGAGTCCAACAAGCGTCACAGCTTATCAATCGAATTTGTTATAATATAAATTAAACTTATTTCATGTAAACTTCAGTTTCTTACACACGTAAGCTAAGAAGAAGTCGTTGACTTGCGATTCCACTCTAGTGCCTAAGTCAACCAAGATCAGTGGTGGGATGAAGAATAATTTGAGAGATCAAATGTATGAACAATGTATCTTGAGGTATGATTATATCAGGCCATTTATAGAAAACGATATAATTCTTACCCTAGTTGATTTAGGACTTGATTAGAATTCTATATATGTCAGACAAAAAGATTCATATTAGTTGGGGCTTTTTTAATCCAAAAAAAGATTGCTAAGTGGGGAGTAGAATTTGGAGAGGGGAGAGAATCTACGAAGCTTCGAAGAGGGATTTTCTATTGGTTCATGTGGACGTTATTACCTACTCGGGTTACATGTTTCCCCTCACAAGCACATTGCTTCAAACTATTATTCAAGGATATTGCTTGCTCTCACTTGCTCGTTACTAATATGCTTTATTAAATCAGATGCGAAAGTTGTTATATATACAATCAAGTCTAACAATGTTTTATCTTCGTCCCTATTTGATTCTTTAGGGAATACATCTATTCTCAAGTCTAGATTCATATCCTATTTGTTTCACTAATATGCTCTTTTGATGGAAAATTATCCTATAATTACTCGATTATCAATCTTTAATGAACGCTTTTTTTGCGTATTTTGTAGTTAATAAAAGAAAATATTGGTTCTTAAATTTTCCTATAGCTGCCATCATTTAAAATTATTAATGTTATTAATATTTAAAATACATTTTAGATCAAATAGTTTTACAAATCAAATTTAGAGGCCCTGTTATCTTTTTACTCAGAATAACGATAACAATAAAATAGTCAAGTCACATGATTTTGCAGGTGAACCAATTTGGATTCACATTAATTACCTCCAAGTTCGGGTTAGCTACCTCAATCAAAACTCAAAGGTACTAGTTAATTTTTTTTCTATAAAAAGTACTAATTAATTATTTGAGATTAAAACAATCCAATAGGGTCAAATAGTAGTTTAGGAATTCATTGTGTGACATGAATGGAATTTCTATAATTAGTATGTAATTACGTTCTCTAATAGACTTTTTGGTGATTATTAATCCAATAATTGTTTCTAAAGTTTGACATTCTATGTGACTAAAAGATTTAAAAGAATCATAACTATGGATTTGGTGGATGGAAGTTGGTTTAATATTTATGCTTTAATTCGTCCATTTCTAACAAACATTAATAAGTTAATAAATATGTCTGTCTTCACCAAAATAAAAATAAAATTATTCTGTTTCCTTCTTAAGCATTTGTATGCATGAAGTCAACAAGTTGAGCAGCAGCATACCATAATATACTACAAATTGGAAGACAAAGAGGGAGTTTTTTAACATAAAAAGAACAAGAGGGATTTTAAGTTAAAATACTATAAGAAATTCAAACAAATAAATGGAAACAATATTATTAGGATAACATTTTTTATTTAAATTACTGGTACCAATTAACATACATAATATTAATTTAAGAAATTTAATCTAAAAATTTGAATATGTAATTAGTTGATATCGTTTAGAAGTCCATTGTTGGTTCATTCATCTATTTATGTCATCTTTCATGGAAGAAACTTGTGTATTCATATATGGTTCTCGATCAACCTGAGGCGAGTTTACACAAGCTAGAGCACAAAGTGGTCGGCTTGGGAATTTGTCTCAAAGCAAGCTATAAGGCATGTCTTGCCATTATATTAGATATAATATATACTTTATAATTTTTATTTGTATCTAGCCATCTCTTTGGTTCAATTCGTATATCATAGTGTAAATAGGATGGGCTCAAAATATTAAATGCGTTCAATTCGATTAAATATCCGAAGAATGAGATTATGAATTTGACCACATTATTGATTATTTTTTATTGTATTGAGTCAAATGAAGTAAAAAAGAAACACTCAATAGTTTGGTCCAACACTAAATCATTCATTCTCTACACGATATACGGTCCAATATGATATCTAAAGAATTAGTAGTCAACTTTAAGTGTAATATTTGTTTGTTTATTCGTAAAATATAATTCTGTTACTAAGACGAATCATATTAAAGCTAGAAAATAATTCTCAAAACCACGTCGATCCAGACCATATATATAATAGAATTTTTCCTTACAACCCCGACGCATCTAGATTTACATATATCAAGTATTTGTATCCACACTTCAACTAAAACTAGTTAAGCTCTCTAGAAGCCTCATCTCCTTCAACACCCTTACAAACTACCTTGGCTACACCCAACAAATTAGTATAAAAGATTTCTATTATAGTCAATTCTATAGTTAATTAATCACCTTGAATATTGGTTTCTTTTCAATTTTATACCATGTTTACATCCATAAATTCAGCCAATTTTTTGGGTATGGATAACCAAATTGAATTGGCTTTGCTTGCTCAAATGAACAACAATGACAAACAAAGTTTTCTCATAAATAGGAAAAAATTGATCATAAAAGTGAAAAAAAGATATTCAACTTGGACATTCTTTAATTTCTTCATCTATAATTTTATTTTATTATTCCTTTTTAAAATTATATTTTTTATATTTTACTTTTGTCTTCATGCATAACTCCCTCTTTAACCAACTTATCTTCTCACAATAATGTGGGACCTTAAAAAATCCCTATTTAAACACAACTAAATACTCCAAATTTTCCAATTCAAAACCTCACTAGCTACGTACTTCAATGGCTAATTCTAATTTTCTCCATCTTCTTCCCCAATTTCTACTAATAATTTTTCTGAATTTTTCACCAAAATCTATAGCTCAAAGACCACCTTCTCCTGGTTATCATCCAAGTTCAAGAATGAGGCCAGTTAGCTTTGATCAAGGTTTCAGAAATCTTTGGGGGCCTCAACATCAAAGAGTTGACCAAGGCACTTTGAATATATGGCTTGATTCTTCCTCAGGTTACCATTTTCATTTTATTGGTTTATTGAATAGTTATTACTTCATTTTTCTCAAATTTAACCAATCTAAAAGTTTAGGTATTAATTGATACTTTATAGTAAAAAATGATAGGTGTCAACATCAGAAGTATATGCATGGGTAAAAAAGTTTGTCTATTACACACAGTAGTTATGTGTTACTTTTAACGTTTATAGTGACATGGTTAGTCCCGATAATTTCGATAAGTTGAAACGTCTATCACTTTAATCAAATAACTTCAACGAGAGAATGTGTCATTTTATAAATATTACTCTAAAGCAAGTCTAAGATATACTCGCTTCAATTTAAAGAGTTAATTAGTGGTTTTCAATATGCACTAAAGTATAACTTGAGAGCTAAAATCAAAATTCACCCTTGTCTCTCTTTTTGTTTTTACTTGAAGATACTGAATATGAAATTAATATAAAAATTAGGCAAACAATCTATTTTTTAATTAATATATGTTATATTAATTGGATTTTCAGGAAGTGGGTACAAGTCACTTCGTCCATATAGGTCAGGATATTTTGGTGCTGCCATCAAACTTCATCCTGGTTACACGGCTGGAGTCATTACTTCACTATATGTAAGAATAAGAATGCTTTTATTTTTAAAAATATTACGTAATTGCAATATTGGAATTTAGAAAATAGGCAATATTTGAAAAAAATAATCTAATATTTTTAATATTATTTGAATAAAAATGAGTGCAGCTATCAAACAATGAAGATTATCCAGGAAATCATGATGAAGTGGACATAGAATTTCTGGGGACAACTCAAGATAAGCCATACATATTGCAAACCAATGTGTACATTAGAGGAAGTGGAGATGGCAAAATAATTGGAAGAGAAATGAAGTTTCATCTTTGGTTTGATCCAACTCAAGATTTTCATGATTATGCTGTTTTGTGGACCCAAAATGAGATCATGTTAGTATATACATTAACCTTTTATTTATTTATTTTTTTACCCGTTACTTTATGGTTACCAAAATGGTGTCCAAATGTAGGAAGTATCGATCTAATTGAGATGTCTAATTCATAATTAAGCTATAACTAAAATTTTCATATATATATATGATCAAAGTGATAATAACCTATCATATATTATTCATTTATATATTTCACGTGATTATTTACAATATCAAAATACAAAAGAATAAAATAAAATATAATAGGAGTGAAAAATAGGCCATGATATGAAGTCAATATAACGCCTAAGTGTTGCCGAAAAAAGTATAACGCCTAAATGAGCTAGTATGTAGGATTAATTTAGTATAAAGTAAACGTGAGTTTAATTTATATTAGCATAAAACAGTCACGTATCAATATATGATTGATAATTTTAAAACAATAGTCAAACTCGTAAAGATGACAAAAAGAATCAATTTAGCTCAGATCAAAGATTATGTTGCAACCTTGTCACGCTACTGATAAAGATCGACAAATAAACCAAATTTAATAAAAAAATAATCAAAATTAAATTTCGATTCGGGTTAAATTGTTCACGTATGTTAGGAGGTTTTGATACATTCTAGTATTTTACACAATTCAATTTATTATTTTGATTTATTTGACCAAAACATCAAATTGATTCATTTTGTTCATTTCAAGTCTTATACTTTCACAAAAGTTAGAATAGTTGGTGGCATTTATAAATAATATACTTTTAATTAGAAATATCTCGTGAACCAAAATTCTAGAGGATGCATTAATGAATTTGATTATGCAATTTCCTGTCTTTTTCTTTCTAATTAATTTCATGATTTGGACTGCAGATTTTTTGTAGATGATGTTCCAATTAGAAGGTATCCAAGAAAAAGTGATGCAACATTTCCTTTAAGGCCAATGTGGGTTTATGGCTCTATTTGGGATGCATCTTCTTGGGCCACTGAGGATGGAAAGTACAAAGCTGATTACAAGTACCAACCCTTCATTGGTAGGTACAAAAATTTCAAAATTAGTGGTTGTCCAACCGGTGCATCGTCCGCTTGCCGACCGCCTTCTGTCTCACCGTATGGCTCTGGCGGGCTAAGCCAACAACAGTACTCTGCTATGAATTCGGTGCAGAGGAACTACTTGGTTTATGACTATTGTAGGGATTCTAGAAGAGACCGTTCTCAAATACCAGAGTGCTAAAAAAGTGCTCCGTAAATTTGGAGGCAACTATAAATGTCGTTAAAAAGTTTGAAATTTATGTACACTAAGGATGTACTTTGGATTTGTAATTTTGTTTTATTTTTAAGGGTTTGTTTTGGAGGGGTGTTGAGATGGGTCTCACTTGCCAAGAATTGGTGCAAAAAGTGTGTAAATGAATTGTCATCCAAGCCTCCAAGGATTTGAAGGGTGTTTTTTGTTTTAATTGGAATAAGGATTAATAATACATTTATTTGGTGTGCTAATTGAACTATACTCGTAACGTATAAAATGAATTGGTCAATTATAACTGTGTAAAGACGTGATGTTGATAACTTTGGTTGTTTCCATGTTATTTTGGTAGGAAATTATTCGTAAATGACTTTATTGAAAAAAATATTGTATTTTCTATTGTAATTGCAAGCTTAATAAAAAATAATATCAAACATGTCTAGAAAACTTTTATTTAATTCAATCAAACCAACCACAAAGCACATCTATAATTAATTTAGCTGAAACCAATTAACTCATTTCATATATTATTATGTAAAATTCAATTTCTTTACTAATACTTGATATATGTATTTCTCTTTTTCTCCTTTACCCTTCTACTTTATTTTATTTACTATATCTTTTATGCATTATTGATGGAAAAATAATAATAAAAAGAATTTGGAATGTTTGTGTAGAGGTACACACCTGTCCTGAATCATAAAGATTTGATAAAGAAATAGAACAAAAGTCGACAAATTTGGTAATGGATGTTTGTGCCTACTTTTTCCGAATATATAGAAGAGAATTTTTCACTTGTGAATTGTTATTGTCTTATATTTAATTGGATTTTTGCATATATATGTATCTATCATGTGAATTTTGATTTTGGACCACTTAATTAATTTTATGATTTTTCTTACATGTTTGCATTATTGTGTTGGCTTAATTTATGACTTGATAACAACTCAGGTTTTCTCTTAGATATAGATCCAAGGACAAGTTCTCAGGTTGCTGCAATGACTTGCTTCGAGGCACAACTTAGACTCGTTGAAAAACAAAACATGGTGAACCGGGAGATCCTGTCGTTTAGAGACCTATAAACGAGACACATTTTGGACCGATCAAACGCAGATGATCGATATAAATTCAGTCGTGAGGTTGCTGGAAGGAGGAGTTTAAAGATTATAGGATGTATCTTATCCTGAATTGGATGAGGTATTTTGATAATTTAATTTAGCTTTTAAGTAGTATGATTTACATAAGATACAATTTGGAAAGTAATTTAACATAAGTCACATACGCAGGAATGGATGAAAATACAATATGGAAAGTGGGGCTGAGCTTCACAGGGCGAATATTCACGGTTTATCACAAATCGTGAGGCTTATACATCAAGTAAACCGTTGGGGACCTTTTGAATGGCTTTCCTGATAAAAAGTCACCCATGATCCAAAGGTAAAAATGTTTACCAAAAAGAGTAATCTTAAGTCCTTCGACGGAAGAGCTTTCCAGCGCGTCGTGCTCATCAAAGGATATCAAATTCAGTTGCTTGATATATGCTTAAAAGCGATATAAGTAAATCTTTACCTTTTTACTTGTATAAATCTATACTTTTCGCCACGAAAGCGGATAAAAAGACTAGAGTTCGAATTCAACTCTCGTGTGCAATACATGTAAAAGAAGTCATCTTCTAACCATACAGAACAAAGTGTTACCGTTTTATAAATCCAACTTTTTGTTAAGCACACTAAACCAGAACTTTTTTTGTGATGAGATCAACAAATGATATCTTAGAATCGGTGTTTAGCCTATGCTTCCCCCTCCATGGGTGTGTGTTCGGTTCAGACCCGAATTTGATTGAAGCATTTTCCGTTCGGGAAGCCCTTAGCTGGATAAAAAATTGTAATCGAAAGGAGTCAACAAGTTTTTCTGTTCAAGAAGCTATTAGTTGGATCAAGTATAATATTTGGACTAATGTTGCAGTCGACTCAGATTTCTTGATAGTTGTGCAATTGATAGCCCGCCCGTTAGAAGTTTCTTTACCTTTTAACGACATAGTCAAAGATTGTAGGTTGTTGCTTAACGAGGTTTCTAATTGCTCTATTGCATTTGTTAAATGCTCGACTAATATTGTCGCTTATTTATTTCCAAGTAGTTTTTACATTCCTAATTATCGGGTTGAGTGGTTATATGTACCTCCCGACTTTATTTATTCGTTGCTTTTGCATTTCTCATTTTAATGAAGTTTTTTTTGGTTGTAAAAAAAAAAAAAGCAAAGATATTTTTACAAAAGGAAAAGTGTGAGAACAATTGGGCTTCTTTTAGCCGTTTAGATAGAACTAATGGGCCGTTTAGATAGAACTGTTGGGCCATTTCCAATCCAAATGGGCCTATATATTGTTTGGAATGTTGATCTTCAGCAATTTGGTAAGCTCTCAGCTTGTATAAAAGAGTGAAAACAGGGGGGTGTATTGGTTTAAGATTCTAGAGGATTTTTTTGGATTTTAAAAGTCGAGGGGTATTCAATATGGATTTTTAAAACTCCTTTAAAATCTGATGGTATTCAATTAGGACTTTATGAATTCCATTAAAATCTAGTGGTATTCAATATTTCCTTGACTTGTAAGGATTCTACTTGCTCATAGACTTCCTAGGATTTTGAGTCCACTAGTATAAATAAAAATCTCTGCAGAAATCTCTCCTCTCCCCACCAGATTTTGACGGCCTCCTTCTTTGTTCTTCGCCGAATATCCACTGTTCGATTATTTTCCCTTCTTCGTCCAATCTCAAGTATAATCTTTATTGTTTGTTTGCTTTTCTTGTGCTTTTCATATGATTGTCCGTCTGTTATACAACAACAATACTGGATGTTTGCATGCTTATTTGATTAACGTTCATGTGTTAGGTTTGCTTGCATTTGTTTTTCATAAATCGTAACTCTGCTCTCTAACCCTTTCCACCTTTCACTGATTTTTTTACCTTCCTGCACCTTCTTCAACATCAGAAATATTGTTCAGTTAAAAGCAAGTTTTTTCATAAATCGTTCATGTGCTTTTAACCTAACCCAAGTTTCTTTTATTGTTATTATTTTAAAAATATAATAACAGCACTTATCTATATAACCTAGTATTATTATAACTCAAGTTTTTTGTCTGGTTCAACATCTAATTTTAATAAATAGTTCAAATATTGATGGTGTTTGCCGACTCCTGAATCAGAAATTCTGTAAAAAAGACAAATTCTAACGTTTGATTTTCTGATATCTAATTGACTGCCAGTTCTTTCTTGGAATTAATCAGATGTTGAACCAGTTAAGTTGAACCAGTCTAGCTAAGCTAGGTTTATATACATCTATATAAAGAGATTGATTCTAACGTTTATATAGCTAAGTTGAACCAGTCTAGCTAAGCTAGGTTTATGATTTAACAATTTATGGATTTTTTAAAGTTTATGAAAACAATCTAATAAAATCTGCATAGATTTATTAAACAATCATGGAATTACAGAGTTCTTTAAAATCCATGGATTTTAAAAAGTCAGTCAAAATCTTTTAAAATCTGGATTGAATACACCCCTCTAAGTTTCGAAAGTAGTAAACATTATGCATCGATATGTTAAGATACCAATATTACACACTGAATCAACAATTTTTTTATAAAATGACACGTTTGTACCACATCGATTATAGTTTCAATTATCATACCATGATCTCCGGTTAACCAATAAGAGTGAAGGAAAGAAATCCAATAAGAGCCAAGACAAGAATAATAGATATGTAAACTACTACTAATTAATTAAACCAGCCGAAATTCAAAACAGGAAAACAACTAAAACTACCAAAATAACTACTAACTGAAATGTATCCTTTGGCCATTAGGTTAAAGCAAATCGGCTTCGGTTTTTAGGACACCATGCCAATCCCACAATCTGTAACTCATCGTCGATGAGGATTCCCCCGTTGTATTCCTCATAGATTTTATATAATTGGAAACGGAGTTCATGTTTCTGTAACGGAATGGTAGAGTTCATATTTCTGTAACGGAATGTTAGAGAACCCGACACATTCAAGACGATATTTCCACATATGCAGCCTTTGATGTCGGTACACCCTCGACTCTCCTAACACGTTGTCAATTTGCCTTTGGATCTCTTCTTCTGGATAAGCCATGTTGTTGTTATAGAGACGACAGAAAATAATCGTATGATTCAGTTAGTCGGGTGGAAAGACAACTAGAATTATGGCAAATCTCGGTCTCGAAAACTAGCATGAGACCCGGCTTTAGACTCTTAACACTCGACATAGCCTGCATGAAAGCTGGAGGCTCTTGTAATAAGGTGTTGAGTGTGTTAATCCACACTAGTATGGATTCTTGGCCACCATTTTTCTCACTGGATAAGTATGGAGATCTTCCAACACATCACAACCTTGGTCAGCTCCGGGTGTGATCCAAGTAAGCTTTGCAATGTCGAGCAGTCGGTCGAAATTATGGAACAATGCAAACATGCCTTGGCAAAAACCATTCGCAACTCGCCTTGTCCAGAAGGATATCTTTCGTCAACGATTCAAGTATCGATTTCTTTATACACTGAATCAAAACTGTTTGAATCACCAGAATCAATTGCCCTACACAAGTTGAATAATTTGTTGAAAACTTGACCTGAAAAATGTCTCATTGAATGATCAAAAATATAATTAGTTGTAGCCATAATGTATATTACTGCTCCTCCATTCTCTCCTCATTTACTCAGGCAATGCAAATCCATAGTTCAAGTTAATCAGATACATCAGCAAACCCTAATCCATGGCTTCTTTCCCCATTTTTCATTCACTCTAATTTCCACTTACTTTGCTCAACTGGGTTTCACTCCAATGTCTATGTTTGTAACACAATTGTCTCTATGTATGGCCGGTGTGGGGCGTTAGCTTCTGCTCGCCAAATGTTTGATGAAATGTCTCAAACTCAGGTTTTTGATTTGGTTTCATGGACTTCGATTGTTTCTGCTTATATGCACAATGGGGATTCCAATAACGCCATTGGGTTGTTCCGAACAATGTGTGCATCCGGTTGTGATGATATTAAACCAGATGCTTTTAGTCTTGCGAATGTGCTTCCTGCTTTTGTTTCTATGGGGGATTGGTTGCGTGGTAAGCAGCTACATGGTTTTGCTATGAGGAGTGGCTTATTTGAAGATGTTTTCGTGGCTAACTCATTGGTGGATATGTATGCCAAGTGTGGAATGATGGAAGAGGCTGATAAGGTTTTCAAGCAAGTGAACAAGAAGAATGTTGTTACGTGGAACTCAATGGTCACCGGGTATTCTCAGCTCGGGAGGTTTGAGGAAACACTTGCTTTGTTCAAGAAAATGAGGACGGAAAAGATCGACTTTGATGTTGTATCTTGGAATGCTGTTATTGCAGGATATGCACAGAGAGAGCGTGGGTACGAAGCATTGGATGTCTTTAGGCAAATGCAGGTTGCTGGAGTGAAGCCAGATGAGGTTACTCTCTTGTCACTCCTCTCTGGTTGTGCTTCGGTTGGAGCATTGTGTCAAGGGAAGGAGGCTCATTGTTATGCTATAAAAAGCTTTTTGAAGTTTGACAGGAGTGATCCAAGGGATGAGCTTTCCGTGATGAACACAATAATTGACATGTATGCTAAATGCAAAAGTATCATTGTAGCTCGTGCCATTTTCGATTCTATAGCACCAAAAGATAGGGATGTAGTGACTTGGAATGCTATGATAGGTGGCTATGCTCAACACGGAGAAGGGAACGGGGCATTAGAACTCTTCTCCCGGATGCTTAAGCAAGATCAATCATTGAAACCCAATGCGTATACTGTCGCTTATGCCTTGACTGCGTCTGGCCGTTTAGCTGCTGTGAGATCTGGTAAACAAATCCATGCTTATGCGTTGCGCAATCAATTCAGTTCCGATGTAGTTGTTGTGGCTAATTGCCTTATAAATATGTATTCCAAATGCGGAGATAATAACGTTGCTAGAATAGTATTTAATAACATGTTGCATAGAGACGCTGTTTCGTGGAACATCCTAATGACAGGTTATGGAATGCATGGTCATGGTGAAGAGGCATTGAAAGTTTTCGATGAGATGATAAAAGAGGGCCTTGCTCCTAGTAGCGTAACTTTCCTCGTTGTTCTCTACGCATGCAGCCATTCCGGAATGGTTGATGAAGGGATTAAATATTTTGATACCATGAGCGCGAAGTATGGGATTACTCCTGGACAAGAACACTATTGTTCCATGGTAGACTTATTCGGGCGTGCGGGCCGGTTAGATGAAGCAACGAATCTAATCAACGGCATGCCAATGGAGCCAGATCCAGCAGTATGGATCGCATTGCTTGGTGGCTGCAGAAAATATGCAAATGTTGAAATAGGGGAATTTGCTGCAAATAAGTTAATGCAGTTAGAATCCAGAGAGAGTGGAGCATACACATTGTTATCCAACATATATGCCAACGCGAAACGATGGGATGACATGAGCAGAGTCCTATCTTTGATGAAACATTCGGGAATAAGGAAGAGACCGGCTTGTAGTTGGGTGCAAGACAAGAAAGGCACTGCAACATTCTTTGCAGGAGACAGAGCACATCCACAGTCGAAACAGATACATGAAATCCTCCGCGAACTGATACGAAGAATTGAAGTTCTCGGATATGTTCCAGAGACGAGCTTTGCACTCCATGATGTGGATGATAAAGAGAAAGATAATCTTCTTATTGACCATAGTGAGAAGATAGCACTTGCTTATGGCATCTTAACATCAGCTCCAGGTGCGCCTATTAGGATCATTAAGAATTTGCGTACATGTGGAGATTGTCACAGTGCTTTTACTTATATATCTAGGATTATTGATCATGAAATCATATTGAGAGATTCTAGTCGTTTCCATCATTTCAAGAAAGGATCTTGCTCTTGTAGGGGCTATTGGTGATTTGTAATTTTTGATGTACAATTTAGAAATAGATGAAGAGTTGCTGCTGTATTCAATGGCATTTGTGGAAGATAATGATAAAACTAATTTTGGACCTTGCATATCAGTTCAAGATGTCTTTAGCGTAATCAGTTTATTGACATGTTAATGTTGAGTTACCACACTCCGTTAGATATTCCGCATTGTTTTAGTAAAGCTATGTAAATCTTTATATACATGAGACAATCATTTTGGATACATTTTTGGGTGTAAACACTGGATATCAAGGAAGATGAAGAAACCTTCCATTCTGATATCAAAATACAGATAATTCTACAAAGTACCCTGTGTACAACTACTACTGTTACATCATATGCAAAATTATTTGAGAGCTACATTTGGTCCGGCAACAACTACATTTTTTACCCCTGAAATTATCTAAATTCATTTAACAATCCCATGTACTTCGATGAAGCAGCCCTAGTTAGCACTTGTATTTGTACTTTTCGGATAATATAGCGCATAATAACAAATCTGTCCGACCTATCTTCTACAATCTGTAACAGGTGCATCATCATCGACATCAGATGTGATCTTCTTAGTTGCAATCAGGAGCTATGTCATCCGAAATCACAAGTACTTTAGATTAAGGCTAAATCGAAATTTAGAGGTTTGTTGACGAAATTTTGACGAGTACAAGGACCAAATATACGGCTTTCCTCTGCAAAGTATTGACCTCTCACTTGCTAGCTAGTTGCAACTCATTTGCCATTGTAAGTACCTCTCGACATTGTCTAGTCCACAGAGCTCCTTTACGACAGGCATGGTGGCAGGCACTTCCAAGACGAATGTCGAATCAAAACCATCTAAGCAACCCCATGAATGAAGCTGTCCTCTAGCTTCTCTGATAGCAGTGCTTGTGGCACAGTGAACTGAGGCTGCTAGGAGCAATGGTGGCTCACCAGAAGCTGAAAAAGGCAATTCGTAAAGCATAAAATGTTTGTGTCTAGATATAGAAAAGCTACATTCATATTCTTTGCAAGTAAGCCTACGATAAGTGCAGAAATTCTAGACTACTTGAAATAACACAAAATACATTTAGATTAAGCTGATATCTCGATGTTTTCATAAGTTTCTCTTCACTTTTCGTATTCGGTTTTTCGGTACATTTGTGACATACTTTTGTTGCCTGGAACAACTGATGTGGTATTAACGGGTGGCAACATGAAGAATTGCTCAGATACGGTCGACACTTATTTATAATGAAGCTCCACAAATATGGAAAAAGTCTTACCTTTCGAAGTGGTGTCCACTGCTGACTATCTCAACGTGAGCTGTTTTGGAATGGTGCCTTCAGTGTCTACTAATCCATCTGAATTTGTTGTGTATTCTTCAAGCATGAAAAACCCTATCCCTTGAACAAAAGCCCCTTCAATCTGCAAACAATAATCTCAACCCCTCAGCATATAATACCATAAAAATCCACTGATTACTTTCTCCTCGTACGATTTTACCCGTTGTTTGGAAGAGCTAGGAAAATGGCAACAAGAGAAAAAGTGGAGTGAAACAGTTTTACAGCAGATTCTAAATGCTTCACAGCTTGATTCGGATGTAGTCCTCCCGGAAGTAAAACCCCCTTGAATTAAACTCAAGGTATCGGATTGTATCACTCGTATTTTGTCTAAGAGGTCTCGTGCTCCATCACATTCCACGGTACTAAGTGAAAATGCAGCCATCTGTTTTACCTTGGTCCAGAGCCCCTGCCGAGCTCTATTCCCCCAACTTCAACAACAACAGATCCATCAGTTAAAATGCTTACTCTTCCTGGCGTTGGCCTTACATGCACACCGTGTATGATCGGTATTCGAGAAAGACCTCTTTTCTTCCACAAATTATACCTATTAAACTCTTTTATCATTGCCATCCTTTCCATACAGCTTGAAGATGCAGCTAACTTCTCCCATATTGAAGTTAAAGTGTACTCTACAGGTTCGCTGATGCTTCTAGCATCATAGAACCGGTTAAGGCTTTCATAAGTATGAAGATTTACCGATCTAACCAAATCAGTATCCACAGAAAGTGAAGTTGCCACATGTCCAATTACAGCTTCTGCAATAAACGATCCTTGAACCTCTCCAGGAGCCCGCATTCCTGATCCATCGCTCAAAATGCTAACTTTTCCTAGAGTTGATCTCAGCCTCACCTCATATACAACAGGAACTCGAGAAATACCTCGTTTCTTCCACACATTACACCGATTAAACTCTTTCATCATTTTAGTTCTCTGATCAAAGTTGGAAGATACAGCTAACTTATCCCAGATCGAAGTTAAAGTATATTCTTCAGGATCTCCCGCGCTAGCACCATAAAACGACTTAAAACTATCAAAACTGTTCAGATTTACAGTTCTAACTGTATCTGCATCCACAGAAAGAGAAGATGCAACATTTTCAATTATATGATCCTTGAACGTCACCAGGGCCTCGCATTGCTGATTTACTTACAAGGTTTGTCTTACACAATTTTATGTCAAAAGATAAAGCACCCCAGTCCTACTTTTTCAGTGAACTCACAATAGCACCTGGCATCAATATTCCAAAAACCACATTGACAAGCATGGAATCCGGCGAACCTTCACTTGTTGTGATTGAACATCCATTTATACTGCAAAAATAGTGGGTATGGTGTCAACAATTTTACAAAATAAGGTAGCTTATACTATTATACTTTTACGTTATCTCAACATAGTACATTTTGTATTTAAAAAAAAAAAAACATTTGCATATCGATAAACATAGTTTTAATGAGACTGTTCACCTTCAAAATCGAAATAACAAACCATATTATGAACGGTTTACGTTATTTTTAATTTGGCGCTTTACGAACTAAATTGATGTTTAACTTCATTTTACAAATCTGCAATTCGATTTATTGAATCGATATTTCGTTAATATATAGAGATAAATTGCTTAAAACATAAAAATATCATCAAAACTAAATAATATGATTTTCGATACTCAATTTTGTGAAAATATACATTGAACATGTCTTTCCTTATTTTCTTAAATCATACTATATATAATTCTTATTTACAAATTGTTAGACCAAAAATTCTTATTTAATATTAAGTAGAGACGAGTCTTGATTTTAAAAATTTCCCTTTTCATTTTAATAAAGTTGTTATCTAGTGTTCCAAGCATAAGTATGATTATATATAATAACAAATGAAATGAATACTAAACCGACCTTAGCTCAGTTGGTAGAGCGGAGGACTGTAGTGGAGATTCAACAGTATATCCTTAGGTCGCTGGTTCGAATCCGGCAGGTCGGATTTTTCATTTTGTAATCAATATTTATTTTTTGTATTTTTGCTATTATTTTTAGGGATATTCTATGGTCACTTTGTTTTTCACAAAGTAACCATTACTTTGTTTTGTCAACCATTGGATCATGGGTTGAAAACTAATCCAATGGTGAAAAAGACAAAGTCTAGACAAAGTAAGGGAAAAACAAAGTGACCATAGTCTACACCTTATTTTTATAGTAAGATAAAGTCTATCACAAGTTCACAGCCGAATCACATAATTCCATGATTTACTGAATACCAAAATCTTTGGATCTGTTTCGATTTCGAATTAGTCGGCACAGTGTGAATTCGAAAATCGAATGAAAAATCAAAAAAATAAATATAAAAATCTATGCAAATTATTTCCTTTTTCTAGTAAAAACGTGATATATATTTCATTAAAGAAAAAGGATAACTAACCAAAATGCAATGTCTTTTACTTTCCAATTTAACCTTAACGTAACCATATTCTTATAGAATAACACTGATTATATTCGCTACAAATAGGTATCTAAAAAGAAAAGTTATCACATATTTATAAATGTTTTTAACTACCTAGTATGAGATACTTAACATGCTCAAAAATATACATTTGGAACATGACGTTTGCAGGAAGTAATATCTGCAGGTTGCGTCAATAATGAGCTTCGTAATAATGCACTAACGTACTCTTATACCATTATGTCTACCCCCAACTCCAATAGATCTCTTACAAAAAAGATAGTAAAAAAACATATTCATAAATGTTTCATTATTTATGTAACCAGTTTCCTATTGGATACACTTAACGGTCTTCCTTAACATAATAAATACTAAAGAATTTGGGACAAAACAATATATTAATATGAATACATACAAAATAATGTTATCCAAATTAAATTTTATATAACGTATAATCGAGTCCAACTCAGCTGGCCCGAGCTCAATTTTTGTTATGATAAATACCAATCCCAATTCGTTATATACGTGAGCCTACATGAATTTAGTCGGACCAAACCTAAAGTTAAATATGTACAATCAAACCAAACTCGCTTGGACGGGTTGGACGGACTAACGGATTATTCAACAAGTCTACAAAATAATCCCCTCGAGGATTGATAAATGCAAGTCCAATTAGAGAGGTTGAACCGGTGATGGGTGAGCAGTGGCCACCGTGACTGACACCGTCCACCACCGGCCCATAACCCAATAAAATAAATAATAGAAATAAAAATATTATCCAGAAATTCATTATTGTATTTCTAAGTCTTCTGACACAACCCATCTGCCATCTCATCTTTCTTTTTCTTTTGTCCCTTCAAATTATTATTATTATTTTAACTTTTTCCCCTCTTTTTATGTCTTTTTTCTTTCTGAATATAGTACAAAATGAAATTCACTTTCCCTATGTCAATTATCTCACCTTTTTAACCTCATTTATTTCGTTTTTTCACTCCATTTTTTTACAAGAAATTATGGGTTAAATGATCCGTAAAATTGATAAGTTTAGTCTAAATAAATACAAGTTTAGGCATCAGTCCGATTATTATGCCGTATTGTATCTTTGATACTAAAATAAATTGGCATCAATGCAGCTTTAAAACTAATGAAAGGTTAGCCAATTGATGTTGATGAGTAGAATAACATCAATTTAATCTTAACATTTCTAAACAATGTCATTATGATCAATTTAATCTTAACATTTCTAAACTACTGGAAGGTTAGCCAATCGATGTACTTTATGAACTATATTTATAAAAGTTAGTGGTAAATTGAGTAAATTCTAAAGAAAAAGTAAACGATAAAATATAATGTTATATATTTTTTTATTTTTTTGAGTATTTTTATTTTATTATTTGAATGTTTAGTCAATTTAATTCACGTTCAACCTTCATCATTTATAATGTCAAATATAAGCTCTTCGATTTATAATTATAGAACCTATTTTATGTTATATGAGAATTTTATGCAAATTCAAGGACGAAAAATTATATAAACTATGTACTTGATTAATTTTGGCAGTTGAATAAATTAACAAATTAATATCATTGTTTTAAACAAAGGACGGTTTTATCGTTAAACTCCTAATTTAAATGCTCAAAATTGAGATTCCAATCACTTAGACCACTTAGGTATTTATAATAAGAACAATTCCAAACTAATTCCTGAATATACCTAATTAGCAAAAGCATTTTAGCTTCTTACTAGCGCCTAATTGATTTAATAAAGTAATCAATATATAGACCAGTAGGTATTTTTTTCCTTAAAATAAATCATTTCTTGGATGTATATCCTAAAATAGTTTAATTAGTATTAATTCCATTCTACAGCAATAATACAACTAAGCACAACTCAACACAACTGTTAATTATACTGGCTTTATCAAAAGAATATATTCCAAAAAAATTCCATATAAATTCCTAATCAATAATTACAACATGAACTTAAATTAAACCCAAAAAAAAAAAAGAATAATTCTCACATGTACAATATCTCTTCATATTTACCGCTCACTGAACCAATCAAAATCCACCAACTCAGCAAAACCAAAGTCACGTGACTAACCCAATATAATATAATCCATCCAAAAATCACTGCCTTTCTGTTCACAATGGACCCACCTATTCAAATTCCAATTCTGTACGACCTGTCGTTTTACAAAATCCAGCTGTACTCCACAATTCAAACACATCCACGCTGGCATAAAAAGCCCATCTTCAAATTAGCTGGCAATGTCTTTCAGCCACGTGTAAAATTTTCATTGGTTTGAAAACCTTCCTCTCCTACGTGACCTGTTCAACTTCCCTGCCAGCTCATTTAGTACTTGCCACGTGGCATCACCTTCCTGTATTTGGTCATTAAACAGTAGGGCCCGCATGACAGCTGGGTCCCGGAGGTTTTTCTGCACCCTTGTCAAATTAGTTGCGGCGACGTGTTCGAGAATTTTTCCTAATTTCCCGACGTCTTTTTCGGCGACGGTGAGGGATATTTCCGGCCAGGGCACGGCGGAGGAGAATGGTAATTGGATGCCGTCGGCTATTATGACCGGAATGCAACCCAATGCGACTGATTCAACCAGCCGCGGACTCCATGGTGCCCACCCCAATGGGCATAAGCAAAACACAGAACGTGCTATCTCCGATTGGTAGCCCGCAAACCTCTGCCGTTGCAAGTAGAATCTCCGGTCACCGTTGAATTTTCTCCATATAGCGGTCCTCACCTTCCTATCAAATCCCCGAAAAATAATATTAGTGAGCTGAAAAAGACTTAACTTACTAAGCAACATTTACTCGTTACGGGATACGTATACATAAACATATATATGTTTTAGCATTTTCCATCGTTGTGGTGCAATCCTAATTAAAGAAATATGAGTACTATCAAATGCACGGTTCCAAATCCCAATTCCGAGACTCATTATATGGCCCGAACATAAAACAATGTACGAAAATACCAAATTTGTTTCTATGAGACTTGAAATTGCACGATTGACGTAACTTAAGTCAACGATTTATATGTTGATTCTAAATCTGCTTTTCTCCAATAACGACATGGAAATACCGAATTTCCATCTATTAGACTTGAAATTGCACGATAAACACGACTTAATATATAACGATTTCTCTGTTCAGTCTAAATCCGCTTTTCTCCAATAACGACAGAACTAAATTGGTATCCCCAAGTACTAAAATGAAAATGATTGAAAAGGTCAGTGTTAGAAAAAATTACTTGCTGTAATATCTTCCACTAACATTCTTGGGATGAACTTCCATCTTCCCTCTAAAGAAGACCCAAATGTCACGCCGGCGACCGGTGAACTCAGCTTTCATAAGCGTTGACCGTACACTTTCCGGCGAGATATAAGGTGGAATTACAACATTCTCAACCTTCTGACATGGGTGATCATATTTGACACCAAATGTCTGTAACATAATTGAATTCCTCAAGAACTCCGGTATCCCATCTTCCTTAGCTCGGTCCTCCTTCAAAAAAGAATTCCAAAAAAAAGTCAGATATTTGATTAAAGATTGAATCTTTAAGCCATTTTCAATAAACCCAAATGACAAAAATGAAGAAATTTCATTTTTCTAAAGTCAATTATTTGATCAAAGATTGAAACTTTAAGACATTTTCAATAAAACCAAATGAAAAAAATGGAGAAATTTCATTTTTTTAAGCATACCAAAGTGTGGAAACAAGCACCAAAGTCATGAGAAGCAACAAAGACATGATCAGCACCATTTGATCTATTCCAAAAAGGGTAATTTTTAGAGACAATATCAACCGCTGAGGACAAAAGATTCCGGGCATGTCCAATCGCCGGGAACCCATTAATGGTACTGAAATTGCAAGATACATAAACAGGGACAAAGAAGAAATCAGCTTCATACGGATCAAAAGTCCGTATGTCATCACTGTTAGATAAAGCTTTGTGAATTGCAACTTCTGATGCAAACAAATGGGTGTTGCATCTGCTATTTGATAGCCAATCTTGGTTGAAATTTGGGGGCAATTCATAGATGTAAACCTTCAAATCTTTGAACAAAGATGTGACATTTTGTGGGGATTTGATAAATGTTGACTCAAAAAGAGAACGAGAATGGTGAGAGTTAGGGGGGTTGATGATGGGTTTATGGTTGATGTAATAAGAGGTAAAAAAGTAAAGAGAAAGTGAAATCCAAAGAACCCATTTGTAATATCTAAAGAAAAGATTGGTTTCTTGAAATTGTTTTCTATGAACAAGTTTCATCTTGACATAAAACCCCCTTTTGGAGGGTCTTTTGAGGTCTACAAAATCTGCCATTTAAGAAGAGTTAGAGAGGTTGCAGGTGAGGTGAAATGGAGTGGAAATGAAGGGAAAATGAAGGGAGGAGAAGAGTGTTTTTGTTATGGGTTTGTTGGGGTTTCGTTTTTGCACCAAATAAAAAAACAAGAATTATTGCCATCTTTGTTTTTGTTGGAGTTGTTTGCTTTCTTGTTGTATAATTTAATGGGTTTTTTTATAAGTTAAGTTCTGGTCTATTCAATGAATAAACAGAGAGGAGAGAGAGAGAGAGGGAAGAGAGAGAAAGGGTGTGCAGAAGGTCACATGGTGATTTGAGTAGAACCAAGACAGGCAAGTGTCTTGGTTTCTATGCTTGTATTACCATCCTTGAATTGAATGACTAACCTGTCATTTTTACTCACTTAAAAGGTAAATCCAATCCTAAGTTGGGAAAAGCCTCGAGTCTATAGTGGGATTAACTAAAAGATTGAGGAATTTTGGAATACTTCTAGAGTACGGGTAATGTGGTACTTCGAATCTATAATCTCTTCTAAAGAATTTACATGTCCTTTTACTTATAGAGGCTTTAATAACAATGGTAAGAATAGAGTACACATACTTTATAAGTATTGGTTTGTTGTTATCGAGCACACCGTTATAGTCAAGTTGTTTTTGGAATAAAATTGTATTGGATAAGGTGAAGATTCTACTGGCTCGAGGCTTTTATGATTTCGGATTGGATTTATCTAAAAGCTTGAATAGGTAAAAAGTCGATTTTCTTTCAGAGACTTTAACAACAGTGATAATAATAAAATTCACATAAAAGTCTGTAAGTAAGTATTGGTTTATTACCGTTCAGCACACTGTTATAGGCAAGTGGTTTTTAGAGATTCAAATTGCATTAGATAACGTAGATATTAATTTGAGATAGCGAATCTAGTGTCATTATATAAAACCGTATGACATGAGTTAATTTGAGTTGACGGATTTAGTATCTGTGTATAAAAATGTATAGCATGAGTTAATTTGGAAAAACGGATCAAGTCTCCACGTATAAAACTGTGTTAAATAGATGTTAGTAAGTTTCATAAATATAGCAATTTCAAACTTAACTGACTATCTAACCCGAGTTAATTTAGGTTAATAGATTTAGTCTTTATATGTAAACCATATAATATGGACAGTAATGTTCAAGTGGTATTTGAATGTCCAAATTGAATTTAGACATTAATTCTAAATTTAACGATTTCGTTCTTATGCACATTAAAAAGTAAACCCTAGACACTAAAAACTAAACCCTAGACCCTAAATCATCGACCTTAGACACTAAAAACTAACCCTAGACCCTAAATCATCGACCCTAGATGATGTGATACTCCGAACTAATAATTCGATGACACGTCACCCTAGACACTAACATGTGACGTGTCATCGAATTATTAGTCCGGAGTATCACATCATCTAGGGTCGATGATTTAGGATCTAGAGTTTAGTTTTTAGTATCTAGGGTCGATGATTTAGGGTCTAGAGTTTAGTTTTTAATATCTAAGATTTAGTTTTTAATGTAAATATAATCGAAATTGTTAAATCTAATGGTCAATGTCTAAATTTAATTTAAATATTCAAGGATCACTTGAACATTACTTATCACGGATACTATATGCTTTGTGGATATAACAATATTATATATAATCAATGTGATATCCAACTGAGATCAATTAAAAATAATATCTGTATAATTTAAAATAGATTGCTCGAATCTATAAATAAATGAGTGATCTTTCATATAATAAATTGTAAAAGAAAAACAAAAACTTTTACTACATATTATAGAAGATGGTCGAGACCTATTTATTGCTAAAAATCTATAGAAAATTTTGTAAAGCATCGAGTCTCAGATTTGTGAAAGTTTTTTTGCATATTTCATAAAAGCATAAGGGTAATTGTCGAGTACAATAAAACTCTACTAACTAAAACACATGACCCTTTTTAACAATTCCTCCTCATATGATGATTTGTGATACGGATTAACAAAACAAACACATAAAAAACAAAATCAAGAAATAACTGAAATATTCATGAAATAATCACTTGAAAAATTCATAAAACAAAATCTAAAAGCAATTACATCAATTGCTCTTCCTTATTCTACTCTAGTATTTTTGTTATGGCTTCTCTACATGTGCAAGTAATCACTGAACGGATATATGCATATTCATCTCATTTCTTCTTTATTTTATTGAAAGATTCAACTAAGATGAGATATCTCCAAGGCAAATTGTAGATCTCTCTTATTTAGTTTGAAGATTAATGGTCCATTCTTTTGGTCATACCGATATTCATTTTCCTTCTATAACTTTCGATTTGAATTGACGTAAAGGAAAACTTCATGTTAATCTTTAGTTAGTGAGTTAGCAATCCATGAGCAGACAAGATCGACTGTCTCCTTCCACTTCTGACATACTTTGATACTACATCTTGTGGTTTCTCATCCTTCAAGATGAATTTTGTCTAATGCTTAGTTCCGATGGCTAACATCATTGATCTCTGCCATGAAGTGTAATTATTTCCTGTCAACATTGTGTTTATCAGAATCAAACTCGAAGTATCATGATTTGATGTTGTTTGTTGCTGACTTGCCATTATCACATATTAAATTGGTCAATACCAACCATTAGTAATTTAATCAATAATATTATTAATCATACATTTAAAATTTTTTATAATTGAGTTTACTATTGTTGGGAGATTCGGAGAGCCCTTACGCCATCAGGGAGATACAATGAGTCTTTGTGAATGATATCATAATGGGCTTGACACCACATGTAACTCAAAACCTTAAGTCAATGAATTAATGAGTCTTACCATATTATAAATCATTTACAATTCTCATAAACTTTTTACTGTGAAGTATCACCAACTAACTCACACTTAAATACACTTAACAAGTATCAATCCATTAGATTGAATCTCGGATACAATTTATGAGGCATCATAAAATAAAATAATTAGGAGATAATGTCTTATTAATGCGTGTTTAATCAATGTGACAAGGTCTATTGAGTTTTTTTAATGGAGTGGCAAGAGTGAAGTATTTATGTGGTATGGGGTCCAACTTAATGATGATGACCGTAGATAACGTCTAATGGAAATGTTTTGATTGGAGTAATATTAATTCTGGATAAATTGTCAAAATGTAGATAACAAGTTCATTTGGTGTGATCTCTTAAATGTGTAATTATTGCATTTGTACATTATTGTTTAGTGTATACAAAGGGACGAAAAATGCAAGACTTATACTTTATATATTATGTGCACATGAATTGGGCAAATTTATAATACGTTTCGTTAATTCTTTAAACGTGTTTAATATGATATAGTTAACAATCTTAAATTATGTTATAAAGTAAGATAAAGAAGTAATCGAATAAACATTTGTTCAATTTTAAATCAGTTTAAAGCGTTAACAGATAGTAATAGTAAACAAATTAAAGTGACATATCAAATAAAGGGTTTGATAAAAAATATTTAAAAAATATACCAATTCATATCGATTGAATTCATCATTACTTTAATTTTGTAAACAATGTATTTTACTGTCATTTTCTTTTGTTGGCTCGAATACAAACTACAAAACTTCATCTAAAATACACTAATAGAAAATTAACTTAAAATTTCTTCTATTCAATAATTATTGGATTGGTAAATATATACAAATATCATAAGCATATGAATCAAATTACATCCCAACTCCTTGTCTTGTAAAATACTAATAGAAGTCAAAAGCTAGAAGTAGTTCTCATATTCTGCCTTGCTTAGGGCAGGCAAAGAATAAATTGTTTGACTTTTAATTTTGGTTGCTAATGAATCGATAATCATTAGTCTAAAGAATATATTACCTCACTTGTTCTATTATTTTAATTTTGAATACAATTCATGTCCCTGTTGAGATTTTAATGAAATTAAACTCAAATGCAATGTACTATTTTCTTATTATAGTTATAATAATTATTTGGAGAAGAGGTTAGGGATGGCTTAAGAAAGGAGAAAATTATGTGAATTGGACCCATTCTTTGATTAATTACACTCGTGCACGGCAACAAAAGGTTTCATTACATTCATATGAAATTACAATTTGGCCCTAAAAAATAGGTAATAAAAAATAGAAAAAGTTAATAATGTGCAATTCGGATTGACGCACTATTTCACTGAACATCATTGGATCTAATAAATTTGTTTCGGATGAAAACTAATTTCTGTATAAAATTTCATATAAATAATCTAATAGTTGAGGTTATATAAACGACTATTGTATAGGAAAATGGAGTTAAAATGGTTCAACGGCCGTAAATGTATAGCATATTCAAGTGACTTATTTTCTAGTGATAAGTTACATGCTCATTTAGTACAGCCAAAATAAATCAATCTAAAACAAAAATATATTAATAAAACAGATTAAACTCGATTGATTCATCATACTCTTAGAAATTCTAAACCCGCCTTAGATTTTGGAATACCCTACTTCAATGTCAATTTTCTTTGCTGATCTTGACAAGTACCTCAATCTTTCAACATGTTTACTATTAGTTGTTTACTATTCATAAAATTTTCTTCTAAGAACATATATTTCAAGGTAAAAAATTTGTATTTAATGTTTGGAATTGGAACCTAAAAATATACTGTGGAATTTAATTTTTCAATTTTTTTCTCTACACATCTGTGAGTGTATTAATTACAATACAGCCAATTAACTTAATAAAAACACAACTTAAAAATCTAAACCAAACGTTGCATGCACCTGGATTACATGTTTGGATAAAATGCATAGTTAATATTTTCTTTTGATAAAAGAAATACATAGTTAATATTATTGTGTACTATCTAATTTATTTCCCAATCATTATAACAATTTTATTTCATATAGATATAAGTATCTCCACATGTATAGTCTCTCAAACTTTTAGCTTCAGTTTTTTAAAAACATTTTTGAAAAAAGGATTTTGTAGGTAAAGGATATCGACAAGAGAATTTAATCAAACACTAAAGTTGCTTGGTTGATTAGGTTATAAGTTACACACAACATCATTCCTTTTCAACTATAGTGCTTTTGGCTTACGTTATTATCAATCTTTCTTGTGTGTTCTTACTTTAATGCCATCTTCCATTTTATTTTGTGCTTAATATACTCAATAATTAATATATTATTACTCATTCAACTCTAATGAGTGAATATAACACATTCAATCTTACATGGAATATAATAATAAATAAAAACATTACTTTTTAGTTGTATCGCCACAAGACTCCACACAATATAAACACATCCATCTCTCATGAGTGATGCATATAAACACATCCAATCTTATATTGTAGTTTCCCTAATATGCTCTTTGATGAGTAAAATATGCCCAAAAACCCATTAAGATTGCGCCTCACTTGCCCTAGCTTGAGGCTCGAGAGCATAAAACCTAGTTGTATCACCACAAGCCTTCACACAACGTCGATCAACATTGTTTATCATGCATTATAGAACGACATATACTATCAACTTAGCTCAGGTGCACCCATCGGACAACATCCAAGCTAGAGATATGATGGACCTATTCTCCAGCTAGAACCTTGCAAAATGTTTTGACTGATTTGATGCTGACACAAATTACTTTGTGCGAGCTCTCTCTCTCTCTCTCTCTACGTTTATTTTTATCTACTTCTCTTTGTAACTTGAGTGTAGAAACTGAACCAAAAACCATTCCCTACGCAGGTGGAGCCCGACTCAATCATCCAGTTGCCAGCCACATCAAATTCCTAAGAGTTCGATTATCCAATATCTCATTACTCTTAAATCAGTTATACTAAGTAGCCCAAGCCTCTTGTGTATTTTGCATAAAAAATTAGCTGAGTCTATTTTATGTTACATCAAACTAGTGATTTTGAATATTAGTTGTGTCTATTTTATGGTACATCAAACTGCTGATTTTGGAGTGCTTTTTTATGTTCGTATATATGAAATCCAAAGAAATTAGGTTTAGAGTGATTGTTTTAAGGGATAAAATTAAAGGAATCACTATAAATTAGCAGTCTACATGAGAATAAAAAAATAGAGAGAAATTAATCATTATTTTCAAATTGATTGTGAGTTAAGTGTTGAAGAGTGATTGACAAAACTCTCTTTCATAATCAATAAGATACAAAAAATCATGTTTATATGATTATATCCCGTTGATTAACATTTAATGTCAAATGACATCCTTTTAACTTAGAACAATAAAGTTACAACGATAAAGTTATAGTGAATACGTTCAATTTTACTTCCTGTAAAAGATTAATATATATTGTACTAAGTTTTATCATACTTTCGAAAAAACAAAAACTTTTGTTATTATCATTTAATATAATTTAATAGCATTTTGATTAATTAGTTGTAGTTTAATTATTACACTCATTAATGCTTGAGTACTTTTATTTTTTACAAATTTTATAGAAAAAATGCAGCTTTCTTAATTTTATAAGAAAGGGACCCAATAATTTTGTATTGATCTACTTCTGAATTAACTTTAGTTGAAGAAATCTCTATAAGATGTCATCCCAAAGAAAAGAAAATCTCAAATCAAATGTTATTATTTTCGCTTTTGTTTTTGTTTTATAAAAAATGAGAGTCCATGTTTGCAAGCAACCATGATTAATAATTAATTTTTTTATTGTTATGTTGGTTAGGATGTACCCAGAAGGTGGTACGTATTTTATGGAATATGTATTAACAAATAGTTGGTGTATGTCCTCTCGCAGTGTGCTTAAACTATTAGCAAAATTAGTTCTTAACGCAATTGTTTCCTTTACATAAATAAAATACAACTTTTTCGTAACATGGTATTAAAGTTCTACAATCAACAGTTTTAAGTTTGAGTTCTAACAATTTCATTTATTGGCTAATTAAAAATATATGGTGTGATGAACTTGTGTTATACATATTTCAAACTCGAGGCATTCATATGACGAATGCGTCAAAAATTAATATAAAAATCATAATAGAGTCTTATTACCAGTTTAAACTCTTAATTCTCTCGACATATAAGAATAAGTGAAAGATTTTGCAATTATTCCAATTGAAACAATTTGTCAAATGGAGAGACAATCTCATATTTAGAAACAATCATTGCGGATCGAATTACCACATGGAAAGACTCTAGTCCATAGATTCAGAGTATAGCT
This sequence comes from Euphorbia peplus, assembly GCA_028411795.1. NCBI lineage: Eukaryota > Viridiplantae > Streptophyta > Magnoliopsida > Malpighiales > Euphorbiaceae > Euphorbia > Euphorbia peplus. Next base: position 29,000,387 of record CP110843.1, read on the forward strand.
GCAAAATAATGAAGGAGAGAGTTGTCAGATGGACGACCGCTTAGCTCATCCATATGGTATCGAGTGGTACCTTCTGCCACATGGGCAATGTACATTGTCGGGATCAAGCTAAAGTGCTAAGAAGCAAGAGGGAGCTTTAGAAGAGGAACCTTTAGGGAGACAAATGTGTTTTTCTTTTCTTTTTATGTCATAAGTAGTGTTCGAACCAGTACATTCTACCATGTGAATGCAAAGTCGCATCAAAAGATATGCTTCATTGACTCACACTGGCTCACTGTTTTTCTATTTTAGGTCATCGCAAAAGTCATTCCGAAAGTTTACACTTTCAAGTACACCATTATATATTCATTTTAAACTAATATTATCACATAAGCTATTAATTATAACTCTATCAGCAACGTAAATTGATTTGAGATGAAAATAATCCATCTTGAATTCCTACTAAATAGGTGTAGATGGAAAGAAGATGAAAAAGCCTAAATATATTAATCATTTGCTTTTGAAAGGTCCACAAAATCAATGGATAATGATTTTAATGATTATTGTAGCATCATAAACCAGGCAAGTTAAAGTAGATAAAAATTTATTGTAGAATGGATGGTAGCTACCTTATCATGGATGCAATTATGAAGCTTTTTGTTTAGGGTTATGTTATGAATGTCCTCATATTTGGGAGTATAATTATGCACTTAGTAGTAGTTACTTCCTTTTTTAGCTTATTACATGAGTGGTTAAACTTCGGAGAAACAGAAAAGAAATTAAATTACAAGTTAATTAGTAATTTGAGAAAGGCTCACTAGAATTGGAAACAAGTAAACTCAGGATGCTTCGAGGCATACCACACTTGTGATTACACAACAACAATTGTCTTGTGAAGTTAGGCATTCCGCACAACTACCCTTTGAATATATGTGCTGAATTTTCACTTCTCACTATTTTTTTATAAATCAAATTCTTAACACTTCTCTATGAACTTAAAGAACCGATTTTAATTATCCGAAAAAACCAAATTCGAAACTACTTAAGAATCAAGCTCGATAATCGCTACCAGCAAAACAACAACAAAAATATAATGCTGACAAAATAAGCAATAAATGCTGAAATAAACCAATCCTCAGAGTAACTCAAACATAATTTATCATAGTTTCTCACTTTCTTACTATATTTTAAATGGTAAAAAGGTAAGAAAAATTTACAAGTTCCCTTTACCACTAAAAATAGAAACTTGTAGTTTGAAAGGGAAACATTAAAGGATAAAAACATAAATAACATGATAATACCTTGAGCCAAATGTCCAAAGCTGACAAATTTCAATTATTCTTTTTATCTAGAGGGCAATGGAAAAAACAAGTTCAAATACAAAACAACTATATATTAAAAATTCAGGTAATTGATAGAAGATACTTATATTTGTTTTAAATTAATTGGGCTTAAATTGAATAGGCTCAATCTCTATGGGACCATTGAAGCAGAAAAGAAAGAACATGGAGGTCCAGTAGTCACGTTTGCACTAACATTCTTGTGCTTCTGTCAAGTCCTTGTACTTTTTTGTTTATTTAATTTAGTCCCTAACTATGGTCCAACCTTAATTTAGTTTAACAATTTCATTTTCTTTAAAATGAGATTTCCTCCTTTCTTTTGTTAATTTAGTCAACTCATCATTATATATATCATGTATTATAATCTGAAAAACAAATTGGAATCAATGAATCTTGTGAAATATTCATATTAAAATAGTTTTTAATAGTTAGAATAATGAGGAACAGATCTACAATCTTGTGGAATTAGATACTTGCATTCTCTATAAAAAAATAAAAATTCCTTCAATGAAATCAATTAGGAAAGAATCATTTTCAAAACCTCATTCTAATTTCTAAAATTCCCAACGAATATGCCCTACTAGCTAGATTACATAATGTTGAATTGAATAAGTCAACCAAAGAGTAAAATTGGTAAAAGAAAACAATAAAATATAGGTGCAATTTTGTGAAAGATGTAAATGTTTTTAGGGACAAAGTGTAATTTTGAGAATTGTTCAATTATTATAATGTGTTATCCCTACCCTTGAAGTTATTGGTTGCATTGGAAAAAAGGGTATTAAAAAGGTCCCTTCAAGAATCTGAAAAAGACCATTTTAAAGGACATTTTAAGGGCAGTGTCCCTACTTCTTACTATCCTGAGCTGTATATGCACATGCTTCATCTTTTAATGTCCCAAGTGCAATGTTTTTATATCTATACTTGAAAAGGTCAATCCCACAATTATAGTAGAAGGTAAGATGTGAGCTTAGTAACTTTCGGACCAAGTTCAGAATAGCTGAACTTGAGAATTAGTTATTTTAGTCGGGTCTAGTCCAATACAAGCTTAGTGCATGCGACTGAGTTTCGATAGAGTGTTTGTGTCAAGCCCGATTAGACAATCAGAACTAGGGCAAACCTAATGTACAATTTGCTCTAATATAATGTGAATTACGTGTGCTTTGATCCAAATTCAACACTTTACGTACTTTAGAGCTCATAACTTTGAAAAATGTATATATTGTTCCATTTAATTTGTAAGGAAGTGCAATATACGAAGTCATTAAAAATAAACAAATGAATTATAAAAAGAACCAACATAATAAAATAATATTTCATAGAATTAACAAAATACTCACAAATTTAACAAGCAAGTTTGAAATTGATACACTTGAATGATTGAGTTTCTTTTTTAATAACTCAGAATAGCAAAAAACTTTAATACACTTGAATTATATAGTCCAGTTTGATACTTTTCATTAGTCTATTATTATTATTTTTAATATTTAACAATATTGTATATCCGCCAAAACGGATCTTAACACTTTAGAAGCTTACGGGCAAAATAGTAAACATGAGCCTTAATAAATAAGTAAATACAAGTAAAAATATGAAACTTATGAGCCCTCCTCCCTTGAGACCCTAAGCAATTGCCCCTCTTGTCCATGCCCATGCCGAGGGACGAGCTTGATATCCACATACATGGTAGATAACAAATACATTGAAATATATTCACATTCTCATTTTACATCCGTCCCAAATATTTTTAAATTGCATTTCTATTCCAACCCCTTATATACAAGATTTAAGTAATTCAATTATGATTGAGTAGTATTGGATATTCATGAAACACATAACTGTTGTTATCGCGAAATATAAATCTGATATGCATGTGATAATAAAGATTAACTATATAATCACAAGAATAAGAGAAATATATACGGTTGATTCAATTAATTTTACCTTAATCCCACAAACTGAGAGTAACAAATAATTCATTTCTAATATGCAAATTAATATAAAATCAGAAAAATTTAAAATTAACCAATAATCATTTATTCAGTCTGAAGAACTAACCCATTTACGAAAGCATTTGATAATTAATTCATCTAATTGTCAAAATTAATAAACTTTTTTTTGTGATTCATGCAAATCACAAATTGGACTCCACATTTCAAATTTAATCAAAGCTGTAGTATCTTATAACGAGTTATTCTATGATTACTTTATTTTTTACAAAGTAATTATTACTTTGCCCACTATAACCATTAGATGCAGATAGTGGATTTTGATCCAATGGTGATGAATACAAAGTAATGGTTACTTTAAAGTAACCATAGCCTACGCCTCTTATAACATATTTATACCACTTCCTTAAAATGCAGCCCAAAACTTTTATTAAGCCCATTATATTTTCAGGCTTCAGTTCCCAAGCCCAAACAGCCCACTTGTTTTGTGGGCTTGAATTAGTGGATCAAATTGGCCATTTTCTTTAGAAACAATTATGTGGAAGCCCATAAATAAATAAGCATATAATAAAATCAATTGTGGAGTCTTAATTATCAGCTTAAGTTTTTGATTCATACCGTTCTTTTGTATAGTAGAGAATATCTTAAATTTGATTGGATCGAAGAGTTCTTATGTGTTCCAAATCACTCCAAAAAAATTATAGAATTTAGTGGGTTGAGCCAAACTTAAAAGTCGATTTCCTTCGTCCAAACTCGAACCAACGGACACAAGCTTGTACAGGCTGTGACATGGTCTTTAATTTTAGGTAAGTTTTATGGAAGAATCAAACATTCCTAGTATTTAGGGACCATTCTCCAAATTGAGGTACCTATATTAAGCAAGATATAATTCACGTGAAGCATGGTCATTGATAATAATGGAGGTGGAGGATAACATTTTATTGGAAGTTAGTTGATAAATGCCAAATGAAGCAATAATATTAGTTGAATGGATACTTACTTGTACATGTGATATTAATTAGCCACTACTGGAGTGGAGGTGCAAATTTTATGATTTCCCTAATTAAGACAAGCATATCAAACCAATTAATTCTTCTTTCATTCTCCTTTCACACTTTATTTTTCTTTCTTCATATTATCTTATTTATTTATAATATAAAGCTACTATTTTAATATGTTGGAAATAATGAAGAGTGGATTGAACCGTTGTTTTTTATTTATTTATTTATTTTTATCTACTTTTGACTTTCAGGAAATACAATTACGAAAAAATTAAAGGTTTAAACTTTGTAAGAGACATATATTATGAGCATGAGATATTATGTCCTACATACACAAGTTATGTATTTTAACATTTAGAGTTAATAAATTAAACAATATAGTTTATTGTTGGTATTTAGAGTTTTATTTTAGAGCTAATAATTTTCTATAAATATTAACTAAGATATATAATTAATAAATTATATAGTGTTAACATTTTATTAGTATAGATTATATTAATTTATTGTATGCGACATAACACTTCATTCAAAATATTATTCAAAACTAAGATACAAATTTGTTTGCTTGAAAAATAGATGAAAATTTTTTTGTCTGTTTTTATTTTTTTTAGAGGAAGTTTGTTTTTCTGTCACGAGAAAGCACTTTACTAAACAACTCTATATGCAGACAAAGATATAAAGCTAATTTGAAGTTGAATTTTATCAACTTAATTCGAAATATTATTGCATGTGGTAGGAGTTAATTAATTTTTATAAGTAATTGTTAGTTAAGATCCTCAAAATTGTTAAACATATTCCTAAGCATATGAGCTTAAAACTGGATTATATTATTCTCATTAAGAGTGAGGAAATTCGATTTATGCTCGATTTGTTTTCAAGCATAAATTATTTCATTACTTCCAACATTGTCATCCTTTTAAACAATGTTTTACTCGAATCTTTCTACTTGGAATCTCTCATTCTCAACCGAGTCGTTACGTTTAATTGTGTCATTAACTATTATTGACTAGTTACTTAGCTTTACTCTTTTTATTCATATATATTCATTAATTATTATCTTTTTCTTAAAACTATAGGTAATGTTAATTAGACTCCTAGTATAAATTGATCTCTTTTAACAATATACTTCTTTAAACCAAGTTTAGTATACATATTATGATTTATCCAACAAAGAACATAAAATTAATCATTGTTTAAGCATAAAAGGAAATTACAGATCACAAAACAACACTTATCCAATTCTTTAGTAACATTAACCCCGATGCTTATCTGTAATTACATTTTTTCAAAATCTCTCTAAAGAAAAAAACAATTGGATAATCTCTATAATTAGAAATTATAATAATTGCAGCTAAACATTTTTAAGTGACAGTAATTTCTCCCTTACTCCTTATATTTCAGCTATGACAATTTCTTCAATTTCCATCACTTAATTCAGCATATCTTCTAGCCACTATTTAAGGCCCTCTTGGCTTATCAACTCATCCACTATCATCATCCCAAATTTCTTGGAGATTTGGTTTTTTTTCTTTTTTCTTCCCTTAATCACTTCTTGATTATTTGATACTTCCATTCAAAGAAATTAAGGATTTTGATTTCTGGATATTACTCCCCTCACTCTCCTAAACAATACCCAATTTTTCATTTTCCAAAATTTCATTTTTTTGGGAGTGAAATTTGTGGAAAAGCTCAACATCCCGACTAGTTCGACACCCTAGACATTAGTCCATGTGAGATTTTGATTTCTGGGTATTACTCCCCTCATTTTCCTAAACAAAACCCATATTTTCATTTCTCAAAATCTGAATTCTTGGATTGAAAATGGTTGAAGTTTGGGGATTTACAGTCCATGTAATAAAAGGGAGATGGTTTTCACTGTTTGCATCATTCTTAATCATGTCAGGAGCTGGTGCAACTTATCTTTTTGGAACATACTCGAAAGACATAAAAGCTACACTTGGTTATGACCAGCAAACCCTCAATCTCCTATCTTTCTTTAAGGATCTTGGAGCCAACATTGGTGTCCTTTCAGGCCTTATTGCAGAAGTAACCCCTACATGGTTTGTCCTTCTAGCTGGTTCTGCCATGAATTTTGTAGGGTATTTCATGATTTGGTTAGCTGTCACAGGAAAAATCCACAAGCCTAAAGTTTGGCAAATGTGTCTTTACATTTGTATAGGTGCAAATTCCCAAAATTTTGCTAATACAGGCTCATTAGTACCTTGTGTTGTTAATTTCCCCGAAAGTAGAGGCGTTATGATCGGTTTATTGAAGGGTTTTGTTGGGTTAAGTGGTGCTATTATGACACAACTTTACTTGGCAATTTATGGTAATGATTCCAAGTCTCTCATTCTGCTCATTGCTTGGCTTCCGGCTGCTTTATCCGTGATTTTCGTGTACACGATTCGGGTTATGGAGAGAACGGAACGACAACCAAATGAACTTAAAGTGTTGTACCATTTTTTGTATGTGTCTATTGTGTTAGCTTTGTTTCTCATGGCTGTAACTATACTTCAAAAACAGTTTGATTTCACTCATGGAGCTTACGCGGCATCCGCGACTTTAGTTTGTGCTATGCTTTTCGTGCCTCTCGCTATCGCCATTAGAGAAGAATGGATTGTGTGGAGTCGAGAGAAGGATGTCGAGGCAGTTAAACCCGGGGAACCTCCACAGGTTCCACCAAAGCTCGAGGATGAAAAGCACGAAACGAATGCTCAAAAATCGTGCTTTGTGACCATATTTGACAAGCCTGATAGAGGCGAGGACTACACCATTTTACAAGCACTCCTCAGCATTGACATGTTACTACTGTTTTGTGCAACATTATGCGGGCTAGGCACGAGTTTAACAGCAGTGGATAACTTAGGACAGATCGGAGAATCGTTAGGATATCCAACAAAAACAATCAAAACATTTGTTTCGTTAGTGAGTATATGGAACTACTTCGGAAGGGTATTCGCTGGATTCGTGTCCGAAACCTTAATCACCAAATTCAAGACACCGAGGCCGTTAATGATGAGTTTAGTACTCTTCCTCTCATCCATAGGGTACATTATAATTGCATTCCCATTTTCAAATTCAGTTTACTTAGCCTCAGTGATTATTGGATTTTCATTTGGTGCTCAGTTGCCTCTACTTTTTGCCATAATTTCTGAACTTTTTGGGCTAAAATACTATTCCACATTGTTCAATTGTGGACAATTGGCTAGTCCATTAGGGTCATATATCCTAAATGTGAAGGTCACAGGGTCATTATACGATAATGTGGCACTGAAGCAATTGCAGGAAAAAGGACTTGATAGATCATCCGTGAAAGAATTAGTGTGTTTGGGGGTTAATTGTTTTAAATTACCATTTATAATCTTGGCTTGTGTAGCTTTTTGTGGTAGTCTTATTTCTTTGTTTTTGGTTATGAGGACTAGGAAATTTTATAGTGGGGATATATATAAGAAGTTTAGAAGAGATGATGAGGTTATAATTCAAGATTAATTAATCAATTATTGTGTATCAAATGTAATTTTTACTTTGATTTTTTTTTTGTTACATTTTTACTTGATTTGAATGAATTATAATCATATCAGTTTAAGTTATTCAGTGTAAGTTGTGAAGTGTGCTAAAGATTTCAAATTATTTATTGACTGAATGCTATCTTTTATAGTTTCTACTGATAACTAAATGGTAAAGTAGTAATTTAATTTAAATGGGGTAAAGAAGTAATTTTAGTTACGGAGTGTGCTAAAGATTTTAGGTTTGATGATAGGAGTCCAACATTTTATTAATAATTTCCTACCGAACTATTATGATCCACTTACTTAATTCGAATTTCATTAGTATATTTTCCTAATTATTTAAATTCAATCATTTTAGTGAATGACAAGTTACATTGGACAAGCCAAAATTTGTTATCAAAATATTTGACAAATTCTACTATTTAGCAACCATTAAAGTATCTAAATTATATTTGGAGGTGTTGATCTAGTTGGAATGTTGAACTCATATGCGTTCTTTTCCTCCCGTTTCATTTAAAGAATAAAGTCAAACTACAGCCAAAAAATAATGAATAAAGTCAACTATAACAAAAATTAAGTTGTCCCTCCAATAATAATAATAATAATAATAAATATAGTCAACTACAACTAAAAAATAATATAAAAAATGTAAAGTCAATAGATTATTAACCATTTGAGATTCACGCATGGAAGAATGTTCCAACTTTAACAATACTCCGCTACACGTGGAACCTTACCTTTCAATGACGAATCTAAATTCATCGAATTGCTATTGTTTAAATATCTTGTGACCATCTATAATATTCAAATGTACATTGGTTGAAAGACAAAATATGAAAGGAAAAATTAGCCAAACTAGAAACTTAAAATCTACAAGATAAATAGAAAATTCACACAAAACTACAAATTATCACAAGTATTCTCAACAACTTTTCCCTATAAATTTGGAATTATAATCTCACGATCCCTCCCTAAACTTCTTGTATATGTCACCACCATAAAATTTCCTAGTCCTTATCACCAAAATCAAAGAAATAAGACCCCCAAAGAAAGCCACAGAAGACAATATTATAAAAGCATTTCTAAAACAACTCACTCCCAAGCATATCAATTCCTCCATTGATGATCTATCTAATCCTTTTTCATGAAGTTGTTTCAATGCCACGTCATCATATAATACCCCGGTTACCTTCACGTTTAGGATATACGACCCTAAAGGGCATATCAATTGTCCACAATTAGATAGTGTGGAATAGTACTTAAAACCAAAAATATCAGAAATTATGGCAAATGACAAAGGCAATTGTACACCAAGTGAAAATCCGATTATCACGGAGGCTAGGTAAACTGAATTAGAGAAAGGGAATGCGATCATTAGGTATCCTATGACCGAAAGAAACAAGGAAAAGGTCATCATTAATGATCGAGGAGTTCTGTATTTGGTTATTAATGTTTCGGATATGAATCCAGCAAATGCCCTTCCGAAAAAACTCCATATACTGACTAATGAAACAAATATTTTGACTGTTTTGATAGGATATCCTAATGATTCGCCGATCTGTCCTAAATTATCGGCTGCTGTTAAGCTCGTACCTAGTCCACATAATGTCGAAGCACATATAAGCAACATGTCAATGCTTAGAAGTGCTTGTAAAATGGTGTAATTCTCACCTCTTTTCGGTTTGTCTAATATGGTGAGAAAGCAAGATTTATTTGCCTTTTGATCCTCGGGTTGCGTTGGAGTATGTTCGTGATCCTCCATGCTAGCTCTAGCTTGAGTAGCTAATTCGGAGGAAGGATTAATTGCTTCAACATCCTTCTTGTGATTCCAAGTAATCCATTTTCTCTAATGACAATTAAAAGAAGTACAAAAAATATAAAGCATATCCCGGTTGTGCACCCTGCATAAGCTCCACGAGAGAAATCGAACTCTTTCTCGAGTACCGTTATGACAATAAGGAACAATGCGAGCACAATTGACACATAAAGGAAACGATATAACACTTTAAGCTCATTCTGTTGTCGTTCTGTTCTAATCACTCGAATTGCATATGCGAAAAACACGGGAAGAGCGGCAACAAACCAAGCGATGAAAAGAATGAGAGACTTGGTATTCTCACCATAAATAACCAAGTATATTTGGGTGATAATAGCGGCACTAAACCCCCCGAAACCCTTCAATAAACCAGGAGTAGCACCCCGACTTTCAGGGAAATTAACCACACCAGGCACAAGACATCCTGTACTAGAAAAGGTTTGGGAATTTGCACCTATGCAAATGAAAAGGCACATTTGCCAAACTTGAGGTTTGTGTATTCTTCCAGTCACAGCTAGCCAAACCATGAAATACCCCGAAAAGTTCATGGCAGAACCGGTTAGAAGTACAAACCATGTAGGAGTTACTTCTGCTATTAGGCCGGAAGGGATACCCACAAAAGCTCCAAGATCCTTGAAAGAGGATAGAAGATTGAGAGTTTGTTGATCATAACCAAGTGCAGATTTTATGTTTTTCGAGTAGGTACCGAAAAGGAGGGGCGCTCCGTTTCCAAGCATGATTAAGAAAGAAGAAAATAGTGAGAACCATCTCCCTTTTATCACATGGACTGCAAATCCCCACCAAATTTCACCCATCTTCACTCCCTTTTTATCCTTTCTTTCGATACTTTGGTGGGTGTATGGAAACAAAAACTGAAACGGACACTCGAAAACGTTAAAACACAGTCAGGAACGAAAAGGGAAACAAATTAAAACCAAACTGAAACTGAAACGGACACGAACGATTTTAAAGAAGGTGCCAAATAATCAATATCAACTGATCACCTAGCAGGCCTTTAACAATGGTTGGAAATTTTGTAGGAAGCACATGAAATTAAGAAGTGATATAATTGTTGTTATTGAAAAATAATTGAATAATTATAGTCTTTTCTAACTAAGAATAATATCAACATGAAAGTAATATTATAATGGATGGAAACACATGCTTAATATCACAAAAAGAGTAATCTTTTGGAAAGTCATAATGTGTTTTGGGAAGTGATAATGTGTTTACTTTTGGAAATCTAAATTGATTATTGCTATTCATATAATTCAATTTACTTATTATGATCTCAAGATTACATCAGAAATAACGAATATCAGACTCTCAAAATGATTTGTTAGCAGAATGAGTAACAAAAGATTAACGTAATACATTGCTAAGTAGAATTTATCCATCAGTAATCACCATCCATTTCAATCACTACGTCAGGGAGGCTCCTTAATTGGATCCAACTTGGACATTTCTGGGAACCAATTCGCCAACCCAACCATACTAGCACTCGAGGTTCCACGATCAACTTTACATTAATAAGCTATAATTTCAGGATCAACTTTTGTTAATTAGCACAATCAAATCCCCCACTTATACGAATTGTCAAATGAACACATCAGATAATTGCGCTATAAATAAATATAACTCACTAAGTTACTTATCCACAATTAATTTGCATGCGCTTTAGACTGTCCAACATACGGTCAACTGGTGTTAATCGTGGATTCTGACAAACGTTGGGACAAAAATCTTGCCATTTGATAAACTTTAGGACTAAAATTATGTTGTTTTGTACAATACTAAAATTGGAGCTTCACTAAAAACCTTCCGACTATTACGGTATATTACGATAAACAATTGGTGAGTACATAGACAAAATGGAATACTATTTTTCCATATAAATTTTGAATTATGATCTCATCATCCCTCTCTAAACTTTTTATAAATATCACCACTATAAAATCTTTTAGTCCTCATCACCAAAATCAATGAAACAAGACCACCAAAGAAAGCCACAGAAGATAATATAATAAAAGGATTTCTAAAACAACCAACTCCTAAGCAGATCAATTCCTCCATCGATGATCTAATCAATCCTTTTTCGTGAAGTTGTTTCAACGCCACGTCATCATATAATACCCCGGTGACCTTCACATTTAGGATATATGACCCTAAAGGGCATACCACTCCTCCAAAAGTGGACAATGTGGAATAGTACTTTAGTCCAAAAAGATCAGAAATTACGGCAAATGACAAAGGCAACTGTGCACCGAGTGAAAACCCGATTATCACGGAGGCTAGATAAACCGAATTCGCGAAAGGGAAGGCAATCATTAGGTATCCTATTACTGAGAGAAACAAGGAAAAGGTCATCACTAATGGTCGAGGCATTCTGTATTTGGTTACTAATGTTTCGGACATGAATCCAGCAAATACCCTTCCAAAAAAACTCCATATACTCACTAACGAAACAAATATTTTGATTGTTTTGATCGGATATCCTAATGATTCACCAATCTGTCCTAAATTATCGGCTGCTGTAAAGCTTGTACTTAGCCCACATAATGTAGAAACACATATAAGCAACATGTCAATGCTTAGAATTGCTTGTAAAATGGTGTAATCCTCACCTCTTTCTTGTTTCTCAAATATGGTGAGAAAGCACGACTTTTTTGCCTTTTGATCCTCAAGTTCCGTTGGAGTTTGTTCGTGATCCTCGGTGTTAGCCTTAACTTGAGTAGTTAATTCAGAAGAAGGATTAATTGTTTCAACATCCTTCTTATGATTCCATACAATCCATTCTTCTCTAATGACAATCAAAAGAAATATAGAAAGTATAACACTTATCACAGTTGTGCTTCCGGCATACGCTCCACGAGAGAAATCAAACTCTTTCTCGAATATGATTATGACAATAAGGAAAAATGCAAGAAAAATCGACATGTAAAGGAAACGGTACAAGACTTTAAGCTCATTTTGTTGTCGTTCTGTTCTAATCACTCGAATTGCATACGCGAAAAACACGGAAAGAGCAGTAGGAAACCAAGCAATGAGGAGAATGAGAGATTTAGTATTCTCACCATAAATAGCCAAGTATAGTTGGGTGAGAATAGCACCACTTAACCCCGCGAAACCCTTCAATAAACCAAGAACAGCACCCCGACTTTCAGGGAAATTAACCACACCAGGCACAAGACATCCTGTACTAGCAAAGGTTTGGGAATTTGCACCTATGCAAATGAAAAGACACATTTGCCAAACTTGAGGTTTGTGTATTCTTCCAGTCACAGCTAGCCAAACCATGAAATATCCCGAAAAATTCATGGCAGAACCGGTTAGAAGTACAAACCATGTAGGAGTTACTTCTGCTATTAGGCCGGAAGGGATACCCACAAAAGCTCCAAGATCCTTGAAAAAGGATAGAAGATTGAGGGTTTGTTGATCATAACCAAGTGTGGATTTTATGTTTTTCGAGTAGGTACCGAAAAGGAGGGGCGTACCGCCTTCAAGCATGACTAAGAAAGAAGAAAATAATGAGAACCATCTCCCTTTTATCACATGGACTGCAAATTCCCACCAAATTTCACCCATTTTCACTCCTTTTTATCCTTTCTTCCAATACTATGGTGTATGGAAACAACAACTGAAACGGACACCCAAAAACGTTAAAACACAGTCAGGAAGGAAAAGGGAAACAAAAACCAAACTGAAACTGAAACTGAAACGGACACGAACAATTTTAGAGAAGGTACGAAATAATCAATATCAACTAATCACCTAGCAGGCCCTTAACAATGGTTGGAAATTTTGTAGAAAGCATAGGAAATTAAGAAGTGATATAGTTGTTATTATTGAGAAATGATTGAATAATTATAGTCTTTTCTAACTAAGCATAATATCAACATGAAAGTAAAATTAGAATGCATGGAAACACATGCTTAAAATCACAAAAAGTAATCTTCTGGAGATTACTTGAAAATCTAAATTGATTATTGCTATTCATAATTCAATTTACTTATTATGACTCCAACATACGTCAGAAAAAACATCAGAACCCTCAAAATGAAGGGCTATATAAGAGGAAAGAACTCTTTTTTTTTTTCTTATTAGGTGAAAATGTAACAAATTATAACCGAAATACATTACTTACCTAGAATTTATCCATCACCAATTTTAACAATCAATTTCAATTACTACGTCAGAGAGGTTCCTTATTAGGATCCAACTTAGAGCTTCCTTCGAACCAATTTGCCAACCCAACCAACCTAGTGGTCGAGGTTCCTCGAACAACTAATAAGTATTGTCAAATTAACACATCATATAATTGTGCTATAAATAAATTTATCTCACTAAGTTAGATATCCGCGATTAATTTGCATACGCTTTAAAAAGTCTAACAATAAGATCATTTGGTGTTAATTGCGGTATAGACAAAGGTTGGGACTAAAATCTTGCCATTTGATCAACTTTAGGACTAGAATTATGTTGTTTTGTATAAATGCTAAAACTGGAGCTCACGAAAAACCTTGAGGCTATTACGGTATATTATGATAATCAATCAGCGACTACATACACAAAATGGAATACAATCTTTCGCTATAAATTTTGAATTATAATCTCACCATCACTTTCTAAACTTCTTATAAATATCACCACTATAAAATTTCCTAGTCCTCATCACCAAAATCAATGAAATAAGACCCCCAAAGAAAGCCACAGAAGATAATATAATAAAAGCATTTCTAAAACAACTAACTCCCAAGCAAATCAATTCCTCCATTGATGATCTAATCAATCCTTTTTCATGAAGTTGTTTCAATGCCACGTCGTCATATAACACCCCGGTTACCTTCACATTGAGGATATATGATCCTAAAGGGCATACCATTCCTCCAAAAGTAGACAATGTGGAATAATACTTTAGTCCAAAAAGATCGGAAATTACGGCAAATGACAAAGGCAATTGTGCACCAAGCGAAAACCCGACTATCATGGAGGCTAGATAAACTGAATTAGCAAAAGGGAAGGCAATCATTAGGTATCCTATAACTGAGAGAAACAAGGAAAAGGTCATCATTAATGGTCGAGGCGTTCTGTATTTGGTTACTAATGTTTCGGACATGAATCCTGCAAATACCCTTCCGAAAAAACTCCATATACTCACTAATGAAACAAATATTTTGATCGTTTTGATAGGATATCCTAATGATTCACCAATCTGTCCTAAATTATCGGCCGCAGTAAAGCTTGTACTTAGTCCACATAACGTGGAAACACATATAAATAACATGTCAATGCTTAGAAGTGCTTGTAAAATGGTGTAATCCTCACCTCTTTCTTGTTTGTCAAATATGGTGAGAAAGCACGATTTTTGTACCTTTTGATCCTCGAGCTGCGTTAGAGTTTGTTTGTGATCCTCCGTGTTAGCCTCGACTTGAGTAGTTAATTCAGAAGAAGGATTAAGTGCTTCAACATCCTTCTTGTGATTCCATATAATCCATTCTTCTCTAATGACAATCAAAAGAAGTATAGAAAGTATTGCAGTTATTGTGGTTGTGCATCCGACATAAGCTCCACGAGAGAAATTGAACTCTTTCTCGAGTATGATTATGACAATGAGGAAAAATGCAAGAAAAATCGACACGTAAAGGAAACGGTACAAGACTTTAAGCTCATTTTGTTGTCGTTCTGTTCTCATGACTCGAATTACATATGCTAAAAACACGGGAAAGATAGCAGGAAACCAAGCAATGAGAAGAATGAGAGATTTAGTATTCTCACCATAAATAGCCAAGTATAGTTGGGTTATAATAGCACCACTAAACCCCGCGAAACCCTTCAATAAACCAAGAACAGCACCCCGACTTTCGGGAAAGTTAACCACACCAGGCACAACACATCCAGTATTGGAAAAGGTTACAGAATTTTCACCTATGCAAATGTATAGAGACACATTTGCCAAACTTGAGGTTTGTGTATTCTTCCAGTCACAGCTAGCCAAATCATGAAATACCCCGAAAAGTTCATGGCAGAACTCGTTAGAAGCACAAACCATATAGGAGTTACTTCTGCTATTAGGCCAGAAGGGATACTGACAAAACCTCCTAGATCCTTGAAAAAGGATAGAAGATTGAGGTTTTTTGATCATAACCAAGTTTGGATTTTATGTTTTTCGAGTAGGTACCAAAAAGGAGGGGTGTTCCGCACCCAAGCATGATTAAGAAAGAAGCAAACAGTGAAAACCATCTCCCTTTTATCACATGGACTGCAAATCCCCGCCAAATTTCACCCATTTCCACTCCCTTTTATCCTTTCTTCCAATAGTATGGAAACACAAATTGAAACGGACACTAGAAAACGTTAACTGAAACGGACATGAATAAATTTAAAGAAAGGCAGGAAATAATCAAGACGGGACGACAAACAAAGCTTTCACAACATACTCCATATCAGAAGGATGATAGTATATCAACTGATCACCCAACAAGCCTTTAATAATGGTTGGAAATTTTTTAGAAAGCATAGGAAATCAAGAAATAGCCATAGGTAAGATATTATAGGAGAGATGTATATAATTGTTATTATTGGGAAATTATTGAATAATTATAGTGTTTTCTAACTCAGAATAATATCAACATGAAAGTAAAATAATAATGTATTGCAACAGTATATACTTAAAATAACAAAAAATTAAACTCAAACTTGCAGATAATTTCATGAGTTGCCACCAAAAACAAGGAAAACTATTTGATCGTGATCTCGTCATGAACAACTTGTTTATTTGCTCATAAATCACAAGCTCTACTCAAGCGTTAATTCTGGTTTTGAAGTTTGTTTGCGAACCGCGCACTCATAAAATATGTTCCTAAGCAAGCTAATGAGAAAATCCGGTGTACAAATAAACAACATTCTCGTGAACAGTTCGTTTATTGTTAGAACATATACTTAACCTCTTCCTCCTCGCCTAATTTGCAGCATTGAAAATCCCTTAAAAGATTCACGCAACGAGACACCACAAGCCTAGCGGGAGAAGTTTCATATACCAAGCTTCATTACATTAACCTCATAAGCACCACAAGAGCATACACAATTAACAACATCAACTTGAACATTCCAATTCAGTTATAATTAGTCCGCCAAAATATACGAAAACACAAACTTGTTTGAAATATCTAATTTGAGAGTCAAATAACTAACATATCAGTTAATTAATTTATTATTATTATATACTATGCAAGGGTAAAAAATTGATCTTACTTATTTGTTCATGCTAGAGATAAAATCAAATTATTTCTTACATTAGAGATATATCTATACTTTTCAAAACCAAGACGGAAAAAGTTAACATTCTCTTTTATACCGGGTTTTTGAAGTTGGCAAACATAATAAAATAAGAAAAAAGTTTGGAAGTTCGGGTGTAATGTACCCGATAAAAGAGTTAAAATAAGGTGTCACTATCCCTAGTTGAGATTAGACATGTTCATAGACTGAGCCGGACCGGGACCACATTATATAACATATTATAACGAACAAACCCGTCACATTAGCTACGGGCTTGGACGGGCCATGGGGTATATGAACATGTCTAGTTGAGATTGAACTCTCCACTTGTTTTCGCGCTTAAATTGGAAAACCACAACTATTTTCGCGCGTCAATCTCAAAATTGGGGGCACCGGAGAGAACCCAAATTATCAGAGACGGCGACCATGGACTACGACCCTCTTGATTTTGAATCAGATTACCCACTTCTGGATGGTCCTCTCGTTAACCCGAAAAGGTTTTTCTTTAGCTTCAATTGGAATTTTTTTACTCATTTTAGGGTTTATAGTGTTTTAGTTGCAATAAATTTCCAAACTTTAATGTTCATTTGGGTCATAAAGGCTTTGATTTGATCAACATTGGTTGTATTGATACTTATTGAAAGCCATTGTGTCTTTTTTATGCTTTGTGTATCTGAATCAGGGAAAAAGTTACTACCTTGGATGATCTTTTGTCTGACCACTATAAGAAGAAAAATGAAGTGGTTGAGAGGGAGTCAAAACGGGCAAAGACCCGTAATAACTCTAACTCCAATGATGATGATGATGACAACGATGACGATGGGAAAGAATTCGTCTCAAGAATAATAAACGAATGCGAGAAACAGGTATACTATATATCTTTTATCTGTATCTTTTTAGATGAAAGCTATGAGTGGCAATGAAGAGATCATTACATGGGCCGTACAGGTTTTCGAAAATCAGGTGCCCTTTCAGAAATCAGGTTTTCAGACTATGGATGTGAAGATAGAAGAGTTTGAGAGGGAGTCGAAACGGGCAAAGACTTGTAAAAACTCTAACTCCAATGATGATGATGACGACGACAACGACAATGGCAAAGAAGCCTTGGTATCAAGAAAAATAAATGAATGCCACGAACAGGTATTAATTGTCTTCTATCTATATCTTTTTACATTGGTATTTTCCCATTTCGTAGATTATGAGATCACTATATGGGGCATACAGGTACTCGAAAAGCAGGTGGTCGATCGGAAATCAGGTTTGCAAACTATGGATGAGAAGATAGAAGAGTTTGGTTTGTCCAACATTCGAGCAGCTCAGCAAGATAGTGAGAGGGATCATAAGCTGGATCAGATTCTGAAGATACTCACGGAGACTCGTGACAATATGCGTGCTCAAGAGCACAAAATCGACTCAATTGAGCATCAGCAAATAGCCCAGGAAAAGTCTGTAAATAACGTGATTCAGAAGTTCGCTTTTGCTGTAACAAATTCCTCAATTTGGAACACAAAGGCCCTTCAGGTAATCCTCTGTGAATTTCAGCGTCAAGGACATTTCACCCCGGAAGGCAACCGAGTTGTGCAAGCCATGAATGAAGAGTTAATGAAGAACTCTCATGAGATGTGGAAGATCAACAATGCTCTACTGAGTCACCCCTCACCGTCAAAGTATGGAAGATAAGACTGAAGCTGCAGTTGATGTTGCTACTGAGAACCCTACTGAGCCAAATCCAAAACCAAATGAAATCACTTTTGTTGAGCTAAACGTCAATCCTGAAGCTTAGAATTCATTTGCATTTCATGTAGCATTTTAGTATTTATGCCTGTATTTGAAAATCTTGTGCAGTATTTCAATATTTAATCAATTCTGATCTTTTGCTCTGAACCTTGTGCATATTTATCTGATTATGATTTCAACTAACCAAGTTCTTTTTATATATGAGATTAGCAAAAATGTTACATTTTCCCATAAAAACTTCATCTTTGGAAAATCTAGCTCGTCTCTGCCGGTCCGTCACGTCTCTATAGCAATTCAAGCACAGAACAAAAGGTGTACTTCTCACTTTCTAAGCAGTAACTAGAGTGTAAGTAACTTGCAGAAGTATGCTTCCATCCCGGGCGTACACCAAGTTCAAGACCACCAGAGTTTAACTTGCTTTTCTAGATACGTAATGAATGGAGTTAATGCAGCAATATTGTTTCATATGAGCTTTACATGTGTCGAAAACATCTTCAGAGTTCAACTGCTTTCGGCTTTCTCTTTCCTTCTCGTTAAGGATTCCAGACTACAAGCTTACACTGATTCAGATCAGGCTAGACACAAAATAACTCGAAATTCTGTAAATAGTTAATACATTCTCTTACTTGGAGTATTGGAAATCGAAGCAGGTGTTCCGCGAGAAAACAAAACACTTTTACATTAACTGCCATTTGGTTGCGGATCACTTAACGAATGGGGTTCATATGTTTCCACAAAGAATCCGTTAGCTGATTTGCTAACCAGACCTCTTTCCAGTTCTCAAATGCAGCCTGTATTTGCCAAGATGAATTAGAGTTAATATTGAAACAATAAACACAGCACGATTTTCAAAGTTAAGGGGATCATAAAGAAAATAAGGAAAAAGTAGGAGAGTTTGGGTCTAATTTACCCGATAAAAGTAGAGCTATAAATGAGTTGTCGCTCACAAGAAGTTCGGTGTTTGGCTCAGTCAAAGCTCGGCTCAGAAACTCGTGAACAGGTTTGATTATATGCTCGTAAATTTAGTAATATAAGCTTCTAAATGAAATCTACACGCTTTACATTGTTTGTATCAAATCAACAAGGCCTGATCTAAAGTTTGATTTAACATTGAGGGTGAATTTCACATATTTTTAAATCGAATCAAATATCCAAAAAAAGTTTCAAAAATGTAAAGAATGGTCAACTCTACTTTAAGATCGACAAAATTATACTATTTACTTTTATAGATACAGTTTTTCACATTATCGAATAAGTATGACAAAAATTTTATAATCGGACTGAATATCGAATAAAAAATCGAGTTTTAAATTAAACTGACTTTTTCCTTAAAACCAAATTATATTATACCCTAACTTTTACTAATACAATCCCCCGAAGACATTTAAATAATCCGATTTAATTTAAGCGGGCTGAACCGGCAACCCTCAACCTCTTAAATTGAAAACCCTCAGAAAATTTTCGCGCCTCAATCTCAAATTTGGGGACGACGACCACCATGGACGGCCCTCTAGATTTCGAATTGGAAGACCCTCTTGTCGATTCTCCTCTCGTTAACCCCAAAAGGTTTTTCTTACTTTCAATTGATTTTTCATGCTCTGTTAATTAATTTTGTTTTTCTGGGTGATTTTTAGAGTTAGGGTTAGTTAATTTCACTTAAATCCAGTATTGGGTTCGTAAATATTTTTCATATGTGCTTTTGCAGGAAAAAAGTTATTGGCTTGGATGATCTTGTGTCTAACTACTATAAGGAACAGAGCAAAGTGAATGAGAGGGAGTCGAAACGAGCAAAGGCCCGTAAAAAAAACTACAACTCCGATGACGATGACGATGGGAAAGAAGCTATGCTATCAAGAAAAATAAATGAGTGCCACAAACAGGTATTATATGACTACATTGGTGTTTTCTTGTTTTGTAGATTTTGAGATTTATAACGAATACGTAATGCAGATGAAAGCTATGAGTGGCGATGAAGAGATCACTACGTGGGGCGTAGAGGTTTTCGGTAATCAGGTGGTGTTCGGTGTTTTGTTTGCAGTTTTGGGATTTTGGAAAAGATTTATTTCTGGGACAGCTAATGATGTGTAGATATTTATCAATGTAATTGCAGAAAACGCCACCGTCTTTTGCTTTTCCTGAACTTGGAAGGTGGTCACTTCTGCGGTCTTTTATGTCTGATAAGCTGAATGGTTTGGTTGAACTCGCTACTGAAAATGGAGAGAATTTCTTGGAAGACTTGTTGGTAAATGGATGCCTTTTAAGAGTGGTTTGTAGACATGGTTGTGTGGAAGAATCAATAGCGAAGTGGACTTTTAATTTGAGTGAGTACCTAGTAGTCCTAGTCCGTTTTGTTTTTATGATGTTTGCTATGTTCTCATTTTATATTTATTTTTTCTCTAGTGCTATATTCTACAAAAGAAGAAGTGAGGATATCTGCTTGTGACTTCTGGTGCACCATTCTGTCACTGCCGGAAGAGTTGTCAGTTAGCATCGAGTGGTTTCATTGTTACGCTGAGCTTAAAGAAGCCCTTGAAACATATGGATTTCTTCTCGATTTTTCATCACACGTCAAATCAGGAAATATGGGTAAGTTTTGTTATATTTTGCTTGTATCATATGAAGTACAGATTAATTATATGTTGCATGAACTTGGGAATACACTGATCTGGACCTTTTTTTTGTTGCTATTTTTGTGGAGCCAATGGAAAAATAGAATTGAAAACGTTAGGATGGTAATAATTACAAAAATGACAGCATTGATCTTGGAAATCGGTTGTTTGAAATTCTATATTCTCCTTCAGTGAATTTCTTATGAAATTCTGTTTACTATTCAGATTCCAATAATGGAGGCCCGCCTGAAAATATCAGAACCTGGATCAAATTTGCTACTGCTTGCTTTCGTGTGAGGTATGTGACCAATTCAAAATACACGAGTCCAAAATTTTGCTGTCATCAACGTTAGACATGTTAACTTGTAAATTTTTATTAATTCACTGCTTATGCCTAAAGTTAATAGGGATTATTTTTACGTGCAGGAGCAATCATTCTATGTTTTCAGCTTTAGAAGCTCAAGAGTTGCTTGAATTCGTAATTTTTCTATCCTTAGACCGAAAGCTTCAAGGTCTACTGATACCTTTGAGTGAATGCATGCAATCAGCTATCGGCTACTTCACAGATGAGGAGTGGAGTACCAGCTGTGACGAAATAGCAAGAACTCTTGCTGGCAGGTTGTTGATGCATTCTTTTAATCTCGTTATGACATATCATTTTATACCCCAATGCCTCATGGTGTACTTTAGGCTTAATAACTTAAAATCTTCAAATGTTGCTGCAATTTGTATTCGAACTTTTGTTGTTTTTTTATAATTGTTATTTCAACAAATAGTCGCTCTGAAATTATTCCGAGTTCAAGCATGAAAATATAATTTAGGAATGCTACTTGCCTATAGCGAACACCTAGACCTGAATAGTGTGTCATTATATATTACAACCGTTTTTTACTTGCATATCTACATGTGGGATTTTCTATGTAGTATTAATTGAATTCTGTAGAATTCTTTTAAGCAATACAGGCTTTTGTGAGCTTTTTATGATCCGTAAATTTACTGTTTACATCGCATTTGTGGTATTATCGAATTGGACCAATTACTATTGACATTCCTGTATTTTTGGTATTATTAATATGGTGCAGAGTCCCTAGGGATTTGAACTGCTTGCGAGCTGTGGAATGTATATCAGGAGGTGGTACACGTAGTCATCGCCTCAGAAGTGTTATTGCTTACCAGACCTTGCTTGTTTGTTTCGATAATAAGGTTGTCTCCTTTATTCTATTACTGCATACTTCTAGAATTATAGAAGGATTACTTAGTTCTTTATTTCTTTTCCATTTCTTTTTTGCAGAAACTTCTGGCATTATCTGCTAGTTTCTTGTTTAGGCATTCGGGATTGAATTTACTTTGTTTGTTCTTCTTCTATCGTTTATTGAACAACTTTTGATCTTTTATATGGTTTTATGGTTTTGGTATCTCACAGGCTGCTGATGAAGAAGGGATCCTTAACTTGCTCGTTTCAGTTAACGTGAAAGAAAAAAGTTGCGACTTTTTCAACTTGTACATTTACCTGGTTTTAATGGAGAATTGGCTCGTATCAGATCCGTCCGTGGAATATAGGCCAGTGATCTATGAAATGTGGGGTGTTTACCTTCGGAACTGTTCATGCCAAATTAGCATCACGGATGTGAGGCCTTATGCATCGAAGGTACTCAATCAAAATTCCTTTTGTTCATGCACTTGCGGTGATTTTTATTGATTTTCTTAAAATTACAGGTTCGTACAAAAGCTTCGTATCTTCTCAATAGCTCCTCCAAGATATAGTTATTAGAAGTATGTATTTTGGACCCTTTCCGTGATGTATCAATTTTCTTCATTCATATATGGACAGATGTGAGAAATGGAAGCCGAAAAGTTGGAGATCGTGGTTGGAAGAGGTACTAGATGTGTTTAGAAGATAAAATGATTAGTGTAGGTAGAGTAACCTCTCCATTTCCTGCCTCTTTGGCCTTGACTTTTTTTTGGCTGTGCTGGTCCAGGATGTAGTGTAGATGAAGTAGAAAAAAGCAGGCACGGTAAGTTCCTGCGTGCCTCGTAGTACAATACAATTTGATCAAATTCTTGCATTTTACTTGTAATTTTGTGCTTGCTAATGTGCATCAAGGACTTGAAAACCGAGCACAATGAACGTAAATTACTGCATGAATCAAAACAATGACAAATGCTGTGAAGTTTAGTTTGCAACTTTAGTTGTCATAATGTCAGTGATGCCTATAGTTCAAGTACTGTTTAAAGTTCTAGTCGCTGTGATGTCACGAGTGCTACAGTTCAAGGGTTGTCGATGTAACTTACTCCGGAATCAAATCAAAGGTTTGTGGATGTAATTTACTCCGGAATTAAATCAATGGCAATTGCTTGTCAATTTTAGATCAGGATTTAACGCTAAAGGTTAGAAAGTTTGTTCGGACAAAAATGCTCTCGTCGACTCCATGAGTGAAAAAAAAAAAAAAGAAATCTATAGCAACTGGTGTTATTATATCATTCTATATGTTGGGTTGAATGGGCTTGGATTGAACTTTTCTAGTTGAAAGCTAGTTGACCATGAGCCTGTATCCACTATTCCCCTTATGGTTTTGGTGCTTGCATACCATGTTAACTGATTTGGGCCTGGGCCCTAAAAATAACACACAACAACAAGAAAAAGCCCATTCCATAATAAGATTAAGAAATTAAGCCAGCCATTAGGGAGCTTTAATCACTGTTCAAGTTCAAATAATAACAAACATTTTACTTAATTGTACATACACATATAGATTTCAAAATGGATTCACATGTTATAATCATGATACGTGATTGATAATAAGAAAATAATCGAATATACCACGTGGTTCAATCATTTGCCAACTTAAAAGCAATAGTAAAAACTTACCGCCTCAAAAAACATAGACCAGTGGCTTAAGTACGTTGATTCATGCAAATTGCTTCCCACTTTATACAACCTATAATGAGTATATGTCAAATCCGAGTGGTTTCACAAATGATATATTTTCATTCTCATCCTAACGTGCGTCTCATACACAAGTTAGTATACAATATTCCACAAAAGGCTAAACTTTTGATATGCTCTATTTTAATCCTTAAATCTCTCTAACTTGGATATTGGAGTGATAAGGGCAGATCTCATCCACGTCTTAGTACGTTCTCCTTAAATCTTCGCCCATCAAGAATTATATAGTTGATATGAAAAGCTTATATGGAGACCAGATATTATCGATCGAATCCGTCGTGATATACTTGACTAAGGCCCTGTTCTGTTTGATTTAATTTCAACATATTTCAATTCAATTCAATTCAATTCAGTTCAATTCAATATTGTTCAATTCAATTCAGTTCAATTCAATACTGTTCAATTCAATTCAGTTCAATTCAATTCAATTCAATTCAATTCAATTCAATTCAATTCAACATTTTTCAATAATTCAATTCAGTTCAGTAAATTTCATAAATATATTTTTTTAACCATTCTCTTCAATATCTTCATCATCTGATTGCTCTTCATTTTCCGCTAGCCGTCATGATTGCCAAATTTGTTGCGCTATACCATTCCGTACTACTAACATGGCATTTTTTCGGTTTGTACTAAATATATCTGAATCTACTCTTCCATTGACATTTGGACCATATTGTGTAATTGGTATTCCAAGTGTGCACAATCTTATAAAGTTATGAAGCGTAAATGTAGAAACAATGATCGACATTTGATACTTTGTTGACATTTGAGGCATATTGTAGAGCACCTTCCACCTTTTCTTCAATTGTCCAAATGACATTTCTACTTTCATTCTCAATGACGAATGTAAATAATTGTAATGTTCTTCCATTCCTCTAGGTCTTCCACACCTAAATTCCGGCATATGATATCTAGTTTCCGCATCTCTAATTGGAGATAAATATCCAAGAGTATTTGGATATCCTGAATCTACTAAATAATATTTTCCTAAAAATTATGAGAAACATAAAATTAGAATCAATATTACTTTTTTATGGAAGTAAAAAATAATAAATATAATTTTACCTTCAGGTGGATGAGGAAAAGCATATTTTGAATTAGTTAAAGAATCTTTTCACACTGTGATATCATGAGCACTCTCTTCCCATCCCACATTAATAAATGTGAAAATTCTATCAAATGAGCAACATGCCAACACATTCCAACTTTTGTTTCCATGGCGATCTCGAAATGGCACACCTTCCTCATCGCGTATATTTGCTTGGATATGGGTTCCATCTAAAGCCCCAATAGCATCCTAAAAATAAAATTAAAAGTTACATGAGGTTTAAAATGAGAAAGTATACATGTTATGACTTATAAGGTCCAAATATAATGTCGAACATTACCTTAAAATAAGGCCAATAACGTGAATTGTTCGCTACTTCCGGAGGGATCTCTGACAAACCACGATGTGGCCTGATAATATCGAACGACAATATAACCAAAGCATCAAAATAATGGTGGTTGCATTCAATGTGATTCAAAATAATGCAAGGGAGTTGGGAGTTGGGAGTTGAGAGTTAATATGGGTTGTTAATATTAGTTAATTAACTCTTAGCTTAGGATTAGTTAAAACTATATTAGGTGTTAATATTAGGTGTTACAAATATTAAATTATAAATTTTTTGACTCTGCCAGCACAAAAATTATTCAGTCTCATATATAATACAATATTAAATTATAAATTTTTAACTCAGTCTAGTAAATTCAGTCCAGTAAATTCAGTCCAGTAAATTCAGTTCAATAAATTCAGTTCAATTCAATTTATTTCAGTTCAATTCAATTCAATTCAATTCAATAGCATTCAGTTCAATTCAATTTAATTCAATATTATTCGGTTCAATTCAATTCAATTCAGTTCAATTCAATTCAATCAAAAAGAACAGGGTCTAAGTAGAAATGTTATATGTTTAGGAATGCTTATCAACTGAGGAGGTGAGCTCAGTCCTTTTACATGAAATTTCTAAGATCACGACATGTGCTAGCTAGTACCTTTTACTGGACATGAAACTCAAAGAGATTAATTAGTAGAGTTATTCACAGTGGAGGTCGCCCAATCCTCCAAATTTCTTATTTAAATGTATATTTACTTTTTTAGAGATGTATATGTTATTGAAAAAAATTTAGTATACGCCTGGCATACCACGTTATCCCATCTGTCATTCTTATAATTCGATGACACGTCATATATGTTATCGAGAGTTCATGATTTAGAGTCTAGGGTTTAGTTTCTAGGGTCTAGGGTTTTTATTTTAGGGTTTAGAATTTTATATAAATTATTAACTAAAAAATTAATTACCAATTAATTACATAATGTTAAATTGTTATTGGTTAAGATGACATGTGTCAAAAAATTATAAACTTGATATACCATGTTATCTATATGCAGTAAAATTTCTCTATGTTATTTTATGATTAAGAACCTATTTTAGTTTAAGAAAAATATGGGTATTAAAATATTTATTTGGAGTCTTAAAAGCCCTTGCTTTAGTGGCTTGAGTGGATGTAAGTGATCATTAATTCCACAATGTCTCCATCCAGAAAAAGATTCCACAAGTTGTCTTGGTCTTCCTCTATGCTCAAGTCTTCTGAGTCAACGCTATAAATTTTTTCTGTATTGAGAAATATTCAAATAATGGGAATGGGAATGGGAATGGGAATGGGAATGGGAATGAGGGTTACCAAATATAGCACTAATTTTGTTTTATAACTTTCCACAATTTTTTGACTTGTCAAAACTAATGACTTGAAATTTTGTTCCACATTTGTTTTCCTCAATCTTTTGAATATGATCTACTGCACTCTTTTGTGAGAGCATGACATAACCTAGTTTACCATTTTGTGTTGACATTGTAGAATGTCGAGTGCTAATAACAAATTCATGTCATATTATCATAAATTGACAAAATACGTAGCGTGTAAAAAATTTTACAAGTTCAAGTGGCTAATACGTTGTCTGTAAAGCTGAAAAGCTGAGTGAAAGAATAGAGAAGTATAGGAGGCTAGAAATGTATTAGCCATAGCAAAAATTGTACCGTTATAATTAAGGCCAAATAATTGCAAATTGCAATTCTTCTTCTTCTTCTTCTTCTTCTTGAATACAAAGCAATGGATTCCATAAACTCATTATCCATTATCTTCTCAATCCTTGTCTTGATTAGGCTCGTCAATGGCCAAGTAGAAGTTGGCCAAACACAAGTGAGCTGCAACCCCACATCAAACTTCACAACCAACAGTACTTACTCCAAAAATAGAGATCTCCTCTTCTCCTTAATCCCTTCAAAAGTCTCCGACAACACTTCCATTGGCAATTACTTCTACAGTACATCCGTCGGGGAAGGCCCCGATAAAGTTTATGGCATGGCGATTTGCCAACCCGATTTCACTCCACAACGATGTGCTGATTCGCTAACTGATTCCATTGCAAATCTGAGAACGTATTGTCCGAACCAGAAGGAAGGAGTTTCGGTGAGCGATTTTACGATAAGATACTCGAATCGTCCGGTGAACGGAGTAGTCTTGATGCAGCCAAGTAGAGCTGGTTATAACGTTGGTGTTTTGAATTTGGAAAATTCTTTTCAATTTTATGAAACTTGGAGAAATTTGATGGAAACAGTTGCACAGAAAACTTCAGTGGAAGATGTGGTGAAGTGTGCATCAGGGCAAGTGAATACAACTTCAAATGAAACTATTTATGCATGGATGCAGTGTTTTCCTGACTTGGATCCAAGTAGTTGCAGGTACGGATGTCAAAATGGATACTCGTGTTATAATCATGTTATGTTATGTTATGCACGTTGCTATGTTCTAACTTTATTATACATTACATAGAACTCGATACGGAGTACATCACAAATTTTTTGAATTTGATATAAAGAAATAGATTAATTCTTTAAACTAATATTATCTTATTAGCTTTTTGAATTTATTTACAATGATATATTTACCACTTAAAATTGTTCAAAATAATCTCTTACTCAACCCAAAGTTTATAGTGCTTTTCTTGTATTAAGACCTTATATAAATTATACAAAAATTATAAGGATAATGAACATATTTGATTTGCAACCTTTTGTAAGGGATCAATTTGCCCAAGGCCCCGCTCCAAGGGAGTCAGAAGAGGTGGCTGCTTAAGGTTCTGAATTAGAATTTTATTTTACGATAGATCGGATGTAATAGACACGAGCACAACCAATGGAAAAGAATAAATATACCCTTTTTGGAAAGTGATTGACGTAAATAAAATAAATTAGTTGTTATAATTGGTAAAGGTCAAATAGAGATAGGTCATAATCATAAGCTTAAAAACTTACAAACATATGAACTTGGCAGGGATTGCTTAAGAGAAGCAGCGAGTTACTATGAAGGATGTTGCCGGGGGCAGGCTGGAGGTTATGTTCAGAAGCCTAGTTGTTGGTTGAGATGGGATCTTTATCCTTTCACTAATTTTAGTGGTTTTGTTCTTGCTCCTGCTCCTAAAGGTAACTTTTCTTATTTCAGGTTAAGTTACCGATTGAACTAAAAGCTTAAGCTAAAAGTTAAGATCCAATTATTGTCTATATATTAATCTCTGACACATCATTTCATGAAGAACTCCCTTTGGGCTTGAACAATGTTGAACACATGTCCACCCGCCATGTGTTATAATTCACCAATAAATGATGTCGTCAAGACTCGAATTCAAGAAATTTCTATCTGAGAGTGTGAAGATTAAGATCAAATTAATCTTGTTTCCCCAGTTTTGTAACTGTCACAGTTAAAAGCATAATTAACTGTTAAGTAATTGTAAGTAAAAGTTAGTTACTTTCGGTTATAAATAGAACTAATTAACGACTTAGTCATTCATCGTGTTGTAATCAAGCTTGTTTGTTCATTCCTCTCTAATACCATTCAAGTCTCTTCTTGAATATTTTACTTTCATTTCTGGATTTGCTTTTATTATATGGTATGTGAGCGGTTTTGCAATTAAACATGGTAACGACTCGGAGACAAAGAAAGAAGGATATCATTGATGAAGATAGGTTGAGTTTACAAGTGAAAGCGTCTTAGTGATAATGGGGCTGAGTTTACAAGTGGAGAATGTCAAAATAGGTTGAGTTCTCTGAGAATCATGCACCAAAGGAAACAAGATTATAGCCATTTGAAGATTTTTGGTTGCTTATGTTATGCTACACATTTACAACCGAAGAAAGATAAACTAATGCTAAGAGCTTTCAAGGCTACTTTTCTTGGTTACAAATCTGGCCAAAAGTGATATGTTGTTATGGATTACATGTTACAGGAAAAGTAATATTTCATGAATCAATTTTTTCTTGTAAAGCTACTGCTGTGGAAAAGAGATACCGCAAGAACTTAAATGGGTCATCACAAGTGTGTTGTACCTGTGTTATATACCTCCAACATCTCCTTCTAATTAACTCTGTTTGTCGTAGTTTTGTCGATTTATTTTTTCTTTCTTTTTTTCTTTTCCTCTTTTCCAAAATTCATAACCCTTCTTGCTACCAAAAAATAGGTTAATGTATTCAGCCTAAAAAAACATTAAATTGCAACTTTGACATAGAAATGGTTTCATGGAGAGCCCAAGTATATGACAAAATAAAACTTCTCTATCTTTTTGTCATCTTTATATATAATATGATTGATGTTGAAAAATAAATGTATTTTATCTTAATTACTTCAACAGCAAAAGGAGGCATTTCATCTAAAGATGTGGGGATACTAGTTGCTGTCATCTTCACCTTCTTGCTTCTTTTTGTGATCTCATTATACGTATTGTTAAACCGTAGGAAGAAGAAGAAGAAGAAGAAGAAGAAGAAGAAGACATCTAACTATCATCAACATAGAAAAGGTAATTAATTAAGTTAATTATATTTATTCTAATTAGCATTTTTCTTATTACAATAATGTTAGCTTAGCATCTTTTTGCAGATTTCTATAAAAATGTTGGTTCCTTGCAATTCGATATTGAGACTCTGCAAATTGCCACAAATGATTTCTCAAATGATAATAAGCTTGGAGAAGGCGGATTCGGAACTGTTTATAAGGTAATCTAATAATAAAAAGCTCCAGTGACAATAATGTCAAATTAGTTATTTCTGTAATTTGTGTTATCATATTTTCAGGGCAGGCTTCCTAATGGAGAAATTATAGCGGTGAAAAGGTGGTCAAAAAATTCAACACAGGGAGAGATCGAATTTGAAAACGAGGTCGTATTACTAGCCAGGCTGAAACACAGGAATTTGGTTAGACTTTTTGGTTTTTGTTTCCAAGAGACCGAAAAGCTTCTAGTCTATGAGTTTGTTCCCAATCAAAGCCTTGACTCTTATATATTTGGTGAGTAATATTTTGCTCAAGCCATTCTATTCCCGGCACCACCCGTTCCAGACTGTGTCGTTACAACACTAAACTTATATAAAAACTGTTTTGAACTGTTAAAGATGAAATTTTTTGTATTAGCTGACACACTTGACACTTATAGCCTGATACACATAGATTCACTTCTATAATCAAATTATTTTTATTATTATTTAGTTGCTTCTAGTCTCAAATTCTATAATCAACTTATGTTTAAATTAATGACTGTAGATTCACAATTAGATTGGAAGCAAAGATATAAGATCATAGAAGGGATCACTCGGGGAATTCTATATCTTCATCAAGATTCTCAATTACAGATTATTCATCGAGACCTCAAGCCTAGCAATATTTTGTTAGATGACCAAATGAATCCAAAAATCGCTGATTTTGGAACAGCCAGGTTGTTTAAAGTGGACCAGTCTCAAATCTCCACTCGCAGAATTGTCGGAACCTAGTAAGATAATAACTTCGCTCCTACGTACAAAACAACACAATGTGTAGTGTAGCTATAAGTCTCACTAACAGAAATCGTCAAATAAGCACATTAAATACATGTGATGTTAACATTAAGGAATTGAGGATTACCATAGGAGCATGATGTGACATGTAAATGGATTAACGACAATAATCCGATGTGCTGATTTCTGTTAATGAGACTTTTAGTTGTGTTGTTTGATAAACGTTAACTAAAATAATTATATTGTTTCGTATATCACTAACTTTTACTTATGTTGGGGCAAAATGATTTTATAAGCTAAGTTAAACCAAATTAACCCTTATCAGATTATTTATTAGAGAACTAATAAACTGTTAAAATTAACAGTGGGTATATGCCTCCAGAATATGCAATTTATGGGCAAATCTCAACAAAATCTGATGTGTTCAGCTTTGGTGTGCTTGTTTTGGAAATCTTGAGCAGTAAAAAAGTTAGTCATTTTGGACATTCTGAAGCCAATCATAGCAACCTCTTAAGCTATGTAAGTAGAATCGATATGTTAATACGTAATTATACAACTAAACTCATCAAGTTTTGCAGTTTGGTACTGTGAATTTATACTTAGACCTATCACACATATAAACTTGTCAATTTTAGACATTCGACGCTTTTATTTACTGATGTGATAGGCTTTAAAGTTGACGTGTTATGTCAAGAATAAAGGGTCAAACTTTCACCGAAGCATGTCTCATGTCATGTTAGGAATAAAGGGTGTTAGTTTAGGTATGTGTGATAGGTTTAAGTATAAAGTCAGGATATCAAACCGTAAAATTTGACGCGTTTTTACATCCATGGAAGACAAGAACGAGGCAACTCTTGCACATGAATTTTTGCAGGCATGGAGAAATTGGAAGGAAGGAACACCATTGAAAGTGATAGATGAAATGCTATTAAGCAATGGATCAAGACAAGAAATGATAAGATGTATACATATTGCTTTACTATGTGTTCAAGAAGATTTGGGAAGAAGACCATCCATTGCTTCCATTGTTCTCATGCTTAGCAGTCACTCTGTCTCTCTTCCTCTACCTTCAAAACCTGCTTATTTGATGACTGCCGTAGGCTTGGATGGACAATCATCACTTGACCTTGAATTGATGGTGAACGATATTCCGTCTGTGAATGAGATTTCGGTTAGTGATGTAAGTGCCCGATGATCGGTACTGTGACGACCCGGTTTGGATGGGGGTGGCATCAAAGTAGCAAGTGTGAGAAATGAGCAACTCTGAGGAAGAATGACGATGGTTGGGATGAACATAACCTTATATCGAAATCGAGATGGAGTGGATTTGTAATCATGTAGACGTGTTTTAACGTTGGTGAGTCCAAATTAAAATTGTCGTTGTATATAGATAGCGATACATTTTGATGTGGTTTAAGTCAATGATTAAATCATATAGCATGTTAGGTTACACAACTATTCAAAATTCATATTGGTGACATTTAGGGGTCAAAACAAAATTCATTTAATTTTTGATTTTTGATATGATTTTTTTATTGAAACTATACGGGTCATGATCATAATTAATAGAAGTGAGTAATTCTGATCATAAGGGTGTTTGTTTACTACTTTTCAAACTACTTTTTGCTTTTCCATACTAAAAATGAGAGTTTTAAGTGTTCGGTTAGTATCCACTTTTTGCTTTTTGATATTCAAAAAGTACTTTTAGAAAAAGTAGAGAATTCCTACTTTTCAAACATCTTTTACGGTTTGGATGTGTTATCTCTTATATGTCCTTCAAATTTTCATTATTTTAATATTATTTTTAAATTGATTTTATAAACATGTCCATATATGTCATTTTACATCGTAACAGTAATAGTTAATCATAATTTTACCAAACACTAATAATCAAACAGCAAACAACAACCAGGAATTAGAAACAACAAACAGCAAACCGTAACAGTAACCAGCAAACAGCAACAGCAACAGCAACCCGCAGTTAAAACAAACAGGCCCTATATTTACTTAGATATAGATTTATTCACGGGCCTAGATACCCTCCTGATCTATCTAGGCCCATTTCATACATGTGCTCGGGTTAGTTACATAAAACCCGTGGATGGAGATAAAATATACACAAACCTCAAAATGATACAATTATTTCTTTTTATGTCAATTACTCTAAATCATATCCTTAATTTGTCAAGGAACCGTAAATTCCTTAAAACTAGGAAGTGTGAACTGTTAATAGACTATAGTAAATTGAATTATATTCATATTAATATATTCACCTATCAACAATTCCACTCTCCTTCTCCATCTTAATTCATTCAAATTTTTATTCTTTCAACTGGAGAGTTTCTTCTCCATTGATGAATATGAATAGCCCTTTCATCAAAAGGAACCTACAAATAGGAGATGTCAAGACTCAATCTTGATAGTCGGTAAATAAAATTATGAATTCAACAAATTTTCATATGAATATTTTTACCTATTAATCGGATGTATTATTTTCTAATGATTCTTGAACAACCCATGAATTTCTCACTTTTTTCTTATCCTTTGTTAATTTTAAATTCATACAAAATCTCCATTAAAATTTTAACTTTCAAAACCATCTTTTTTTCAACATTAAGAGCAGACCTAATGATCCAATTTTAGGGAACCTCAAGACAACTTGTGGTTCTAATAACAATGTGCAGGAAAGGAGGAATAGACCAAAATCTGAATATCGTTTAGGAATTAGGAAAAATAAATTGAGGTGGTATATTTTTAGCATGTGAACATAATTAAGCAAAAAGAAAGTGAAAAATGGAAGAAAAAAAAAAGAAAGTGGAATTGCATGAAAAATGCAAGAAAATGGAA
Organism: Euphorbia peplus; assembly: GCA_028411795.1. Classification (NCBI taxonomy): domain Eukaryota; kingdom Viridiplantae; phylum Streptophyta; class Magnoliopsida; order Malpighiales; family Euphorbiaceae; genus Euphorbia; species Euphorbia peplus. Next base: position 29,034,253 of record CP110843.1, read on the forward strand.
ATGATGGGAAGAAAAAGAAAAAGGCAAGAACGTGAACAGAATTGTGCAAGAAGAAAGTGGAATTGCAGTTATCCCATTAGCGGTTGTATTTGACATAGGTAGGATAAAAACTAAATTTTCTGATAATATTATGAAATAAAACTATTATAATGATAAAATACAATAACTAGCCTACTTCAATTGTAAAATTTATTTCAAACATAATGTCCTGCGTAATTTCCTCTTATGAAAATATAATGGACCTACTCACTTATTAAAAGAGGAAATGACATTGCATATCATATTAAAAGCGTTGGGCCTTGGCCCTAAATATAACACAAAACAACAAGAAAAGCCCATTCCATAATAAGAAATTAAGCGAGATTAGGAAGCTTTTATCAGTGTTCAAGTTCAAATAATCACAAACGTTTTACTCAATTGTACAAGTCTATATATTTCAAAATGGAATCTCGTGTTATAATCATGATATTTGATTGATAACAAGAAAATAACCAAACGTACGACGTAGATCAATCGTTTGCCAACTTAAAAGTAATGGTAAAAAATAACTGCCTCAAACACATAGGCCAGTGGCCTAAGTACGTATGTCGATTCTTTACACAACCTACCATTAGTTTATGTCAAATCCGAGTGGTTTCACAAATAATACATTTTCATATTCATACTTACACACGCCTCATACACAAGTTGGGATACAATATTCCAAAAAACACATAAAATTTTGTTATGCTCTATTTTAATCCTTAAACCTCTCTAACTTGGATATCATAGTGATATGGGCCGATCTCATCCACGTCCTAGTACATTCTCCATAAATCTTCGCCCTTATTGATGTTTCAAATCAATATTTTTTATGTAAATGTAATAAAAGTGATCGATATTTATATTGAACGATGTTAAATAATTTGATTTTACAAATCATATTGTTATATTATATGTATCAACTTTTTTAAATCAAAATTAGTTGCAAGAAAATTTGTCTCAACAATGAGAAAAGAATAAGGAAAATCTCTATTGAGTCACCAAAAGAATTATTTAAGACATAGATAGCACAATTTGATTTTATTACGTCTTCGGGTACTAAAACAATAATGATGAGGTCTCATATGGTTCTGTTTTTCCTTTTTCTATTCCTTAAACCTTCCGTAAACATTTTGTATTAAAATTTTGAGATCCATTCTTTTTGTTTGGTTATGTATTTTCAAAGCTGTAAATGATTATAGTAAAGTTTTCATCTTTCGTTCTCATTTTTAATGGATAAAAGTACAACAATTGGCATTTCAATTAGTTTTTATATCAATACATCACTTCCTTTTTTCATTTATTCATATTTTCATATCAAAAACTCACTATAGGTATACTAAATGTGGGTTTAGTTTACTTAACTTGCAAACTATGACAACTAGTTCAAAGTTAAGAAAAAAAATACATATGTGCAAACCTCAAATCTAAGGGCATTTGTGTATAAGGATCTACGAAAATAGTTAGATATACAAGCTATTTTTCGATTTTAACTATCAGTATAGGATTGTAGATGAATGACAGTATGTGCATATAGTCATGCCCAATTAACATCTTAGATTTCTCGGTTTTGAAATAAGTCTATACATATTGGGCATACACTTTATTGATTAATAATCCTCAATTTTCTATCTATTTTTGATGAAGGATCTAGTTCATTTTAGTTCCAATCACCAATTCTTCCCTACTCAAGTCTTTTATCTTGATCTCACTCCCTTCGTATAAATTGTGACAATTAGGAGTACGGGTCTTCAATCTAAGTATTTAAAAAACTCCAAAATTGTATTGGTAAAAGTCAATGGTACAACTAAGTTCAGTTTTAAGAAAAAAAACAATGGTTCAATGGATCTCTTAATTCGGGTATTCGGCTAAGGTTCTAGATTTTCTATTACATTTACTCAGTAATATTAAACTTTTAAAAATCTCTAGACTTGTATTTATAAAAGTCAACAGTAATATTTGGTCAGGTCAAAAAGCAAAAGTCAATGGTGCAATACAATTCTGAATATTTTTTTTGAGTATTCAGTTCATTCGAGAATCCCTGAGATTCACGCTCACTAGTAATGGCAACATTCAAGAAAAATATTCAGCTTCTTATGGGTTCATAACATAAATGAATGTGAGCTATTTACATTGTGACATTTAAGAAAGGGTAGTAGAGTAGAGTTATGATCATATCTCTTCCTATTTTCATTGAAAAATCAATTCTTTTTGGTCAAGTTTTTCAATTCCAAGCTCAATTCTGCCGTGTGGACCGGACAATCTTCAATTGCCACCTCTTTGCTTTCTCTTCATTTTTCTTTAGTTCTTTTCATTTTTTATATATAAATTTAGCCTAACTTTCCTTGCCCTTGTCAAGAGGGTTCAATGTCACAATTATCACCAATTAGAAACTTTTCAACTTAATTTGAATTGTCCTTGATATTGATCTTCATCTTAATGCTTCATTTAATTTCATTTTGTTTGCCTAAGGCTTTTAGAACCATTTATAAGGTCAATTTATAACCTCTATATAAATCATTTTCAGGAATTTTAATGGTATCCAATCTCACTATCAATTTTAATTTTAGGAACTAAATGAAGGTTGATCCATGTGGTTGATACTTGCCAATTTGGACCACAAATTTAATTGGGCTGCATAATCTTTTGAATGACAGACATTTTTATTCTTGTATTGCATTATTTAATAACTATTATATTTTGCTACAATATGTTCTCATTTAAATATAATGATCCATGTTGAAGTAGGATAGAACTGAGCAATGAGCTATCGATAAATATGAATCAATTGAATTACACATCAAAAGTAAAAGTGAGTGCACCTTATAAGTAAGGTGGTAAGTGTAGCATAAGACGTCAAATTAAGTCGATAATATTTCATGATTCTTTTACCATGTTGTTACAGTTGATATTGAAACCGTCTCTCCACATGCGAGATGTGGTTTGACGACAAATTAGGAAAAGGTTTGGTGGACCTCCCTTGGATTGGATTAATGTTAATACATCTCGTTTCATAACTCCAAGAGGGTACGCATAGGTTGCTTTTGCGTTCCCAAATCAGATGACTTTTGCTTTCATCACTGAACTGCACGCATCTCCCTTTGCAATTTCTACTGCTTAGGAACCGTATGTGACATCGTCTTTAGATTAAATGTGACTCGAGTAATGTAGTTTACTTGCTTGGTCAGTACATGAGAGTGGTTCCATGAAAAGTTTGGCCAATTTGAGTAATCGTCTCTTTTACATGGCTCATATAAATATCGTTGTTATTCATATTTATCAAGAAGGCATCGGTACAACAAATTCTTTAGAAAAATATGGTTCTTCAATTAGCAAGTTTGGTTTGGTGGGACATAAATCCACATTTTTGCAATTGTTTTATGTTTGATGAGTTTACTAGAGTTGAACAATTTAAATAAATAATGGAAAAGTATAAGCAGTTAAATAGTATATGTTCCTTTTCTTTTCTTTTTCTTTTTTTTTTGCCAAATTTTTAATTTAATATAAGCTCCTGACATAAAGTTGAAAGCTAAAAAAGATTTAACAGTAGAAACGCGTAAATATCATATGCATCAAATTATTTTGGGACATTTTCTCTTTTTTTACAATTTTGCCTCAATTGGAAAGAATAATTTGACTATAATTAATTACCAAAGAGTAAATAAATGGTGGATTTAACCTGGAGAAGAAAAGGTGAAATAAACCCAAATGATTGGTATGATATTTAACCGTTAAAAGATTGGTCAGTAAATGGCAGAATCCTGTTGGAGAACATGCATTAGGATTTTATAAATTGCATAAGTCAAGATTTTGTTATCACTAGATTTAATTAATTACTCATTTAACTCATCATAATCATTATTATTATAATTTTGTACAAGACCAAACTGTCCCCTCAGTTGGGTAATCATATTTCTTGCATGTGAGGAGCAACTTGAACACCTTTCCATTATTTCATTTGCTTTTTAAGATTTAGGCAAAACATGAATCAACATAAACAAGCAAAAGTGGGGCAAATTCTTATTAAAAATTGATTAAAAATAACTGCATTTAAGCTTTATCCATCTTTAATTTGATACATTAAGTCGTAATAGCACAAATTAATTACGTTGTGCGTGTAATTGCTTATCTACACTATGGGCATGTACACCTTTAGAAATTTTAGAGCTTGTGATAAGCCCTCAGAGTACTCGTGATAAGCCCTCAGAGTATTCATGAATTACAAGAAATTTTGACAATATGTTCATTCTTGATAGTGCTATATAGTCTTACACGCCTTCCAAATTTGTGTAGAAGCTTCCAAAAGCCGAAGGATGCTTCAAAAACAATCTATTCAATAGCTCTCTGAGAGCTTATAACAAACAATAGAATTTCAAAATGAACAATACATGCCTTTTAGATAGTGTGGCCTTCATATTTATTAGATTCGTTTAGAAGCTTCTTGAAACGTAGTTAAGGATGTTACAGAACGGTCTATTCAAGAGCCAATTGAATGCCTTGAAATTATTCTAAACTTGTTTAATCTCGATTATCTAATACAGTATAGTTGAAGCCTTTTGAGGCTTACACCCTCGAAAAGTAGTCCTAATTCAATAGAAGTGATTATTACCTTGCTTTATTCATTTCATCTATGTAAAAAATACTTTAAGTTAGTCAAGTTTTTCATAATTTAATACATGCAATTATAATTTAAAAAGCATAGAATGTGTCAAACTGAAAGATTACAAGACTAATCAACAAATATTAGAAAACTCAAAGAAAAGATACTCCAAAATGAATGAAAAGAAGAGGGAAAATGACAATGAGATTAAGAAAAAGATTAGGACATAAATAATCAAATTAATCTCCATTAATTTTAAAAAAAGAGTAATATAATGATACATCACACCAGTAATAGATCCGGATTCGGATTTGTGGGATCCACCCAACCCGACAAGCAAGTCTATGAGACCTCATGGTTGTTGGCCTCACTCTATCTTTCTTCCACTCCTCAACAACTTCACAACTATCTTCTTTGTTTTTTCTCTTCTAATTCTCCTATCTAAACTTACATTTTCTTTTCTAGCATACCCACAATTTTGGAGAAACCAATTCTCCATTCTCACCCAAAAAAATAAAAAAATCAAACTAAAATATATACGAGTTAAGAGGCAAAAATACCTCTAACGTGTTTCGTTACATCCACTTATGCTCGTGAACATTCTTGATCATGCAAGTTTACTTCCGTTGTTTCTTAAGTAGCTCAACTTTTGAAACGTTCTAAGTGAATGCGAAAACAAACTCGAACTGCGACAGAAACAATAAGAATGAAATGACACTACGAAAATGTTCGAGAATGTGCACATTAGGAGACAAATTTGAATCTTAACTCAAAAAAACAAAAGAGAAGCAAAAAAGGTCTCGACCCAAAGAAAATGGCACAAAAAAAGCCAAGAACAAGTTCATCCAACTCTCTTCTCTTCTTTAGTCAAATCTTGCTCTAACCCTACCCCAAAAAAAATCAAATCTTTTATACAAAAATGCTAGATCAGTCCCATACCACCATTTCAAATTCAATTCCTCACTAGTTTTAGTAAAATTAAAATGATTAATTAATATATAATTAAGGAGATTAATTAAAATTAAGTTGAGTAAAGTATCCTTTGATGTTTGGTCTCTATAGGAGAATCAGAGCCATCACAAAGTACCCTTTTCCTATTAATGCTTAACAAGGAATCTTGGTGGAGGAGCTGCGGCGGAGGAGGAGGTGGTGGAGGTGAAGGGATGGTCACCGGAGGAATCTCAAAAGATTCCAAGGGTGGTGGAGGGTGTCTCCATTGAGGCAGAGGTCCGGCGAGGAGTAGAGTTTGTAAAAGAGGTCCAGCTTTCATGACTGCCTGTAAAAGCTTTCCCTTTTCAGGTAAAGGCTTTTGGGGCAGCATTTCTAAGGTGGGTTCGGGGGGCGGTGTGGCGGAGGGTAATGGTGGTGGAATGGGGTCAATAATAGGGGAAGAAACAATGCTTTCTTCACAATCTGATGAGGAAAATCCATTGTTAGAGTCAATTGCTCTTCTTGGTTCATCTTCAATGCTTGAAATGCCAGAAAGAGGGGCATTTTGGGGATGTTGGAGTTGTAATTGTTGTTGTTGGAGCATGAGTTTTTCAAGGAGGAGTCTTTGGCATTTGTCCATTGCATCATCTCTTTCTCTAATGGTTTTGGTTAGGAGATCTTTGAGATGGATTAGTTGATCTTCTCTTTTTCTTAGCTCATCTTGAGCTGCTATTCTTGTTTGTTCAAGCTCTAAACTTGTGTATAAAAGGGTATGCTTTAGCTCTTCCATGCTCTGCATTTGCCCAAAAACAGAGGAATATAAGTACCCATTTGGAAGTTGCTTGTAAAAATGCTAAAAAGAACATGAATTTAGTGTACTAAAATGAGAAGATAGAGAAACCTATTGGTTTTAAGGTAACTACATGAAAACCCATCAAGGAATAGCTTCAAAAATGCTTAAAAGATGCTTAATTGACTACTCTCCAGCAAGGTGTAAGAAGAACCTATCAAGAAATTGCATGAAAAATGCTAAAAAGAAGCTAAATTTACTACTTTAGAGAAAACAAGAAAACCCATCAAGGAGTTGCTTACAAAATGCTAAAAAGAGACTCATTTTAGTAGTCAAAAGCAAGAAACAAGAAAACCCATCAAGGAATTGCTTCATACATGCTAAAAGAAACTAAATTGACTACTCTTAAGCAAGAAATAAGAAAGCCTATCAAGGAATTGCTTCAAAACTGCTAAAAAGAAACTAAATTGACTACTCTGAAGCGAGAAATAAGAAAACCCATCAAAGAATTGCTTCAAAAATGCTGCAAAGATGCTCAATTTACTAAAGCAAAAACAAGAAAAACCCAACAAGGAATTGCTTTAAAAATGCTAAAAAGATACTCAATTTACTATTTTAAAGCAAGAACTAAGATAAACCCAAAACAAACAACAAGTAAAAGAAGTGAAATGTGGTACCTTCCCAGGAGAGTAATAAGCCCAGCTAAGATAATTTCTTTGATTATCCATTGCACACAAACAAACACACACTAGAAAAGAACTTGACCTTGATGAGTAAACTAAAGCAAGTATCTTTTTCCCAAGAGGAAAAGAAAAAGAGGAAGCAAATAAAGAGAGAAAATGGAAGTAGAGAAATAAAAGAAAGAGTGAGTTTTGGGGGGTTTTGGAGTGGGTTTAGGTAGAGTTTTTATAAGAACTACTAGTTGCTTATCACTGTTCTTTTTCTGTGTGCTTTTCTCACTAGACCTTGGAAAAAAGCACAAGAATCCAAATACCCAACTATTCAATTCTTCATACCCTCTCTCTCCTCTCTCTTATACACTCTCTCTTTCTACAAATTCACGTATTTTAAGCGTTGTTTTAATCAGAAGACGTTTTAAACGTTTAAAATGGAAACTCTGATTGAATCGATTTGACAGTTTAGGTGATTAAAATCCGACTAGTTACCAATGGATCCTCAACTATATTCCGAATAGATTCTAAAGATCCTAAACTGTCCTATTAGACTTCATTCTTTTTGACTTATTACAGCCAAAATTGTTACGAATTCAACCAAATTTAGCCAATACAACAAATTAAGTTCAGTTCAATTTATTTAATTCAATTCAATTCGGCCGTAAAAACAGGTATTACTCAATTCTTCATACTCTCCTCTCTCTACTTTCTCTCTCATGTATTTTGAGTCAGTATTTTGTAGTGAGTCTATGGGTCTATCTAGTAGCTATCTAAGGATCATGTATGAGAGCGGTAAAAGCGGGGAGAAAGTGATGACTACAAGTCTTTCTTTCACTTGCCCTTGCCTAAGGCTATGTTTAAAGGCAGTTTCTTTAGGCATGTTGTGTACTATTTTAGTGGCAGCAAGTTAGGAGTACTATTTATGAGATGATAGAAGCAAAGCAAGTGTGCAAATTTCTTACCTTAAAATGTGCAAAAAAGTGGAGTCAATTCTTTTCACAATTTTCTCCAATTTTCTCATGAGTGGAAAAACTTAATTATACAAAATTGAAATTATAAAATAATGAGAATTTTTTAAGGAAAAAACATATTGTTTACGGTAGCGGAATTAAGGAGGGCTAGCCACATTGGAAGTTCGACTAACCGTGAGAATGTGGTTCAAAGAAATCTCCGCATGTGTCTATAGTAGAAGTTCTCGTCTATTGTATTATTAGTCGAGTACACTTTGAACGCCTTGATTGATTTAGTTTGATGTGTATGATAAAATTCACATCGTAAAGCTCTCATAAAGATTCAGATATTCTTAACTTGAAATATAGACATATTGGTTAAGTTATAATTTTCGCCACTAATTACAAAATCAATGGATGAAATTTGATCCGTAAATTTTACTATTTAATTAATATTTACAAGAAAATCAAATCACAACTGTTGATTTTCAAATTAATGGTTGAGATGTATTAAACTTGACCAACATGACCATATTTCAACTTGAGATGATCCGGTACATATCATGTTACGATAACTTGACCTCAAAATCTTCTCTTGCATTGATTTTGGGTTAGTCGAGAACTGCTTCAACGCCCTAGTCAATAAGAAAATTATTTTGACTGCAAGTAAACATAATGTCATAATGTATCTTTGATCATTGTTGAATATACACGTCTAGAAGAATTTGTGCTCTAACAAAACTTTTATTCTTCTTTTGTTTATATCGAACCTTAGTAAAATAGAATTATAATATGATTCCAAGCCGTGGTTATTATGTTCCTAAGCATGACATATTAAGGGCGGATTGCAACTTTAGTAAAGCCTTCGCAGTTATCACCATCTGTATAATAATATTATTATTAGTAATAATAATTATTAGTATTAACTATATATTAACTATTTAGTATTTTCATAAGAAAAACTGGATGGATGCCTCTAAAATGTAGTATAAGCTAGATACGATTGGTTAGCCCCAATTATAATTTATGATTTTTAATTTGTTTGATTGCTTTGGATCAGAAAATATTCTCACTCTATCTTACTTTTGCATGTGCAGAAACCGTGTGGGTTTTCTTTTCATGATTTTTCAGTCTTCCATTAATTTTTGTTTTTCAACTTCAATTATTCTGTTTTTATTTATCCAACTTCAACAATTTTTTAATCCTTCTTGCAAGGCACATTTGTACTTATAAGTTACAAATGTTTTTAGTTTTTCCAATCTTCCTTTAAAACTTTCCTACACTACATCAATCAAAAATTTAGTACCCCTACTATAATATCATTTTTCTCATAGTACATCAATCAAAAATTTAATTCCAATAACTCACGAAGCAATATCTTAGTGGTTATTACATTTCGTAAAGGAATGTACGGTTATAGAATATCAATGTTATAAAAAAAAATTAAAAAATAAAGGTGGTCATAGATTCAATGTAACATGCAAATTATACATATAGAATGATAGGCGCCATTAATAATCCTGAAATTCTGTAAAAAAAAAATATTAATAATTCCTGGAATAGTTTAATCTAATATGTCTTGGAATAATTCCGGATTTCAATTTAAAAAACGTATATGCATAAAATTGACTTAGTTTCTAGTATGCTAAAAACCAAAAATAATTACTTGGAATAGTTTAATCTAACGTCCCATTTAATTAATTAAGTTAGTTTAAAAGAGAACATTAGGTGGGATATTCTTCAACTTTTATTTGGGAATTCGAGAGAATTTTTGTTCCGTCAATTTAAATAATTTCCAACTGTATTTATTTTAAGTTAATAATATAGGCATTTGGCACACTAGTGTTCTTGTTTTTCATACCTTTCTTTTGTCTTTGGAATAATTATACACACAAAACTTTTATAAATATATGTGTATATAATTCTAGAAGGTATACTACAAGACTTCAGCAAATGGCTCATAAATTAGAATTTGAAATCACAATAAATGCTTCTTTTCTTTGTTCCCATCAACGTGACAGAAAAAATATACTTGAAATGTTTTTTCTTAACTTTCTTGGTTTTTTTTTTTTTTTAATAAAAAGTGGGAAGCTAACAGAGGAAAGGAGGTCGGACATCTCAACTAGGTCGGCACTCCTAACACATTGGTTCTTGTTAGGCCCAATTTATTAAAAGAATAAAAAATAAAGAAATGTCAAGAAAAGATTAAACAAAGCGAAATTGCTCAAAAGTTTAAATCATCTGAAATTAAAACTACTGGAAAAAAACCGGTGCAGAAAACCACCATAAATATTTACATTTTTGTTATTTCAATACGTTTACTATTCTTATGTATCAATGTTATGAAATATAAATCAATTATAAAATAGATTCTCGAATTATCTCCTAGAAATGCAGAAAATCTGTTGAACTAATTTTTTGTTATTTCAGAATCTTATTATCTCAAGGTTTCAATATCTATATACAAACAAAACGATCTACTCCCTATAGACGCTCTTTTTGACAATATGAATACCATGGAAAAAAACCAATTGATATATATTTTTCCAAAATCAATATCATGTTCTATAATTTTATTTTTCTTTGACTTAATTAAATACTACTTTACATGATTATTTTAATACATGGAAACTATCAATATTAGATTTCTTCATCGCTTGATTTAAATTGCGACTTTCGGGTCACTATAAAAATATTGTCCGCTCTTATATCAATCAAATTCAACAATTTAGAATTCATATGTTTAAAACATAAAACATATCATGCATGTTTGGATTCACATTTTATAAATAAAAAAACCCTAACAACTCTCCACTTTTGATATGAAATTCTCATTCAATGCTATTATTGTCATCCATTTATGTCGTCTTTTGCTCGGATCTTCCTACCTCAATGCCGCTCCAGACCAAGTTGCTATATAAGTACTCTCATCTTTTAATAAGCGAAGGTGTGAAACAGTGTTAATGGTCAGAAAAGGGAGGTAGTGACCAAACTTTTTGAGCAGTATATAGCTCAAGGAAAGGTGAAGGACCCATTTTGAACATTAAAGTCATCCTTGTAGGAAAGTTAAAGCCTTCTCTTTGACTATTTTATGACTCTATTCATCATTCTTTTCATTAATTAAATAATTCTCTAAATCATTAAATGTCCTTCTCAATAGTAGTTCTTTCACTCTAATCAATATTACACAAAATAATGAAGACATATGGGCACTTTTATATAATTTAGGGAAATGGAAAATATACATTTGTTTGTGATTTTGAGCTTTTAAAGATGAAAATGTTGTTTTTCAAAAAGAATCAACATACTAACTATATTTGATGATTTCAATTTTTTTATGAAAATGAAAAACTATAAATTTTAATATTAAATGAATCCTTTAATTTATAGTACAAAGTCTTGAAAAAAGAAGTGGTAAAAATACAAACTAATGATCCAAGCAAAAAAGATTCAAAAGGGTATAAAATGGGCGCCGCGCCCTTTATGTCTTATCCTAGGTTTGTTTATATTTGGAATTATTACTAACTTAATTACTAATGCTATTTATGTTATTAAACTTAATTAATTAATTATAGTGATTAGCACTCATAGTAGTTATGAATTAGAATTAACCTGCACATTTGAGGTGCCCTAGGAGGCGGCAATTTTAAGCATCACAACCAACTTATAATTAAACTAAATTAACAAAAAGTTTCATACTTTTCAAGCTTAAAAACGCACTATTAATCTATGGTTTTGTTCTTTTTATTCTTGTAATGAAGTGTAATTATGCATTATTTAGGCAGCGCTCAAGATAAGGTTGGGCAATAGTTCTTGTAATAGCATAAACTAATTTTGACTTTAACGTAAATTTGATTTTTTGCAAACTACTAAATGTAAATTAAGGAAGGATCGTTGACCGGTGACTCCCCTTAGATACTTAAGAACGGAGTTAAAGTAATTCAAGAGCTCGAAAGTGTGAATAATGTACCTTAAGACATGAATAACCTAGTTGTTTATAGATGAAGATGGAAATGAAATTTTCTAATTCAAACAGAATTGCTAAGTAGGAAGTAAAATTCGGAGAGGAAGGAGCTTTACCGATCATATATGTTGACAAGGCAAGGTAGGGAATTTTCAATTGATCCACTCCAGTGTAGAAAAAAGTGCTTCTAATGTAAAGCATGCATATTTTTAATTTTTTTTTTTTTTCTGAGAATTGAAGCATGCATATTTGAGATGATATACTAACTAATCATGTATATTCGAGATGATATACAGTTTAAAGATTCTTTTTCTAAATTAATCAATTATAGTAATCATTATTTTAATTAATAAAATTAATAATATATAAGACATTCTTAGCTTCACTCTTCAAGAAAACCATTTATTTTCTCCTTTTTGTAGAGTGTAGAATTCTTTAAGAAAGAGGAGACAGAACATATCATTACAAGATCACTTTTACCAAACATACCATATCCATTCCATTACATTATCTACATGATATTATTAATTGAATTAAAATTTAAAACTTTCAATATAAATATTTTTTTAGTAAAAATAATTGTTACTAGCAAAAAAAATATGGACATTCCAATCAAATTGACACCATCGAACAACTAAGCACGTAGACAATCTTTATTTAACAATATAATTAAATTAATTAACGTTTATTAGAGTATAACATTTTCTTAAAAAATCCACTTTAATAATTCTCATTATATTTGTATACATTAACATGCACCAATATTTATAATATATTTAATTAGAGCTATGATATTGTTGGCAACAAAGATAGCAAAATTCCATGCTAAGCAATATTTTTTGGTTACCCATGCTAAGCAATATTAGTAACTAATTGAACCCAAATTAAGCTTACTAAACTCCCACTATATATGTTACCTAATTTATAAACAAAAGGATGACTCTCTATGATCATTCTCCATTAAGATTGGAAAATATTAATTTCTCTTGAAATATTAATTTGGTCGGCCAATAATTAATTTTTGGTTTAAATATCACAATTTATATTTGAAAGATTACAAATAAGCCTGGTTAACTAACTTTATGCTTAGGGAAATAAAAGAGGAAGTATAAATTTGGTATTCCTAGTTAAGGTTTGTTTCTTTTACTCTTTGTTAAGAATCTAGGACACAAAAATCTGTTGTATGATTATAATAAAAATAAAATAAGGGCAAGTGGATGTAAATTAGATTTATTAAAGTGTGATTCAATGTGTTTAGATCTTAGGTGTTTTTATTGCATCAAAGAGGAATCAAAGATTAAAGTTATAACTAACCAAACTAACTTCAATTTCTTTTGGTGACGGTTAAGAGAATTGATTCTTCCAAAACGTTGTCAAATTGCTAATCAAGAAGTTAACTTAGGCTAAATCAAAGATTTAGATTGCTAATCAAAGATTTAAAGGTGCTTCTAATGTATTTTTTTTTTCAATTTCACAATCATACAATTATTTTTTTGGTAAGGCAATCATACATTTATTAAAATATAGGAAAAAGAAATTAACATGTAATAGCTCTTGATATTTAATTTCATTTACTGAACTTTTAATGTTGCATATATGTTGGCTCTAAGTGTCCAATTGATTCCTTTTTTTTATGTTAACAACAAACATTACATAAAAATAGTAAAACCAAATAAAATACATTGGTCGATACTAATTGGTTGTAGCCCAACTGGTACACTCGACAATGTGTGAGTGGGGAATTCAAGATTCGGATCCTGCTCTTTACCAGATTTTTAAAAAGAATACACATCAGTCGATCAATTTTTATAACACATTACACCTATCGTGAATGATCACATCCAAGTGTGCATGTGAATACATAATTTTCATTTTAATCATGCCATCAAGTTCCTAAAAAGTTCACTACAATTCAACTGATTCTTATCTGCATCTCAATATTTCAAATTTGTTCCCTGCTTTAGAACTACGTATTCTGCTACCACCCTTTCAAAACCGTGAGACGGTACAAAAATATTTGTTGAAGATCAATATAATGTTGTTGATTGTTAAGGCTAACAACATCTTTTGTATTGATCTCTAGCCATATTCTTTTAGTTCTATTTTATGTATACATGATTGTTTTTTCTCTCTTAAAATGTTAGAAGAAAGTTGAAAGGGAAATTCTTGAAGGTTGAAGGCTGTGGGCATTGGTTGCTTTTGTAGAGAGATCTTAGACCTTCTTCTACCCTCTACTTAATTAAAGATTTCATTTTCAGCTTTCTCCAAATAATAGTCTGCCAAAAGCACATCAGTAATAACTAATTGATATACCAAAAAAAACAAATATATAATTTAAATATATAAATAAAGCTGTAGAAAATTTATAAATCAGAATGCAAGAAATTAAACTGTAGCTTCAGCCAATCTCAAATCTGAATTTGATTACTTGTACAGTGAATATTTAAGTTTATTATATTTAATTTAGTTAATTTCTTAGGTTAGTACACTGATAGCTAAAGTTTGTAAGCTACATTTTAATTGTTTTTTTTTTGTTTTTCAGTCGGTTTTCAAACCATATTGGGTCGACTAATTTGGATTCGGAGCGGCTCTAAGGATTATGGTATTTAAACCCCTTCCAAACGCAGTTGTGGGGGATCGATCCGCAGACCTTCCTACCAAGCGCAGCCCCATGCTACCACTGCGTCAATCATCAATTGGTAGCTACATTTTAATTGTTTAATTTGTGGAATTTTATCTGTTAAGCTTCTATTTTGTAGAATATTTATTGGTTAAGCTGCATTATAATTTAATTTTTAGAATTCTTATATAACCATGTTTGTTACGGTCTTAATAAATTGGTCTAAGCTTGGTTTTTTGTCTAATTAGTAGTCTTTTTTTCTTTGGTTTTGCATCCAGTTTTCGAACTACATTGGACCGACTAATTAGTAGTCTTTTTGTTGCTCATTAATCTTATTTACATTGTAAAATCATAATTAAAGAAATTTTTTTAGTTTACAGTAATAACTTTATTATTTTATATTCAATTAGTTTTCTTGTTTTGTTAGAATTAATTCTTTTTTATTAGGATTGGGTTTCTTATTTCTATTTAAAGGTTATTAATTTGTGTTGTCATTTTATTCAATTGAAAAGAGACTGATTTAACACTTACTCCATTTAATTGTCGTTTCTTATATTAAAGATAAATCTATTCATCTTAACATTAGAGGCTCTCATAAATAAAGAATACTCCTCTCAAAATATATTGTTGTAGGGTAGGAGTATATAAAAAGACATTCAATTTAATTAGCAAATCTAACTACTAATAATTGAAGATTTAACATTCTAACCATAAAACTAATTGCATATCAAATCAACAAATCTCTAAGTATTATCTCTATCATAAAAACAAAACAAGTCTCTGAGTACATGTACATGAATAAAATAAGAAAACACCTATTATTTAATAAAAGAAACTCAAAATAAATGAAAGAAGTTTAACCATTGTTTGGTAGGAGATTAACGGAGGTTAATGAAAGTCATTGAATGTAAAATTCTCAATTAACTTTGTTTGGTAGTTTTTTTAAAAGATTAAATGAAGATTAATGAGACTTAACATTTTACTCTCATTAACCTCGAAACTTTAACCTCCAAGTTAGGAGTTAATAGAAATAGGATAAACTTTTTAACTAATTTACATCCATTAACCGTCCAATCAATTCCACCAACTCTCATACAAAGTTAATATTTAACTTTCATTTCCTTCACTTATCTTTCTGTTCCGTTATCTCATTAACCTTCTCTAGCTCTCATTTACGTTAACTTCTCAACTCCTAAACCAAGGCTTAGAGTAAAATCGAATTTGAAATATTTGTTAAATGTCCTATATTGTTAAATGTCCTAAATAATATGGGCTTAATTATACATAAAAATCACAGGAAAATCTAAAATTATTTATGCTAAGAATAATTAAAGGGGATTAATATATACTTGAGAGTCAAGACTTAGGACCAATGAGAATTTCAGAATAATATGAAAAAAAGAAGGAAAAAGGGATATATTACGTGGTGAGTGGGGCCTACAAGAGGTGGGGTCGAAAAGGCTAATAGCTGTCGGATTGGAAGGCTGAAAAATGAATGATGGATGCCAACTTTTGATTAAGCGCGTGGGTCCCATATTCTATAGCACATAGAGAAATAATCAGATAGAGAATCTAATGTCATATTGCAATTAAGCTTTTATTATTATTATTATTATTATTATGAAAAAAAAAAAGACTTTAGGTGTTGGGTCGTCATTTCATCTCAAATCAACTTTTCTGGAATCCAAGTGCTCATTAGTTGCTAATTTCATAAAAAAAATTAGCAAACCATATTCCAAATTTTTATAAATAACTATATGTGTTTTGTTAGAAAAAATATCCAAAGATTACATAAATTCACAAAAGGATGTTGTATAAAAATAATAATCATTAATGATATAAAAGTTGGAACTCTTAAAAAAAATAAAGATATATTAAGTATTTTAATTTTTGAATTTTTAAATTTCAAAATTATTTAGGTGATGTTTTATAAAGAACGCGAATATTAGGAAGAGAAGTATATTAAAATGATAATTTTGAGAAAAAAAATGTTAATTAAAAAGTGTGATACTAAACAATTTTAATTCTTTGAATTTTTTATTTTGAAGTTTTTAAATGGTCATTTTGAGCGTTTTTTTTTATTATTTTTCATCCGGTTTCTGAACCACATTGGGCCGACTAATTCAGATTCAGGGCGGGTCCAAGGATTATGGTATTTAAATCCCTCCTTGTTGTGGTTGTGGGGGATCGATCCGCAGACCTCCCTACCAAACGCAGCCTCATGCTACCACCGCGCCAACCATCAATTGGTCATTTTGAGCGTTTTTGAGATAATAGATTACCATTTTGAGAATTTATATAATGTGAGATAAAAAAAAATTATATAAATAAAAAACCTGTATTTATTATAAAAATTGAATACCTAATAGATTTGTTTTGTACTTTATCCTATGGTGTAGGCTATGGTCACTTTGTTTTTCCCTTACTTTGTCTACACTTTGTCTTTTTCACCATTGGGTTAGCTTTTAATCCATGATCCAATGGTTGACAAAACAGAGTAATGGTTACTTTGTGAAAAACAAAGTGACCATAGAATAGCCCTTATCCTATTATATATGTTAATTGTTAACGGTTTAGATTTTATATTCTAGTTGGTGAATTTCAAAAAAAACTTTAACTAAAAAATTCTATTTAAAGAGTGCTTTACGAGTTTTGAATAAATTAGTTACAATCCAAATTTTGGTATGAGAGACTTACAAGAATAATAGTAAATTTAAGACCTTAAGATTTGTGAAAATGCTATACACTCCATATATACTTTTATGCATACTCTGTTTTTTAAATCTTGTTTCCATCAAAACCTTTTTATATAGAATTTAGATAGTTTCGAATAGAATTGAAGGGTTTTTATATAATTTGTTTCTTTTAAAGTACATATTACTTTGTCTATTTTCACCACTGAATTAGTGGAATGAAAGTTGATTTAATTATTAAGAAGACAAAGTAAGAAAAATAAAGTAACCATAACCTTTACCTAGAATTAAATACTCATAAAACTCTTTGCTGTTGCAATTTTAACTATGGTTCTTTCTTTAATTGGATAACCCTATATTTTATTTTTTTTCATAAGATAGTTCTATATCTTTCTAAATAAAGAAGGGATTAAAAATTATAGAAAATCAAATAAAATCGCTCTAATAAAAGGGTGTGCACGAGATAGAGAGTGACAATGACATAAAGGCTTGAGTTCAATAATATATATTATTCACTCTTTGAATTCTTTGTATTTGATTGTATAAATAATTTATTTCAAAAAACAAATGAGTCGAGATGATTAGCGATTGCATAATTTTAAAGTAAAATACATATAAATTATCACTTTAAGGATTTGATTCAATTGATTTTTTAAGATGATATTAGAGTTTTTACAATAGTTTCGAATTAGTTTGAGTTCTGACTATCAATTGGTGAACTAAAAATACATTGTGATAAGTTTGTGTTATGGATGTTTAATTAAACTTAAAGGATGTTCACCTAAGTGAGTATGTAAAAGATTTATATAAAAATGTCGTTAGGCCTTAACGACATCGGCTTGAGGGTCTCCCTTTGACAATATTGCCAATAAATTTGACCCATAACTATACACCCTGAGTATGATCCAAAAGTTACAAAATGAACCATATACTTCTTCAATTTTTCTAATAACCCTCTAATTTTCTTATCAATGACATCAAAATGTGAAAACTATAGATGATACACATTAAAAGTACAACCTTATTATACCGGAAGCTAGAAAATTTGAAATTGATATCACCTTTCGTTCACACCTTTTGATACAATCAATTTTCAAATTATATTGGCTATTGAGAGCTATCAATTTGACAAAATATCAGATTATTTTAAAACTTTTTAACAAAAATAAAGTGTAATTTATAATAATAGGTTATTTATAAATTTTAAATAAGAATATAGTTGCAGTTTTGATATAAGTTAGAAAACAATATATGTATTAACCACTCATATTAATTACAGATGCACACTATATTTAGCTATTTAAAAGAAATAAACATAGATTGAATGACCCACACGGTTTTATTTACTGTGAACAAAATTCGTTTGCAGAAGATCAATAATTGAATTAGTTAATTGAAGAATAATTTTAAGTTTGTGATTGACACCTTTTCTTAACTTAATCTTTAGCTCACTTCACACTTGTTTTATCACTTCCACTATATTCTAGAATTTATACTTATTTAAATGTCACATTATATTATAATATATTTTAGAGGATGTAGCATAATTGATAACTTCATTATTATGTGAATAGAGAGTTTATGATTCGAATCATGATTTTTGTACATATATAAATATGCATGCTTTTCTGAAGTATAAAAATAGTGAAAAACAAAAACCTATTGTACATTCTCTTTTAACCGTGAAATTAAATATTGTAATAGCTTTTGACAAAATCATGGGTTATAAATTCTAAGCTCGAAAAAAAGTCACATCTTGCATAAAATTGAAGGAGGAGGCTCCATGCAATTTAATTGTAATGGGCCTGAGCCCTAGAACTTGAATACCTCCTGTAAAATTAGTTATTGTCACTTTGGACTAGGTAAATATGAAAAGAAATGTCAAAATTAATATAAGTTGAGCCAAGAACAATTTATTATAATGTAATAGTAGTGTTATGTATTTTGTTCATGTAAGTCAATTGCCTTTCTGATTACATAAGAAAACAATGTTGCTAAAGTGTTACAAAAAACTATTATGACAAAACAATCTATACGTCCCACAAGCGACTTTCAGGCACCTCCTTGCGGTTTAGACAAATGAAAAATCGGGACGTACTATCGATTTTGAACTCCTAAAAGCGGTTCAGGTGGTCTTCGTTTATAACCATGAAACAACTAATATCAACTGGGCCCTTAAACTGACAAAGAATTAACATAGATAGTATGTCATGTTAGTTGTTTATTTGTGATTTGTCAAAAAACTAAATCCTTATGAATATGAAAAAAAATAAAATATGTGATCTTTGTTTGTCTTGTGTTTCGTTTGAAAACTTTGATTTCGATATGCATAATTCATATCATGTTTACATACGACAACATGATTTGTTTGTCGGTTACTTAATCGACTCCAAAGAGAAGCAAGATACACTACTGAATTTCGATAAATCGATAATTAATGAACTCGAATAAAATAAACATAGGAAGTGTTCGACAACATCACATGTTAATATTTGTTAAAGTTGGACCTATACACAAAAATAACCTTAAATTCATACTCATACCAAACCGAAAAATCAGTTAACTGTTACAGACAGAATTACTCTGCACGGGTTGGATTCGGGTCTTATCTTTCCCTACGCATTTTGATATTAAGTGGAATTTCTTTGTAGGATTGCACTTTCTCAACTGCTCTACGCACTGGTCTTCCTACTGAACTTCTTTGTGCTTCATTTCTTTCAAATTCAGCTTCCTCCACCATTGGTTCCGTGATTTCAATCTCGAATAAGTTCTCGTTAGACTCGGATTTGAACCTATCTGATTGTCTTCTCAAACATCGCCTGTACAGACAAGTATGAAGAATGCTGAATAAATACACTTCACAATAGCAGATACTAGAGATGGCATTATGAACAAGTTTATGGCTTTTTGGTATCTTTCCAATAGAGTTTTGTGTGAAGCGAGTGGCGAAACCCCCCGACCCAACTAAAGTATAAGAGTGAGGTACCTCGTTAAATATTGAAGTGTTATAGCAGTTCTGTTCATTTTCTGATAGTTAACAATCGTATCAATGTCATAAGCAGGGAAATCTTCGTGAAGTCAAGTGAGAACGCGAATGCCTGCGGGGGAGAGCATCCCTTATCCCCGTCTCCGACTCAACTTCAGAGATACTAATTTATCCATCCCCAATGACAACCTAACTTTGACTCACCTTTTGTTTTCAAGCTTTTCTTTTTCTACACCTTGTCTGGATGTCGTAGAAGGGCCCATAGCTGCAAGTAATTTTAAAGCATGATCATTTAGTAACAATATATGCAAGAGTCTATGTTGCACGGAAACTCTTCTGCACTAGTGTTTCTGTTTTTCATTTCCATTTCCAATTCCTAGTCTTATTTTTGTAGAAATGTAGTCTCCGGGTGCAGTTTCAGTTTTCATTTCCGTTAACGTGCAACATAAACAAGAGGAAAAGAAGTACGATGAGAGGTGTAAATCGATTACATTGACTTCTTGCTGGTCTTCTTCTGATGCGATTACCGTTTTTGTTATCTACTATCTTCTTATCTCCTTCCTTCAAACCAATAAGACTGAATAAGGAACACCAGCTATTACATAACTAAAACAAGATGATCAAATTTAATTGCAAACTCACCGGAGAGACTTTGTTTTCATCCTTGGTCTCTGTTTTTCCCTGCATAACAAGGCTAACAGACTTAATTACGGGTAAAAATACACTGACGGTTGCTAAAATTTGGGGTCTACTTTCACTAAAGTCGTCAAACTTCATTTTATTCAATAGAAGTGATTCCGCCCAAGTTGTTGACCTTTATGAAGTCGAACTTCAATGACCACCATGGTGCAATTTACTAATAGTAATATTAACTCCTAGCCTTCAAGATGGACAACTTTTTCAGTTTTGTAATGACCAATCATATAATGGAACTAGAAACTAACCTGTGACATTGAAATCTTTGCTTTAAGTAATGCATCTTTGCATACAAGCTCATGTTGTAGTGCCTTCACCTGAAACATAAACCAATTTCTCGAGTTAGACAACAAAACTAATGACAGGATGTGTCCATTTCTCTAACACAATAACAAGAATTACATTGGCAATCCGATTGACACGGTTATCTATACACTTTTTTTTGCATTTACATCAATATGTAATCATATGAAACATATATATCTATAACACAACAAGATTTTAACACCATAACCCGAATTGCCATCCCTCAACCCGAAAAACCAAGAAAGACCAGGAAGGAAAAAAGACTTGCCTTTTCTCTTCCGAAATTAAGCTCCTGCAATCAATGGTAAGCACAATTAGGCACAAATAAATTACATATTTCTTGAATACTATTGCATGAGAAAGAAAACGAAACTGACTGCTAACATGTGGCTGTTTGATTGAGCAAGATTCCAGTTCTGTAGCTGCAATTTCTGACAATGCAGTCTCGCATTCCTTAGTTGGTTATCGCTTATTGCTATGATTTTACTATAGACAAACAGATTAAGAAAACACAAATTCGTCCGAAACGAGCCTTAGATAATTTCCCAATTAAAAGAAACTCTTCTATTATGATCTAAAGTTCGGTTTTTTGATGGGGAGAGTAGTAGTCCCCATCTCCATCTCGCCCCAACTGCTGCAAGTCGGACACCAGTGTTAACTACAGCTGCTGACATGACAATATCTCCGATAATTCAACGAAATCGGTGTTTCAAACACCAGACTTTTGTCAGGTTAAACTAGCATTATAGTGGCAATAATCTATAACTCGACACTAACTAGGAAATGCATTCTCAAATCATGTTATTTAGATGAAAACCTCCCAAACTGCTTGGTTTGTAGACATAAAAAAAAACACAACTGGAACGAAAAAGCTCCCTACAAATTCGAGAAACTCCATAAATTTAAGGATACTCTTTGTCCTCTATTAGTTTCATCAGTGACGCCTTTTCCTGTTTCGCCAAAATACAGAACAACAAGAAAAACACAAAAAGTTTACTCCTTTATACTCACAATGTAACAATTATACGAAACGAAAGCAACCCAGTTGAAAAAAATACCTTCAATAGCTGATTAATCAAATCTTCAGCGGGGTTAGGAACCGGTAGTTGAATTTCCTCATGGCTAATCAATTTGGGTTGAGACTGAGAGTTAGTAATGTCGGAAAGCTTTTTCCTCACTATGTTCCCAAACGAAGACCTCTTCGCCATTCTTTCGCCTTTCATCATCATCTAAAACCCCAATAAGTAATCTCAAATGGCAGTTGCACACAAGGGAAAGAGAGAAATTGGGGGTTTTTTATGAGGGTTTTCAGAAATTTGAAAATTTGAACAACAGAATAGATGAAATTAGAAATTTTGAATGCTTTTGATTCACAATCAAGAGGAATATGCTAAAGATTTTATCTTTTTTGATAAATTTGAAGATGGAAGAAAGGATTGATTGATTGGGAGAATTTGAGAAGAAAGAAAGAGACAAGGAAAAAGAGGGAAAGATGTAAAGTAAAAGGAAAAAGAGGTTTGGAGTTAACGGCTTTCCGAACCTAAGTATTAGTAATCAAATATGCTTCCGCGCCTGTTTTTTGAATTCCCAAGCCTCCTCCGAGCCTTATTTTTAGACATCTTAAAATGACTTTTTCAAACAACGGACATTCCGACTTAGCCGATCTAATCGCCTAGCTGAAAAAATTCAATCTAGTCGCCGGCTAATCCATGAATATATTCCGACTTGGCTTTAAAGATCTCCAGTCACTATATTAACACTTAACGATTTTAATGCATTGCTTAAAATAAATTAGCTCTCAATTAAAATTCACAGATTCCATTTTTTTTAAGAAACAACTATATAGTATCATTTGATTGTTGCCCAATTAGTGCTAATGTGTGAGTAAATAATTAAAAATTTGAATCATATTTTTTACAATTTATATAAGAAATATATAAAAAGAAATATATAATTTATTTTTTCTTCGATTAAGAGATTTTGAATGGCGCATGGAATTTTCATAGCAAACAACATAAGATGCATTAGAATTGGCTGGAATCATACATGGTATAGGTAATGAGTTTCTAGAATTTGCTGGAATTTATTGTTTGGAAATTTTCACTTAAGTAATATCTCTAAAATTTTCTATTATTTTACATCTAAATGGTGCTCTTCATTTTTTCTTTATATGTGTATAGTATGACCGAAATAAATGAAAATTGAAAAACTAAGGATTCTAGAATGATCAAGTTGAAGTTTATTCATTCGAATCACAACTTCCTTTCCAATCTAGTTGCATCAATCTCCATTCAAGCTACTTTTGATCTTAGCCATTCTCCTAGAACCCATGTAGACATGCACCAAGACCCCATATGCTCTAGTGATAGTTAATGATTTTGCTAAGTCCACTTCGATATAAAAAGATACAGTAGTTATGATTTTGCTAAATCCAATTCAATAAAAAAAAAGTACCCAATTTAAAATTTAAAAGTTTTCGAGTTTAATCGTATAATATTAATTAGTCTTTTATTTATTAAAAAAACATTATAAAGTTCTTGTGCTTTGACAAACTTGATTATTTAGGGGTGTATTTTCTCTGTTATCAATGCTTTTTCAAACTACGAGCAGTTAATGATCATTTGAACTTTTATGTTTGTATATATCGAATTGTAGGGCTTCTTATGTTTTGAATAAGTTGAAAGGTTATGGGTGTATCTTATCCTATCTAAGAGAATCATACCATTTGACCAGGTATTTTATCAAGTGCGATTTAGCGAAGAGTACTTACTGCTTAAAGGTCATTTAGATTTTTATGTTGGTATATGTTCATAAATTTTTATGCTTCGCTTTGAAATTGAAGGACCACCATATTAGTAACACCAAATATGAGGCGCCAAGGATGAAATTTATGTCTAACAACATTATTAGCATCCCATTCGATTCAAGGATGTAAGCAAACTAAAATTAATAAGATTAGCAGAACTTACATTAATTATATCCTCATTGTTGCTTAACTCATTCAAAATATCAAATCCGGCTTTCTTGCAGTTCAGCCCAAATACATTTTCAGTTACTGAAGAAAAACATTTCGGTGTGTTCATCTCTCCAATTCCCTGAGCCACTTCCTCCAGGTCAATCTGAGTTTAACAAAAAAACAAAGCGGTTACAACTTGAGTATCAATGTGTCAAAAATTGAATTCATCTCTTGATTTTCTAATTCTATGTCCTTGGTTCTATATCTCTTGATCATCATTTCCATGCAACCTTTGAGTTCTAATTGCACACCTTTCACATTCCAAAACTGCTCCTTAAATTCTCATTTATATTGCATCCATTATTTCATATGCGTTACTTTTATTTTTGAATTACTTCCTCGCCATATTTTTTTTATATATGGCTTCAACTCTGACCTTAATCTCATACCAATGAAGACTAAGAAGATTTGGTTTGTTTATTCTCAATTGTGTGCCTATATCTTTTGATCAATGGTTCTATTTCCTTGACACAACAGGTTTGTTTGTTTGTTTCTTTTGTTTGCATAGAATGAATTTTGCCGTGTTAATGACTTATGTAACTCAAGGACAGGGAGCTGTTGATTTATTCTTCATTAATGAATATTTGTTCCTGAAATTGGCTCGATGCTTTTAAACTTTATAATTGTAGGTACATAATACACAAGATTCTACGATTAGACCAAACACTCGAATTTGGGGTTGATAGCTGTTTCATTTTTCATGTATCATTGTATGTGGACTGATCTAATTGCAAAAGGCAAGGAAGGTGAGGCAGATTTGATTGTAATAAAATCAAGATTTGTTTTGAAGACCTTAGGCTTTAGATCTCCTAATTAGTACTCTATCATTTGTATCATTATATGCAGGTAATTAATCAAAACTAAATATCAATATCTCATGGCTAATGTGATTCTGATTCAAATTTAACCATTTCAGGATTCTTATTCTTCACATTGTTTTGGTTTGAAGAATTTATTTATTTCGGATATGGTAAACTAATGAAATAGAGAATGATATCAATTTTTTTCTTTTGAGAATGATATTAACTTAAGACTGCTTAAATAAGTTAAAAGAAGTGTATGTTAATTTATTATTTGTGATGATTTGTACACATTTACTAACTTTTTCGTGTTGATTTTAGGAGTTATATTTGATATAGTATTTTTGTTAATGGATGTAATTGTTGGATTTACCAAAAGATATATAATGGATATCAACACAGAAATATAATGGAGTTCAAAACAATAAAATTTTTGTTGTTCTCCATAAAAAGTTTTCAAACCTAAACAAAGCCCTCAATTCCTAAATTTAACACATTAATCCATCATCTTTTTTCCTAATGTACTACTTCAGCTTACCTTTTTGTTTCAATTTTCACAAAATTAGATAGTGCGAAATCTTTGTGAGAGAAATTTGTATGTACTTCTTGAAATGTAAAGGGTTATAACAGCAACAAAACATTAATTATGGTATGCATGAAATAAGTATCTGTCAAATGGTTTGATGATATACCAGTTGAAATTTATTAAGATTGACATAATAACATTAATTTATGGCTAACATAGCAATATTTGTGAAATTTGTGCCTCATTCTTTATGACTTAAATTCAATCTTAAATTCAATAATGTCAATTCAATTCAATAATTTCACTTCAAAACATGGACTTTAGTTCAGTTATTTTTTTCAGTCGTAAAACACAAAGCCTTCGTGTAATTTTGCAGGTAGTTTTATGTTTTTTTGTAAAATGTTTTGGTTTCACATTTTTTAGCATACGCGCGGGTTCCTCGACTAGTTAAGGCTAATTTTTAAGTTTCCTTTTCTTTTTACAGAGTGGAGCATGCATGCTGATGCTTCAAATAACCTCCATTAAAGATGCAATCTTTACAGAATGAGAAAAATCTATACATTGATTCACCACTTTAATCAATCTCAAACCCTCAACTTTTGCACATCCCCATCTCATTTCCTTGACTCACTCCACCACTTTTCTCATAATTTTGAACTCCACTTAAAGAAGCATCATTTAACCACCCTTTTGAGATCAATCTCTAAACAAAACCCAAACCAAATTCATGCCCAAGTTATACTTTCTGGGTTTCAATCCAATTGTTCCATAACCAATTTACTCCTAACCGTCTATGCGAAATCCGACATTTTAAGTTATGCACGTCAACTGTTCGATAAAATGTCCAAGAAAGACTTGTTATCTTGGTCTTCAATGGTTTCCGTGTACTCCCGACATGGTTTCAACGTCGAAGCATTTACTATGTTTTTGAATTTCAGAAGATGTAGCAATAAGAGGGTAAATCAGTATATTTTAGCTGGTGCTATGCGCGCTTGTGCACAACTTGGTGGTGTTGGTAGTATAGCTAAACAGATGCATGGTTTTGTTTTTAAGATTGGGTTTGATCAAAATGTTTGTTTGGGTGGGTATTTGGTTGAATTGCACGTGAAAAATGGTGATATTGATGAAGCTAGAATGGTCTTTGAGGGTTTATCGGAGAAAAGTGCTTATACTTGGACAAGTATGATCAAGGGTTATGTTAAAAGCGGGCAGAGTGTTGTTTCGTTGCAGATGTTTTCCGAGATGAGAGAAACCAATGTTGTGCGTGATATATATGTTCTCTCTATTGTTTTAAGTGCCTGTTTGACGCTTCAGTTTGTTGAAGGGGGTAAGGCAATTCATGGTCATGTGATGAGGAGAGGAGTGGAAATGGATGCGTCATTTGTAAATGCGCTTATTGATTTTTATGTCAAGTGTGGTAAAGTAGAAACTGCTAGGAAAGTATTTGATAGGATGGTGGATAGGAATCTAATTTCATGGACTGCAATGATTGCTGGATATATGCAGAATTCTTTTCACAATGAAGCTGTCAAATTGTTTATTGAGATGACTAGATTGGGCTGGCATCCTGATGATTTTGCGTGCACCAGCATTCTCACTTCGTGCAGCTCACTCGAGGCTCTAGAACTAGGGAGACAAGTGCATGCTTACAGCGTCAAGGCAAATGTGGAGCGTAATGTTTATGTAAAAAATGGTTTGATTTTGATGTACACTAAATGTAATTGCTCCAAAGATGCAAGACGAGTTTTTGATGTTATGGTTAATCATAACGTGGTTTCATACAATGCATTGATTGAGGGATGTTCAAGAAATGAACAAATACATGAAGCTGTAGATCTTTTACACAAGATGAGGCACATGAGGCTCCAACCAAGCCTTTTAACGTTTGTCAGTCTACTTGGTGCATCTTCTGCAGTATCATCCTTGGAATTGAGCAAGCAAATTCATGCTCTCGTTATACAATTTGGTTTCGCTTCAAAATTATTTGTTGGAAGTGCATTGATAGGTGCTTATTCAAAGTGTCTTTGTCTTATAGACGCGAGACTCGTATTTGATGAGATGAATGAGAAAGATATTGTAGTGTGGAATGCAATGTTTTTCGGATATACCCAACACTCAGAACATGAAACAGCCTTTGAACTTTATCTTGAGCTGCAAATGTCGGAGCAGAGACCCAATGGCTTCACCTTTGCAACCCTAATTACAGCAGCTAGTAACCTAGCAAGTCTCCGACTTGGCCAACAATTCCATAGCCAAATGATCAAGATGGGTCTAGATGTTGATCCATTTGTAGTAAATTCCCTTGTAGACATGTATGCTAAATCTGGATGTTCCGGAGGTGCTCGAGAGGCATTTAGATCCTCAAGTAGAAGAGATGTGGTCTGTTGGAATTCCATGATCTCAGCATATGCACATCACGGCGAAGCCAAAGAAGCCTTTCGGATATTCAAAGAAATGATAGGCGAAGCAGTAGACCCTAATTATGCAACATTTGTAGCCTTGTTCTCAGCTTGTAGTCATGCAGGCCTTGTCCAAGAAGGACTTGATTACTTTAAATTAATGCGTAAGTTAGGCATCGAACCGGGCACAGAACATTATGTGTGTATGGTTTCACTTCTAGGTAGAGCTGGTAAACTGCACGAAGCAAAGGAGTTTATAGAGGAAATGCCAGTAAAGGCAGAAGCAATAGTGTGGAGGAGCTTGTTGAGCGGGTGTCACCTTTCTGGTAACTTTGAACTGGGGAAGTATGCAGCAGAAATGGCAATTTCTATTGATGTAAGAGATAGTGGTTCGTACGCTTTGCTCTCGAACATGTTTGCATCTAACGGAATGTGGGAAGACGTTAAACAGGTGAGGAAGAGAATGGATTTAGTTGGGGTTGTGAAAGAAGGGGGCCATAGTTGGATAGAAATGGGTAATGAAACTCCTGTGTAGCCTATAATTTATGATAAAACCAAGTCAATTGTATAATTAAATTCAAGATCACGACAAATTTTTATTTTTTTTCATGTAGCCTATAATTTATGATAAAAAAGACAAATTAAAATGTATATATAAAAGGGGCCAAATATTCCATCTCGCTCCGGACCTCTAAAATGTCAGAAACGGTCCCGTTCTTGATGATCTTCTTGAACGTCTTCTTGATCGTCGCTTTCTAAATCAAGAAGATCTTGCATCCAATCATATTCAGGCTGTGTCCCTCTTCTGGATCAGGTTTTGGCTACTCTAATCAATGGAAGGTACGAGCCGGAGGATCATCATCAAAATATGATCTTCGTTTCCTCTTCTTGTTGTCTTGCTTTCTGATCTCTTCCACACTGAAGACGATTCGACCTTCATTCTAATCTGACATTATTAGTTTGGAGTGTAGAGACTAGTTTTTTTTCATAAAGTTTTGATGATATTTCAGAGTATTATCGGTGTGTATATATATACACTGCAAATATTGATAAACTTAACTACATCCTCCCCCATAGATTTAACCCAAGCCATCATAAAACAAAGAGGACGCCTCCGTAAACCTTGCAATCCAAGTTATTAACATTATCAAAAACCTTTCCAAGTTATTAACATTATCAAATGCATGGTTATGATTCTCCAACATACGTTTTTAGCAAAGTTAGGTAAAAAGACTAGAGGAGCAGCTTTTATTTTGCTTTTGTTTAGACGTTTTGAAATAAAATTACGAGTTCGGATGAGAGAGTATAATGATTTATACACAGTAATACATCGGATTTAATCCGATCGTCTTTATGTCTTTGTCAATGTCTTCTGAGCTAACTAATTAATAGAGTTAGTTGCTCGCTTCCTTATTTATAGTAATGGCACAAGTCTTTTTTTTTTCTAATCATAATCCCAAGGATTCCTAATCCTACCCTAAAACATGAATAAAAATGTATAACATATCCGAAATTTTGTAATTTTACTTTTATTATTATTTAATGAAAATATATATGGTGAAAATACTTCCAAGGCAAGTCAAGTGTCAAAGTGTGAAAACATTCTCAAATGTCAAGTCTCTATCCAAAGCTTCTATTTGAACAATGGATAATACAAATGTGAATAACTGGGATACGTTGGGAGGTAAATATGACCAAATGATAGATCAAGGTCAAATGACCAAATTCTAAATAGACCCAGAGACTAAATAATACATAGCTAAAGCCGAATCAAAATGAGAAAATAAAATAAAAATGAAAAGAAAATCGATGTTCGGCAAAATGAACTATGAAAGTTGCCAATGATATTCTGCACCAATATGCAGTGCCACATGATGAGCACAAGTCCTATCCTCAGCTAATTAAAGTCAACTCTATAGAGGAAGAAAATCTCTATGAGCAGAACAGGGGCTAGGTGGGATAACAAAGGTTAGGCTTTTACTTCTCAAGTCATATTTTTCTTTCCGAAAAACAAAGAAAAAACCGTATGGGTGTCGGGCCCATTGTCGCATGTTGGTTTTTGTAAAAATACACAGCCCTCATGACTTGGGAAAAATAAATCAACTAAAATTTTGACCATTTGACCTGAGATTCCTTTTAAGTTCGTGATACAACTTACTGGTCCTGACATCTTTATTTCGATCTAAAATTTGTTCAAATTGAAAACATTAAGAACAAAGCTTATCATATCTGACTGCATGTACAAAGAGGGAGAGTTGATCAATGGTTCCAACAAGATCAAAACCATGAGTCACCAGATGGAGAGCTGAATCAACCAAAATAGGTTGGACCAGTATGCGCCAAATGAACTATTCCAGTGGTTTGTCTCTTGGAAATTTCAACTCTCCTAATAAGCCTTGATCTCTCTCTCCACCACCTAATAGAAATGAGATTAAAAGGGACAAATTTGCATTATAATTAGTTTCATCATCAATATATACGAGATATTTACCCGCGCTATGAGTTCTAAGAGAAATTTACAGAAAAGATACAACATGAATCAAAGCTTAAATTTTCATTTCAATGCATTCTTCTTCAACGTGAATGTTGGATATATAGATCTTAGCTGACCTTTATGGGAAAATTCCACCGGGATTCACAAAGTCTACTCATCGTCTTCATTGTCGCCTTGATTATTTGGTTGAGTATGCTTTTGAGCATTATACATGTCAGCAACCTGACAATTGCACAGAAGATATTAAAGGGCAACTATATTAATTTCAAAATGTAAGACATTGTGAATTACCTGCTCTGATGATGTTGCGTGCTCCGGAGATTTATCCTCCCGGACACGCATTAGACGCGGGAAACGAAGAGAAATTCCCTGTAACAAACCAAAAAATAGCAGAGAAAGAAAGATCAAAATTCAGTCCAAATCAACTAGTATTTTCAAACAAAAGATTATCTAATCAAGGCAATGAAGTATACCTTATCAGGATTCACCAAACCAACCGCAGCATGATAAACCGGACTAATAGTCAAGTCTGCAGCTTTAACCTCCCACACCTGCATTTCAATTTATCAATTCTTAATTGCTAATTATCTTTATCACGAAAAAAAGAATCAAACGAGTGTTCTTGAAAGTAATAATAATTACCTCACAGGGTTCAAACCAGACATCCGGTTCAGCTTTCTCTCCATACCTATAGTACGACTGGAACCAAAGTAAACTTAGAACTAAAGCAAAATTATTTTCACAATTTACCATGAGAAAGGGGTAAGAACAAACCTTTGGTTTGGAAATCACTCTAGAACGAAGACTATTTGAACGTTCTTCCAGCATTTGATCAGAAAATCCAGTGCCTGCCCATTAGAACAAGGATTCACGAGAAGAAAGAAGAAAACTATTAATTGTTGAAATAACTGGATATCCATGAAACAATTGCAAAATGAAAAAATAAATAAATCATTCACCTATTTTACATATGCTTTGATACTCATCCTTGCTGCTGTCATAACAAGCAAGAAGGAAAGCACCATAGCAACCTGATAAAGAAAAAATAAAATAAAATTGGGGATAAACCACAAAGAAGGTTTGACATCTCAACTAGACTTTGTCCCGGATATTGACGTAATTAAAATGAAACTTCTCATAATATGTCGTTACGAAAATTGCAAATGATTGAAACTGCATTATTGCTTAGTTCAACTAAAACAGTAGCTACCTGTACGTTTCCCACGACCATGGAAAGCAGCAATAGGTACAAGATCTAGTGAGTCTCCTATACTGCATAGCATAATTCCCATGGTTAATAACAATATACTAATAGAATTTTAAACAAATGACGTAAAGACCCACATTCCTTGAACCTTACTTATCCATATAATCTTTCTTTAATTTCAGCCAGTTCAATGATCGCTTTGAAGGCTCATATGTAGCATCCTTATTTAACGTTTTGATGATCAAACCCTCACAACTGCAAAAGAAGCAGAAAAATAATGACAAATTCAAATCATGAAACTTAAATTCTAAACATAAGTTATAGACTTCTGAATAATACCTTGCATTCACAGCAGCGTCAAGGAACTTCTGAATTTCCTCAATGTCATTTGATGTTATTGCAGTTGCAAACTGGAAATATCCAACTTCCTCCTCAAATGAATCGTAAAGAAGCTATAAAGAACAGAAACATAAGCAAAATAGAATCTTCACTGGTGCCCAAAAACATTTATCTATATCGTAAAAAACATCTAAAGTTTACATGCTTTGACCTCCATGCAAACCATTCTTCTCAAATAATTTTTTCATATAAAAAATGATCATGCAACAAAGAATGACCTAATGGCACCACATAATAAGAAAAAGAACTTACTTGTCTACGAAGCTGTAGTTGTTTTTGAAGAAGTGCCCTGCCATTAAGATACAAGACATCAAAGGCAAAAATGCAGACATTGATCTTGATATCACTCATTACCACATTCTTCCGCGGTCGAGTAGTAAGTACCTGCACCATACATGTTCAAATTGTCTCTCAACTCGTAAAGGATAAACCATTACTGGGCATGGGGGAAAAGGGTTGAAAACTATCTTCTACAGCAATTCACAAGGAAGCACACAGAAATATAAAGAACTGGGACCTCGTTCTAGCAAAAAGTGCAGTTCAAACTTCAACACTCAAAAGTACAATTCAAACTTTAAATTAGACAGGCTTATTTGCAGATTTAGCAATGAGCGTTTTTGCTGCATACATAATCCTGCTGTGCAATCTAATTTGAACATAAAACCTAATATGTTCTTCAAATTGAACAGTAATACTAAAGTCACGCTGATTGATAGTCGTATTACAACATAAAACCTAATATGTTAGCTTTATAAATTCATAAGAGCATCTCAACCATCTAGTACCTTTTTAAGAAACAACATGGTAGAATCTCTTTTAATCCAAAGCCAGAACTAGGTTCTCTTTAGCAACTAGATGAGCAGCTCATAAGCAGCAACACACAATGAAGTTGAACATCTCCTTAAAGTAGGTGCGGAAACTCTTGGACTTTGCAAAATTAATGGTTATACAGAAATATGTTTCAGTAAATCCAAAATCTTAGCTTCCACGAACTTCTAAAAGTTCGTTTCATCTTTCAGTTTAATTAATTTTGTGGTTCCCATTATTTTTACAGCTAAGACAGGTCTTCCCTTCAAAAACTAATTGTACTTTGCCAAACAACACATGCATAATCATCATATGTTGATTTATCATTCTCATAGCAACAACATTTAGAAATATCACGTTAAGAAAAATATTGCTTGCTATGTTAGTACACTGAATCGAAGCTATTTCACAAATCGGCATTTGCAAATGAACTAAAGAAAAAACTATACATATTGATCATATAAAGCCAGAGCTAACTGTAAGCATGATAATAAAAAAACTGTATAGATCACCTGGAAGGGAAGAATTCTTTTTTCATCTCGGTTATAAGCAACTATTTCACAGTCCAAAACAAATGATTTTACAGACGACTTCTTTAACCTGCACATGAAAAGAACACATTATTGCAACTACCATGTAGAAATTAGCAAGCCGCAAAACAATTATTAGCCACACATCACAACTAAAACAATTAATTCATAGAAGTCAACTTAGAATAATATACAAGCAGAAAATGAATGTGGGACATAATAAAACAGCACGCTACGTATCACTACAAGCTAAATTACGCTGCACAGAGCATATAGCTTCAAGATTGGGCCTAAGTTGAGTAATATCTGTGAGTTATATGTTAGTCCTTGTACTAACACAAAAATTATAAAAATATGTTTAGACCAGCATTTGATTATGCGTGAGCGTGAACATAACTTCACACCAGCATATCTGGATATATTGTTCAAGCAAAGAGTTCATGTAAGCAAATACAACCACACAAATGAAAAGAATGATTCAATGTAGCATATCACGAAGAGGGGAAGCTAATAAAATTGCTCACAGAAACACCTATATATCTCTTAATTAATAGATCAACTCGTGGTTTCAGAAGCTATAAATCGCCATTGTGAACTTCTAGTTCCTTATTACATTACAATTTAGACTACATATCTGTTTGTCACAAACCTTTAAGAAGTCTCAAACTTCAACAGCCATATCATGAGAGAATTTGAACTCTTATGTAATATATGAGTATACCTTGTAATTGCAGCAACAACATCAGGATACTTTGATGTATTGCGCTCGGCATTTCGACTGTATATCTCAACTGAACCATTCTCCAAAAAATGTATCTGTCACACCATGTTGAAACAATAGTGATGATGATAACACAATTAACATAAAACAAATCAAAAAGGCTGAATTAAAATATCAAACTAGAAGAAAGTACCTGAGCACGTTCACCGTCATATTTGTATTCGCAAGCGAATTCTGAACCTTGGAACTTTTCCACTATGTCCGAAACCTTGTTGGCTGCCTTAGCAAGCATGGGTCCAATAGGAACACCAGGTGTAAAGTCACATGTCTTGGGAAGATTCCAGACACCATCAGCGAGAAGAGCAGGGACTATCATGTCATATACAGGGAGTACAGAGTACACTTGTTTAACAATTTTTGCAGCCTGTCATGTAGGGAAAGTGCGTGATGAGAATAACACCAACTCAAAAGCCTTTCATATTTATTCATGACATTTCAACTGAAGGAAAGACTTCCCCAGTAAATTCCAGTAACTACTGAAGGAAGCAGCTTAAAAAGCTACAACCGGCACAGGAAAAATGAGATGGAGGCATAGCCTTATCCAGCATATACCATTTTATATGGATACAGCAGGATCCACTATGAAGCCTGTACTTCTTTTTTACACTTTCAATGCTTTCTTGATCCCTCAACTGATGAAACTCTGAACTTAATTAGTATAGTATTCAGATAGCAACTATGTGTAAGCAATTGCCATGGTCCAAAACCGAATACCAACTCCAAACAAAAAGGAGTTTCCATACTACTTGATAGTATCAATAGAAAACTACATGATCATGCTACATTATGATCTTTTTCCAACAACAGCCTGTCTCGAGGGAAAAAAATTAAAGATCCAGAGTGATAGTCTTATTGTCTATCAAACCAACTGACCTCTTCTAGAGGAGACTGAATATCTGATGGTGTAGCGCTGTGTTTTTCAGCATAAAGAGTAGCTTGTCCCAATGCAGACAAAAGAGTCTTTTCTGCCAAACTGATACGCAACTTTCCCTGTAACATGAATCCAAAGGACAGTTAAAGTAAGATAAACAGAAAAAGAAATAATCTAAAATAAAAGGTCAAAATAACAACCTGAAGTAGACGAGTTAAATATAGGGGTTCACAATCAGTGGCAGCAACCAGAAGAGCCTTGATATGGTTCCTTTTCTTATCTTGACTGTCTTTCCCAGATTCCTATCACGATTGAACAGGAAATATAATTATGTAATTACTTAAATATGGCACCAAGTAACTGATGCACTCTCTCTTTGCACATGTAACCTCCAACTATGCCGCATTGGGTTTGAACTTAGGAATCCTCGCAAACAATTATTAAATGAGACTGTGCAACCATGTCATGATATCTAATGAGACCATGAAAAGACGACCAGTTTCTTTTCGAGACTAAGCTCTAAAAATCTAGATCAACTAACTAGCAAAAAGGAAGTATTTCAAACAGAGACTCCATAATCTGTATACTACGTCACAGCTAACAGAAATAACCTTGGCGTTTTGCTCAGAAACAATGATTAAAAGGGATAAGAAAAGAATGGAATTGATTACATCAAATGAAAGAGAGAGGGGGAACGGGATGGGGACCAGAGAATCAAAGATTCAAAGATCTTGACTGTTCTGCAACACTTCAATAGCCACATTTTATCAACCGAAATTGTCATCTAAATGAAAATAGCACCAACATGTAAATGCCATGTTATATTCCTGCCTGGACTATTCCTGAACTTCAGATATCTAAGAAATAATTGACAGCAATTTTCAGTCAAATTTTGGAAATTTACAAACGAGATAAGAGCAGTCTTCAATGAAAAACTTCTTTCAAATTCCGAAAAATTGATCTCCCAAAGCCATAATTTATGGAGTTCAACCAGACTACTCACACTCAATTATAGTTAGTTCATCAAAATTGTCTAGCCAGAAGCATTAATATGACATAAGAAAGCACGTCTTTAACTATGGGTTGCCCAAAGTAGAAAAATAGTAACTCATTCTACAAAGTTGAGCTATTCCACTCCGGTTCATGAAAAAATAGTGTGTGCAGAGAGATAGATAGTACGAAATTCACTATCTCGGTATCATAAACTAAACTTTTGGAGGAAAAATGTACCTTGGCAATCAGCCGAAATGTATTGAAAACTTTGGCAACTGTTAAAGGAGCAGGTTTGAACATCATAGTTTGTTTTGAACGGCTATCTTTAGCAACAAGTCCTAAATCTCCTTGTTTCTGCCAAAAGTACACATGAGAGTAAACTTGAGCAACAAGTCGAACAACTTCGAACAATATATTGAATCCATTTAGAAAAGCTTCAATTCCCACATTCAAAAACATAATAACAAATATTCACGGCCTCAGCAATGAAACAGCTGCAGTTTTCATACAAACAAGTCTCAAAACAAATAGCAATCACCTCATATTCCTTCTTGACTTGCGTCTCAGAGTTCCCGAACGCCTCCCCTAGCGCCTTAATAATCATAGCTTCTCCAATCCCCAGCTCGACCCCTTCATGAGCAGGCGCAACCTTTTTGGCCAAAAGATAAACCAGGGCCAACAAATCCTCAGGCGTAGTATCCATCACAGTTCTCAACATATTACACGCCACATTCGTGATCAAAATCCTCCCACTCTCTTCTTCAATCGACTCCAACGCAGAACAAACAAATATAAAAGGCACCCTCTCCCCCTTCCCCCAAAACACCATATTTTCCGGCTTAAATTCCCCGGGAGGTTTCCTCAATTCCTTAATCTTACTCTTAAACTCCTCGATCTCGATCTCACGACGATGTCTTTTCCCATTGTTCACCTTCTCTTCCCCCAATTTCACAGCTTTCACATTAGGGTTTTCCAGTACAGCATTCTCCGCTTTCAAATTAGGGTTTTCTGGTACATTGCTCACCTTCTCTTCCCCCAAGTTAACAGCTTTCAAATTAGGGTTTTCGGGTACCGGACTATCCACGGGTAGGGTTTTAGCGGGGTTTTGGGGTTCGGGGGATTTACGTTTCTTGGGTGAGGATGAGGTTTTGGATTGGGGTTTTTTCTTGGCGGCAGCACGGGCGCCGGCCATGAGGGTGGCGAAGGCGGAAGGGGGTTTGGACATTGAGGATTTGGGGTGGAAATGTAGCCGGAGAAAAGGGGGATTAGGGTTAGGGTTTAAAGTGGGTTTTGAAAATGGGGAAGAAAGGGAATTGATGGAACGATGAGGAGGTGAAATTAATCGGAGAGAAGAAGAGTATGAACGAAGGCTGAGCATGGAGCTCTGAAAAAATGGCGGGAGATTGGCGCGGACCATATGTAGCAAGTGTTCGGATCTAAAATTAGAATATTTTATATGGGCCATCGACTACTTTACATAACGTTTACAAAAAAGTTTAGAGACGAAAATGCTTCTCATTTATAAACACTACATTAGTGTTACACATTTTTCAATTATTTTTTCGTTCTAGACATGTTCATGTGTTAGATCGGACTCACTCATTCAACTCTAATACATAACGATATGTTTCAGCCCAACTCAATTCACAAAGGATTTGGCTCGAATCGGGCTTAGTCTGGGCAATAAACATAAATTCCTAGACCTAGCCTGATCCGCCCACATTTTCAAAACAAAATAATATTAAAATTAATAATTAAATTTATACTTATTTTTCATAATTTATAATGATAACATTTTGTATTTTGTCTATCTTCATTTTATATAATCATACAAATTTCAATTTATAACCTCATACTTTTTAGTGAAATGTAATAAATTTCGAGGCATTATTTGGTGAGCAATAATAATATCGTGTTTTAAATGTTGGATAACAATGTTAAATTTTGTTGGCATATGTTAAGCTTTTGGAAGTAAAAAGATCGTATTGTCATTTAAGTGATGTATACCTATAAATAACTTTTCACTGAGAGAAGAATAATGCAGCAAAGTATCGTCAACTATAATTGTGGCATTATTAGTGCAACTCTTTGAAGGAGGGACTATTTTTTGTGACCAATAATTAGACCTGGACATGGATCTTGAGACCCGCCATGACCCAATCCCATTTACCCAAGCTTGGATAGATAAATTTGTTGTTAAGCTCGCGGCCCAGCCCAAGCCCGTATAAGCCCGTCTAGAATTAGGTCGGGCTTGGGTAGTACGTAATTTTCAACGAATCGGCCGGGTCCGGTCCGATTATATAATTTATTATACTATATGAATATATATATATATATATATATATATATATATATATATATATATATATATATATATATCATATGTAATGTCAATTAAAGTTGGTGTTAAATTTTATTATGAAGTTAAGGTGTAGGCTATGGTTACTTTGTTTTACCTTTATTTTGTATGTACTTTGTCATATTTACCATTAAATTAGTTTTTAATCCATGATCTAATGGTGAACAAAACACAGTAATGGTTACTTTGTGAAAAACAAAATAACCATAGAATTTCCTGAAGTTTAATATTAGTATATTTTATTTTGAGGTTATTAAATTTAAATTGATAGTTTATAATGTTTAATTAATTTTTTCAATACAAATTCAAATGGAGGGATATTCTATGGTCACTTTGTTTTTCACAAAGTAACCATTACCAAATGGATATATAGTCTTGGTGGACGGGCTTGGGATTTTAATTTTAAACCCGAGCCCAATCTGTCTACATTTAATGTGGGTTGGGTTAGACTTGAGTTTGGTACTTTTTTTAAAAGTCCGCCAGACCTGCCTCAAACCCGGCCCAGCCCATGTCCAGATCTGCCAATAATTGACATTATTGTCGGATTAGCTTTTTTTATTGCCAATCTACGAAACCACAATATATCTGTTTGCAAAAAAATTTAAACTACGGAAGAATTTTAGAAGTTTTACCATGAAGTTCATGAGAAGCTGTTCTGTCGGGAAAACACCGACGATGTGGGATTATTTACCGACGGAACTAGTTCAAGAAGAGATAATGTGGAAGCTGCCAGTGAAGTACATCATCAGAATGGCATGTGTCTGCAAATCATGGTACTATCTCATCCTAACTCATAAGTTCAAGCCGAAAAATATGGTGTCTTGGGAGAAGGGTGAGAAGGTGCCTTTTATATTCGCGTGTTCTGTGTTCGAGTCGTTGCATGAATATCGTGGAAGGCTTTGGATCAGTAATGTGGCGTTTAATACGTTGAGAACTGTGATGGATACTACGCCTGAGGATTTGTTGGCACTCGTTTATCTTTTGGCGAACCAAGTTGCGCCTGCTCATGAAGGAGTCGAGCTGAGGATTGAAGAAGCAATGATTATTAAGGCATTAGCGGAGGTGTTTGGGAAGAGTGAGATGCAAGTCAGGAAAGACTATGAGGTGATTGCTATTTATTTTTTGAGTTTAGGTACAAGAATTGATGCTTTACTATATCTTGTTGGTTAAATATAAAGATAGACAGTTTTCATGACGCTGATCATGAGCCGCCATCCAAGCATGAATACCTTCGTTAACAGAATATTTTTAGTGTAAAAAGTTTCAAATTCAGGATCTTCCGTGTACGCAATGCAATAAATAGAATTTATTACGTTGTTGCTCTATTAACTTAGGCAATGAAATCAGAGCTGAGTCAGCAACATCATACGGAGAATGTAGATGTAGAAGAATGCTTGACAAGTCTATATAACTGTTCTAACTGTATGCTTTAATCCCTAAAGTTTGCAGATCTTTATATATTCGTTTTTTGTTTCACATCTTACAATTGACATGTCAGTATGTTTCGATGAGAAATTTAGGACTTTTTGCCCAAGTTTACTCTCATGTGTACTTTTGGCAGAAAACAAGAGATTTAGGACTTGTTGCTCAAGCAAGCCATTCATCACAATCTATGATGTGCAAACCTGATCCTTTAACAGTTGCCAAAGTTTTCAATACATTTCAGTTGATTGCCAAGGTACATTTTTCCTTGAAAATTTTAGTTTATGATGCCGAGATAGTGAGTTTCGTACTATCTATCTATCTCTATACACACACATACCCACGCTACTTTTTCATGAACTAGAGTGGATACTGAAGTGTTGCAAAGGAGTCAGGATCTTTGAATCTTTGATTTTCTGGTCCCCATCCCATGTTTCTGTTAGCTTTGACGTAGTACACAGATTATGAAATACTTCCTTTTTGCTAGTTAGTTGATCTAGAACTTTAGAGCTTAGTCCGGAAAAGAAAAGCCTGGCCGTCTTTTTGTTTTTTCTTATTTCTCTCCATGGTCTCATTAAATATCATGACATGGTTTCACAGTCTAATTTAATAATCGTTTACGAGGACTCCAAAGTTCAAACACAAAGCAGTATAGTTGGAGGTCACATATGCAAGAGAGTCCATGAGTTACTTGGTGCTATATTATAAGTAATTACATAATTTGATTTCCGGTTCAATCATGATAGGAATCTAGTGAACATGAGAAAAAGAACCATATCAAGGCTCTTCTGGTTGCTGCCACTGACTGGGAACCCCTACATCTAATCCATCTACTTCAGGTTGTTACTTTGACCTTTTATGGTAGATTATTTCTTTCATCTCTTTATCTTACTTTAATTTGCCTTTGGATTCATGTTACAGGGAAAGTTGTGTATCTATTTTACAGGAAAGACTCTTTTGA
The DNA here is from genome assembly GCA_028411795.1 of Euphorbia peplus. Lineage (NCBI taxonomy): Eukaryota > Viridiplantae > Streptophyta > Magnoliopsida > Malpighiales > Euphorbiaceae > Euphorbia > Euphorbia peplus. The sequence continues at coordinate 29,075,048 of CP110843.1, forward strand.
CTGCATTGGGACAAGCTACTGTTTATGATGAAAAACACAGCGCACCATCAGATATTCAGTTTCCTCTAGAAGAGGTCAGTCGGTTTTATAGACAACAAGACTATCACTCTGTATCTTCAATTATTTTTCCCTCGAGGCAGGCTGTTGTTTGAAAAGGATCATAATGTACTTCCTGTGCACTTTCCCTACATGACAGGCTGCAAAAATTGTTCAACGAGCATACTCTGTACTTCCTGTATATGACATAATAGTCCCTGCTCTTCTCGCTGATAGTGTCTGGAATCTTCCCAAGACATGTGACTTTACACCTGGTGTTCCTATTGGACCTATGCTTGCTAAGTCAACCAACAATGTATCAGACATAGTGGAAAAGTTCCAAAATTCAGAATTCACCTGCGAATACAAATATAACGGTGAACGTTCTCAGGTACTTTCTTCCAGTTTGATGTTTTAATTCAGCCTTTTTGATTTGTTTTATGTTAATTGGGTTATCATCATCACTATTGTATCAACATGGTGTGACAGATTCATTATTTGGAGAATGGTTCAGTTGAGATATACAGTCGCAACACTGAGCGCAATACTTCGAAGTATCCTGATGTTGTTGCTGCAATTATGAGGTATGCTCATATATTATGCAAGAGTTCAAATTCTTGCATGATATGGCTGTTGAAGTTTGAGACTTCTTAAGGTTGTTGTTTCATAGCTTCTGAAACCACGTGATATATATAGATGTACTCTTTGCTTGAACAATATATCCACATATGCTGGCTTGAAGTTATATTCATGTATAATCAAATGCTGGTTTAAACATATATTTATAATTTTTGTGTTAGCACTGTAAGGACTAACGTAAAATCTCAAAAGATATAACTCAACTTATTCCCGATCTTTATGCCACTTGCGCTGTATATAGTGTAATTTAGTTATGTACTGTGACGTTTTATTATGTCCCATACACATTTTCTGCTTCCTTATCCTAAGTTGTCCTCTATGAATTAATTGTTTTAGTTGATTCATGACTAATAAGTGTTTTGCGGCTTGCTAATAAATTTTCTATATGGTAGTTGTAATAATGTGTTCTTTTCAAGTGCAGGTTAAAGAAGTCATCTGTAAAATCATTTGTTTTGGACTGTGAGATAGTTGCTTATAACCGAGATGAAAAATATTTTTTTTCCCTCCCAGGTAACCTATTCAGTTTTTTTATTATTATGCTTACAGTTAGCTCCAGCTTTATATGATCAAAATGTATAGTTTTTCTGTAGTTCATTTACAAATGACGATTTGTGAAATAACTTATGCTGCAGATACTTACTACTCGACCTCGGAAGAATGTGGTATTCAGTGATATCAAGATCAATGTCTGTATATTTGCCTTTGATATCTTGTATCTTAATGGTGAGGCACTTCTTCAAAAACAACTAGAGTTTCGTAGACAAGTAAGTTCTTTTTCTTATACAGTCCTTCAATTATATAGCAATTTCGTGCTGTGTGGCAACAAAAGTTGTTGGATAGTACAGGATATGTAAACTTTAATTCTTTTTACCATATAATAAATGTTTTTGGGAACTACTGAAGATTCTAATTTGCTTATGTTTCGGTTCTTTACAGCTTCTTTACCATTCATTTGAGGAAGAATTTGGATTTTTCCAGTTTGCATCAACAATAACATCAAATGACCTCAATGAAATCCAGAAGTTCCTTGACGCTGCTGTCAATGCAGGGTATTGTTACATGCTTCTCGGATAGAGAACATGCTTGACAAAATATGTTCTTTTCCATTTTTGTATAAGTTCCTCATCATGTGAAGTACTAACATTTAAATTTGTCAATATTTTTCTGCTCCTTTGGCAGTTGTGAGGGTTTGATCATCAAAACATTAAATAAGGATGCTACATATGAGCCTTCAAAGCGATCATTGAACTGGCTAATATTAAAGAAAAATTATATGGAAAAGTAAGGTTCATGAAATGCGGGTCTTATGTCATTTGTTTAAAATTTTCTTTTAGCATATTGTTATTAACTATGGGAATTATGTTATGCAGTATAGGACACTCACTAGATCTTGTACCTATTGCTGCTTTCCATGGTCGTGGGAGACGTACAGGTAGCTACTGTTTTAGTTGAACTAAGCAATAATGCAGTTTCAGTCATTTGCATTCTTCATAACCACATTTTATGTATGATAAGTTTCATTTTAATTACGTCAATATCCGGGACAAAGTCTAGTTGAGATGTCAAACCTTCTTTGTGGTTTATTCCCAATTTTATTTTTTTTCTTTATCAGGTTGCTATGGTGCTTTCCTTCTTGCTTGTTATGACACGAACAATGATGAGTTCCAAAGCATATGTAAAATAGGTGAATGAATTATTTTCCATTTTGCAATTGTTTCATGGATATCCGGTTATTTCAACAATTAACAATCTTCTCCTTTCATCTTGTAAATCCTTGTTCTAATGGGCAGGCACTGGATTTTCAGACGAAATGCTGGAAGAACGTTCAAATAGTCTTCGTTATAGAGTGATTTCGAAACCAAAGGTTTGTTCTTACCCTTTCTCATGGTAAATTGTGAAAATAGTTCTAACTTTACTTTGGTTCCAGTCATACTACATGTACGGAGAGAAACGTGAACCGGATGTCTGGTTTGAACCCTGTGAGGTAATTATTATTACTTTCAAGAACACTTGTTTGATTCTTTTTTTCGTGATAAGATAATTAGCAATTATAAGAACTGATAAACTGAAATGCAGGTGTGGGAGGCTAAAGCTGCAGACTTGACTATTAGTCCGGTTTATCATGCTGCGGTTGGTTTGGTGAATCCCGAAAAGGTATACTTCATTGCCTTGATTAGATGATCTTTTGTTTGAAAATACTAGTTGATTTGGACTAAATTTTGATCTTTCTTTCTCTGCTATTTTTTGGTTTGTTTCAGGGAATTTCTCTTCGTTTCCCGCGTCTAATGCGTGTCCGGGAGGATAAATCTCCGGAGCAGGCAACATCATCAGAGCAGGTAATAAAGAATGTCCTACATTTTGAAATTAATATAGTCACCCTTTAATATCTTCTATGCAATTGTCAGGTTGCTGACATGTATAATGCTCAAAAGCATACTCAACCAAATAATCAAGGCGACGATGAAGACGATGAGTAGACTTTGTGAATCCTGGTGGAATTTTCATATAAAGGTCAGCTAAGATCTATATATCCAACATGCATGTTAAAGAAGAATGCATTGAAATGAAAATTTAAGCTATGATTCATGTCGTATCTGTTGTGTAAATTTCTCTTTTCTTCTTTTTTCAAAACCCCGTACATAACGCAGGTAAATAGCTCGTATATATTGATGATGAAACGAATTATAATGCAAATTTGTCCCTTTTAATCTCATTTCTATTAGGTGGTGGAGCGAGATCGGGGCTCGTTAGGAGAGTTGAAATTTCCAAGAGATAAACCACTGGATTGGTTCATTTGGCCCATACTGGTCCAACCTATTTTGCTTCATTCACCTCTCTATACATGCAGAGAAACATAATTATATATTTTCTTTCCTTTTGTTAATTTGTTAATTTAAGGTTTTGATTTGTCACTATTGTTAGACACCATAACTTGTGTTCTTAATGTTTTCAATTTGAACAAATTTTAGATTGAAATATAGATGTCAGGATTTGTAGATTGTATCTGCGAATATAAAATGAATCTCCAAGTCAAATGGTCAACTTTGATTGTTTTATTTTCCCGGGTTCGATAAATGGCGACTCTAGTCAAAGTGTGTTTTAATAGTGTGTCCACTATGAGCACCATTTTCACAAGTCACAAAAGCGTGTATTTTTACAAAAACCAACATGCAGAAACGGGTCCAAAACTCGTACTGTTTTGTATGTATGTTTCTGAAAAATATAACTTTGAGAGGCCAAAAGCCTTTGCGACCCCTCCTAGCCCCATTCGCTCATAGCGATCTTCTTCATTTACATGTTTGTAGCAGTGTCTTTTCATTGTATTTATGTTATGCATATCTGCATTATGTGGTGGCTCACCAACCATTTTATATGTTCAGCTATTCCATCTTCTTCTCTGCAAGATCAACCATGAATGGCTTGCAGCAACTATCTTTCTTCATTGGCTACATTGCTTGATGCTTGCTTCAATCGGTTTCTGAGCTGCATTCATGTTTGTTTTCCAGAAGCAGTTCCTGGAAAATCAATGGAATAGTAACAATGAGTTCGGATATATGGGATAGTCTTACAAATGACTTTAATACCATGTTACTTAACTGATTGAACAAAAAACTCGAGCTAATAGTTAAGCCTCAATTATAGTTTAGCATAAGGAATAAAAAAGTTTCTTTAATTTAGTCAAATTGATACATTCACCAATGCGTGAATGGAAGTCCGAAGTCTGAATCCTGCAACTTTACAAATTTATATAAAAAAGGAAAAAATTCTTCAAAGTAAAGAATTTTAACTTTTCTTCATAGAAAACTTATCGTCCATAATTTGTTATTGGGCCAAGTTTGAAAGCCCGTATGTGTAACAATGCTTCACATACTGGGCCAAGTTTGTAAGCCCGTATAGTGAATTAATAGTTAAACTATCATAGAATTTTCTCTACACAAATAAAATTGATTATTACTAAAAAAAAATTAGAATTTAAATTTTTAATAGATATGAGTTTGGATCTTATTTGAGAACCATGTAATAAACATTCCAGAAAACATGTACACATTCCTTAAAGAGTAGGGCACATGACCCTAAAGCCACCGACAGAGGAGATGCCCAACATTAATAAAATATAAGCAAAAAGCCCCAAAATTAGAAGGATTTTTGTATCTTTTATTTTGAAATTGTATCCAAAACTATAACCAGCCTGTCTACTTGCCTTTTTTATTATTATTATAGGGAGGATATCAATTAAATTGGCCGATTCTCACTTTTCTAACCCATCAACTTAAACTTTCAATTGTATCAAAAAAAAAAAAAAACTTAAAACTTTCATTCAAATTCATCAATTTCAGTAGTTTGAACTGTATATTAGGCTATATAATTTCTTGATTTTAAGAGATCTAAAGTAAAACAAGCTTGGTCAAATTGAAATTGGTCCCTTTGTAGCTGGCACAATGTATCATATATATTTTGTTGATAATGAAATGTAACTGGATACATTGAATATACAAAAATATATATAGCAAATATATTCAAAGTTATTTGCAATTAAAATATGAAAATAAATTGCTAACAGAAAAAATATAATATTATGGATTACATGTCTTGTCTTTCAACAAGGAAATAAAAGAAGTAAAAATAAATTGATAATTAGTAAGAAAATAGATATTATTTCTCTTGACCTCGACCATTTTATAGGTTATGGATTAAATGTTTTATGAAACTGACTTGTTTATATCTATTAGACTTGTCGATCTCACCGGGAAGAGCACACTGTACTGAATGTATCAAAATAGAAGTGTATAGAATTGACAAATTGTATAAAGTACAAGGATCAAACTAAATATTTTGCATAAATAATTTAAATCACAGAAGAACAATTTTTATGCTTTTTCCAAGTGAACTATAATATTTGATGCTTTTATAATTTCTTGCTTTTTCTTCTACAGAAAAAGAAATGAAAAGAACAAAAGGTGGAAAAGAGAAAAAAAAGTAGGAAATCTTGGGTCACTATCTAGACTAGTTGCATTTGCATGTGCTAGTAATGAAATTTTTTGCAAGAATTAATTAAGAAAACTGTTTGGATTGTGTCTTACCATTTATATAAAAGTAGATGAGGATATACGGCCAAAATGAAAGAGTTATAGGAGAAATTTTAGAACGCTTTCGAATTAATTTAAACGTCGTTCTATTTCAAATACTACATTATTAGCTAACATTATTTTACAGATATTGGCATGACTAATTAATATTGGTTTTCCATTATTAGGTGCTGCACATAATGCAAATACAATGTTTTTCTACTTGAGCAAATGTGAAATTTATCTAATTTTTATGATGGCCAAGTGAAGATGCATTTTTTAATTTTATGTTAAATAAATGATGCGAAATGACTATTAAGAATGGGTCATCTATATTAAATATACGACCCTGCCCTATCCTTTAAGGTACTTTTGTATTTAATTTCATCCACTTTACAATAAATGTTCGTATTTAAAGTGAAAGTGATTTTAAAATGTCAATTTTAGTTTATTATAACAGAATCATATACACATAATTATGGACAATGATTTAAAGACACATAAAATTGATGAAATTTTGGAATAATAAATGGTACAATTAGAAACACTTCAATACTCAATTCGACAAAAATTGAGTGTTATTTAAAAACTTAAAAGTAAATGCATGACGCGTTTTATAGTTATTGAATATATCATATCGCATAAATTATCTCTGTAAATTAGTGACAAATCTAGAGCAGAAACACTTATTATAGGAGTAATTTCAACACACGGTAATATTCTGCAATATGAAGTTCTTCCTTGAATGTCAATCAATCAACAAAACAACGCCGAAGATAGGATCTTCGGATAAATCTCCGACGATCAGATAGAAATACCAAAACAACCCCTCGTAGGTGTGATTCTAAGGGTCGGGAGCCCCCTAAGTCCCCCTAAATACACCCCTGCTGTAAATTGCATAATCATGTTTAAGCAAATAAAAAACAATTAAATACTATTAGTGGATTAATAGAATGAATTTGGGACCCTTCTATGGCCTGTCCATTTTAGTCCATATCAAGATACCCATGTGACTAATAAATAAAAACTTAATTATGGGTCAATGTTGATATTTTTTAAATAAATTAATTACTACTAATTATAAGCTAATTACAGTTTGACTTTCCATTGGGAAAACCTGATCAAAGAGTTCATTAACTCCATCTGAAAATACAGTAAATACAGAGAAAAAGAAGTCATATAATCATGCGACATTAAGCAACAAACGTGTTTAAGTTTGGTATCATTGTTGTTTAATTTAATTGATTAATTATGTTTTGTTTTTAGGGATCGTGGGTGTTGATTATTGATTTTGCTAATTAAAAATTGGGTTTCATGCATTCATAGCTTCTTAAGGTTGTCTTTTTTTTTCATTGACTCCTCTCAGTTTAAAGGACAATTTATTAACTATCTAAATTTTAAATTTTTTCCACTTAAGCGCCTCAACTTGCCAAATGTGATATAATTTGTCTATTTTGTAATGACGTGTCAGTAATTTGTTATTGTCTACTATACTATATTACATGTTACTATGCTAATAAGAGGCAAAATGTGTTGCATTTGTGGAGCTGAGGGGCAAAGTGGAAAAATACAAATTTAAGTGATTAATAAATTGTCCTTTTAATCAAGGCCCGTAAGTGAAATTTTTTGACAAGTTTAAGACAATCTTAAATGAAAAAAAAAGCCAAATTTCGTTTTGTACCTCAGCAGTAAATTATATTTTTCAAGCAATTATTTTTATCAAATAAAATTTAGGTAATGGTAGCTCTATCCACTTACATGGTCTAACAAGCCACAAATTTCGATAAAAGTTTATAAATTACGAGATTAGAAGAACTTATAAACTTTAAAGATGGTTTTCCGTAAGTTTTTAAGACGTTGAACGGAACAAAACTGAAATAAGGTGAGCTAAAATGAACAGGGATAAAAGCAAAGCAAATCTGTTTTGTCTGTTTTTATTTTCCAGTAGCAGTAGTAGCATCGAAGAAGAGAAGAGGAGCATAAAATAAGGGCAAACGACAATTTTGTCTTGGCTTTTTCTCCTACTCCTTTCACTTTCATCACTCTCATACCTCCCCCACTTCAATCATCTCTGAAATCCCTCACCTTTCCCTCTTTTTCTCCCCCTCCATAGTAGTAAATGCGGGGGCTTTTTCACTACCCATCTTCTTCTTTAGGTTCATTTTCAGCTTTTTTTCCGACCCTTTTCAGCTTTTGTCTTGAATTGTGTTAAAAATCGCTAAGCGCTAGTAAGACAGCTAAAGACACCTACTTGGAGGTATATTCGGGATTAGTTGGAGACTAGTCATCTAAGTGGTCAGTCAGATCGGTCTAGTTGGAGTCTCCATTTCGAGAGCTTAAGTGGGGTCAAGGCGTCCATAGTTTAAAACAGTGTTGTGTGTGAGTCTTTTTTGTTAGCTGTACTCCAATCTTAGTATTCTGTTTAGATTATGCTTTTTCACTTTACTTTTAGGAATTTGAAATTCCATACTGGATTTTGAATCTCTGCTTCTGCATTTTTAGATTTGGTGGGAATTTGTTTGAATTAGGGTTTCAGAGATTAAGTTTGTGAATAGAAAGGCGTAAATGGAAGCGAGGATGAAGAAGTATAATAGGCAATTGAGTCCGGAAAGAGCAAAGGTGTGGACTGAAAGGTCACCTAAGTATCATCAGCAGAATAGGAAAGTTCCTGTGGTTTACTATCTCTGTCGAAACCGGCAGCTCGAGCATCCTCATTTCATTGAAGTTCCTCTTTCTTCCCCAGACGGTCTTTATCTCAGAGGTACACCCTCTTCTGTATCTCTTATCAGTAGTTTATTTCAGTTCAGTAGCATTAATTTCCCTTCCGTAACTAATGCAGTTCAGTTTAGTAGCATTCAGTTCAGTTCTGTAAATTTCAGTCATAAAGAACACTACTTTGATGAATTCCCTTCCGGTGGGGATTATATGTTGTTTTCAGCTCAATAGTTGATTTCAGTTCAGCAGCATTCAGTTCAATTGCATTGAGTTTAGTAGTTCAGTAAATTTCAGTTATAAAGAACGGAGCCGTAGTACTTGACTTTAATGAATTCGGTTTTGGTGGGGATTATATGTTGTTTTTGAGGTTATTCTGAGGTTTTATTTGATCTGTTGTTGTGTAGATATCATTGAAAGGCTTAATGTTTTGAGAGGCAGAGGGATGGCTTCTTTATATTCGTGGTCCTGCAAGAGGTTAACTCAATTACGCGCCTCTTTTTCGTTTTTTCGCTTTTTTGGATGTTGGTTTTACTTTTGTTTGTTAATCTGTTAAGTTTTCTGGTTGTTGTTGTTGTTGCAGGAGCTACAAGAATGGATTTGTGTGGCACGACCTTTCTGATGATGACTTAATTCTACCGGCTCATGGAAATGAATATGTTCTTAAAGGTTCTGAACTCATTGATGAATCCAGCTCAGGTAGGTTCTTCGATCTTGTCATTTTCATTGCTTAATTTGGTAGAATAGTATGAGTTGGACACTGATAGCTTCTGGTATGTATCCTCAGATCATCTTGCAATTGTGCCCACGAAAAAGCAAAATCTCAAACAGTTGCCAGAACCGGCATCTTCAAGGTGTCAAGATGATGCCTCGTCATCTTCAAGCATGAATGGGAAGGAAACAAAGAGTTCTCAGGAAGATGAGCTCTCCCCGCCACTTCAACGTCCTGGCTCATCTGATGTGTCACCAGAGTCTAGAGATGGGAAGAATTCCGCTTGGAATGGCTCTCTGAGCTTGACAGAGTACAAGGTCTTTAAAAGTGATAGATTAGCAGATGCTTCAACGCAAACTGAGGAAAATGCGAGCAGGCCTAAAACCCGAGAAACTTGTACGAGGGGTGTTTCAACTGATGATGGTTCATCAGAACATGAATGCCGTGATAATTATCAAAACCATGTTCCTCGTGTCAAGGAGAATTCTGAGATCAGTGAGAATTCAGTTTCCCCTCCCCCATCGTCCTCTAGTGCATCTTCTTCGGGTGGAAAGACTGAAACTTTGGAGTCCCTCATTAGAGCTGATGTTAGCAAAATTAACAGCTTTAGGATCCTTGAAGAGGAAGACATTCGAATTCCAAGCCATGCGAGGCTCAAGGCCGGTAATATGTTGATGCAATTGATCTCCTGTGGATCAATTTCGGTGAAAGATCACAGTTTTGGAATCATTCCAACCTACAGGCCCCGATTTTCCCATACGAAATTTGCTTCGCCATTTTTCTCTAGTTCATTAATGTTGGGGGAGCTCGATTGCCTTACGGAGAATCCAAGGTTTATGGGTATGAGATTGGAAGACAAAGAATATTTCAGTGGCAGCTTGGTAGAGACAAAAATGCTCAAGGAAGGAGGAGACGGAATTAGTACTCTAAAACGTTCTTCTTCCTACAATGCAGACAGGTAACTTTGTGATCTTTATGCTTGCGGTATATCTGTGTTCCGGACTTATAACAAAATTATACTTTTTGAGCATCTTTCAAGCACTACTTTTCCAAAATGACGGTTGGTTCACCAATTATGGAGGAGTAGTTCATGTGAATTTAGTTTAGATTAGTTCCTTGAGCCATCCAAAGTTCCGTCCACATAAAAAATTGTAACTTTACTTCGATATTGAGTTTACTCTTGCTAATTATTCCATTTACATTGCTATGCTATATAATGATTAGGTTATATGGACGTATGCCCCTTGATGTCACGCCTTTTCAATCGGAAAGCCAAAAGAGTATTTCTTTTTCTTGAATGTAGCTTTTATGCACAAAGAAAAGATCATAAAGCGTATTGAGTCATCGTGCGAATGATGGTTTAGGATTGATGTTGATGTCGCCCAATTATGAAATCTAGCTTAGGGTTGTTATTTTCGTTAACGACTTGACATTTGCTTGAAATTTTATTTCCATTTTTTTTGGTCTTGGTATTAGATTCTAAACACCTCACAACAGAAACGGGTCCAAAATATTACATATGATAAAGAATTTTTCGGTATACTCTTCAAGGCGCACCTAAATTCAACATTCTAGTATTTGATACACAATAGTACAGTATTATTATCATAATCGGAGTAGGCGAATTTGTTATAATTCACGTTTAATTTATGGGAACTGAATCAAACTGCAGGCTTCCTAAGCAACTGGATTCAACTGAAGAAAATGACGAGTCTACCTCCGGACGTACAAAGTGCATCCCAAGATCAATAAAGGCCTCGATATACAAGCAACCAAAAAGCGAATCTATGAGATCACCCATTTCTGATAAACCTCGAAACTCTTCTGAAGGGCCTGATGGTGGCTCTGAAGGTACTCACAGTTGTGCATCTAACGGAAGCAGCAGAAGGATCACCGAACCGATATTAACTAAGAAACAGGGGAAGAAGCTTGATTCCTTCAGGGAAGAAGAGAAAGAGAAGGTGATCAAAATAGAAGAAAGTTAAGTGTCGACTCCGAGTTAATCATTTAAAAATCTCTATAATGTCCTCTCCAAATTAATTAATATCTGTTTAAATTTCTTCTCAACAGGCTTGCTTCGGGAGCTCGGGTTATAATACAATCGAAGGCGCCTTGTGACGCTGTCCCTTGTAGCTGATAGATTACGTATTTTATGTCGGGCGAATGGGTAACAAAACATATATGTTTCTTTCTTTCCATTGTCAAAAAAAGAAAGCATCTTTATTGTGTAATCTATATATCAATCAATCCTATTGGTTTAAAACTGAGTTTGAATTTCAAATGATGTTGATTTCTTGGTGGGTCTAAAGTGATGATTCTGTAAATTTTATAAAGTTTTAGAAAGTGGGAAATCACTTATTTGCAGAGGGTAAATTTCAAAAGTGGTCCCCCTAGAGGTTCAGCTTTCTTGGATGTGACAAATGTTTTATTATCTTTTACTTATCTTGCACTGAAATTTGCCATTAAAATACATTTTCTTCATTGGCAATGGCTGTCTGAATTTTGCACTGACTAAAGTTTCAATGTTGCATTAGCACTTTCTCTCCATTCTCAATGTTGTCTGAATTCCAGAAATGATGGCTGGCTGATTAGAAAGGGAAAAATACATCATGGCCTTTAAATTATAACTCTGCTAACATTTCGGGCGATAAACCCGTTTCAATGTCGGAGCATAGTTACAGTTAAATGAAATCGAACTTGGTTCTCTTCCTACAAACTCATCATTTTGTAGCATTAAGTCTCAAATCAACAACTCCGTAACGAAATGATGAGAGGTAAATAAGTATTTAACTATTATTGCATGTCCAGACATGAATGTACTATGATACATGAAATAGAGTTCGAGTTTGATGTTTGTCCTGCTAATCTGGGATTCTATGTGCAAAATTATATTGATCAAATGATTTGATGTGCCAATAGCAAGTATCAAACTTAACAAGTAAACTATATGTCATTAAATTATCAGCTTGGTGAACGAAGAATGTGGTGCATCGGATGTATAGCATAATCTTCATAGAATTTGTGAAGAGCTTGGTGTAATGAACTTTTACTTCAACTAACGTAACTTATCATTAGATTCTCTTTTTCAACGATTCTCCTTTCTAGTTTTATTTCATTGAGTAAATGTGTTTGGGTAAAGTTAGAAAATAATTGAAAGTTAACCATTTTGAAACGAAAATCAGTTAATATTTACCCGTTAATAACAAACAATAAACAATATGAAGCAAATGGATCCTAGGCTTTAGCCAATGTTTGTGTGGAAATTAGATTGAAAATCTGCAAACAATCTACTAGACAAATTGTCCCCCTTTCACTTGCTTTCATTTTCAACTTTAAATGTCTTTTTTATTACTTTATTTCCTTCTAAATTCTCTATTGAGCGGCAATTTAAATTCTTATAAAGAGGGTAGAGAAATTAAATAATGGCAAGAATAGAATCCTATGCAAAGTTATCATTCGTGCCATGTTGTCTGGGGTTTGAAAATAGCAGTAATATAAAAATAAAAGGTTCTCTCATTGGTTGACTCATGAAATATGGAAAAAGTAGTTGACTTTTTGAACTACTATTTCAAAAAAATCAATGGAAAAACGTACAACTTTCAAGTCAATTTAGGATGAATACACAGTAAAAAACAAATGATGTAGTAGTTACAGTGATATTATTATATGGTGAAAGAATATCCTAATAGTACCATACGACGGAAGCGAACATCCATTTAAGAAAGACAGATTTGAGAGTTGGATATCTGAACGCGAAAAAACGTAAGAAATAAACTAGTAATCACATACATTAGTTAAATTCCTCACGTTCGAAGCAACCACATGGAAGACATAATACATAATACAATGTGCAAACGTAATCCACAAATCATATAACAACTTGCACATACGTTAATTAGCTTAGCGTGTAAATTTTTCATTTTCCCTTTCCTAAGTGTACAACCTTCCATGGTTGTGACAACTTGGTTGGAGTCGAAAATGCTTCTCAATGTTTTGAAGGGTGTATATTGTCACCTAAGATTCAACCTGAGATCTGCCATCTCGATGAGGAGCATATATTAGGGATTTTTCGAGTAACTTCTGGTTCATGGAATCAAGGAGATTGCAATTGGAAGGTTGGATGGTGGTGGGTTATTTAAAATCAATGAAAACCTGATGAAGAACATTATATAGATTGAAACAGAAAAATTATAGATAAAACTAGTAGCTTAGATTGAAGTTAAAAGAAACTCATAAATAAGAAAGAAACACCAACTTTGCAAAATAAAATTCATTTCAAAGGGAAAAAAAGAAAGAAATCTACCTCTCTTATCAATTAGGGAGATGGGGAAATGTGCCATAATTAGTGCTATTTTAACCACATGGTTAAAAACAAACTTTGTTTTAAGAAAAAAAACACACCATCTTTGAAAATATTTTAAAACTATCCTTGATTGAGAAATATTTTCTCAAACTACTCAATTTAGACGTTTTACCCTATTCTAGATGCCTTGCAACTTGTGTCATCCTTTGTAATCTTCTCAATTAAACCTATGTCCAAAAACTCATACCCAATCTTTCATACAATAAAAGTAAAAAATTGATGTACAAATTACCAAATATTCCAAAAATTTCAAATTGGTAGATGACTATTTGAAAAGACAAATACTATTTATTTAAATTTGAATGTTTCTGAACTAGGTCCTAAAAATACCTAATCCCCACCACAACTTTTCCTTCAAAACAAGCAAACAAACAAAAACATAGCATTAATTAGAAACATAAAATTCTTGAAATTGAAAAAATATATAATAAAATGTCAAAAATAAGAAGCATTATTGATCACTTATTATTTCTTGTCTTATTCTTAAGGTATTGGCTTTTGTGGTCTGCAGGTTTTGTCCATACCCAAATTTCATGGCTTTATTTTGATTCTTTATTTTTATTTTATGCTTAGAATGTTGCGTTGTGTGTGCATTAAATCATTGCTTCAATTTCAGACACATAAAACAACATGATTAAGTTTTGGAATTTTTCTATTTTTTCTTCCAAACTTTATACATCAATTATAGTTTAGTCAATTCAGTTAAGTAATTTTTCGTCAATAAATGTATTTTAGTCCAATATTTTTCAATGCAATTCATTTGAGTAATTTTTAGTCTAATAAATTTCAGTCAAAGACATGTTCTTCCTCACAAGCATGTTGGTGGCTCCATTGAATAATTATCTCTTAAACTTCCTTGGCTTTGAGTAGATAAATTATGGCAAGGGTTATTGTTCACCGCTCGAACAACGGATAATATCCCAATTATCGAATGGATAACTAGGCTGAAATCTTAGTTTAGCAGGTTATTTTATACTCTAGTCTCATTCGGCATATAATTAGGCTTAGTTTGGTAATCAAATAGAGATTCTGTCATCCCATTATCTATCCCTTAAAAGTTCTATTCAATCTAGGGGAAATTACATGATGTGTCACCATTCAACCTATCTTTACAAACTATTCACATTAGTTTTTTGTTTTTATTAAATCACTATTTTTCTTAATTAAATAATCAATAGTGATAATTCTTTTCTAGTTTTGTCAATATTTACGGTTGAGTTTCTTTTTATTTTATTTTATATTACTTTTTATTTAATTTAGTTTTATTTTAAGTAGTTTAGCTGAGTAACTCCTCCTAAATTTGAGCACCCACTACTTCTCCTTCCTCACGCTTCTACCATTTTATTCTCTGTTACTTTTTTTAAACCTTTTGTATTCTCTGAATTTATCATCTATGAAATTCAGGATTTTCTTCTAATTTGGTTTGGAAATGGTGAATACATCAAAGTCTTTTGTTCATCACTCTTTAGTTTCTAAGAACGTGAGCTTCAAGCAGAAAAGGTTATCTGGGCATTTTCTTAAAATTCTTTCTAATTCTGGATCCTCAACGCAAAAGAGTAGAAATGGAAGCCCTACCATCAAGCAAAGCATAAAACTTGGTGATAGTGATTTAT
Organism: Euphorbia peplus; assembly: GCA_028411795.1. Classification (NCBI taxonomy): domain Eukaryota; kingdom Viridiplantae; phylum Streptophyta; class Magnoliopsida; order Malpighiales; family Euphorbiaceae; genus Euphorbia; species Euphorbia peplus. Next base: position 29,090,189 of record CP110843.1, read on the forward strand.
GTAAGGCGTACAAAGTGTTGTCAAATAAGCGGATTAATAATGCTCGTCAAAATTGAATTTCGAGGAATAAAGAACTATTGAAGGCTATGAAGTGTGGATTTGTCAATAAAAATTTGACCTTCTTCAAAATTCTTGAACTTTTTATCAGTAATTAACAACTCATCTCTTTCTATCACCAATTCATCTTCATCACTCACATGATTCTCTAACTGATCCATTATTTCATTGGTAAATTGATGGACGTAATCAAACATATCCAAATGAGCTTCTTGCACCGGTTGAATTTGTAATTCAGATTCCTCTTCAATTACATTCATTTGAGGTTGATTTTGTGTTGCTCCTGAATTTGGCTTTACCACCATAGTAACGCATAAAGGATAAATCATCACATTTCCCACACTATTCCTCATTTGCATATAGAATGATAAATTCATATCATTTGTGATATTCATTGGAGCCAATCCCTCCTTCAACTACATGTATATATAAGAGGTTAATTAGTATACAAGAAACATTTATTACTTGTCTATTTTAATTTCTAACAAGCTTCATTTTTTTTTTCAAGTTGTAAAATATCAAAGATTCAAATTGATATAAACGTATTTTACCTGATACTGAATCTTCAATGAAGATGTTTCATTATTAATGTTGAAATGAGCCGCTAATGTTTCATAAAGCGTTTCATAACAACAATGTCCATGAATCACCACTCCATCAGTTAGATAATTTTGGTACACATTGTCATCTCCCCATAATCCATTAAAATGGATTAGTAAAGGACAAGTAGCCATTGTTTTCCCTAAAAAAAAAATCAGCTTATCAATATATCATTCATAATTGAATGCATTGTTATTTGTGAAATATTAATACAGATTCGAACATATATGTTTTAGTGAATTCCCATGAATTAGATAATGGAAAGAATTATGAAACCATATTTTGCTATATATAAATTATTCCATACTCAGCAAACCATCAAAAAAACATTATCATTGGTGCTTGATTTTTAAAAGACATAGTGTAAGGAAATTCAAATAAACTAGAAATTAGAAGAACAAACCTCTAAGTTTATGATGTAGAATTTGTACCTTTTCGCAGAATTTATTCTGCAATTCACAATAAAAGTTCCAATTTTCTTTTCTCCTTATTGGTAGATTGAGTAAGGAACGTTCCTTGTTAATTAAGAACTCTGAAATTCATAGTGTTGAAGGAGCTTCTTTTTCCGATTTCGAGTGATTACATCCCTGGTTTTATTTCGTTGTTCTGGTTGCTTGATAATCCGATATTGAATACTGAATTTGATGTGATTATCACAACCATATATGAAATTCGGATATTTTATGATTCTCTTGAATTCTGACTTCTCAAAAACATATGAACTGAATTTGCTTTACTCATTTTATGAATTTGATTGTGTTTCTGAATCAGAAACTAGAGCAGTTATTGATGTATAACTGTTAATAATTTAATTTTATTTTTAATTTTAAAACTCTTTAATTAATTAATTTACCCTATTTTCTAGGAGTTGTGGCGTTTAACTTGACAAACTCAATAAAAGTTTTACACCTCTTTGATAATTATAGGATAAATATAATAAATAAACACAATTGTATATAATAACCCTATATATGATATCTACGCAGATAACCCTTCAATCTAAAGACTTGGCCCAGATAAAATAAAGTCCATATATTATATATTTCAGCCCAAAACATTCGGCCCAGCCATCACTTATTTTTTGAAAACAAAATATGTTATTCTTTTTAATAAATTGGAAGGATCAGGATTCGAACCCTGATCTACCTACTCACACATTGATGAGAGTACCAATTGGATTACGACAATTGGACAGTTTATTTTTTTTGGGATAATATTTGGTAACTGATAGTTAGGCTCAATTAGCAATCCAACCAAATCGACGCTCTCTCTATCCGGTCCATATTTATAATTAAAAGAGAAATGGTGCATATTTATGAAGAGATTCAAGAATGCTTTCAAAATACATACTCTTTTAATCATAAATATAATTTTATATGTTTTTTACTGTTGATATTCCATGTATCAAACAATCATCGTTTGTATTTTTGAAAAACATCGCGCTCTTTTGAAAACGTTCTAAAATTTCTCATATTTATAAGACATAAAAATTAATTAGTTTGTATATGAACATGGAATCAAAGGAGCATAAGATTAATTTAGTTACTGGGCCTGTGGCAATCTGGTCATTTCAAACTATTTTTGGATTAGGATATAAGTGGCCCACCAACCTTTATCTACTTATAAGCATGGTGACAAACGTGGCAATTTTTTATTGGATACCATTTTTTTGGGAGTCATAGTCTAGTCAGAAAAAATATCACCTATCCATTTTCCAGAAATAAAAGAATTAAAATTCAAGTGGTTTTATTTATATTTACAAGTGACATAATACTTCTACTTATAAATAGACATTTTTGTTTTATAAATCTAACTACAGCCGTTTTATTTGAAATAAAGAAGAAAAGTAAATTAAATAAAAACTGTTCAAGTAATTATCTTAGGTGGTATATGGTGTTAAACAAACAAATGATAGATTGTCGTGAATTTCATGCTGTCATTTTGTTTTATTAATCTAATCAATATAATGATTTTGTGTAAACTTCGAGGTAAAATTAGGAACTTTTGCTTTGTTTTAGTAAAATTTTTCACTTATCTTTGTTTTTGTTGTAATAAAGTCACGTTCAACTTTTTTCTTGCAATTTATTTTCTGAACATGTAGACATATAAGATATTTGCTCACATTATCTTAACAACATATCATGATCATGTTAGCACAACATCCACATGTGCTTCTACTAACAATAAATTTTAAGTGTTTCGATATACCATTAATTACTCGGGGTTGTGCTTACATTGCATACATTAAGCCATGTGCTAGGATGCTATCTTAGCAACTCTAAGAAACCTTCCAAAATTGACTTTATTTGGAATCAAGAGAAAGATGAGTGATCTTATAAAAATGAAAATGAAAATTCGTGTCCATATGAAAATGTTCTCGCAACTTTTATGACTGTCATTACCAATTATCTCTTTCTTATTGTTCTTAGAAATATTGGTGCTACTTTAGTGAGGCTACGATGCACTATTTCTATTTATCATAATCAATCTTATGTACGACCGTTTTCATTATGACCCCAACCTAGTTGGGATGAGGCTGGAGAATCGCTCGGCTTTGCAACCTTCAATTATATTCAAACTCATTTTATGAGTGAATTTAAGGTTTCATTTGACATTAGAGACTAAAAAAACATTTTGTAGCTAACAATATTATTTTCTAAAGAACTCGTGACCTTAGTAATTTTCTTATGTTGCTACAAAACACTTTTCTACCGCGATGATCAATTGGCATGCAAGCGTATTCTCAAAATATGCTATCCGAAATAAATCGTTAAACGTGGGCTTAGCTAAGGTTAATTTCTTTCATTATCTTTTTTCTTATATATATTTCCTTTTCTATTTCCGTTTTCTAAAGTCAAATTACAACCTGCACAAGTAGGAGTATATACTTGCATCATCCAGGTATTCCAATTCGACAGTGAGAATCAGTTACGCATGACAAATTAATTATTTAGTTCACTTAAATAAATTTGAACTTAAACATATAGTTGAGAATTAATTAAAATGACACTGACTGATATAAGTACTTAAAAATATACAATATATACAGTCCACGTGCTGAACTTGTGCCAATACATTGCTTTTGAGCTTCTCGAACTTGTTTAATGATTTTCAATTTATTGCCTTGTGTTAGGCTGCTAGGAATCCACAAAACACACGTTCCATTTAATTAACTGATAAATAATAATCATAGTTAATTTTTAAGTATCTCATCATTAATATTATGTCATATTAGAGATTATTAATTTAAACCAATTGATGGTTGGCACAATGGTAGCATGAGGCTGTGCTTGATAGGGACGTCTGCAGACTGATCCCTCACAACCGCGACTGGAAGGGGTTTAAATTCCATAATCCTTGGACCCACCCCGAATCCGGATTAGTCGGCCCAATGTGGTTCGGAAACCGGATGGAAAACCAACAAAAAGAGATTATTAATCTAATATTACTAGAAAATTCAATATTGATACATAAGCATATAAACTGTTACAATAAATTATCCTATGGGACATAATAATTCTGTAGTAATCTGCTTTAGAGACTGTGCTCTCGGAGTAAGGCCAAGCAAGGAAAAATTATAAAGAATGACAGATTGGAACAATTAAATGAACATATTTTCACATTGAAAATGAAGGAAGTGATTGATGCTTATTAGTAAGAAGAAGTTCCATGCGCTTCAAGTCGTGAGGCCTGAAGTGTATTGGACTTGAGCCAAGTGTTGGGTGTAACTTTAATGTGGAACTCCTAACTAATTAATTTTGGTGATACTGTTGTGAGTCTGTGACAGTGTGAGAGTTGATATTGGTAATCCAAAGTATGATTGACTCCCAACGTGTAAGTTAGTTTGAATCTTTGAGATGATAATGTAAAGAAAATTATGTGAAAGTTCCAGTAACGATGACAATTAAAAAATCCATAAAATATGACAATTGAAGTAGCAATGAAATGGATTGTGGGATGAAAATTATGTGAAAGTTACAATAATATATCAATAGTTATTTTATACATGTAAAACATTTTAAACACAGGAAACCCAATATTATAAACTAAAGCCGTGAAAACCAAATATGAGATCTACATGAAGATATACAGTACTTATTGTTCATGAACTAGGGCACAACCTAGCTCAATACTAAAGTTAAGTATTTTATCCAAGTCCTAAGCTCAATCCAACCCGTCCAATGAATAATAAATTAATAATTTTATTAAAATGATAAATTAAACCGTGAAATTCAACAATGATTATCAGCAATAAAAATGAATTAATAATTCAACAAAACTGAACAAATATAATCGGCACAAAAACATTTACAAAATTGTATTTATATAAGAAAAGAAAATATATTTAAATGATGGGCTTAGACAAACCGATAATGATGGGCTTAGGCGAACCAACAGAGTCATCTACAAGCTAGATTTAATTTTAAATGACAGTGATTAGCTGTTAAACACATCTAGAAGAGAGTATCCCAATGTTAAAAAACTAAATAAATTACAAATGAGCTTAGATGTAGACACTAAAGCTAATATGTAGGAGTGTGATAATGATGCATCATGATATCATATATGCTCTATGCTTTATTACTAACAAGATGAACTGAAAATATTACTTAATTGAAATGCATTTACTAATTATTGAAGTGAATTGAAATTAATTGCTGATGCGACATAAGAAAACATGATTTTGGTCATATAAGAACTGACTTAAATATTTGATATGTTATTTTCTTAAGTAAAAGCGGGTAGCATTGGTTGGCAGAGCGACTAATCCCAACTAGGTTGGCACCAGTCCGAGACTACCAAACATATGAGCAATATTATCAAAATGAATAAGAAAGTAACAAAGTTACAAAGAAAACAAAAGAAAATGAAAAGAAACTAAGATATCTGAAAATGCTCAATTCGACTAGCATCATGGTAAACGAACTGGTTGCTACTTCGTTTGCAGTTATCACTAAGGTTTGTGAATCGTGGTGTTAGGCATGTAAATATGAAATCTCGAGAATCGTGTTGATGTGTTTAACAGTCGATCTGCTAATGTTCCTTAGGAAATTCGTTCAAGTTGGTTGACTTGTATTTGTCATCTTTCGGTTGCGGATGTGGTGATCACTCACATTTTCACAGAAGGAAATCGTGTTCATTATGCATTGGCCAAACATAGAGTTAGTAGTGATAGTCTTATTTGATGGAATACTTCTATGAGCTTCTATAATAGCTATGTATATATGATGATTTCAGTTTCTATGCTTTCTTTTTCTTATTTTAGTTGAGTATTTCTCTTTGCCAATGATTTTCCTACCCTATTTTCATTGAAAAAAATAATATTGTCATTTTAAGTTATGACGGAATATATATACTATAAAATAATTGTCAATTTGATACCTAAATAATTATGAAAATAAAATCATTGATGACAAACATAAATGAGAGTCTTAATTTGACTTTGATGTTACTGGGGAAGAAAGGGACTTTTCAGAATAAATTGAATCAGAGAATTAAAAATTTACAAATACTCCTGCCTTAGATCATCTACATTATTTTAATTCGTGTATTATTTTTATTAAATACAAATATTTGGTGCTGCACAAATAGCTAATTGTTGGAAATAAATAAATCAAATTATTAGGTTTCACTCTTTTTCGCTCACCATTGCCCAACATATATATAGAGTGGTGCTCACATGGTCAATGATTGACCAAATACAATTTGGTCAATCACCATTAGATCAAAATTTAAGGGTGGAGATTAGATACTAATGAAACCACCAAACTAATCTCAACCCTTAGATTTTGATCTAACAGTGATTGATCAAATTGTATTTGGTCAATCATTGACTATGTGAGCACAACTGCATATATATAATTGGGAATTAGTATATATTTATTTTGGGATAAATTAATTAATTATGGATAATTTTATTTATAGCATATAAGTTATGGAGTGGTCTGAAATAAAAAATCACAAAACGAAATAAGGGTTTTGTTTGACTCATTAAAACCACATATTTTCATTTCATCAAAGTTAGAATGGTTTTCATTTAACTTCATAGCTGTTATAGTTAAGTAAACTAATTATTATTGTTACTCCATTATTTAGTAATGTATTTTTTAAAATTGTTATATTGTGTTGCATGTGAGATGCATCTCTAAATCTAATGCAAAATTTTAAAAAACTTATCTCTAAAACTGATGACACCTCTAGATCTGCTACGGTACAACAAATGCTTAAAGCAGATGTTGGCATCAAAAATATGCATGTGGAAGAAACAAGGGACTCGTCTGCGGAAACTTTTGTTGCAAATACTTCGAATAAAGTTTAATCCAGAGAGCATTTAGAAAATAGATTTGATCTATTAGAAAATTTAGATGACAACAATGACACCAATTTCGACAATAAAGAAATTATGGTACATCATAATGCTTCTATTTTGCATAGTTCACCAATAAATATAAGCCCTCCCAGAGTCTTATATGATTCCCCTGTTCTGAAACAAGGTACTAGTATTTCAACATGGAAAGCATAATCTACTTCTTGGGCAGATCGATTCCGATCTGATTCGGAAGTGGAGGAGATTGATACTAAGAAAATTGAACAGTTGTGGCGCTCAAATAAAAAGCAATGTCCAAAGAGTTTTGTGATGCATATTCTGACTCTGGGAGGTGGTGTACTGTGAAAGAGCGAATGGATAATTATACTCCAATAAGTCAGATAAAGTTAAATGTAGCTCAGAATACTCGTACTTACTTTCGAGTTGGTTTGAAAAGACAAGTCCAAATTCCTAAATAATTCTCACCTTGATTTGTTTTTTTTTTTTATTTTCTTTTCTTTTTAATTTCATTTTAGTTTTTTTTTTTTTTTTTCTTTTCTTTTGTACTTTTTGGATTTCTCTCCATCCTCCGCTTCTATACTATAGATATACATAAAACTAATAACTCATGATTAAAATAACATATACTTGTATTTAGATATTTGAATAACAAATTTAGAGTTGTACTAGTCACATCTCTAGCAGATATTGAAAATAAAATTGACAGAATATAGAGATTTTGGGATAAATATAGCATCTACTAAATGTAGTTTAGTAACACATTAAATTGATCAATAAATAAACTTTTAAATTTGATAATATAATCAATAAGAATTTTGTTTAATATAAAAACATTATACATCGAAAATAAAAAAAGTAGGACTAGTATTATTCCACCAAGTTAAGCCTTGAATACGCCTAATAATTTATTTCAGTTCAATAGTATTTCATTGAGTTCAATAAAAATTTTCAGTATATGCAATTAGGGCTTTACCTGAGCTAAAGAAGAACCATGCTTTGCTAAAACATCCGCTACTATTCTATTTCCCTTCGAGAAAGCTATAAAATGAAGACGATGAATTTGAGTTCGGCTCGGTTGCTACCTAGAAATTCATGTCGCAGTCGAGGCACTGCCTTTACGCCTCACTGCAAGATCTTGAGTCAGTCATAGATAGCTTTGTTTTATAGAAAGGACACTGCATTAGCACATTGTATTCCTTCCGACATGGGATTGATATCTAAGAGCATTCACTTTGTTTTGCTGTTCTATTTTTCTACCCTTCTACTCTTCTTCAATCCTAGCCGTTCCTCTATTATAAAACAAAGAAATCCTAACCGTTGCACATATTTATTTCCCACTTGCTCATTCCATCCCATATTTTTCTTAGACATAATTTCCACCTAATATTTATTTATATAACCCGTTTAAGAAACCAAATAACACTATGGTAAATATATGATATTGAAATGCATTTAAGTAAAATTCAACATATGGTAATTAAAAAATGAATTAGTTTGCTCACGAGCTTTCAAGCCGAATCGGTAAAAGTTCAGACTTGATAGTATTCAAGCCGACCTCAAACTCGAGTCGAGCCATGTCAGGCCGAGATTCGACCGAACTGAGGTTGAACTGTTTGCAAATTACACTGGCTCATTAATACCCCTAGTCGTTGCAGTTGAATATGAAAAAAAAAATATACATTTGTAAATCATGAAGATAATTCCCAATTTCTATAAGCATGAAAGAGTAATTTCCTTATCAGTTGTGCTCACATGGTCAATGATTGACCAAATACAATTTGGTCAATTACCGTTAGATCAAAATCTAAGGATTGAGATTAGTTTGGTGGTTTCATTAGTATCTAATCTCCACCCTTAGATTTTGATCTAATGTTGATTGATCAAATTGTATTTGGTCAATCATTGACCATGTGAGCACCACCCTTTTTTTATAAGAAACTTTACAATATTGTGACACCTAGTTAGCCAATAATATCATTTGTAATTTTTTTTGATAAATAATATCATTTGTAATTAAAGTAGTGTAAAGCACGCATATTAATTTTGTGACCAAAGCTCACGCGTATCAAATTCCCCTTCAGATTCCTTTCACATTGATATTTAATTTGTTATATTTTTTAGGGAAAACATTTAATTATTTATTAGTTACAATATTATTAAATTTAGATGAACCTAATTTCTTTTATTTTTCTTTACTTGTTGATGGATCATTCCCTATCAACGAATCTAACAGAAAGAAACCTTTAAACTCATAATGGACCCCATTATATCACAAAAATTAGTTCAAACACAAACCAACAACCACTAAAGTTAACTAAAATAAAATTACTATTAGTCTAACATCACTTCACTAATGCTATAGAATGCAAAATTGTTCTTGCCAACAATTCCTTTATGTATACCTTATTAGTGATTCATTGTTGTAAAACAAGACAGATGCTGGCAGTTCACGAAGAACTGTACCATGTCTCAATCATTGTATTCTTTTAAATTAAAAAAAATTGAACTGAATTATTTATAGGGCATCACTTACCTCACCATCTCTTTAACGAGAATAGTAAGCTATGAAACATATGCACCCCCTTCCGGTGCAAGCTCCATTCTTTTAAAATCTAACTAATTCCAAAAGGCATCTTAAGGGAATATTAGCAAAGCTTAACTAATCCCAAACATCACTTTAATGAGATATAATTGTTTTCTATATTTAAGGAGTCATATGACTTCCCAAGTTAGCAATGTGAGATATTTACACACTCCATCATGCACAATTTATTTGGTGCGTGACACCAATATAATGGAAGCTCTCAAATTTTTCTGATACAATCTTAGCAAAGATTAACTAACTTCAAAAGATACTTTAAAAAAAATAAAATTACTTTCTATATTTAAAGAGTCATATGACTAGCAAGTGAGACATGTATAATGCATAGTTTACATACATATATGCTAGCACTAACATCCAAATTAAGGTGATACGAAGAATAACTTATCTTTCATGATGAATTAGCTAGTTTACTAATCAAATATTAGATTGAAACTTTAAATGTCCGTTAATTTTTTTTTATATCTATATATTGTACATTTTCTGTGGTAACTTTTAACTTTAATTGGTTTCTAAATGCTATAATATTGAATGCCTACAGTTTCAGGAAAATAATTTGGTGAACTATAGTTTCAAACTTTCTTTCAATGTTATCAATTATTCATTGACTACAACCAATTAGTAATTACTAATTGTTTTCTGGAAGTTACATTTATAAATTTTGGAATTCGAACTCAAGACATCACGCTTTCGTTTGGAGCATAATAACCACTAAACTATTGTTTGGTGGGTGTTAATTACTACCCACTCCATTTCACAAATAATGTCGTTTAAGGTTAATGCACAAGAATTAAGAAAATCAATTATTACTAGTATAAAAGACTTTGTTACCCTTATTTAAGTTACTTTTACAATTTCAAAGATAAAAATGCTATTCAAATAGAGCTATATTCGGCAAATGCCAATTAATATGTATAGACTCAATTAAAATGATATTTATTGTGAATAAAAGAAAGGGTAAATTACAAAAACATAACTTGTGGTTTCAAGTTTTTACAAAAACATGACCTGTGGTTTCAATTTAGTAAAAAAAATACCTGTGGTTTACAACGTTATCAAAATTAAGGAAAATCAACTAACACCGTTAAATGTACTGACGTGGCATGGGCAAAATGGTCCAAAAATTATGGTGGCAAAATAAAAGCTCGGGTAATTCAAGTTTTTACAAAAAAAAGACTTGTGGTTTCACGTTTTTACAAAAACATGACCTGTGGTTTCAATTTAGTAAAAAAAAATATCTGTGGTTTACAACTCTATCAAAATTAAGGAAAAAGCTACTAACATTGTGGTTTACGACGTTATCAAAGTTAAAGAAAAGCTACTAACATTGTGGTTTACGACGTTATCAAAATTAAGGAAAAACTACTAACATTGTGGTTTACGACGTTATCAAAATTAAGGAAAATCTACTAACACTGTGTTGACGTGGTCATAGACAAAATGGTCCAAAATTTATGATGGTTGAATAAAAGCTCCTTCATTTTTGGACCATATTGCCCATGGTCACGTCAGTACACTTAACAGTGTTAGTAGCTTTTCTTTAACTTTGATAACGTCGTAAACCATAATGTTAGTAGCTTTTCCTTAATTTTGATAACGTCGTAAACCACATGTATTTTTTTTTAGTAAATTGAAACCACAGGTCATGTTTTTGTAAAAACTTGAAACTACAAGTCCTTTTTTTGTAAAAACTTGAATTACCCGAACTTTTATTTTGCCACCATAATTTTTGGACCATTTTGCCCATGCCACGTCAGCACACTTAACGGTGTTAGTTGATTTTCCTTAATTTTGATAACGTTGTAAACCACAAGTATTTTTTTTACTAAATTGAAACCACAGGTCATGTTTTTGTAAAAACTTGAAACCACAGGTCATGTTTTTGTAATTTACCCTAAAGAAATTGCTCTAAAAAACATATAATATGAAAAGGAAAAAGTAACTATTAAGATTTAATTATTAAGGTTTAATTAATGCTACTAATTATTTGATTGATCACCATCTTGGCATTTACACAAATACAAGTATAATTATTTTTAAATTTCTACTTTGAACTACTAAATAATAATAATAATAAATATTGCAAAGGAACTTCCAATTTTGATTCCATTCACACCATACACTATATATACAAATCTTCACCAGCTTTATCAAACCAAACCATTACCTCTAAAAAAATATGGATATGATGAACACAAATCATTTTCTCCAAACTAACAATGATCTTGAGCTCTATGATTTCACTGGTGATGCTAACTTTGATCAATTCATCAATCTAATTCGAGGCGAAAACGAAGAGCAGGTTTGCGGTTATGATTTTGATCTCTTCAATACCTTTGTAGATGTGGATCAGCAGTTCGCCGCTCCGGCCGAGGAGAATGTTTTCTTTGGAGCTGCAGGGACAATTGTAGCTGATTCTGTCCATGTTCCGGCTGATTATCAGACGAGTTTCGCGGGAGTTCCAGTTGCACTTTCTAGTTTCAATAGCGACGAAAAAGAAGAAGATGGAAATGGCGATGAAGATGATTCGTCGGGAACTACGACGACTCCGCAGACGAAATCTGATCGGTCGAGAACATTGATGTCGGAACGGAAGAGGAGAGGGAGGATGAAGGAGAAACTTTATGCATTGCGGTCATTAGTTCCTAACATCACTAAGGTTAATGTTACTTATTAACATCAAATATTTTCCATATACTTTTATTAATTTTACCCGTGTTAGTTTAAAATGCCGATTTTAAATGCAAAGAATCTAATTAATGGTTGAATGTTACTAGTTCACTTGAAACTGTTTGAGATTAATATAAAATGTTACAACATCGACACTGAATCCGGCGATTGAATCATTAGGCTCTAAATTTGTATTTGAAACTGATGTTTTAAACTCTAGTTCGATCAGATTTTTTAAACATCATTCTGTGGAAAAATCTTCCAAAGTTTATTGCGAAGCAATCGTTGTCGAAAACCACATGATTTCTTGTACTGATAAGATATATTCATGAATATGTGCATGCAGATGGATAAGGCAAGCATAATAGGAGATGCAGTGTTGTATGTACAAGAGCTACAAATGCAGGCCAAGAAACTCAAATCTGAGATTCTCGGTCTTGAAACATCGTTAGTAAGATCCGAAAAATTTCAAGAATCAAGCAGAAGTACAAGGAAGAATGTTCAAGCTTTATACAACATTAGTCCTTCTAATAAGATCATGCAGGTAAATTTTCTATATACTTAATTAAGTTTACGAATATTAGCTAGGAAAAGATAATTAAGGTACACATTTAGCCAATATAGTCCGCTATCGGGGAAGATCGTGTTTAGTTTTGTTGTGTAACACACAGTGCACTTTAGCCTAACGTTTAGTAAGGAATGCAATTTCAAGCATCATTGACGAAATATTAGTTGTTTTCCACGTACAATTCATGTTCTAGTCACCCACGACACCTAAAATTGCACATCTTTTGTCTATGAAAAAAACTATATTTCATGTACAAGTCCTCAAGCGATTGCATACATTAGGTTTAAGATTGTATTGTTTTGCAGGCGTAGATGATAAATTTGTTCTCATCTAATAACCATAAGGTTAAAATTCTTCCTTATCTAGTAGAAGCACATGGATACATTAGAAAACCCTTATATTAGGTTAAATAATCCGGTTGAACTTAGAATTTGCTTGAAGTGAGTTATTGGCCCATTATATATATGCATTGTATAACGCGTACTTCATTAAAGCCTACCTGAATTGAACTCCCTGAACTTACTTAAACATACATAATATTATTAACTTCCCGAACTTACTTAAACATACTAACTTATTAGTTTCCCAGGTGTTTCAGATGGATGTAATTCAAGTGGAAGAAAGAGAATTTTATGTGAAATTAGTGTGCAATAAGGGTGATGGAGTTGCAAGTTCACTCTACAGGACTCTTGAATCTCTCACAAGCTTCAAAATTCAAAGCTCAAACATTGCTTCAGTTTCTGGGAAATTCATTTTAACATTTAATCTAAGAGTAAGTTATTCATCTTAGTAATGTTATTTAATATCTTATTAGGTTAATTAATTACTACTGATTTTTATTACTGTGATTTCAGGTTAAAGAGAGTGGAAAAGACATGAATTTACCAAATTTGAAGCTGTGGATTACTGGGGCTCTTTTGAACCAAGGATTTGAATTTTTGGGATCTAATTTATGTGTTTAGGAAGAGTGAGAAAAATCAATGTAAATTAGACAAACCTTGAAGATGGAGGGAGAGGATGACTACATATGATTAATGAATCAATTATGGTTAATTTATTAATCACTATATATTGTAGCCACATATGATTAGGAATTTTTTTGTGATACTCCTAATCATTTTATAGTATGAAGTCGCTGCATCTAATAAATGATTTGTTGTGAGATATAGATGCATCATTTCTATAATCAATGAGAACTGAGATTTACATATTTCTTCTTCCTATACTAGGCATAAATAACGAATGTTAGATAGTATATTGATAATTTTGTTAAAACCTAGCAATGAAAATTGATCCGAGTGACAAGAGTTGATATTCTTACTAGTGAAGATCTCCCAATGCCAAATACCTATAGGGGTTGAAAGTATAGTATATATATAATAACATTATGTGAATGCCAAAGTTCTAAAAATCAGCCCCTTGATTCATTAATTAGGGATTAGTCGGTGAAAATCAGAAAATCTTAGCAATTTTCATTTCTAGACGTTTCAAGGCGGTAAGCCTCCCTCCCAAACGCGATTAATCGGCCCAAAAAATGATTGTCAGTCTATCATTTTCAATTAAATATTAAATATGTTGATATTAATTTGTTGGTATTGTAAAAATATTAATAAACATTGTAATATTTATTTTTTTTAGATACATTCATAGTGCTTTCTATGGTTATTTTGAAGTAACATTTACTTAGTTTTTATCACCATTAGATTAAACTTTATTCACTAATTTAATGGTGATAATGGACAAAGTAAAAGTTATTTTGTAAAAAATAAAGTAAACATAGAAAAACCCTACATTTATATATTATCATATATGAATATTACTTGGAAATAAAAATATTTTGTTATTATTATCTTTGGATTGTAATATATTAATAGTAATTTATTTAATGTAATTAAAAAATATTAAGAAAATTGATAAATCACTGATTAATACACTATCTGCCGATGTCTGCTTGCCACGTTTTACCACATTCTCTATATAACCTGGCACTTTATACTATTTATACCTGTGATTTTGATAAATTTTACCATTATATGTATATATATTTTTATCTTATAATTATCTAAGTAATTTTTAACATAATAAACTTAGGAACTTTTATTATTATTTAAAAGAAAAATAGGCTTAGGAGCATTTTCATGAATTTGAAAGAAAATGAATATATTTATTTAACTCTGGACTACAAAAAGAAAAACTTAAAACCATTATTATTATTTATTTGAGGGGATATTCTATGGTCACTTTGTTTTTCACAAAGTAACCATTACTTTGTTTTGTCAATCATTGAATCATGGGTTAAAAACTAATCCAATGGTAAAAAAGACAAAGTAAGGGAAAAACAAAGTGACCATAGCCTACACCTTATTTGAGTAGGGGGTATTATTATTATTTTATTTGAAAAGATTATTATTATTATTATTATGCTACTAATTAGTTTAAAATATAGTGATAACCTTAAAATATACGGAGGGAATCAAGCACTTAACGCCATTAATTATTCATGTGATTATTTATATCAATTACAGCTGATGTAATATTCCCATGCTTATGATGCAATTTATGCTTATGAAGAAGACTTCCAAATTTTTAATTTTGAGTTTATATTTTGTTTCAAGAAAAAGAAAGAAAAATAAATATATGTTTTGTTTTTCCTGAAAAAAATTTAATTGAATTCACTTCTTAAATTTGCTCACAATACAAACTTCCACAACTTGCTTGAAGTGTAAGCCATTTTTACTTATTTAAAATAACTCATTATTTCTTCATGTCGATTTGACCTACTAAAAATTCTTTTCAGACAAGTTGAATATAAATAAAATGGTTTAAAATTATAAAACTTTACTTGATCATCTACGAAAAATATACAGGACTCAATGGCGGCACTTCTTGGGGCTACCTCTTGGTTTCCTAGTCCAATGACCATTCCGTGAGACATAGGGAATTCTGCTTCATTTTGCCACTTTGGAGCGGTGTTCCCGACCTCAACTTTTAGTTGGATTTGCACGATTAGAGGGACAGGATGCCCGGTGATGTCGATTAAAGGAGAGGAAGAAGGTCATAGTCCCTTAGAATTGAGGGCCAAGGCCTTGTAGCTGATCTAGTGATGATAAGCTGAGCTTATGAGCTCCCTGTGTCTAATAGTACTCTTCTCATAGTGTATCCCCCTATCATTGTCACAATTACTAGAGCATCCTCGTGAAGCTCCGTTGGTCTTTAATTCTTTGAGCCATTCTCTATGTCGTAGTTCGATCAATACTGGATCCTCTTGTGGTCATGTTAATGCCTCCTTGGACTGTACGAGGTCCGTCGCCTCGAGATGGTCCCAAGTGTATTACTAGAACACTCAAATTCGCGTGGGTTGAAATTCATGCCTTTCCGAATTGGAGTGGCATGAAAAGAGATGAAATGATTAAGAGGACTGAAGGCAAATTAATTGACAAAGTTTAATTTTAGAATGAAATCGTAAACAAAGTTTATTAGAATATGAGGTTTTTAAAGCAATTAATAACACAACAATATATTTTGGATAATTTCTAAAGCTTTTGATATCGTCACTTCTCAGATATTTTACTGATATGGCTGGTTTTAGAGTTGAACATGGATTTCAGAAATTCTTGAATCGAACCAAATTTAAAAAAAATATCTAGAACTGAATTAAATCGTTAACTTTTTAAACGGAACCGTAATGGACCGAATTCTTGAGATTGCTTCATTAGCATTATGGAGATTTAATAATATCCGTATTAAAAACTCGAAAGAACCGAACTGTATTTTATTGGACCGAAAGAACCAAACTTCCTTAACTATTTCATTATTTAATTATATTTTATTCTTCAAAATTGGTGTATAAATAAGTTTATATAATATGTATTTATGATTTTGTGAAGCTTAAATATATATCTTTTAATAATATATTAGTTAGGTGACAATGATAACATAATTTCCAAAGACATAGAATTAATTTATTTATAAATTTCACTGTAAATCTTTATCGAAGTCTATTTTTACTTACGCCTGTAAGAGAGGCATCTTGTCCCTCCATATGGTATCACGAACTAAAACCAGGTCCAACAATAAGCATTCACGCGATTGATAAACTTCACCTAAGTCTTCCTTTTCATTTTATAGACCAGCTGTGGACGACTTCTTCCACTTCCTTCCGATGTGGGATCCATTCATGTTAAATTTTTAATATTTCAAACTCACTTTCCATCACCATATTTATGTTACTTATTTTCTTTTAGAACTAAGTAGTTATAAGATCTTTATTTCTTTACTTTTCGTCATTTCAATATATATATATATATATATATATATATAGAAAAGGGATCAAGTGAGAACACCTCTCATATATGAGAACACTTTGTATGTGAGAACACC
This sequence comes from Euphorbia peplus, assembly GCA_028411795.1. NCBI lineage: Eukaryota > Viridiplantae > Streptophyta > Magnoliopsida > Malpighiales > Euphorbiaceae > Euphorbia > Euphorbia peplus. The sequence goes on from CP110843.1 coordinate 29,107,394, forward strand.
TCCAAAACTACGTAGTTTTATTAATAAGAGAGGGTTAAAAGGGGAATTTGTCATTTTTTTTATGGACACGTATGGGATGTAAGAGCAGGAGAGAGAAATTAGTATTTTTTTTAATTATTGTTTATTTCATTTTGTTTAAATAAATTTTCCCGACTTTCCCGAACTCTGATTTGAACTTTTTTTATACCGTTGGATTTGTTTTGACGAGACGCTTATTTTGAGTACCATTGTTGTTAGGTAAAGTTGACGTTTTAACAATTTGAACATACGTGTTGTAACTTTGAACATGAGTGTCAATTGTAGTTAATTTGCATTTTTTCATTGTTAAAATGTTAAAAAAACTAATATTATCACTAAGATTTGATAATTTTTCATGTTTTGATGCTTAATTTGATAATTTAACTTTTTTTATTTAAAATCATTTTCCCGAGTTTTTCGAACTCCGATTTCAAAACATGAAAAATTATCAAATCTTAGTGATAATATTAGTTTTTTTAACATTTTAACAATGAAAAAATGCAAATTAACTACAATTGACACTCATGTTCAAAGTTACAACACGTATGTTCAAATTGTTAAAACGTCAACTTTACCTAACAACAATGGTACTCAAAATAAGCGTCTCGTCAAAACAAATCCAACGGTATAAAAAAAGTTCAAATCGGAGTTCGGGAAAGTCGGGAAAATTTATTTAAACAAAATGAAATAAACAATAATTAAAAAAAATACTAATTTCTCTCTCCTGCTCTTACATCCCATACGTGTCCATAAAAAAAAATGACAAATTCCCCTTTTAACCCTCTCTTATTAATAAAACTACGTAGTTTTGGAGGTGTTCTCACATACAAAGTGTTCTCATATATGAGAGGTGTTCTCACTTGATCCCTTTTCTATATATATATATTATAATAAATATATCACGATTAAATTCTTTAAATCATTAGTAAAAATGAAGAACAAGTTAGACACGAGACTATATTATATATTATAATACATATAAGAATAATATATAGAAATAGGCTAAATATTGATTTAATGCTTAATTTGTTCTATGAACTTCAATTAAAACGCTGCTTAGCTAATTGCTTTATATAAAGGTCGTAACACATAAAAATTTCAAAAGAATCCCAGCAAATATCATTAATAGTCTTTATTCTTTGTTTTTATTCAAAAATACAGTCTTCCTCTTTTAACCACATGAAAAAAATCTGTATAAACTCCCAATCACACTAATACTTAATTTCAAGAAAATGATAACAACTTTTTTGCATTTTAGTAAAATTTTATACCATTCTTCATGCCCTTGAACGCTAGAATTGCAAAACATACACAAAACCAAAAATTTCTAAATCATCAATGGAAAGATTGTTCAAAAATCGAAGCAAATCACATAGATTATAAATCAATTCCTGTGTGCTTTCCAAATTATTTATACTCTCAACCAATTTCAGCATTCAAATTTCAAAATTTAAAGAAAAGAAAAAAAAGAGAAAGAATGACTAAAAACCATGGCAATTCAACTTTTGGATACGAATGAGAGGGGATTGTAAAGGTAATGAGGGATTTTTTTTGGTTAATTTAGTTTCCAGTACAACATATTTTTTTTTCCAACTAAAGTGATTAAAGTTTAATTTTTATCATTTATCTCCATTATTGGTGACATGTGTGGTATGTAGAACACACTTGCATTTGCGGGCGGTTGTATGATGAATGGCCAAATGGTACCATTTTAAATAACATAAATGACCAATTTAGACTTTTTTATAGATCGAGAACCAAGTGGCGTCTTAATTGAAATTCAGGAGACAAATTGAGCATTAAACTTATAAATATGCAATATATTTACATGGAAACTTAAATATTAATAAGTACTCCAAAATATTTTAAATATTTTAACAACTACAAAATAATCGAGCTTGCTTGTGAGCGTTCGACCCGAATTTAAAAAAGTTGGAGCTCAGGCTCGTAACTCTCGAGCCGAGCTTTAACCGAGCCGAACTGGAATAGTTTGTGAACTAGCCTGGCTCATTAACACCTATCCGCATCTACTATCCCAATTAAGCCTATTATTGTTGTTTAGATTAATCATGTGTCAAGACTCTAGTTAAAAATAAAGGCCAAGTAATGTATAAACAGCTAACTCATGATGGGTTATAATTTCAAAGTTAAGTAATTTTTAGTTAGGTATTTACCAAAAAAAAAAAAATTGGTTAGGTAAAGAACACTATTAATTACCATAATTAGGCATGAATTTGCAATAAATCAATAACAGAAATCAATAAATAAAGAATGTCTAAAGTATTCTAGTAATTAGTTTAAACTATAATTACTTGAATTTAGTTACCGAAACCTTCTTAAATATACGTACATTTGTGTTCAATAATTCATCCAATTCAATCAAGAAATTAGATGTGTTGTTGTTTCTTGTGAAATATCTTCCAAAACAAAATTAATTAAGCACTAATTAAATTAGTGTTAGTTAATTTACAATGGATGATTTTTCAATTGATTTTCATGGCGGTACGAATTCTACCATGACTTGTTTGATTTTTCCTCTAAGGTCAAATTCTTATGGGATTGCGGAAAGTTTGGCTCATAAGACTAGTTTCTTGAATTATAGTTTGCCACTTTTTGAGTTACAGATCGGACTTATTTTGACTATTTGCCATCTTATTCGGTTTTTTCTTAAGCCTATTGGAATCTCCGACTTCGTGTGCTCCATGCTGGTAAATCTATCTCTCTCTCTCTCTTCTTAGTATCGATCTATTGATTTTTTTTTGTTTCTTTGAATCTTCCGTAATTTTCGTTTTTGAGGGTTTTGCTCAGGGTGCACACATAATTGGGAGGTAGAGCGTTCTTTGAAACTCCCTCACACCTGGATTTTACTAAGAAAAATACAATTTATTTATTCACATCAATTATTATTATTGGATTTGAATCATATGGTGAAAAATTTACACTTTGTTAATGTTATCCTATATTTTTTGTGATAATCTAAGAACTCATTATACATTACCCGATAATATATTAATATTGTTTCACATATTTTTGGTGCAAACAGGCAGGCATAATTATTGGTCCGAACGTTCTTGGAAAATACCAATTCACGAGGGAAGTAATATTTCCGTATGATAGCCAAGAACTGATTTACGTAGCAACAAATTTCGGTTATTATCTATTTGTATTTTTAAATGGAGTCCAAATAGAGATTGAGATGATATTTAAAACAGGTTATAAAGCCCTAACAATTGGCATAGCATTGACAGTAATGCCTTTTGCAACTAGTTTACTATACAATTCACTTGTTAAGAGTGGTCCATTCCAAATTACGGGCTCCGAAAATTTTCTGGTGGTTGTTGGAATAATGACATGCCTCCCCGTGGTCGCGTTTGTGGTTGAGCAACTCAAGCTTGCAAACACTGAAGTTGGCCGGCTAGCCTTAGCCTCAGCATTGGTTGCAGACGTGGGTGGCATAGGCATATACATATTTCAAGTCTTTCAGTGGCAAAGATCGATGCTCGCCGTCGTGCACTCTGCATTACCAGTTGCGGCCTTTGTGCTCGTATTAGCACTCGTGGTTCGTCCTGCCTTAAATTGGGTGATTAGGAAAAAACCAGACGAGAAGTCTTTGAGTAGCTCTTTCATTAATTTGCTAATTTTATTCGCCTTTGGAATGCAAGTTCTTTTTGCGTTTATGAAACAGACTAGTATCCAAGCTCCGTTTTTGATCGGGCTGGCTATACCGGCAGGAATTCCGCTAGGGTCGGCTTTGGTTGAAAAGCTGGGATCTTTTACAAATGGAGTGCTTATGCATATTTTGATTGTTACATCAGTCATGAGGGTTGATCTTCATCTTTTTGTTCTAAACATGGCAAATCTTAAAAGATCTATGATCGTCATTTCTGCATTTTTCATAATCAAAATGCTTTGTTGTATGATACCAATGATGTTTTTTAAGATACCAACAAATGAAGCTCTTGCAATTGGGATCATCTTGACTTACACCGGTGTTGTCCAGCTATACACGACAGCGATCTATAAAGATAACGGGGTAAGTAATTTTATATATACATATATTTTTTATATTAGATCAGTTTGTATTATGAATCAACTAATCTTTTAGTTTTGTTTTGATTTGTTACAGTATTTTGACGAACAAAATTATGCCTTCTTAATATTCTACATCTTATTGAACTCGGCACTTGTTCCTGTTATAGTCAAAAGGTTATTTAATCCATCAAGAAGATATAATAGCAACCATACTCGGAATTGTCTTAGTGTAAAACCTCGCTCTGAACTCAAAATACTTACATGCATTTACGGGGAAGATAATGCTGAGGCGTATACTAAACTACTCGACACTATAAATCCAACCAAAGAAAATCCGATCGGTATATATGCTCTTCATCTAGTCGAGCTAATCGGGCGCTACGTACCAATCTTGGTTACACATTCAAAACTTAAGACAATTTCCACGACAACTTCTCAGAAAATAATCTATGACTTCAATCAGTATGAGAAAAACAATTGGGATTCTGTATCGCTTCAACTTTTCACTTCACTCTCTTCATTTCCGTTAATGCACGAAGACATAATCAACATTGCCCGTGAAAAGAAGACTTCCCTTATAATCCTTCCGCTCCATAGAAAATGGTCCGTCCATGGATATATCGAATCACAAGATAAAGAATGGAGGAATGTTAACCGTCATGTCCTTGAGAAAGCACCATGTTCGGTAGCTGTATTTTTTAGCCGTGGGAGTAATCTACAAAAAAGATCTGCAGATTCTTTTGTATCTAATATGTCGGTATGTACGATATTTTTCGGAGGAAATGATGACCGTGAAGCCTTAATCTTGGCTAAGAGAATGTTCAAGGAATCACAAGTGACACTTACCGTTGTCCAATTTCTCCCTATAGACAATCAAGAAATAAATGAATCGGAGGATCATATGTACGATGTAGTGTTGATAGATGAAATCAGACAAATGGCTATGGAGAATGGTCGTTTGGATTATAGACCACATGTTGTTGAAGATGGATCAGAGACTATTACGATGGTTCGTTCAATGGTGAAGCAATACGATATGTTCATTGTAGGGAGAAGATATGGAGTTTCGACTCCTCAATTATCAGGTTTATCAGAATGGAGCGAGATTCCTGAATTGGGTATAATGGGTGATCTTTTTGCCTCTAAAGATTTGGATACAAGATCTTCTGTACTGGTGGTGCAACAACAAAAGAAAGTTAGGCCACTAAAAAATTAGTTAGGAATGTGTTTGAATAAAGAGATTATTTTGTAACCAAAAGGAAAAAAAAGAGATTATTTTATGTACACATTTTTTTTAGAGAAAATTTATATAAAAGGGTGTGACAAAAATATTTCTTTATTTATAGTAAAGAATAATATTAATCATATATATATATATATATGTGTCCGATTCTATATATATGTATGTTAGTTTTCATTTTTTTATATGTTGGTCACAATTACAATCTTAATTGCTTTTGTGAGTAAAAATCAGGTTTTTTTGCCCAGGAAAAGCAACTGCATGAATTAATATTCGAAAAGCTAGGAATGATCATAAAAGATCGAATATATATTGCCTCCAAATTATCACACCAGAGTGTTGGACAACAAGGCAATGAGTAACACCAATTTCACTAATATGTTTGTGAATCCAAGTTACTTTAATTGCAAGAGAAGCAAGTTCTTTATAAAGAAGATTCAGACCTACAAATATAATAGACCTACAAGAGAAGCAACTTCTTTATAAAGCAAGTTACTCCAATTCGCATCACTTATAATATTAATCAAGTCAATATAGTCTAAACAAATATATATTATGAACAACTAAATATCCTAAGGATATATTCGGGGTTATCAATCAACATTGACTTCTTGGACTTGCTCATTGTAATCTACCATCTCCTTGCTTAAAGTGTATGCACTTTAGCTTATTAAAAATCTCTCAATGTTCTATTATGTGGGTTTGAACACATAAATCGTATTAAAAAACTGATTGAAATAAAAGTTTTAAGTTATGATGCTGTCAATTACCAAAAAAAATAAATTCAAATTTGGGATCATTTAATAGTAAATGTTATAATGAACTAAAAAGTTAAATGGACAGTGAAAGCTCAGCCACACATTTTGTATTAATTATTGATAAAATGCGTCTTGTTAATCAAACTCAAAGGAAAATCATGGTTTGGAAGTATAGATGGGCGTTTTTTTCATGACAAGTACATGAAGCTAGGGGTTGGTAATATAGTAGTTTATTTTTATGACAAACCATAGTATATGTTTACAAGTTATTAAATCACAAGATTATATTTATAAATTGAACAACAAAATACTCTTACCCTAAATTTCAACTCAATAAAAAGGGTCTCGTATTAGATTTTTTTTTATATTTTTATTTTATTTTTTTAATGATGCTATTTGAGCAAATAAACCAATTGTCAAACTGAGATTTGAATGATTAGTTACCCTGAATTTTATCCGTAGGAAATTAATAATCAAAATATAGCAATACATATTTAAATACATTTTAGTGTTCGGAAATTAGTTACCATAATTGGTCATCAATTGCTATTAAAACAATAGCAAAATCAATTCAAAATTAATCTCTTAAGTATTAATTACTAATTATTTGAATTTTGTTATAAAATCTTTCTTTCTTTTTTATCAGGAGGAGGGCGTAGAGCCCTAACAAAAACCTTCTTAAATATAGCAATTTTGTTGAATATCATCAATTCAATCAAGAATTCCGGGTGTTTTTTTTCTTTCTCCATTGTGAATCTTCTTCATTAAAATTAATTAAACAAATTAAATTGTTTAATTAATTTTCACAATGGACATAGAAGAATTTTCAATGGGATTTCCTGGTACGAATACAACTATGACTTGTTTGGTTCTACCTGAAAGGATAAATTCTCATGGAATGTTCGATGGAAACACTCATTTCTTGACATATAGTTTGCCACTTCTCGAATTGCAAATCGGAATTATTTTGACTCTCGGCTATCTAATTTGGTTTTTCCTCAAGCCTTTCGGAATATCCTCCTTCGTCTCGAGCATGCTGGTAACCCTCTCGCTCTCTCTTGATCTCAATCCCCCTTCTCTGTCTTCCATTCAGTTATTCATATTAATACGTTATTTGTGAAAGTTTACGATACTTTATCAATAATCATACAGATTTTTTTATTTACATTATGTATTTTCAAAATAAAAGATTTTTCATTAATCAGATTCATTATGCATACCCATTGTAGAATGTGGTTGAAAATTGTCTACCACTATCTTCTAACAAATCTTCTGAGAAATCATTTTAAGTTTATTCTTTAGGACCAAACTCAACCCATTAGGGTAGGGCTTGGCAGATATCCGGGCCCGTGAACATGCCATTTCAAGCTTAGATTAGAAATATGGTGGAAATTTATAGTTTATTAAATTAGTTAATCCATTAGTAGAATTATATTCTAACCGCGACTAACTAAATTATACATGATCAGTACTTGATCAATTACTGATCATGTGATCATTATCGTTAAAAAGTTATTAGTTCAATAGCACATGCCTAAATACAATTGCATAAAATACTGATCGTTTAGAATTTGAAAGTCTAGACGACCTCAATGGCCAATAAATTTGACATATGGTGTTACACATCATCCATGTACATATCGTACATATCGTGTCGTACATTAACCAATAAAAAAATGAACAACTTATAAATAACAAGTTACATATTTTTGTGTGAACAGGCAGGCATAGTTCTCGGTCCGAATGGTCTTGGAAAGCTTAAAATCATGAGGGATGTAATATTTCCTCATGATAGCCAAGATATAATCTACACAGCAACAACTCTTGGTTATTATCTATTTAATTTTTTAGCAGCAGTCCAGATAGAGTTTGGAATGGTACTTAAAGCAGGCTATAAAGCTCTATCAATTGGTATCACAATAACATTATTACCTTTCATCGCTTCAAATCTTTACAATTACGTTTTTAACACTGGTTCGGGGCAACTCGACGGCATAGAAAATTTTGTGGTCTCAATAGCAATAATGACAAGCCTCCCTGTCGTTGCTAGTGTCATCGACCAGCTTAAGCTAGCCAACACAGAACTCGGCCGCCATGCTCTAACTTCGGGGTTGGTTGCTGATGTGGGTGGCATAGGCTTATTCGTAGTTAGAATGTTCATGCAAACAAGATCACTGGAGGGCACTATGGGATTCTTATTACCGGTTCTAATCTTTCTTCTCGCATTAGCATTCTTATTTCGTCCGGCCGTGGATAGGGTCGTTAGAAATACACCTGAGGGGAAGCATTTAAGTACGTCTTTTATTTATGGAATTGTCGCGTTTGCATTAGCAACGCAGGTGCTTTTTACGGTTATCGGTCAGAATTTTGTCCTCGCTCCCTTTTTGGTCGGTTTGGCTGTACCATGTGGAGCTCCGCTAGGGTCTGCTTTGCTCGACAAGTTTGGAGCTTTTACGAATGGAATGCTTATGAATATTTTAATTTCTACATCACTCATGAGGGCTGATCTTTACCTTTTTATCACACACTTAGCAAATTTTAAAAGATCTTTGTTTATTTTGCTTGCAAGTTTCTTGATCAAAATGCTTGGCTGTGTGGCACCATCTATATTGTTAAAGATACCAATAACTGACGGTATTGCACTCGGATTCATCTTGACTTACACCGGTGTTATCCACCTATATTCGACCGCAATCTATAGAGATATTGGGGTAAGCAGTTACTCACGTCTCGCATATTCATCTTATTCTTTTATCAAAATATTAAAATTTAACTAATTTTTCGGTTTTTGTTCAATTTCTTTTGATTTGTTACAGTATTTTACCGAAGAGACTTATGCTTTCCTAACATTCTACATGTTGTTAAATGCAACCATTTTTCCGATTATAATCAAAAAGTTGTATAATCCATCAAAAAGATATGACACCAACAATACTCGGAGCCTTCTTAGTCTAAAACCTCACTCCGAGCTCAAAATACTTACATGCATTTACGGACAAGACAATGCTGACTCGCAAATTAAACTACTCGACACTCTACGTCCAACCAAAGAAAGCCCATTCGGTATTTATGCTCTTCATTTAGTTGAGCTAATTGGTCGCTATGTACCAATCTTGGTTTCCCATTCGAAACTTAAGACAATTACTACGAAAACTTCTCAGAAAATAGTCTATGACTTCAATCACTACGAGAAAAACAATTGGGATTCTGTATCGGTCCAAATTTTCACTACACTCTCTTCATTCTCACTAATGCATGAGGACGTAATCAGTATCGCTTTTGAAAAGAAGACTTCCCTTATAATTATTCCGCTCCACAGAAGATGGTCCGTCCATGGATATATCGAATCACAAGATAAAGACTGGAGGAATGTTAACCGTAATATCCTTGAGAAAGCTCCTTGTTCGGTAGCTATATTTTTTAACCGAGGAACTCCTCTACGAAAAGGATCTGCGCGGTCTTCTGCATCGAATATGTCGGTATGTATGATATTTTTTGGAGGAAATGATGACCGTGAAGCCTTGGTATTGGCTAAAAGAATGCTCAAGGAATCAGAAGTAACACTTACCGTTGTCCATTTTGTATCGAAAGATCATCACGATTCAAAGGATTCGGAGGATTATATGTATGACATTGTGTTAATAAATGGTATCAAAGAGATGGCTAAAACGAATGAATGCTTGGATTATAAACCATACATTGTTGAAGATGGACCGCAGACTATTTTGATGGTTCGTTCATTGGCGAATGAATTCGATATGTTCATTCTAGGGAAAAGATATGGAGTTCCAACCCCTCAACTATCAGGGTTATCAGAATGGATTGAGATTCCAGAATTGGGTATAGTTGGTGATCTTTTTGCCTCCAAAGATTTGACGACAAGAGCTTCTGTGTTAGTAGTGCAACAACACAAGCAATTAGTTAGGAAACAAAAAAATTAGTTAGGATTGTGCTTACAAAGACGACACATGTGTCGCTAATAATTTTTGATTTGCGACTCACATTTTCTAAATTAATATGATCTTATATTGACGATCAATTAATTTTTTCTCTTTAATTTTCGTGGTCGATAAATTTTAGTCAGCTTTATATCTATATATATCAGTTAAAAAATTTGGGAACTTGCGTAGCGCATCAATGCAATTAACAGTTTATATTTCTTTTCTGTTACAATAATTAGTTTTCCGACTAAAACAAAAATGTGATTCAAATTAGTAACTATGCGAACCGATTATCTGCAATTGTTTGGAAAAATAATTAGTTATTTATTGGAGGTTAATAGAATCAAATAAACTAGTGTATGGTTCAAAGCCCCCCAAAAAAAAGCCTTAGCCGACCGAATTTCATTGAACGGAGACTCGTAAAGTAATCATGTTACAATGCATCGTAATGTAATAAGAATTGTACAATGGTTAACATGTTTGGTTGTTTATTGAAAACTATGAAATATAATTACATTTGCGTAGTTAAATACAATTGTACAGCTCAATTTAGCTCACTTAAAACAATTTAGAAATGTGAAATAAAAGCAACGAAATTGCAAATAAACGACAAATGTATAAAAAATGAAAAACATGACGATGCGAATAACAATCAAAAGCTGCCAATCTTTCAAAAAGAAAAAAAAAAAAAAGCTGCCAACGTAAAAAGATTGGATTCACAAAAAATTGAAGAAAACGAGAAAAATTGTGAAAAACATTAAAGTGCAAAAATGAGAAAAACGTTTTACATGAGAATTTACTATTTTATTTAGTCAAATAATATTTATGGTTTAGATTAATATTTATGCACAACAAATTAATTGTTTTGTCCAGTGATTACTAATATATTAATTAGCTCAATTACACAATTAATTAGCATAGTTAGTTAGTAGCCGTTTAAATAAATAATAGTAATCAGTTCATAATGAATATTTTAACAGCTAAATTAAACACAAAAAAGTTAATTGCTATAACTGGATTTTTGATAATAAAGTCTTTTAAAAACATATTCCGTGTGAATCTTCTAAAATTTAAATAATTAAAATGGAAAATTTGTTAATAGATTTTCAATTTCCACATTATAATTCGACTATGATTTGCTTGGTTTTGCCTCCAAAGAGCAATTCTCAAGGATTTGCAGCAAGTTTGTTTGACAGCAACCTTGTCTTGAACTATAGCATGCCACTTTTCGAGTTGCAGCTAGGAATCATTTTAACTATCAGCCATCTACTATGTTTTCTTCTCCGGCCTCTCGGAATCTCTGCCTTCGTCTCTTGCATGCTGGTAACTCTCTGGATAACATACAAATTTAATAATATGCTTATTAGCGAGAGAATGAATATATAATCTCCACCTAAAGAACATAAAGAGCTTAAGCCTAATTAGTTTAAATTTGATGCTTAATTTGATAATTTAACTTTTTTTATTTAAAATCATTTTCCCGAGTTTTTCGAACTCCGATTTCAAAACATGAAAAATTATCAAATCTTAGTGATAATATTAGTTTTTTTAACATTTTAACAATGAAAAAATGCAAATTAACTACAATTGACACTCATGTTCAAAGTTACAACACGTATGTTCAAATTGTTAAAACGTCAACTTTACCTAACAACAATGGTACTCAAAATAAGCGTCTCGTCAAAACAAATCCAACGGTATAAAAAAAGTTCAAATCGGAGTTCGGGAAAGTCGGGAAAATTTATTTAAACAAAATGAAATAAACAATAATTAAAAAAAATACTAATTTCTCTCTCCTGCTCTTACATCCCATACGTGTCCATAAAAAAAAATGACAAATTCCCCTTTTAACCCTCTCTTATTAATAAAACTACGTAGTTTTGGAGGTGTTCTCACATACAAAGTGTTCTCATATATGAGAGGTGTTCTCACTTGATCCCTTTTCTATATATATATATTATAATAAATATATCACGATTAAATTCTTTAAATCATTAGTAAAAATGAAGAATTTCACTCAATTCATTAAGAGAAACATGTTTCTTTTTTTTCGGTTTCAAAGAGAAAACGTTATAGCATTAATAGATTAGATATAGTTTCTTCGCAAAATTCTACAGCCTGCAATATAAACCCTAGACACAAATCATATGGAATTGTTATTCATTTGTCAAACGACATGATAGAGTTCGGGATTTATATGATATTGAAAATGATTGTTTCTTTTTTTTTTATGCGAAACAGACAGGCATAATTCTTGGTCCAAATGGTTTAGGACAATTTCTTTTGATGAGAGGAATAGTATTTCCTCATCATAGCCAAGAAATTATTCGTGAAGCAACAAATCTGGGTTTCAATGTGTACATATTTCTCGCAGGAGTGCAAATGGAACTTGGAATGGTTCTCAAATCCGGCCGGAAAGCCCTAACAATTGGGATATCAGCAGTATTATTACCTTTTACAGCATATTCAATATACGTTCATGTTCAGAAAGGCCCCAAAGATTTTAAAGAAGATCTTGACTTAGTTATAGTCGGGGCTCTCACAAGCCTCCCGGTAGTGGCCTACATTGTGGATCAGCTCAAACTCGCCAACACAGAACTCGGGCGTCTTGCCCTTTCTGCGGGGCTAGTTAGTGACATTGGTGGCATAGTGATTTTCATAATTCTAGTGTTACACCAGGCAAAATCATGGAGTTTCACCACGACAAACTTAATACCAGCTCTAATATTTTTTCTATTATTACCGTTCTTATTTCGTCCGATCATGGACTGGATGATCAGAAATACGCCAGAGGGGAAGCCTTTGAGCACCTCATTGATCTGTGTGATTGTAGCATTCGCCCTTATATCACAAGTTTTTTTCATTGTTCTTCAACTGAATTTCTTCGTGGCTCCATTTCTCGTTGGTTTAGCAGTGCCGACCGGAGCTCCGTTGGGGTCCGCTTTGGTTGAAAAGTTTGGAACGTTTAGTACAGCAGTGGTTATGCATATCCTAATTCCGGTAACAGTCATGAAGGCGGATTTTAACCTTTTTATCTCAAGCTTGCCAAACATTGCAAGATGTTTGGTTGTCCTATTTGTAAGTTTCTTACTCAAAATGATCGGTTGTTTTCTGCCATGTATGTTGCTCAAGATACCATTAAATCAAGCTGCAGCAGTTGCATTAATCTTGAGTTCCACCGGCTTTATCCATCTGAACATTGCCTCGATCTATAGAGATTTTGGGGTGAGTAACTAACAACGATACATATCTCCTAAATTTTACAATCCTTTAGGTCTTGCCAGTGAGAAATTATACTACGCTATGTTAGTTCCAAGCAGACAATCTAACAAATGATATGTTTTTGTTCATTGTTAGTTCCAAGTAGATTACATGCTTGGAACTAACATAGCATAATTGACCGCTATATTCTCCGATGCTTTTTCAAAACTTCACTATCAACTTAAGTTTTTGAGTTTAACGGTTGCTCCAGAGTAATGATTATTGAGGACTAATTTTTCTTCTGTTTTCTATTTTTGTTTTCAGAATTTGAGAGAAGAAGTATACGGCTTTGTGGTATTTTTTATCTTACTAAACGCAACTATTTTTCCAATTATTATAAAGAAGTTGTATAATCCTACAAGAAAACATGACAGTCGCCATGCTAGGAATGTTCTTAATTTGAAACCTCACTCTGAACTTAAAATCGTCGCATGCATTTATGGAGAAGATAATGCAGACACGTGCATTAAACTAATCGACAAAATACACCCAACCAAAGAAAGCCCGATCGCTATTTATGGTCTTCATTTTGTTGAGCTAGTCGGTCAATATGTACCACTCTTGATTTCCCATTCAAAGATGAAGCCAATTTCTAGCACAACTTCTCAGAAAATGGTATACGACTTCAATGAGTACGAGAAAAATAATTGGAATGCTGTATCGATCCAGCTTTTCACTTCACTCTCTTCATTTCCATTGATGCACGAGGATGTCATCAATATTGCTCATGAGAAGAAGACTTCCCTTATAATCCTTCCACTCCACCGGAGATGGTCCGTCCACGGATATCTGGAATCACACGAAAAAAGCTGGAGGAATGTTAACTGTAGTGTCCTTGAGAAAGCACCTTGTTCCGTGGCTATATTTTTCAGCCGTGGAAGTCATCCAAAGCAAAGATCTAGGCAATCTTCCGTGTCAAATCTCTCAATATGTATGGTATTTTTCGGAGGAAGTGATGATCGTGAAGCCTTTATTATAGCGAAACGAATGCTCAAGGAATCACAAGTGACTCTTACTGTTGTCCATTACGTACCAGCCGATTACGACGAAGTAGATGAATCTGAGGACCATATGTACGATGCTGTGGTGTTAGAAGATATTAAACGGATGGCTATGACAAATGATCGTCTAGATTATAGACCATATATTGTCTTTGATGGAGCAGAGACTATTTTGAAGGTTCGTTCAATGGCTAATCAGTTTGATATGTTCGTTGTTGGAAGACGATACAGAGTGTCAACCCCTCAACTATCAGGGTTATCAGAATGGAGTGAGCTTCCAGAATTGGGTATAATTGGCGATCTTTTCGCCTCTAAAGATCTCGACACAAGAGCTTCTGTGTTGGTTGTGCAACAAAAAGAAAATAAATTAGGCAGTAGAGAAATTAGTTAGGAACGTGACAAGATTGTTTGGTAGATAAGCATTTTCCTCCACGTAATAATTCAAGGATTGGAATGAAGATTTGGAACATGGAAATTTTCTTAAATGGATCCGGATCATACTAGAATTACGTTAGGCAATCTCTTTCAATAGAAGTGAAATGTATTGGCTATAATGAAGGGGGCAAGTATGGCGCTTTTACCACGGGTCCGGATCCTCTAGGGTTCCAAAGGAATTCTATGTGTGGAGTTCCTAAGATCTCAGCCACACAATAAGATCCTAGGGCCCTCATTTAAAGGTAGAGAGAGAAAAAAGTGTTTTGCTTAATTAATGAGGGCTCTAGGATCAATTGTGTGGCTGAGATCTTAGGAACTCCACACATGGAGTTCCTTGGAACTCTAGAGGATCTTTAGCCTTTTACCACATATCAATGTACATACAAAAATGAAATGTTATACATTTACCATTTTTAGTGATAATGAAAAGTAGGATATTCAAACATAACTCTAAACTTATATTGGATAGAAATAATATTTTAAGTTAGAATACAAATGTTATTTATATGGTTTCCCTTTCTATTTAACTCAGGAGCATGTGCTCTCCCCAGTTATGAAAGTAGGTTACAAATATTTCTGTTTAATCCAAAAAGGTTTGGAGACAAGAGCTTCTATGTTGGTTTTGCAACCAAAAAGAAATTAATTAGGCAACTTAGAGATTAATTAGAAATAGATTCACACCAGCTAGTGAACAATTCCCTCATGTATGTTTTAGTAATTTTGTTAACTGTAAAGGAACTTTTTTCAATACAGATTTATTTTTACTTTTTTGTTAAATTGATTAACTATTTGAGAAGAGCCAAATCCAAATTATACGAGAATATATCAACATTAGTAACTATATTCTTTTTTCTGAAACATTAGTAACGATATCTTGTTTGTTTAACTTTTTTTTTTTTAGCAATTCCTTAACTTAAATTTTGCCGAATAAACATGGTTACACTGGTACCAAAAAAAAATAAAAATGGTTACAGTACTAGAAGAAACCTATGTTTCTAATGGGAAAATAGTTGTGGGGAATTAATGTTGCCACTAATTAAATTAATTCAAACTGAATATATATTTTGGGAGAAAATTATTCTATTAATATGTATATTCTTGTGGAGATTATGTTCCCCACAAAATAATATTATCTACGTTTTGTTGCAAACACACGGAGTATATTTTATTTGTGGCAAAACTATTAGCCACAAAAATCTCCACTCATCTGTGGAGATTTCTAGTTTCCCCACATATTATGGTTGTTTTATGGCGAAATTAGTCCTCACAATTCAAATTCTTAACAGGTTGAAATCTACATATGTGCAGCCGGGTATATACCTTTGGGGGATGAAATATGTGCTACAAAAAAGACCTCATCTTGTGGCGAATCAATTGTCACCATAACTATCTTTACATCGCAAATGCCGCGAACTAGTAGAATTTTTTTAATTCGCCATTAAGACCTTTGTGGCGAAATAAAGATTTGTAGTGGCAAAATATTTCTCCACAAAAAGGACTCTCTATCCATTTTTAAATGTTTATTGCTTTTATAAAAATATGAGAAATTAAGATATCATTAGTCATAGCTGACAAAACACTAACTTTATTACCATAAATAACAAAAACGACTAACATTTATAGAAAAATTCACTTCCCGAAAACGACCAACATTTAAAAACGGAGGGAGTATAATTTATTGTAGTGTTATTTAATTATTATAATTGGCCAATAATTAAAGTTGTACTTATCTCACATTCTTTGAACTAAAAAGTCATATAGGTCTTTAAATATATATGAGACACTCTTAATGTTTATGAGTTGAAGATGTAAAAATTACTCCATCTTTCTAACTAAAAAAATTGCGGAATATTACACTGACCTTACGAGTGGATAGGTCTACCCTTAACTAAACTTGATCTTAAAAAAATAATAATATATTAGTTAGCTTAACTACACAATTAATTAGCATAGTCAGTTTTTTGTTTTATTTATAAAGGGTTAGCAATAGTTAGTCAGTAGCCGTTTAAATAAATAATAGCAACCGTTTTCAAAAAAATAAATAATAGCAACCAGTTCATAATGAAAATTTTAACAGCTAAATTAAACAGAAAAAAAGTTAATTGCTATAACAGGATTTTTGATAATAAAGTGTTTTAAAAACATATTCTGTGTGAATCTTCTAAAGTTTAATGAATTAAAATGGAAAACTTTTCAATAGATTTTGATTTTGCAGATATTAATTCAACTATGACGTGCCTGGTTTTGCCTCCAAAGAGCAATTCTCATGGAGTACTTGCAGGAAGTTCATTAATTAAAAGCAAACATGTCTTGAACTATAGCATGCCACTTATCGAGTTGCAGTTCGGAATCATTTTAACTCTCAGCCATCTACTGTGTTTTTTTCTCAAGCGTTTCGGAATCTCTACCTTCGTCTCTTGCATGCTGGTAAATCTCTGGATATAATACGATATAAACCCTAGACACTAGTCATATGGAGTTGTTATTTATTTATTCGTCATACGACATGATAGAATTCGGCATTTATATGATGTTGAAAATGACCCTTTTTTTTTATGTGACAGGCAGGCATAATCCTTGGTCCAAATGGTCTAGGCCAATTTGATACCATGAGACAAAACATATTTCCTTATCATAGCCAGGAAATTATTTATGAAGCAGTAAATCTGGGTTTCAGTGTGTACATATTTCTCGCAGGAGTGCAAATGGAACTTGGAATGCTTCTCAAATCTAGTCGGAAAGCCCTAACAATCGGGATAACAACAGCAGCAGTACCTTTTATAGCATATACAATATACAATCATGTTCATAAAAGCACCGAAAGAACTACTCTAGAAGAATTTAGATTAGCAGCAGCAGGGGCTGTCACAAGCCTCCCAGTAGTCGCCAACGTTGTGGATCAGCTCAAACTCGCCAACACAGAACTCGGGCGTCTTGCCCTTACTTCGGGGCTAGTTAGTGACATTGGTTGCTCAGTGATTTTCGTAATTCGAGTGGTACAACGGAAAAAATCATGGAATTTCATGATAACCTTAATAGCGCTTCTAATATTTCTTCTCTTATTAGCTTTCATATTTCGTCCGATCGTGGATATGATGATCAGAAATACGCCTGAGGGGAAGCCTTTAAGCACCTCCTTGATCTGTGTGATTGTAGCATTCGCCATTGTATCACAAGTTTATTTCCATGTTCTTAAACTGAATTTCACCGTGGCTCCATTTCTCGTTGGTTTAGCCGTGCCAGCCGGAGCTCCATTGGGGTCCGCATTGGTCGAAAAGTTTGGAACATTTGCTACAGCAGTGGTTATGCATATCCTAATTCCGGTAGCACTCATTAAGGCGGATCTTCACCTTTTTATCTCAAGCTTTCCAAAGATTGCAAGATCTTTGGTTATCCTATTTGTAAGTGTCTTACTCAAAATGACCAGTTCTTTGCTGCCATGTATGGTGCTCAAGATACCATTAAATCAAGCTGCAGCACTTGCATTCATCTTGAGTTACACCGGCGTTATCCATCTGAACATGGGAGCGTTCTATAGAGATGATGGGGTGAGTAACAACTGTTCACATCTCCTAAATTTTACAGTCATTTTAGTCTTGCCAATGAGAAATTATACTAAGCTATGTTACCAAGCAGACAATCTAACAAATGATATGTTTTTGTTCATTGTTAGTTCCAAGTAGATTACCTGCTCGGAATTAACATAGCATAGTTGACTGCTATGTTCTCGGTTGGTTACTCAAAACTTCGCTAACGGTTGCTCTAGAGTAATGATTATAATGGAGTATGGACTAATTTTTCTTCGGTTTTCTATTTGTTTTTTCAGTCAATAAGAGAAGAAATATACGGCGTTATAGTGTTTTATATCTTACTAAACGCATCCATTTTTCCAATTATCATAAAAAGGTTGTATAATCCTACAAGTAAACATGACAGTCGCCGTGCTAGGAATGTTCTTAATTTGAAACCGCACTCTGAACTTAAAATCCTTGCATGCATTCACGGACAAGACAATGCAGACTCGTGCATTAAACTACTCGATAAAATGCACCCTACCAAAGAAAGCCCAGTCTCTATTTGTGGTCTTCATTTAGTCGAGCTAGTCGGTCAATATGTACCACTCTTGGTTTCTCATTCAAAAATAAAGCCAGTTTCCAGCACAACTTCTCAAAAAATGGTATACGACTTCAAGGAGTACGAGAAAAATAACTGGAATGCTGTATCGATCCAACTTTTCACTTCACTCTCTTCATTTCCGTTGATGCATGAAGATGTCATCAATATTGCTCATGAGAAGAAGACTTCCCTTATAATCCTTCCACTCCACCGGAGATGGTCAGTCCATGGATATCTGGAATCACAAGAAATAACCTGGAGGAACGTTAACCGTAGTGTTCTTGAGAAAGCACCTTGTTCCGTGGCTATATTTTTCAGCCGTGGAAGTCATCCAAAGCAAAGATCTAGGCGAGTGTCGAATCTCTCAATATGTATGGTATTTTTCGGAGGAGGTGATGATCGTGAAGCTTTAATCATAGCGAAACGAATGCTCAAGGAATCACAAGTGACACTTACTATTGTCCATTACTTACCAACCGATTATGATGAAGTAGATGAATCTGAGGACCACATGTACGACGCTGTGGTGTTAGAAGATATTAAACAGATGGCTATGATAAATTACCGTATAGATTATAGACCATATATTGTCTTAGATGGAGCGGAGACTATTTTGAAAATTCGTTCAATGGCTAATGAATTCGATATGTTTGTTGTTGGAAGACGATACGGAGTGTCAACACCTCAACTATCAGGGTTATCAGAATGGAGTGAGCTTCCGGAATTGGGTATAATTGGTGATCTTTTCGCCTCAAAAGATCTTGCCACAAGAGCTTCTGTGTTGGTGGTGCAACAGAAAGAAAAAAAATTAGGCATCAAAGCAATTAGTTAGGAAATTTTCCTCCAGCTAATAATTCAAGGACTTGAACGAAGATTTGGAACATGTAAACTTTCGAAAATGTATCTTTTACCGCGGATTAATGTAAAAACAAAAATGAGAATGTTATACATGTACTATTTTTAAGTGATAATGAAACTTAGGGTACACTTGTCGGCTCGTCCGAAAACAAAATTAGAGTGTTTAAAGAAAGCTTACATTGTGGATACATTAGCATGAGATTGTTTTATTGCATTTCAGTCATATTCTGTTGGCCTCCGAGATCGGTGTAATGATTAATAAAGAAATTAAGGGGCATTCATATTTCATAGTCAGAGATGAAATTCAGCATAAAAACCTCTTCACCAAGAGTAAAATTTCACAAGAGCTGTAGGCTTCTCAAATCGCAACTAAAAAGGTTTACAATTTTTGGACACCAAAATTGTATCTTGCCCTCTTACATAAGCCCAAAGCCCAAATTACACCACTAAATTAACTAGCTTTAAGTTATTGATAAAAAGTCAATTAAGCTCGAGCATATTTATAAAGGGGCTTCCCTTTTACATCTTTCTTTTTATATAATGTGGGATTCACACTTCCCTTTATAATCTTTTTAATTAATGTGAAATTATCGGCGAAATTTCTTCTAGTGAATACTCTACACTTCTTTTCCTACCTCACCGGAAATCAAACTGTTGCCATAATATAACTATCTTTTCGTTACAGCGCCATAATATAAATATAATTACCGGAAAACTATTACTTCAACAAATTGAGAACCAAATGAACCATAATAATTCCTACAACCTCAGTAGCCTAAAAATACCCTTGAAATTCCTTAATTAGTCACGAGATTCATGCCGTGCATGCTCCAATTACTAGAACATCCAACGGCCTTTTGAGTTTATGATGGACAAACTAAACTGTTGAATATAAAAAAAATGTGGAGCTTATGATGAATTATTAAAAATACCATAACTAAACAATGTGTTTTGACATAATATAGGAATTATTAAATTATTTATCCACAGAGTTGTTTTGATCATTGACTTAAATAAAATAACTAAACAGTTAAATATAACAAAATTGACAGATTATATAATTAGTTCAAAAATCAGTTTAATAACATTCCGTTCAGTTTCAGCTCAATTCAACAACATTCAGTTCAATTCAATTTTATTTTATTTTCAACTCAAGCCTAGCCTCACAATATAAAGGGTTTCGTTTTCACCATCAGTAGTTAATTTTCCTGTGAGCTAATAAGTTCTGTTCGTTTTGCTTATCTGTAATGTACAGCAAATCTTGTTGAGTATATTCGGTTAATAATTATTTGCAATAATAACGCTATATATATGTATGTAAAACTACATATTATAACAATTAGTAATTAGTATTTTTATGTGTTAGGCAGTTAAAAATCTATATCATAGATGGAATTTCTCAACTACTTCCACAGCTAAATGACACAGCAAATACTAAATTAGACAAAAATATGTTACATGCCAGAACTGAAATTTTGTAATAAATATCTCATAAATGCAACTGCAATAATTCATTTAAAAAAATCAATCAAGAAGTGTTTTCTTTTTTTTTTACTTCCTTAGAAAAATCTCCTAAATTAACTATTTCCTTCAACCCCCTCTTGTAAATTGCTAGAAAGTGATTTACAATGGGGGGCACAGAAGAAGGTTATAGAATAGAAGATTTTTCAATTCTTTTTCCAGGTAATAATGAGACTCTAACTTGCATTGCTATGCCTCCAAGAAGCAATTCTCATGGAATTGTTGGGACTTTGACTGAACAAAATCATTTTCTAGCATATAGACTGCCTCTTTTGGAGTTGCAATTGGGTTTCATTTTATTTCTCAGCCATGCTATCCGTTTTCTTCTTAAACCGTTCGGAATCTCTGCCTTCGTATCATGCATGCTGGTATTTCTATCTCTATCTCTATTTCTATTTCATTACGCCTTCGTTAACATAAATTGTTTTGGTTTTCGTGTTAACATTATAAAAGTACCCTACCGTATATAGGTGTTCATATTTAAACTCTTATAAAATTGTTACTTGTTTTCCAATTATACTATATACCTAGGAAACATTGCTGACGATCCATAAGCTATTAATAATGAAATAGCTTGAAAAATAACAAAAACAATAATATTAACAACTAGGTGCAGTAACAACGGGTAAATGAAATTAGAGAATAGAAACGTAAAGTTGGAGTTTCTATTTTGTGGAGAACGTACTTTTTCAGATGAGCAACTAGTGTGTCAATAACCGATAATCATTTATACTTTAAATGGTTTGGGTGCATAGGTGTCTTGTTAGTCGACTAATTTGCCAACAATATCATTGCACTCGTTAAAACATTAGGAGTACAATTAATTACGTGTTCCGAAAACAATAGGATCATAATCGGACCTTAAAACTTTCTTTCCACTATCATTAATTATTTGCGGCGTTGATATTCTTCTAATGAAGATAGTGTTTTATGTTAAACAGGCGGGCATAATTCTCGGTCCAAACTGTCTAGGAAAATTTGATTTCACAAGGGATATAATATTTCCTCATGAGGGGCAAGATATAATCCACACAGCAGTGATGTTGGGTTATAATATATATGTATTTTTAGCTGCCGTGCAAATGGACATCGAAATGGTATTTAAAACCGGTCGTAAGGCCTTATCTATCGGTATAGCATCCACCATAGTACCTATGGTAATTATTTCTATATACCAAAAAGTTCAGCAAAATAATCTTGCAGCACTTGCTGGCGGAGGCTACGGCTTGGTAGTAGTTGGAGTTGTAACAAGTCTCCCTGTCGTTGCTTACGTTATCAACCAGCTCAAGCTCCCGAATACAGAACTTGGTCGACTTGCACTTGCTACTGGATTGGTTGCGGATGCTTCGGGTACATGTGTGTATTTTGTCCAAGTATTACAAGGAACAAAAACCATAGACGAAATGATGAGAAAACTACTACCCCTTTTATTATATATTCTTACGTTAGTATTCATCTTTCGCCCCACAATGAATTGGGTCATTAAAAGAACTCCAAACAAGAAGCCTGTAAATACCACTTCCATTTATGTGATTATGGCACTAGCTATTGGATCCGAAGCCTATTTCTATATTATCAAGCAACCTCAATTCTTGGCTCCTTTTATGTTCGGTTTTGCTGTACCGTCGGGTGCTCCGTTAGGATCTGCCTTGGTTGAAAAGTTTGGAACTTTTACTAATGGAGTGCTGATGCATGTCCTAGTTCCTACCGCATTCATGAGGGCTGACCTTCACCTTCTCACCGACATTGCCAACCTCAAAAGTTGTATGGGTATCATTTCTTTCGCGTTCGTAGTCAAAATGGTTGGCTGTGTGGCGCCTTGTATGATCTTGAACATACCAATAAAGGAAGCTGTAGCAGTTGGCTTGATCTTGAATTACACCGGTGTCGTCCAACTAAACTTAGCCTCGATCTACAGAGATACCTCGGTAGGCAATTCTATCATCTAAAATTAGATTTCGAGCTGATTTAGCGTACTAATTTTCTTTTATTTTCGTTGCAGTGGTTCAAGGAAGATGTTTATGCAGTCATGGCATGCTATATCTTGTTAAATGCAACCATTTTTCCATATATTATCAAAAAGCTTTATAATCCTTCAAGAAGATATCAAGGCTACCAAGAAAGGAATGTTCTTACCATAAAACCAAACACTGAGTTCAAAATCCTTACATGCATTTACGGACAAGACAATGTTGAAGCGTACATTAAAATACTCGAGGCTATACATCCAACCAAAGAAAACCCAGTTGCTGTTTGCGGTCTTCATCTAGTTGAGCTAATCGGTCAATACCTACCAATCATGGTATCTCACACAAAAAATACGTCAATTTCTACCCATACTTCTCAGAATATGATTTATGCCTTCAATAAATATGAGCAAAACAATTGGGATTCTGTATCCGTCCAGCTTTTCACGGGATTGTCGTCGTTTCCATTAATGCATGAAGATATTGTCAATATTGCTCTTGAGAAGAAAACTTCCCTTATAATCCTTCCACTCCACCGAAGATGGTCGATGCGCGGATATATTGAATCACAAGACAAACATTGGAGAAGTGTAAATTGTAAGGTCCTAAAGAAAGCACCTTGCTCTGTAGCTATATTCTTCAACCGTGGAGGTCTTGGACGGAAAAGATCAACACGAGCTCACTCATCAAATCTCTCAGTATGCATGCTATTTTTTGGAGGAAGTGATGATCGGGAAGCCTTAACTTTGGCGAAACGAATGCTCAAGCAATCATCGTCAACAACTCTTACAGTCGTCCATGTTCTGGAGCTCGATTGTGGCCAAGAGATAGAGGACTCCGGGGATCATGTGTATGATGCTTTGGTTTTAGAAGAAATCAAACAAATGGTTGCGACTAATCAACGTCTAGATTACAGAACACATGAAGTACAAGATGGACCAGGGACTGTTAAGATCGTTCGCTCGATGGCAAAGCAGTTTGATCTTTTCCTGGTAGGAAGACGTTTTGGAATTCAAACCCCTCAAACCTCGGGTTTGTCTGAATGGAGTGAGCTTCCAGAATTGGGGGTCATTGGTGATCTTTTGGCCTCTAAGGATATAGAGTCAAGAGCTTCCGTGTTGGTCGTGCAACAACAAAATATAGATAGCTAATGGAATAGATTGTTTAGGAACAGAGTTGAATTCGATGAACAATACGTGGAAAATGTCTACTAATATCTTTCACTTGCTGCTAATAAGGCTCTGTGTTTAACATTCGGACCAACGGCTCTACACTGCGGAGACATTACTGTAAGCTAGACTCTGAACCATTCATTGGGACTACAACAGTCAAGAAAATCCGAGGGATGATTATATTTTCATGCTTCAGCGATCATTTACTTGAAACACAAACACAATGAATGTTTAAAGGACTCCAAAGGGAATTTGTTTTCTAAATCAAAAAACTCCGCCGAAAATGATGATGAAGTATTTCCTACTTTGCTTTCGGTTGATTTCCCATGGTCGGATTTCTGAAGTTGGATTCTATAATATTGCTCGTACTTCCAGAGATACTATGTTATGATTCTGGTTCACTGGATGATGTAACAATTGTACAACTTTTTTCATTATACCAATCATTTCCCAAAGGGGTATGCATCTCGTTTTTCATTGGTCGAGGTGCTGTAGGAATGCATTTTTTATTGTAAAATACCTTTGAAATTTCAAATGATATTCTACAGGTCATTTATTAACATTCATAAATACACGACATCTAATTGCCATGCATTATCACGTAAAGTCTCTAAACATATAATATCTTAAGGCACGGGGTCACTGCAAACCTGCTTAGCAATGAAACCCTTAACTCGAACAACGATTCAAGTGGGAATCACCTAAGGAGACAAAGGGAAGAAAATCAGAGGAAGACAAAGCAACTTGGAGGCTATACTAGTCAAATTGGTGCAGCATTCGGGGATCCTTCTGGACTACCTCTAGGATGAAGCTTTGATCACTCCATCAATATCAAGACCGGACATGAACTAGTTAGTGTTCACTCTTATTGCTACCCAACCCGCAGTTCAAGAAGAAATTTAACATTCAGGTTTTATGCTAGCTTCAGATGGTGATTTTGGTTAAGAATGAAAGGCGTGGCAGACCGAGGATGCGCAAAGATGAGAACTTAGCACCATTTGTTTCTATGTCACACTACAGCTGACTAGTTTGGAGGTCCTTCATTGTATAGCGTAGATTTATGGGACTGATTGTATAGGTACAACTAGTTATATGGCCGTTTTTTGCTAGGTTTTTTCTTTGTTCTGGGGCTGCTTGTTCTGTAAGCCCCAGTGTAATTCTTTGAACTTGCATGTTTGCTTTTTTAATAAGACCTTTTGATTTGATAAAGAAAAACATGTGGACCCAATTCTGAATTATTCTAGTGAAAATGAAGCCTTTTGAAGTCGCCTACATGCGAATAAATTATTTAAGAAGTAATGGAAGTAATGTGTATGGAAACTTTGGTGGCCTTCTGCACCGGATTTCTGTAGTAGTTTAATTTCAGATGATTTAAACTTTATTGAGCAATTTCGCTTTGTTTAATCTTCTTTTTTTTTTTTCTTGACATTTCTTTATTTTTTATTCTTTTAATAAATTGGGCTTAACAAGTTTCGGGTGTGTTGGAGATGCCGACCTAGTTGGGATGTCCGACTTCCCTTCTCCGTTAGCTTCCCGCTTTCTATTCAAAAAAAAAAAAAAAATGTGTATGGAAACTGATAAAAATCAAAATCAAGATACTAGCAAGTTTCTCTAAAAGAAGCTTATCTTGATATGGAGACTTTGAAAATATACTTGGTTCCAAATGACAAGAATGTGCCAAATATAGTGTGTCTTCCAAAAAATTAAAGATGAAATTCATTTTCAGTTTTAGTTTTGGAGATAGAAGAAGAAAAGAAAAATATGAGACTAAGAAGAAGAAGAATTCTCATGTTGAATAAGAAAAAATATATGAGAAGAAGATTAAAAAGAAGAATATCGGAAGAATAAGAATTAGAAGAATATTCAAGATTCTTTGATACAATCCAATAATGGAATTTTAGAAAAATTATTCACATAAAGTTTCACATCCAGAAATAAAAGTCTCAGAACATAAAAAATAAATCATAAATCTTACATACAAATTTATATGATGTGTCATTATATTGTACTTCCTTCAACTTCTTGGCCCCTCATTTTGGTTGTTAACATACTTACACCATAGTTTTTTTAGAGTATTTCTTGTTTGTTTCCATTTAATTAGTGGAAAGAACTTTTTGTATAATATTAATCTTAACCCAATTCAAATTGGAATTCTCTAAATTTGTAATTTCGTAAAATTAGTAAAGTTGCAATTTCAACGTTAAAATTTGTTTTTGTAACTAATGGTTGAGATGCATATGATTTTACAAATTAGTCAAATTACAACTTTTGAAGATCCTAGTCCTCATATTAGTCATATCACCCTTAATTTTATGAAGTAGAAGTAATCAAAATTTTGTATCTCTCAACAACCAATTACATAACTTTTATACACTACAATTAAGAGAAATATTTAACTAGGAAAATTTTATTTGTTGTTGAACCACCAAAACTGAAGTTCTAGTATCAACATCTTTACATGCAAGAATATCACCTACAATTCCAAGTTCAGGAAATTCAATCCATTTTGATAAACCGGAAGTTTTGGGAGATTCAATCCCGTATCTTCTTCCTACCACAAATAGATCGTATTTATCTGCGACGGAATTTATCGTCATTGCTGTTTCAGTTCCATCATTCACAAATTTTCTTACATATTCTATGTTTCTTATACAAATTTGATTTTGTTGATTAGTTTTGAGCATTACCTCAACAGCAACCTTGTCTCGCGTTGCTTCCACATCTTCACTTTCATTCTTCATCATAAAATGAATTATGGTTAGCCGTGAAGACGTGTTTGCCGCTATTCTTTTTGCCAATGCCAATGCCTCCCAATCATCTTTGCCGCCTAAGAATATCACGCAGATTGAAATCGGTGATCCTAGTGGCAATGATACTTTTGTACGACGACCAAGTTTTCCCCTATCAAAGAAGATTGCAACTGAACAAGGCGCCCTTTCCAGAACCTTTCGATTAGTTATCCTTATATTTACATCTTCTGATTCAACTCTTCCATGAATTGACCATTTGCGGTGGAATGGAAGGATAATGATCGATGCAACATGATGAAATGCAATGGATGAGATATCATCATTCATTGAACAAACCGGAGAAAATGATGTATAAGTAGAAATTGATATTCCTTCCGGATTATTCTTCTCGTATTGATTGAAATAGATAATGAGGTTATCTGACAGAGAATCATCGAATGTAGGCTTCTGGTTGTTGTGTGACATGATCATAGGGGTGTTGAAACCAGTCAACGGAACAAGATGAACAACATGTAAATCCAAGAATTTCTCTGGTGTAGGATGAAAAACATCAAGAAATCCTGTGATTGAGTGAATGTTGTCTTGGTCATGAACACAAAACAGAATTCGGAGCTGCGAATCAGGCTTCAAGCTTATGACTTTTCTGTCATGGTAGCCAGCGTAGTTCTTGGTTGGATCATATAGGAATTTCATGATCATTGCAAGGGCCAGAGAGGTCACTAATGTGTTAAATATCAAGAGACCGTAGGTGGAATCAGTTAGTAACTACAATAATAAGAAAAAAAAATGGTATGTTATATAAATTTGCTTATTATAAGCTCAGCATTATCATACTGTCCATCTGTTCAATAATTTGAAAATTACCTTTCTTTCTTTCAAAATTAGGCACAGTGCAATCTCAATAGTACCCCTGCTAGCCATAATTGTTGCAAATAACAAAGAATCAACAAATGGAATCTCCCAACATAGCATAGGAACCAAACAAGATAATACCTTCACACCGCCGATTACGATAACAAACATAACATATATTCTAATCTCCCCGAAATGTGTAAATATCATAGTCATATCCGCCATCATTGTCGATGTGACAATACACATAGGCAAAAACACCGAATACACAAAACTTTCAAACTTTTCTATCAAGGCAGATCCTAAAGGCGGACCGGCTGGTACAGCTATCCCGAATGTATAAGCCCCGACCCCCGGCACTTGATGGAATATCTGACAATAAGCTTCTATCATCAAAGCCATAAGCATTACACTACAAGTGAAGGAAGAATCAACAGATGACCCAACCGGAACTTTTTCGATCATCAAAAGCATTACCGGTCTGATAACGGTTGCAATAATAATTACCAAACCGATATATGCACACGAATCAGTCAACAATGAAATCAGTTTTCCAAAAAAAAAGGTGCTAGCTACCATAAACAGTAAACTAATTCCACCCGAAACCATTGCTGAAGACAGAAGTAGAAGCCCGATCTCCGAATTCGGAATTTTAAAGTCTTTAAGCACATTAACAACCACTGTAAATGCAGAAGTACTTTGTAAAACTACCACTCTCAAGGATTCATCTAATAATCCTCTTTCCTGGAAATAGCCAATGTAAGGTTTTAACATAGTGAAACCAACAGCAGACGGTACTAGAACTGATGCTAAACCCGTGATTATCGCAAATTTTCCAGTTAATTTCTTTGCTGATTCTACATTTATGTTTACTGCATTCAAGAAAAAATGCAGTAGAAAACCAAACATTGCTACTTCATTTAATACTTCATGGCTTTCAATTGGGAAAACTACTTCCTTCATAAAATCCAGTCTCCCTAGTACTGTTGGACCGAGAATTATGCCTGTCTGGATCGCAAAGAAAATAATGCTAATTAGCGACCAATTTTTCGTGCTAAATATAAAATTTCTATCAATAGTTTTAGTTGATTCATCATTTGGAATGAACTTGTAGAATCTGAAAATTTCTCATAATTTGTATCAAAGCTTCTTAGACTAGCTATAGGATAAAGAATTATAACTAATGAGTTTTAAGTGTAAATTTTTTTTTTTTTTTTAAATTCACTTCCTATAATCATGAAATTTGAACCTATGACAATGACACTTCTAAGTGGAATGTAATAACCACAAAAACATTCTTGGTGGATAAGTGTGAAAATAATTTTGGATACCAAATATAGTAAGAAATATAATAATAATAATTTGGAAATTCGGTGATGAAATGTAATAATAATAATAATTTCTCTTTTCTCTTTTCCGCACTCTTTATTTTTGTTCTTTGTTTTTTTTCTGTCCTTTAATAATATTTAGGTGCGTTCCGGGGGTTTGGTTCTCCGGGAGTGCCAACCTAGTAGGAATTTACGTTGCCTTTCCCTTGTAGCGTTACCTTGCCTTTTATTAAAAAAAAAATCAGTTCTACACCTGGTATAGTTAGAGGTTGATGAGAATTTTGTTTTGGTCAGTTACCATTAATTCTAGGTTCATATAAAATTTTAATGGGGCTAGATTTATCCGTGATTAAGGAAATTTTTATTATGAGCCATTGACCGGTTCAACATGCCGATTCAAAATATATGCATACAAGTAAAGGAAACTTACGAGAAGTTGGCAAATGAACATAGAGATTCCAAATCGGCCAAGAAAGAAAGATAATCCATGATTCATCATGAGAATGATTGCAAATTGCAGCTCAAAAAGTGGTATAGAGTAGCTAAGGAAATGGGTCACGGATGATTTTTCCCCAATCAATATGCCTGGAGATGTAACATTTGGATCAGTCATGTTCCAACATATAGTTTTGAAGGAATTCATCTTCATTATCAGCTTAATTTTTGAAACAATTTTATGAGAATTTGCTTAATTCTATGCAAATATATTCAACAAAAGTCATAAGTAATTTAAAGAACTAATGCACGTTATATCTCAACTAAATTCCAGTTCATTATCATTTGTATATGATGTATTAGTTAATTGAATTCTTTAGTGTTTTGTTTACCATACTAATTATGAAAACAAAAATTAAGACATCAAACTGATTTCTGTTTTACTTGTTGTTTTTATATACATTTTATATAGGAAAAACATAGGAAGTTAATAATCCGTGAGAAGTATATTAATAAACCAATTAGGAATAGAAAAATAGCAAAAGTTGTTAAGGAATAGAAAAGTTGTAAATATTCCAGCACTCTTGGACTAGTCCACCAAAATATGAAATACCAATCCTATGATAAAAATAATATTTTAGCTTCTTTTTTTTAAAACAATTAAAATTTTATAAAATTTACTTTCAATTGTTTTTACATGTACAAAAAAAGAAGTCATATAAGGGTTAAATAAGCCCCACAAATCTCAAATCTTGGTTCCGCAACTACTATCAACTAGATGCCTTAATATTTCTTCTCAAATGATAGTCATATGAGATATCCCACAAACTCATTTCTACTTCTCATGCAATAAAACATAGAGAATTATGGAACATAAACTACAACTGATAAACCTAAGTGTTTTGATATGCGCAAAACCATTCATAAGTAAAACATGGACATTAATGTTTGGTGTACATAGAATTTTAAATACTAACATTTTCTCCACATATACATTTGAAGTGATAAAAAGCTAATACTCAGGAGAAAGCTGTCGAGAAAAAGTACAAGTAGACTTCGGAAAAAGAAGTCATCCAGAAGCGCGAATGAACCTTAGAAGGAACATCTAGAATCACAAGTATTTAGAAACAGAATGCATGGTAAAAGAAAGAAGGCTTAATACACAAAAAAACCCCTAAATTTGGTCAAATGTTGCAGTTGTCCCCTCGAACTTTCAATTGTAACAAATTACCCCCTGAACTTGGCGAATCGTAATAAATTACCCCCTGAACTTGCCAAATTGTAACAAATTACCCCAAATAATGCATGAATTTTTATACACCCTATAAGATCATGCCATATGACATTTTAACTTTTCAAACACCCTATAGAATCATGACACGTGCACTTTGACTTTTCAAATATCGAATAAGGGCGTGACACGTGGTATTTGACTTTTCAAACTCAAAATATGGGGTTATTTGTTACAATTTGCCAAGTTTGAGGGGTGATTTGTTACAATTAAAAGTTTGGCGGGACAACTGCAACATTTGACCAAGTTTAGGGGTTTTTTGTGTATTAAGCCAAGAAAGAACAAAGATTGGGCATTCATAAAATTAGTGAACATCTAGAAACGAGAAAATTTAAATTTAACTAAGGCTTATTTTGAAATTGCTGTAGAACAACTGTTATAATTGTGAAAAAAAGTATTGTTTGGAAAAGTATTGTTGGAAAAAACAAAAGACTGTTTGGTAAAACTAAAAGTAAATATGTGGTTAAGGAAAAAACAATTTGATAAGTATTGAATAAATAATTTTAAAATGTCCCGATTAGTGGTTTAAAACACAATGAAACATATTTTTTAATGGAACTTCTAATATTAATTTTTTTCAATATATTGATTCATCGAACTAGGATTTTATTGTTTATTTTTGAAAGTAAATAGACTTACTAGTGATCATTGTACAAATTTATCCAATTTTAAAATTAATTGTTATCTGCGAGAAAACAGTTTTTTGTAAAAGTATGTACTTTACAAAAAACACTTTTACCAAAAGTGTTGTAGCTTTCTACAAAAGCAATACTAAAGACAGCCTAAAGTGTCTGTATAGTAGAAAATTGCAAAAGAAAGAAGCGGGACAAATGTTGGAGATTTTTTTTCACAGGAAATAAATGTTACATATATATTAATATAAAAGATGTTGTTAACTTTTAATTATTAGTTCGACCTTTTGGTTCAATCGGTTAAGTGATATGGTAACATAACCTACATAAATGAAAGGTCTAAGTTCAATGTGTGTTTATTAGCCGTAACTATTAGCTCAGAATTTTGGTTCAATCGGTTAAATAATAATAAAATACAATATCGTTTTTTTCTTTTCATAATTAAATTAAAGTATATAAATGGATTAGTTTTTATTTATTTGAAACTTTGTGCTTTTTCTTCTTTTATAAGCGACATTTGTTATAAGTGATCTGGTTTGCTCTACTATATAGGGTAGTTGTTTGTCTGTCTTTTATAGGTTTGATTATGTTTTATGTTTTTCTATATCACAATCTATGATAATAAATTTGTATGGTCAAGCTTTTCTAATGTATTTTTGAATTATAATTTTAAGATAATAATAGTTATGTATGAATGAATCAATATTACATTTTTTTTTCCTTTTTAATTTCTTCCAAAAAGAAAAAACTCAAAAGTTAAATTTGTATATAATACAAACATGTATAATTTTTTTATTTGGTTAATAAAAAAAATGTATATTTTTTTTCTGATAACGAAGGAAAGAACAAAAAAACAAAAATCAGTTTGATGTTTTGAAATTCCTCAAAATTAGTATACTCAGCAACAATCAAAACTTCATTTAATTAATGCATGATATACAAGTGATTATGAACTGGAATTTAGTTGATAAATGTTCATAAGTTCTTATTTAAATTACTTATGACTTTCAAATTCAGCAAATTCTCGTAAAATTGTTCCAAAAACTAATCTAGTAATGGAAATGAATTCTACAAAACTTTTTTGCCCGAACATTTCTCATTCTGATCAAAATATTACATCTCCGGGCATATTGATTGGGGAAAAATCATTTGTGATGCGGTTTCTTAGCTCCTCTATGACACATTTTGAGCTGCAACTTGCAATCATTATATCGATTCATCAGGGATTATTTTTCGTTCTTGGCCGATTTGGAATCTCTGTGTTCATTTGCCAACTTCTGGTGAGTTTCCTTTACTTGTATACATATACATATTTCGGACCAATTGTACTGACCTAGTTAATGACTCGTAATAAGAATTTGGTTAGCCATCGATACATCTAGACTCATTGGAATTTTATATGAACAAACTAAAATTCCTGACAGAAATTTTTTATTTAGCACGAGAAATTCGTCACTAATTATAACTATTTTCTTTGCAACCAGACAGGCATAATTCTAGGCCTAACAGTATTGGGGAGACTGAATTTTATGAAGGAAATTGTTTTCTCAAAGGAAAGCTGTGAAGTATTATTTGAAGCAACAATGTTTGGTTTTCAACTGCATTTTTTCTTAAATGCAGTAAACATAAATGTAGAATCAGCAAAGAGATTAACGGGAAAATTTGCGATAATCACGGGTTTGGCATCAATTCTAGTACCTTGTGGTGTTGGTTTTGCAATGTTACAACCTTTCACCGGCTATTTCCAGCGAAGAGGCTTATTATATGAATCCATGATATTGATAGCTTTACAAAGCAGTTCTGCATATTCAGTGGTTGTTCATGTGCTTAAAGAATTTAAGATTCCAAATTCGGAGATCGGGCTTCAACTTCTGTCTTCCGCAATGATTTCGGGTGGAATTACTGCACAATGTATTGTAGCTAGCAATATTTTTTATTTACACATAAAGTCATGGTTGCCTGATGCTTGTGCATATATTGGTTTGGTAATTGTTCTTGCAACCGTAATTAGACCCGGAATGATATGGGTGATCGGAAAAATTCCGGTTGGATCTTCCGTCGATTCCTCCATCACTTGTAGTCTTATGCTTATGGCTTTGATGACAGAAGCTTATTGTCAGATATTCGATCAGCCGACAGGGGTTGGGGCTTATACGTTTGGAATATTTATACCAGCGGGTCCGCCTTTAGCATCTGCCTTGATAGAAAAGCTTGAAAGTTTTAACTATTCAGTGTTGTTGCCTGTGTGTATTGTCACATCGACAATGATGGCGGATTTGGATATGATATTTACTCATTTTGGAGAGATTAGAATATATATTCTGTTCGTTATAGTAATCGGAGTTGTGAAGATGTTATCATGTTTTGTTCCTATGGTATGTTGGAAGATTCCACTCACTGATTCTTTGTTATTTGCAACAATTATGGCTAGCAGGGGTACTGTTGAGATTGCATTTTGCCAGATTTTGTAACAAATAAAGGTAATTTTCAAATTATTGAACCGATGTACATATGATATGAAATATAATAACCGATATTATAACATATAAATTTCTTTTCCTTATTATTGCATCATATAATAAGCTAATTTATGACGTACGATTTTATTTTTCTTATTATCGTAGTTACTAAGTGATCCCACCTATGCTCTCTTAATCTTAAACACCACGGTGACCTCTCTGGCTGTCGCAGTGATTGTGAAATTCCTATATGATCCAACCAAGAACTACGTCGGCTACCATGACAGAAAAATCACAAGCTTGAAACCTGGTTCTCAGCTCCGAATTCTGGTTTGTGTTCATGACCAGGACAACATTTATTCAATCACAGGATTACTTGATGTTTTTCATCCAACATTAGAGAAATTCTTGGTTTTGCATGTTCTTCATCTTGTTCCATTGACCGGTTTCAACACCCCTATGATCATGTCACACAACAAACAGAAGCCTACATATGACGATTCTCTATCAGATAAGCTCATTATCTATTTCAATCAGTACGAGAAGAATAATCCAGAAGGAATATCAATTTCTACTTATACATCAATTTCTCCGGTTTCTTCAATGAATGATGATATCTCATCCATTGCATTTGATCATGTTGCATCGATCATTATCCTTCCATTCCATCGTAAATGGTCAATTCATGGAATAGTTGAATCAGAAGATGCAAATATAAGGATAACGAATCGAAAGGTTCTGGAAAGGGCGCCTTGTTCAGTTGCAATCTTCTTTGATAGGGGAAAACTTGGTCGCCGTACAAAAGTATCATCGCCACAAGGATCACCGTATTCAATC
Organism: Euphorbia peplus; assembly: GCA_028411795.1. NCBI lineage: Eukaryota > Viridiplantae > Streptophyta > Magnoliopsida > Malpighiales > Euphorbiaceae > Euphorbia > Euphorbia peplus. The sequence goes on from CP110843.1 coordinate 29,142,298, forward strand.
TGCGTGATATTCTTAGGTGGCAAGGATGATTGGGAGGCATTGGCATTGGTTAAAAGAATAGCCAAAGACACATCTTCGCGGCTAACGATAATTCATTTCATGATGAAGAATGAAACTGAGGACGTGGAAGCGACACGAGACAAGGCTGCAGTGGAGATAATGCTAAAAACTAATCAGCAAAGTCCAATGTGTTTGAGAAAAATAGAATATGTAAGAAAATTTGTGACTGATGGATCTGAAACAGCAATGACGATTAATTTGGTCGCAGATAAATATGATCTATTTGTGGTAGGACGAAGATACGGGATTGAATCGCCTAGAACTTCCGGTTTATCAAATTGGATTAAATATCCGGAACTTGGAATTATTGGTGATATTCTTGCATGTAAATATGTAGATACTAGAGCAGCTGTTTTAGTGGTTCAACAACAAATAAAGTTTTCGTAGCTAAATATATATCTCAATTATAGTTGTATAAAAATCAGAGAATTCATTGTTGAAAGAGGGATAACTTTCATGATATGGATAAAAAAAAAAGGCTTAATGTGTTTGTACCTAATGAACTTTATTATTTCCGTTAGTTTAATTTATTTTTAGGTTCTAACATTTCAGGACCTTTAAAATTTTTATTATAATCCCTTTAAAAATGCAACAAATCCCAAAAAAAAGCTTTCAGATCTCATTTCAACGGAAAAAGATGTTCATTAAATGCTTTGAAAAATTTCGTAACAGTCCCTTTAAACTTGTTAATCTTTCATTTTTATAATCTTCTTCACTTTTTCTTCAACAATATAAAATGCATATCCAGTAACATGAATGCAATCTTAATTCAATTATATCATCAATACAATGCATATGCAAAATTAATAACAACTCATAATCATCAACAGTTAAAAAAACAAAATGAAAAAATTATGCTATCAAATTCTTAAACAACTAAAAATAAGAATAAGTGAATCTACATACCAGAATTACAATTGAAAATATTCCAAATCAATTTGAAGAAAAGTTTTGAGTAAGTAATTTTTACAAAACAGTTGGCATTTACATAAATCAGCAAAAACAAGAACTCAATCAACATTGAAATCCTGATTCAAAAAAAAACCGATAAAAAAACATGGCCATGAGCATCAGTGTGAGTATCCGAATGGATTGGAAGCATCATCTTTGAAAAATTAGTTAGAGATCCATTCTTCATGTTTCCAGATAACCACATAACTCTCCAAGAACATCATCATGACTCCCAAACCGGAATGTCTCGCTTATGTATTTATGACTGATAGCGATAATCGTTCCATCGCCGTAGAATTCACGACGAATTTATAGTGACAGGTTTTTCCTCTAGAGGATCTCCGAAAATAGATATATCAACGGCCCCAAGGATGTATGATCCGTCGCAAGTAAGGAACAACACGGTGGATTAAAAATATATGGGTTTTAAGAAGCCTAAAGAGGATTGAAGTTGGGCGATTTCCGCAAGTGTACGGAGTCACTCATGTAGTAATAAAAAAATCGAACCCACAGAGAAACACTAATTACTCATTTACGTTCATTGTTTACTTTATTCGTTTTCTCGAGGTTTATAGTTAAAACGATAATCCTTATTGATTTGGTTGATAAGAACACAACTTACTGTACCATGCCACACTTACTTATACTTAAATTCACAAACTCACAAAGTTAAGGATTTACAAACTAATTCTTAAGCAAAGACAACAATTCATTTAAGCACGTAAACACAATATTGAATAAACTTGATATACTTAATCTAATCTCGATATAACTTATTCCGATCTCTCGATACATGCAAACAAGTTAACCACATATGAACATCAATTATATACTAACTGAACCTATTCGTATCAATATTATAACCGACTACAATCACACATGTAAAACTAGATTATAACCTAAGCAACCGAACCTATTCGTATCACAAGATTATAAGTTAATGATAAACACAAGTTATTATACTAAGCAACTATTCTTGATCCAAATTAATTACTTAGCATGCAAACTATCAGTTCAAAAACATAAGCATATGAAGAACATAAATCTCTTTATAAACTCAATATCATATTCATACAAGATGTAAACAGAAAATCAAAGTTGGACAGAACATAAACAAGTATAAGGAAACAGGGTTGTCAATCCTTTTTACTCTACTCGGAAGGGTTGTCAAGCCTCGGGGCGTTCTTGCTCGGATTTTCTTCGATGAACGGATGAACGAAGTTGATCTCTCGATCTAACTACAATGCTTAAGGAAAAGAATGAAATCATGCTGTAATTCTTGTCAGGAATTACAGTGGGAACGTTTATGAAATGGGTGGATTTAGGTGTAAGCATAGCGGGAAATGTAAGCAAGTATGGTTACAACCTTAGGGAATGATTGTGTCCGTTGGGAAGGTGTACAACCTTTCGGAAGGGTTGTGTAGATAAGAACGACGAAGGAAATCTAATTCTGAGGATTCTGGAGAGTGGCGCGCCAGAGGCAACCTTTGCCTCTACAGAGCCAAGGCTTAAAAAGTGACCAGCGCGCCAGAGGCAACTTCTGCCTCTAGCGCGCGATCTGTAGGTTGAATATCTCGACCCTTTTCTTCGATTTTCCAACTTAAGCTCGCACGTAACTTCTCCGCATGGCCTTGCATGAACTTGTATGAACTCAAATGTCTTCTATTGCTCGTTTTTGGCTCGAACTAACATCAAATTGCTATGTTTTCATAAGATTAAGCTCTGGAGATCAAAACAAACACAAAGTAGTGAAATTGCCCCTATCCTAGATATTTCTAAGCTAAATGAGCTAAAACTATATGAAATGTTACGAAAATATATATGAAATACATAGCTAAATTAAGTACATTTTGGACTTAACAAAGGAGATGTTGAGAGAGTGAAGAGATGGTCGTGGAAGGATCGAGGATTTGAGCTGGAGAATTTAGGCTCCGTTCTTTATGTCTGAATTGAACTGAATGAAACTAAACATAACTTTGTCGAAATTAAGTCTAAAAGAACATATACAGAAAAGAGAAGATTTGTCTTTTTAACTTACCCTTGAAAGAATATATAAATTTGGTTAGCCGATCTCCAATCCTGGACCTTCTTAATTCTGCCCCAGATTGGTGGCCCTCGAAAATCGAAGGCCTTAGGCAGTGGCCTATGCAACCTCCCTTAAGAGTTGGCCCTAACCCCTTATGACCATGCTCAGGAATGGCCTCCTATTGGACGAAGATGTACCCGCTTTGATTTCAAGATATCTCTAACATGTAGAGATAGAAACTATCAGGTCCAAACATGCTTCTATTTCTTTGAGAGATAAAGAGCAGCTTTCTTAAACATGAATCGATCCACTCGACCTGACTTTTGAATTAGGTCAATCGAGAGAAATGAGTTATTCGAGTTGGAACCAGCACGAACTGAAAAGTTTCCCTTAAGTTCAACCATAGTTATTAAAGCTACTGACACACTAAGACGTGTCATGTCACCATTAACAACTATAAATTTGATTGTTAGAAGAATTAGTTAAGTCTTGCAATCCCGACATTAACTAACGGAAAATCACTAACAATTTTTACTCTTTTTCTATCCCTGTTTTTTTGTATTATTATTAAACCAACTTTCTATCCGTAGTTGACTTATTCATATAACTCTCAAGAATTAATCTTATCCTTAATTTTTCCAAAACAAGTTTATCAGTGTTTCTTAAATAATAACAAATAAATAACAAATATAAATTGTCCGTCTGCAAGTTGCCCCCGTTCCATTCTTTCATAAAAAAATATAACAAATAAAACTAAAACCAGTTTAATGTTTTGAATTCCTCCATAATTAGTATAGTCACTGAAACAATTAATAAATCAATTAATGGTTCATACAAGGATGATAATAAACTGAAATTAAATGTGCAGTCTTATTTAAATCATTTATGATTTCTTAAAAATAATTGCATACGATTAAGCAAAATTGGCAAAATTGTTCTAAAAATTAAGCTCAAAGAAATGAATTCCACCATATTTATTTGTTGGAACGTGACTAATGTTGCATCTCCAGGCTTATTGATTGGGGAAACATCGCCCTTAACGCAATTTCTTAGCTACTCTATGCCACGTCTTGAGCTGCAACTCGGGATCATTCTCATGATGTCTCATGGATTATCTTTCTTGTTTGGTCGATTCGGAATCTCGGTGTTCATTTGCCAAATCATCGTAGGTTTTCTTTAGTACTTATGCTTATGTTTTACATACATTACGTTATGACCTGTATTGTCTTTGAACTTTGCGTCTTCCTGACATATTATCTTATATTTTGTGAATCAGACTGGCATAATTCTTGGTCCATCGATACTCGGACGATTTGATTTTATGAAGCAAGTTGTTTTCCCAATGAAAAGCAGTGAAGTATTAATTGAAGCAGCCGTGTTTGGTTTTCTTATACATTTTTTCTTAGTTGCTGTACACATAAATTTAGACTCAGCAAAGAGATTAACCGGAAAATTCGCGATACTGACGGGTATAGCATCAGTTTTTGTACCTTTAGCTGCTGGTTTAGCAATGTTTTTTCCTTATTTTCACTATATCGATCAACGAGGTTTAACTTCTGAAGCATTGGCAGTGATACTTTTGCAAAGTTGTTCTGCATTTTCTGTGGTTGTTCATGTGCTTAAAGAGCTCAAGATTCCGAGTTCGGAGATTGCACTTCTACTTCTCTCTTCAGCACTGATTTCTGGTGTAATTAGTATACAAATTATGGTAGTTAATACCATTAGTTTTACAGGAAAAGATTTTTGGTGGGTTAATGCGAGTGCATATTATGGTTTCGTAATTTTTATTGCATTCGTAATCCGGCCTGGAATGAATTGGATGATCGCTAGGATTCCAGCTGGATCACCACTTGATTCCTCTATCACGTGTACTCTTATGTTGATGGGTTTGATGTCTGAAATCTATTGTCAGATGTTCAATCAGACGCCGGGGATCGGGGTTTATACCTTGGGAATATTTATACCGGCGGGTCGGCCTTTAGGATCTACCCTGATAGAAAAATTTGAAAGTTTTAACTATTCAGTGTTGTTGCCTGTGTCTGTTGTTATATCAACAATGAAGGCAGATTTCAGTCTCATATTTACTGATTCTGGAGAGATTAGAATATATGTTATGTTTGTTATTGTAATTGGGGTCGTGAAGATGATATCGTGCTTGATACCTATGGTATGTTGCCACATTCCATTTGTTGATTCGGTGTTGTTTGCAACAATTATGGCTAGCAGAGGTACTATTGAAATGGCGGTATGCCTAATTTGCCACCACGTAAAGGTAAATTTCAATAAATGTCACATAGCATCAAATTATCGAACTGACACGTAGATGATACATAATATAAGTTGTATCATAAGCTGATTTATAACGTTTGGATTTGTTTTTTTTATCATTACAGTTAATAAGTGACCGAGTCTACGCCCTCTTGGTCTTTAACATATTAGTGACCTCTCTAATCGTAGCGATGATTGTGAAACGCCTATACATTCCAACCAAGAACTACACCGGGTACCGTGACAGGAGTGTTTCAAGCTTGAAGTCGGACTCGCAGCTCCGAATGCTTGTATGTGTTCATAATACAGACAACATGTATTCAGTCACAAGGTTTCTTGATGCTTTTCGTCCTACAAGAGAAAGATTCTTGTTTTTACATGTTCTTCATCTTATCCCGTTGACCGGTCTCAACACTCCAATGATTATATCACACAGCAAAAAAAACCCTAAATCCGAAGATTCGGTGTCCCATAGTTCCATTGTGCATTTCAATCAATACGAGCAGAAGAATTCTGGAGGGACATCGGTTTGTACTTATACATCAATTTCTCCAATTTTGACAATGAATGATGATATTTCGATTCTCGCATTCGATCACGTTGCATCACTCATTATCCTTCCATTCCACCGGAAATGGTCGATTCACGGACGTGTCGAAGATGATGATGTAAATATAAGGACAATTAATCGGAAGGTTCTTGAAAAGGCGCCTTGTTCAGTGGCAATCTTGTTCGATAGAGGAAAATTCGGTCGCTGGATATTAGAGTCACAAGTTTCGATTTGTGTAATATTTTTAGGGGGAGAGGACGATTGGGAGGCCTTGGCATTGGCTAAAAAAACAGCAGAAAACACATCTTCGTGGCTAACGATAATTCATTTTATGTTAAAGAATGAAGTCGAGGATGTGGAGGTGGCACGAGAAGACACAAACGATAAAGATGGAGATGGAGATGGAGATCAAGATGATCTCAATGCGAAAGCATTGGAGAACATGCTGAAAACCTATGAACAAAACCAAACGTATTTAAAGAATATAGAATATGTAACAAAATTTGTGAATGGTGGGGATGAATTTGCCCAGGCGATTCATTCCGTCGCAGATAAGTATGATCTATTTGTGGTAGGGAGAAGATACGGGATGGAATCGCCTAAAACTGCAGGTTTATCGGAATGGATTGAAATTCCTGAACTGGGAATCGTCGGTGATATTCTTGCATGTAAAGATGTTAATACTAGAGCTGCTGTATTGGTGGTTCAAAAACAAATACAGTTTTCATAGATAAAACTTTCCCAGTATGTAGCATAAAATTTTCAGAGTTCTGTTAAATGGAGAAACTTTTGGATAGGGGTGGGCACGGATCGGTTATCCTATCCATGAGCCGATTATAGTATCCTAATCGTTCCTAATGAATTTTCAACACTTGAATCCTTATTTTTATCCTACCAAACGGTTAACCTTGTAATCGATTATCCGCTATATGCGGATAGGTTTTGCGGTTAACGGATTTTATCCATTTTCACAGTAACTAACTAAAATCAAAGTTATTAGCACAATGCAGATATAACAACAATTTCTCAAGAGCACAAAATTTAATGAAATTAACAGTAAGAAATTTACTCCAGTAAAATATATTAAGCCAAAGCAATATTTATTTTGGAATTCATAATAGTGTAAAACCAAAAAAAAACCCATTAATCCTCACTGATAAATACACAATATTACTTCATGAAATCAAGGAAAGCAAAAGCAATCAGTAAAATACCCATTGATTTATTTTTTTATTTTATGCATTCCTCCGCGCCGCGCACGCCCGCACGCGAAAATACCCATTGATTTGAATAAACTAAAATGAGCAATTGAATCAAATCAAAAGAATTTCAATCAAAGACAAGCAATAAGAAGGAACATGACTTGCCAAAGAAAAACATATATGCACCACAACTAAGTAAAAGGCTGGAATACAAATAGGAAAATACGGATACAAGTGTAAGGCTTAACTTTCAGTTCGGATATCCATTATTCGCAGTTTTTATAATTGAAATCCTTAACCGATCCTAAACTTACGGATTTTTGAAATTTAAATCCTTATCCTAAACCTCTGACTCGGTTAACCTAATTTTTCGATTCGGATTTACAGATGACAGATTGGATATCGAATTGAACGAATTTTTTGCCTGCCCCTAAATAGAGATTTATACATTTTTATTATACCTTAGATGTCTTTGCATTAACCTTTTTCACATACATATTTTAAATGTAGCACCGTGCACCCGGTGTATTTCAAATTTTCTTCCATATTTTTTCCATGAATAGATTATTTCTTTTACCAGAAATAAGACTCACAAAAATCTCCAGAACTGTATCTATAAAAGTCACAATTCGGTCTGATCCTAAAGTAAAAGCCAACGGTTCAATACAATTTTGGATCTCTTTTTTCGGTATTCAGTTCGGTTCAAGAATTTTCGAGATCTATACTCATCCCTGGGCACATTATGTACTAGTGAAGGCTAGATGAAGTCAAAGCTTTGGTGTTTTAATCATTAGAAGTTTCATATGTGTTAGATGAAGTCAAAGCTTTGGTCCCAACCATATGAAACTTCCGATGTTTTAATCATTAGAAGTTTCATCTAACACATATGAAACTTCTAATGATTAAAACACCAAAGCTTTGACTTCATTTTGGTCCTTGCACTTTACTACATATATAATTGCCTCTTTTTTCCATTGGTCAAGTCAAAATGACCCATAGTGTAGCAAACTCAAAATGAAAAATGTATGCAAGAATTTAAATTGTATAGAACGACCTTTCTCATGGACCACCACATTGGATTTTACAAATCACTATTTTTTGTTATCTTTCTCTATCTAAACAACCCACTTCTCTCTCCTAAGCCAAAGTACTCCTAAATCAGAAAAAAATTTGAAAATAAACATCGCTTAGAATATCATTTTCATTAGCTCAGTAGTTAAACCTATTATTGCAGTGGTCATATTAGTTAATGTTAAAATGGGTCATTACGTACTAATGCGTAAAGAGGCCATAAAGTCAAGTTTAGAAGTTTATGGGTCATAATGTAATCTACCCTTATTGATGTTATAAAAAAAATGTTCTGCTATGAAAATAATTACTTGTCAATTAACCGTTGGATCTTTACTTTATCAATTAGTTTTCTATGAGAATGTGAATATGTAACTTCTTACGGCTATATTAACGAATTAAACAAAAATCAGTTAGATGTTATGAATTTCTAAATATTTAAAGTAATAATCAGCTAAACAATTACAAATAAGGGGCCAGAATATAAGTGATAAATGTTTTGGTAATGAATATAAGTGATAATGAACTGAAATTTAGTTAGTGATACGTTGAGTCTTATTTAAATTACTTTCTTTTTTTTCATTTGATAAGAAGCTTTTTTTTTTTTTTTTGGTGAGGATTTGATAAGAAGATTTAAATTACATATAATTAAGCAATTCCAATTTTTCGTCCCCAAAAGTTCTTTTCGTCGGTAATAAAAATGAATAACATTCCAGCTAATTGTTGGAATGTTACATCTCCAGGCGTTTTGGTCGAGCAAAAAGCGCCTGTGACTCAGTTTCTTAGCTACTCTGTCCCGCTTTTCGAGCTGCAGCTTGCAATCATTCTCGCAGTGGCTCATGGATTATCTTTCATTCTCGGCCGATTCGGAACCTCTACTTTCATCTCCCAAATCCTTGTAAGTTATTTTTGCATATATGCATATATTTCTTTTTACATATATACATATCAGAGCCTGCTAGCTCAATTTTAGGATACCTGTACATGTCAGGTCCTATAAACTTCACACTTGCCCGAAAATCGGTAACCAATTACAGATTTGCTGATTATCTTTTTATTTGTTGTCCAGGCAGGCATAATTCTTGGGCCAACAATACTGGGGCGATTTAATTTTCTGAAGGAAATTGTTTTCCCGAAAAACGACAATTTCATTTTCCCTGACACATTAACCGAAGCAGCCTTGTTTGGTTTTCTTATGCATTTTTTCTTAAATGCAGTAGACATAAATTTAGCATCAGTAAAGAGATTAACGGGAAAATTCGCGATAATCACGGGCTTAGCGTCGGTGATAGTACCTATAGGCATCGCTATAGGATTGTTTGTACCTTTCTATGGGCATTTCTACCAAATGGATTCAGTTAAGGAAGCCATAACAATGTTGTTTGTGCAATGTTTCACTGCATTTTCTGTGGTTGTTCAAGCACTTAAAGAGCTCAAGATTCCGAATGCCGAGATCGGACTTCTACTTCTGTCTTTGGCAATGATTTCTGGTGGAATTAGTGTACAAATGAATGCAATTGCCTCATTTTTCAAAGTTCAAAAAACTTACACTTATGCAGGACCATATATAGGTTTTGTAGTTGTTCTTGTATTCATAGTTAGACCGGGAATGAAATGGATAGTTAGAAGAACTCCGGTGGGATCCCCTGTTGACTCCTCCATCACTTGTGGTATTATGTTAATGGGTTTGCTATGCGAAGTTTATTTACAGAAATTCGGCCAGACGCCGGGGATTGGGGCTTATATGTTCGGATTAATTGTACCAGCCGGTCCGCCTTTAGGATCTTCCTTTGTTCAAAAGTTTGGACCTTTTAACTACGCAGTGTTCTTGCCTCTGGCGATTGTTGTATCATCAATGAGGGTGGATTTGACTCTCATATATACTCATTATGGAGAGATAAAAATATATGTGTTTTATATTATTGTAATTGCAATTGTGAAGATGCTCTCTTTTTTTCTCCCTATGGTATGTTGGGGGATTCCACTTTCTGATTCAATGTTATTCGCAACAATTATGAATAGCAAAGGTACCATTGAGATGGCAGTGTACCTATATGTATTCCACACCAAGGTAATTTTCTCAATTTCTTCATTTCTTGTCTACATCATCGAACTATTGATCTAGCGGACGAATAATATGGTGAGCCAAACATAGTGTAATTTCACGCAAGTTTTAGAGTTGCTGGGGTTGTGTTGGTTGGAAGGTCACTAAAGTGAAAACTCCCTAAGAAATTTTTAACACGTGCTGAGCACATCATTTCATCCATATATAGACTAATAATTTGATGTTACATCATATAGTTCAGAGTCTAGGATTAATTACATCATGTTAATATTTTATTAGTTAGTATGTAGTGGCGAGACATCAAATAATTAAACCAATACATAGTTAGACATGGTATAGTAGACAAATAATGTTGTTTTCTTATTGATGCAGTATCTATCGGCGCCAGCCTATGCCCTCATGATTGTTACGACATTAGTGACGTCTATTGTCGTCTCCATCATAGTCAAAAACCTGTATGATCCGTCAAAGATCTATGCGGGCTACGCTGATAGAAGTGTCACAAGTTTGAAGCCTAAATCACAACTCCGAATGCTTGTTTGTGTTCTTGATCAAGACAACATTTATTCAATCACAGGATTTCTTGATTGCTTTCATCCTACCAAAGATAGATTTTTGGTTTTACATGTTCTTCATCTTATTCCGTTAACCGGTTTCAACACTCCTATGATCATACCACACAACAAAAAGAGCCCTGTTTTCGACGATTCTCCATCGGATAATCTCATCATCTATTTCAATCAATATGAGCAGCAAAATTTAGAAGGAACGTCGATTTCTACTTATACAGCAATTTCTCCGTTTTCTTCAATGAATGAGGATATATCTATTCTTGCATTCGATCAAGTTGCATCAGTCATTATCCTTCCGTTCCATCGGAAATGGTCAATTCATGGAAGAGTTGTATCGGAAGATGTAAATATTAGGGCAATTAACCAAAAGGTTCTTGATAGGGCGCCTTGTTCAGTTGCAGTATTCTTGGATAGGGGAAAACTTGGTCGTCGAACAAAAGTATCATTGCCACTAGGATCACCAATCTCAATCTGCATGATATTCTTAGGCGGCAAGGATGACTGGGAGGCGTTGGGATTGGCTAAAAGAACAGCGGAAGATACATCTTCGCAGCTGACGATAATGCATTTTATGTTGAACAATGCAGCAGAGAAGGATGTAGAAGCAGCACAGGACAATAGAAGGGATGAAGATGAACATGAAGATGAAGATAAGGAGGAAAATGAAGATCAAGACCATCTTGATGTGAAAGCCTTAGAGATTTGGATGAAAACTTATCAAAAAAATCAACCGAGTGTACATAATGTAGAATACATGATGAAATTTGTTAGCAATGGGTCTGAAACTTTGGCGGAGATAAGTTCTATCGCGGATAAATTTGATCTATTTATAGTTGGAAGAAGATACGGTATTGAATCCCCTAAAACATCTTGCTTATCGGATTGGGTTGAAATTCCCGAACTCGGAACTGTCGGTGATATTCTTGCATGTAAAGATGTTGATACTAAAGCTGCTGTTTTGGTGGTTCAACAACAGAGAAAATTGTAGCTAAATCTCTCATTTATCTCCGACTTCGAATTTCGAAAATATACAATTTTCAAAATTTACCGATGGATACTTTGTTATAACAACTACATTGAAAGTAAATAATTCTGCCCATTTGTGGGGCATTCGTTTTCGGTTAATTATGTTTTTTTTTTGTGCTTCTACTTTCTACAATCATGGGATTCGAACCCATGACCTCACACTCCTTAATGAAATGTAATAACCACCAAGGCATTGCTTGGTGGATTGGGTTAATTATGTTAAATTAGGAGATCTAATTTGTTCATATACTTTGTAATCCGTATTGTCACGAAATTTGTATCGGAATAACTATTTATTTATTCTGTATTCGAATTGCATCCTACTTCAAACTAATAATCCATGGAAATGTTATATTTGTCCCATTTGAATGCACCCCTCAATAAGATAAACTTAATGAGTTCCTTACAATACCCCCAATAACTTGTATAATGTAATGTCGACCAATATAATATTGAATTGTATAATTTGTCAATGGTGCTTTCTATGGTTACTTTGAAGTAACCATTACTTTGTTTTTATCACCATTGGATCACATCTCATACCACTAATCCAATGGTGATAATAAACAAAGTAATGGTTACTTTGTTTTTTACAAAGTGACCATAGAAAAACCCTTCGTCAATTATATGTTTTTAGTCAATTATTTACAATCCCTACCACATAAATACTATAATATACTCTAAATTATTAACAATAGGTGTTAAAATATATTATATATCAGACAAATTATTAGTTAGGCACGTATATATGACATGGTTACAAAAACTTATAGTAAAATTTCTTCATTTTCAAAATAAGTTATGAATCTCCAAATGAATACTTTCATTGACAAAAGTTTTTTCTATTTTAGAGACGCTTAGTTGAATCACATGCAAATTGTTGGTCTGTTGTTTTAGTTGAAGCGGACTCTAAGAATATTGTTAAATCAATGGCTCACCCACCAAAAGTTTTTTCATCTTTTGTTGTCATAGTAAAAAAAAAAATGTAAGTTTATGAATCTTTCCAAATGCTCATTAGTTTTTGTTAAAAGGTCTATTTATGTAAAGATGCATACTATGACCAAATTAACGTCCTGTAATACTCTCGAACCTTTTCGTTAATATATCTCCTTTTATAGTTGAGAAGAAAATGGTCAAAATAACTCGTGGTGCGACAACGTTAAAATAAAAACATGAAAGAATTAACTACATTTCTCGTGGACCACCACATTCGATTTTACAAACCATTATTTTTTCTTTTAATCTTTGTCTATCCAAACAACTCAATTTTCTCTTGTAGCCAAAATAATCTCATAAAAATTTCAAATATAGATATTTCTTAGAATATTGTTATCATTTAGCTCAATAGTTACCATAAAGTCAAGTTGTGAACTTTATGGACAATAATTATTTGTCAATTAACCGCGGTTGTACCTTGTTTTTTCAATTAATTTATATGATTATTTAACTTCTTACGGCTATATTAACAAATTAAACAAAAATCAGTTAGATGTTTTGAATTTCTTAATATTTACCGTAATAATCAGCTAAACAATTACGAATTCAATTAAAGAACAGGTTCGAATATAAGTGATAATGAACTGAAATTTAGTTAGTGATATGTTGAGTCTTTATTTAAATTACTTTTTTCTTTTTCATTCGATAAGAAGATTTAAATTACTTATAGACTTGATAAAGAATTTACCCAAAAAAAAATAGACTTTATAAAGAATTACATGGAATTAAGCAATTCCTCTTTTCCTCACCAAATGTTCTATTCGTCGCTAATAAGAATGAATCCCGTTACAACTAATTGCTGGAATGTTACATCTCCGGGCCTTTTCGTTGAGCAAAAAGCAACCGTGACTCAGTTTCTTAGCTACTCTGTGCCGCTTTTCGAGCTGCAGCTTGGGATCATTCTCACAGTGGCTCATGGATTATCTTTCATTCTCGGCCGGTTTGGAGTCTCTACTTTCATCTCCCAAATCCTTGTAAGTTGATCTTTTTACATATATGCATATATTTCTTGGCTTAATTAGCTTGTTAAAAATAAGAGTTTGCGGGTTTCTTAACTCATATCATAGCCTGCTAGCTAAATGTTAGGATACACATAGATGTCGAATCCTATAAACTTTATAAACTTCACGCTCTGACCGAATATCGGTAAAGAATTGCTGATTTGCTAATAATTTTTTTATTTCATCCAGGCAGGCATAATTCTTGGGCAGACAATACTGGGGCGATTTAATTTTATGAAGGAAATTGTTTTCCCGAAAAACCACAGTTTCCGTTACAATGACACAATAACTGAAGCAGCCTTGTTTGGTTTTCTTATGCATTTTTTCTTAAATGCAGTAGACATAAATTTAGCATCAGTAAAGAGATTAACGGGAAAATTTTCGATAATAACGGGTTTAGCGTCGGTGATAGTACCTCTAGCCGTCGCTCTAGGATTGTATTTACCTTTCTATGAGCAGTTCAAGAAAGACATATATTTCAATCAAGAAGCCCTAACAATGACTTTTGTGCAATTTTTCACTGCATTTTCTGTGGTTGTTCAAGCACTTAAAGAGCTCAAGATTCCGAATGCCGAGATCGGACTTCTACTTCTGTCTTTGGCAATGATTTCTGGTGGAATTAGTGTACAAATGAATGCAATTTCCACATTTTTAAGAAATCCAAAATTTAACGAAAATATCGGAGCATATATTGGTTTTATAGTTGTTCTTGTATTCATAGTTAGACCGGGAATGAAATGGATAGTCAGAAGAACTCCGGTGGGATCCCCTGTCGACTCCTCCATCACTTGTGGTATTATGTTGATGGGTTTGATATTTGAAGTTTATTTACAGCATTTCGGCCTCACGCCGGGTATTGGGGCTTATATGTTCGGATTAGTTGTACCAGCCGGTCCGCCTTTAGGATCTTCCTTTGTTCAAAAGTTTGGACCTTTTAACTACGGAGTGTTCTTGCCTGTGGCTATTGTTGTAGCAGCAATGAAGGCAGATTTGACTCTTGTATATACTCATTTTGGAGGGATAAAAATATACGTGTTGTATATTATTGTAATTGCAATTGCGAAGATGCTTTCTTTCTTGGTCCCTATGGTATGTTGGGGGATTCCGCTTGCTGATTCTGTGTTATTCGCAACAATTATGAATAGCAGAGGTACCATTGAAATGGCCGTGTACCTATATATATACCACATGAGGGTAATTTTCTCAATTTCTTCATTTTTTGTCTGAAATGTCTTCAAACTTAGTCTGACGGGACGAATGATATGATGGGGCAAGCATATAGTATAATTTCTCGCAAGTTTTAGAGTTTGTTTGGGGTTGGAGGGGGTCACTAAAGTGAGAAATTCCCCAAGAAAATTTTTGGAATGTGCTTAGCACATCATTTCATCCATATGTCGACAAATAGTTTTATGTTACATCGTACAGTTAAGAGTCTAGGATTTACATTTAATTTAGATACTAATTCATTTAAAACATTCAATTAGTTAATTACATAATATTAATAATTTATTAGTTAGTATGTAGTGGCTAGACATCAAATTGTTAAACTGATACATAGTTGACATGGTATACTGGACCTATAATAAAAAATTTCTTTATTGTTGCAGTTAATAAGGGCACCAGCCTACGCGCTCTTGATCGTTACCACATTATTGACGTCTATTGTCGTCTCCATGATAGTCAAACACCTGTATGATCCGTCAAAGATCTATGCGGGCTACGAAGACAGAAGTGTCACAAGTTTGAAGCCTAACTCGCAACTCCGAATGCTTGTTTGTGTTCTTGATCAAGACAACATTTATTCAATCACAGGATTTCTTGATTGCTTTCATCCTACCAAAGATAGATTTTTGGTTTTACATGTTCTTCATC
This sequence comes from Euphorbia peplus, assembly GCA_028411795.1. Classification (NCBI taxonomy): domain Eukaryota; kingdom Viridiplantae; phylum Streptophyta; class Magnoliopsida; order Malpighiales; family Euphorbiaceae; genus Euphorbia; species Euphorbia peplus. The sequence continues at coordinate 29,157,955 of CP110843.1, forward strand.
TTATTCCATTAACCGGTTTCAACACTCCTATCGTCATGCCACACAACAAAGAGAGCCCTGTATTCAACGATTCTCCATCGGATAATCTCATTATCTATTTCAATCAATATGAGCAGCAAAATTTAGAAGGAACGTCAATTTCTACTTATACGGCAATGTCTCAGTTTTCTTCAATGAATGAGGATATCTCGATTCTTGCATTTGATCAAGTTGCATCGGTCATTATCCTTCCGTTCCATCGGAAATGGTCAATTCATGGAAGAGTTATATCGGAAGATGTAAATATCAGGGCAATTAACCAAAAGGTTCTCGATAGGGCGCCTTGTTCAGTTGCAGTATTCTTGGATAGGGGAAAACTTGGTCGTCGAACAAAAGTATCGTTGCCACTAGGATCACCGATTTCAATCTGCATGATATTCTTAGGCGGCAAGGATGATTGGGAGGCTTTGGGATTGGCTAAAAGAACTGCGGAAGATACATCTTCGCAGCTGACGATAATGCATTTTATGTTGAAGAATGAAGCAGAGGAGGATGTAGAAGCAGCACGAGAAAATGGAAGGGATGAAGATGAAGATCAAGATCAAGATGGAAATGAAGATCAAGATCATCTGGATGCGAAAGCTTTGGAGATGTGGATAAAAACTTGTCAAAAAAATCAACCGAATTTGAAAAATATAGAATACGTGACGAAATTTGTTAGTAATGGTTCTGAAACTTTGATGGAGATAAGATCTATAGCAGATAAACATGATCTATTTGTGGTAGGAAGAAGATACAGGATTCAATCGCCTAAAACTTCGTGTTTATCGGATTGGATTGAGGTTCCGGAACTTGGAATTGTCGGTGATATTCTTGCGTGTAAAGATGTTGATACTAAAGCTGCTATTTTGGTGGTTCAACAACAGAGAAAATTTAACTAAATCTCTCATGATCTCCCTCTATTAGAATTCTGAAGTATAAGATTTTCAGAATTCACAGTTCAAAAGTGGACACTTTCTTATAACAACTAAACTCAAAGTCTTTCCATTTATGGTGTTGGGTTGGGTTAATTATGTTCTTTTAGGAGAAGGCTTTTGTCCATACTTTGTAATTTGGATTTTACGAAATTGGAATCGGAGTAACTAATTTTTTATTTTATTTTATTTAATGTAGTTATAAAACTCAATTAGACATTCATTCAATAATTCAATTCATGTAGCAAATTTCAGTTCAGCAAAAAAGAACAGAACATTAGTCTAAAATATAGTAGAGTATACTAATTTCTCATGCGAACTAATAATATTTCATTTTTCATTTTAACACCTTCATCAGGAACCAATGATGACTATCAAGAAAAGACTACCGATCAGACAGAATATTCTTTACGATCATTGTCCAGAAAAGAGTCGAAAAAACAGACCACACATCACAAAGATTCTTTATCATCATCAAGAAAAGGGACTACAGATGGAAGTAATTCATTACAACCATTATCTGGAAAAGGGGAACAGGACATGGATCTTGAAGATTATTCACCAGAGTCAACTTCACCGAAAAACAAAGACACTATAGATCCAGGAGATCGGTTAGATGAACATGAAGAGATGAAAATACACATGATTTGTACCTGCCTGAAGGTGGACTATTTTTTCAGTTCAAGGAACGGGTGAATCAGCTCTGCAGATTCGTTAGGATTCAGTTCGAGGAAAAGGAAGATTTCGTGGATTATACAGACAAGAGTATACATCAATTCATTCAACCTGTGGAGACACTTCTCCATGCTGGAATTAAGTTCAAGAAAAGGGAAGATACGGACAGTTTTCTCGACATTGATTTCAGTCAAGGAACTCTTAAAATTCCACAGATGGTTATAGGTGATATGATGAGTAGTTTAATACTCAATTGCGTAGTATTTGAACAATGCTATAAGCATGGTTCAGAGAATTTCATAGCCTATTTTAGTTTTATGGCATACCTCATATACACAACTTTTGATGATGCCTACCTGAGATAAAAAAACATCATTCAGAAGGGATTAAATTATAATAAGCTCTGCTTGATAAAGACACATTAGTGAAAAAAGTTCAATATAATTATATAGGAATCTGTGATTGACCCGCAAGTTATGGTGCATAAGGTACATTTCGATCCCTTCACACTAAGAAAATTCAACTGTAAGCTTGAGAGTTGGGGAGAAATTAATGGAGGAGGAGACAGAGTCGACTCATTCAGTAAACAGCAACCAGAGACAAGAACATGAAATCAAGCTTGAGGGACTGGAAGGGCTATACTCATTGAAGGAAAGAATAAACAAAGCCCCGAAGCTGCTGAACCCCATAGCTGCTCGGGAATCTGTTCAATCATTCGAGTTCCCCGAGATATGATGGAACTTGATCCAAGCTCCTTTCAGCCTGAAACAATTTCCATTGGCCCTTACTACTATGGAGATACACGTTTCCGGATGATGGAGGAGCACAAATGCTGAATCCTCAGTACTTTTCTTGATGAGATTCAAGGTTTTGGTGTTGTTGTTGATCATCTTTACAATGCTATAAAGGAAAAAGAAGAGCAGATAAGGGGTTGCTATTCGCAGATCATTCAGTACAGCAGCGGTGAGTTGATTGAAATGATACTTTTTGATGGTTATTTCATCCTCACGCTTATTTGTGTTGTGGGAAGGATGATTATCCCGGAAGCTGAAGATCCTATATTCAACTTTCCACGGAGAATATCTTCAGTGACTAGGGATCTCCTAATATTAGAGAATCAAATTCCTTTTTTTGTTCTTCAGACCTTGTATGATTTATCTATCGCAAATAATATCGAAGTTCCTTCCTTGCAGGAACTTATCCTGACACTATTTGATTATTCATTGCCGAGATCTAGTAGTAAAGCAAGGATTTTCATGGCGAACATATACTCGACTTTTACCGGTCCACTTATATCCCTTCACCAGAAATCATCAATGATCAAGAAAAACGGTTTATGGAGCTGTTGTATCAATGATATTCAGTTCAGGAAAAGGGAGAAGCAAACATTTCAATTGATTCAACCTGTGGCGAAACTGCTTCATGCTGGAACTAAGTTCAAGAAAAGGGAAGATACGGAAAGTTTTCTTGACGTTGATTTCAGTCATGGCACTCTTAAAATGCCATATCTGGTCATAGGTGATATAATGGGTATTTCTATACGCAATTGCATAGTATTTGAACTATGTTATGGCTATCGTTCAAAGCATTTCATATCGTATTTTAATTTCATGGGATACCTCATGAACACAACTTCTGATGCTGGCTTCCTCAAGAGAAACAAATTATTGAGAATTTCAGAGGAACAGATAATGAACTTGTGTATTTCTTCAATGAGCACGGAAAGAACATTCCTTATTAAGTTAATGAGGATTATCTCACCGAAGTGACTAAGAAAGTGGAAATTTACTGCAGAAACAATAGACATGTTGAAATGGCAGCATTCAAGCGCAAGTATCGTGGGAGTACATCGATTATGTTTTCAGCTTCTACTGCTTTTTTACTTGTTCTTCTCACTATTCTTCAGGCTTTTTATACTGTCTATGGAGTATACTACAAAGCCTAATAGTTGTGCCTTTTCTTCTTTACAATGTTTAAATGTACCAGCAGTTGTAATATGATTTTGAAATATATGTACTCGATATATTATATACTGATCAAAGATAGAAATTTATGAAGATTTTGATGCTTAAATCAACCAAAGAAATACTGCATACAAAGTTTTCTCGAATTTTTTCAGTAAAAGAACAAAACTGAACTATTTCGGGTTCATAGAAATAGCAGAAAAGCGCAGATTGCTTCAGGAACAAATACTGAATATACTACTATACTACACATCATGAAATAACGAACCAAACAACAAAACGAGTATCTTCAGAAAAGCATCCAATGCAATGCTAGTTATTTTGGCATAATCAGGCATCTAAAATAAGCAATTTAGGAAGCAATTATCAACTAACCACTCGAATGAGATCACCAACAACTTGAGGATCAGCAATATGAAGACCAGTGCTTTTGAGAAGTCACATAAGGATAAGCCCCAAAAACAATGTCCAAAGCGGTAGCTTGTTCACCTCCAACCAAAATCTTCCTTTTCTCTGCAATGGAATCATTCATTATATTATATAGACCGAATCAGCAACGAACGGTCCCAACCAACCTCTCTCCCTGAGCATTTCCGGGGTACATTTAAAACATCGGAATCTTGAAGCTGTATCTGACAATAAAAGAACAAGCTTCTGAGGGAAAAGATATATGTTTCTTAACTCGGATACTCTTATACCATTGCGGATTCCCTTGCTATATAGTATGCAAAGTTAATCCCAAGTTCGAATAATAATTTGTAGAATCATATCAATCGTCTGTAACAACAGGAAGAAAAAAACACATAAATCAAATATTAGGATTGTTACTGTAACGTCCTGCCTCCGTACATGTAGATTGATATTGTCTACTCCGAGCCAAATTCAAATTGAGTCCCACACCTTTAAGAAAACTCGTCTAAGTGTATTAGGAATTCAACTAACTAATGAGCCCCATAATCATTTCTTCATAACAAAATAAACTACAGTCACTTATTTAACAATTTATAAAATGATTATTTTTAGAATTTACCCAATCATTTACATATTATAACCCATGTTGCATCGATCAATCTCTTCTCTCCACTATTTATGTATGAAGGGCTTTTTTTCGTTTAGGAATATTAAAAGAATCTTTTGAGATTGGAATCCTTTGACTTATTCATGCCCTTAAATTTACCAAACACAAAAAAACTCGATTGATTCTCTCAACTTGTACGAAACCGTGTTTTTCTTCAATTTGTAATATCACTGAATGCAAAAAGAAAATACATATTAGAAGAAGCATGTTGAGATTGAAATCTTTTAGATTTTTTAGATCTTGACCCTTTGACTTATGATTGTATGACTTTTTTTTCTTGTATGACATACAATGTTGAATTGGTTGAATTTGACTGAATAATTAAAAATTTCAAAATTGAATTTTATTGAAAAAGCATGTATACATATTAAAGGATAATTAATGATTGTTGACTATGATTTTTTTTGGTTAGTTTCCGCTATTTGTTGAAATTCTTAGCCACAGCTGCTATTTATCCATCAATTGAGGATATTTTCTGTAAGCTCTTTTGGAAGCTTAGTTCAGTAGCTTACTGAAAACACTCACCTCCAAAGAAAACAAGACCTAACTTTATTTAAAAAAATCAATTAACTCTTTAAACTTTCATCAATCCTAATAAATTTCTCAAACTTTCACAACTTGCTTAAAAGATGGTCAATTGTTCTCTCTATATGCCAGTGTGTACAATATACAAGAAACATGCACAACAACCAAATTAGAAGAAAAAAAATAAATGTTTAGCTAACCAAATAGACAATGTTAAGAGAATAAACTCAATATTATATAACAAGCTGAGAAATCAATTTACTAAATCACATTTAAATGCAAGGGGGCAATCAAGTATTTCTATCTAGCTGAAATAAGCTGATGTAAAAACAAAACAGGGAAAAGTATAAATAAAATTTTTATAGTTTTAATGTTTTGTAAATAGAGGGATGTGGTTTCATTTTTTGCAAAAGGAGACATGTGGTTTACAAAAGTGACAAAGTAAAAGAATTTGACTAAAATTGTTAGTTTTTGATGACATGTCATATTGACTTTGATGATGTGGCATGATAATTTGTTGACTTTGAAGACGTGTTATAATAAAATTTATTTTTTTTTTATGACATGTCATGTTGACTTGATGATGTGGAAATGTTGTTAGTCAATTTCTTTTGTTTGTCAACTTTGTAAACCACATGTCTCTTTTCGTAAACAATGAAACCACATACATCTATTTGCAAAATATTGAAACCACAAAAGTTTTGTTTGTACTTTCCCTTAAAAAAAAATATACAAAGACTTTTTTTTTTTTTTAATACGAACATGTCACATGTGAAAGCAAGTAGTAGTTTTGACCCGTAAATTATGCTACGTAGGTGTACTTTCATTTTCATGTTGTATTTTCCTGTATATCTCAGAAAGAAAAGTCAACTGTAAGCTTGAGAGGTACGAAGGAATTAATGGAGGAGACGTTATTAAATCATTCAGCAGCCAGCGGGCAGAATGGAGACAATGAAATCGAGCTTTTGATCGTCCCGGATAAGGAACCAGAACGAGAACGGCTATGGTCACTGAAAGAACGAATAAAGAAAGCCCCGGAGCTACTGAATAGCAGAGCTGCTCAGGAATCTTGTTCAATCATTCGAGTTCCTCAAAATATGATGGAACTATACCCGAAATCCTTCCAACCTGGAATAATTTCCATCGGGCCTTACTACCATGGAGATAAACGATTTCGGATGATGGAAGAGCAAAAATGCCGAATTCTAGGTGCTTTCCTTGATAACATAAGAGAATTCTGTGTTGATCTTGATCAGCTTTACCAGCCTATAAAGGAAAAAGAAGAGGAGATAAGGGATTGTTATTCGCAGAACATTGATAGATACAGCAGCTGTGAGTTGATTGAGATGATGATTCTTGATGGCTGTTTCATTATCCACCTTCTTTGTTTTTGGGGAAAAGTATTCATCCCTGAAGTTGATGATCCTATTTTCAACTTTCCATGGATGCTATCTTCACTGACTAGAGATTTCCTATTGTTAGATAATCAAATTCCTTTCTTTGTTCTTCAAACTTTGTATTCTTTATGTCTGGGAGACCATCTTGAAGTTCCTTCTTTGCAGGAACTTATCCTGACACTAATCAATTATTCATTCCCAAGACCTAATTCAAGTGTACTTTGCGACAAGTACAGGAATATTGATTGCAAACATATACTCGATTTCTATCGCTCCACTTGTATCCCTTCGCTGGGAATCGATAATCAAGAAAAGACTTTATGGAGCTGCTGCTGGTGGCCGTGGTGGTCTTTCCTGTCATCCTCTGGAAAAGAAAAGGCTACCGATCAACAGAGAGGTACTTCTTTACGATCATTGCCCAAAGAAGATACGAAAAATGACATGGGTTCATTATTATCACCGTCACCTTCACCTTCACCGTCACCAAAGAAAGAGACTATAGATGGAAGTAATTCATTAGAATCATTATCTGAAAATGTGGTGGAGACTGTGGATCTTGAAAGTAATATACTGCAGGGCGAAAGAAGTACAGATCTAGAAGATTGGTCAGACAAATATGAAGAGATCAGGAAAGGTTCGGTGGAACCCCTGCCTGAAGGTGGAATATTCCAGTTCAAGAAATGGGTGAAGTACCTCTGTGGATTAGATGGGATTCAGCTCAAGGCCAAGAGTTCAGTTCAATTCATTCAACCTGTGGAGACACTCCTACATGCTGGAATTAAGTTCAAAAAAAGGGAAGATACTATTATTCACATATTATAACCCCTATTACATGAAATCTGTCTACTTCTCTCTATTTGCTACGGTCTGCATTTATGTTATTTCTTTTTTATCAATTTTTTGGAAGATTAAAAGTATCTTTTAATCACATACTATGATACTATTATTCACACAATATCAGCAATGAAGTAGTTCATCCCCGAGGCTGAGCATTTCCGGGGTATATTGAAAACCTCAGAATCTTGAAGCTGAATCTGATAATAAAAGATCAAGCTTCTGAGGGAAAAAATCCATGTGCATGCAGTAACTCGGATACTCTTATACCATCGTGGATTCCCTCGTCTGCAAGTACCAATAACTGATTTAGCTCTCAAGATCCAAGCTTTCCTGGTTCTTGAGACTCAGATGAAAGTCTAGTATTATCTACAACAATGAAACTTAACCGGGCTTCATCCGAGCAAATCCTGAACCACAATCATCATCCTTACAATCATATTAAATCAAATGATGCAAGTTTAGAGAGTTACATGTGCATTAAACCAAAAATAAGCTTAAACTATATGCAAGTCACTAAAGTTGTCTAAAACAATAATTTTAATCTCTCGACTTTGGAGACAACTTAATAAGTCCTTCGAAATTCATTTATATTTTTAGAAATCACTTCCTTTCTTTTCTTGGTTTTAAAATAGACTATTAAAATGTGGAAGTATTGAGTTTTTATTTGATGTCATAACATTGAGTTGGTAAATATGAAAAATAATAATTTTAATGTCAATTCAGTATATTGCTCTTTTTTGAATATCTGCAAAAAAAATTCCTTTCTTTTCGTTCTTTTGTATCTAGCTTTGGAAAGAAATCTAGCTTTTGGTTCAATATATTGCTGTTTTTTTCAATTTTTTCAATTTGGTTATTAGGTTTGTACATATTTACTTATGGTTATTTGGGTAGGAGAACGCCTAATCAAACTTGAAACAGAGTGATATGAGTTTATCAAAGATTGAGGAAAATACGGTGATAGATATAGTATGGAGTGAAGGGGAGAATTTATGTTGCTGACTCGAATTGAGCTTCACGGTTATTTATAATGTTTAATGTTAGTTGATCCAAATCATTTTAGGAGTAAGGCTTTGTTGTTGTTGTTGTTGTTGTTATTACAAAGTAATGTAATAGTGTAATGTTGACTTACGGTTAATGAAAAATGAGTTTACCTTGTAAACGGAAGGATGTGTAGTTTCAAATCTAACTGGGGGGCAGAACATGAATTAAAAACACTCATTTTTCGTTAATGAGCTTCGAAATTGCACCATCTGGTAAACTTTTGGCCTAAGATTGTATATCTATAACCATAGAGTTAAACATGTACGTTATCCGAGTTTTCCTTTTGGTACTTTCTTTGACATGTTGTAGATTAATTACTGATTTTGAAGCCTTGAAACTTTTTATCCCCTTTCTCGAGTTTGTTTTTCTTTCTTGTACTAGTGCTCATGATTTCTCTGATTACATGTATGAAAATTGATTTTTGAGCTGCATTACCAATATAACTGCATTCATAGTTATTAATGGCGACGTCATGGCCATGGCAGACCAGGCACAGCCCACGGCTCCATTTTCTGGCCATGTCGCCATGGTGCGTCATGAGCCTCTAATAACTATCACTGCATTACATTGATAGTTTATGAATAATATAGAATACAAGTTCCCAATAAATCGTTTTGCGATTCAATTTATTTTGAAATTATTCTGTTCTCTATACAAGTTTCCCAATAAATCATTCATTACACGGATTGAATCAGCAACGAAGGGTCCCAATATTTCTCTCCCTGAGCATTTCCTGTGTATATTGAAAACCTTGGAATCTTGAAGCTGTATCTGATAATAAAAGAACAAGCTTCTGAGGGAAAAAGTCCATGTATCGATATTGTGTACTCAACGCCAAATTCAACATATCGAGTCTCACGGCTAAATGCATTAGAAATTCAACTTAATAAGCCCTAGATATCATCTCTCTACTTATAATGTGTGATTCAGTTCGTTCACATACTATAATACAATATAGTATTAGTATTTTTTGAAAGACAATATAGCATTAGTTAAAGTATTTATCAGTTCCATATTATAATACAATATATAGCTGTCAAAAGAAAAATACAATATAGCTTCCAAAAGTAAAATACATTATAACATTAGTTATAGTATATATTATTATTCACATTAAAAAGACAATATAGCTTCCAAAAGAAAAATACAATATAACATTAGTTATAGTAAATATTATTTCACATGTTATAACCCCTATGACATCAAATCTGTCTACTTCTCTCCACTTGCTACGGTCTGCATTTTTGTTATTTCTTTTTTATCAACTTTTTGGAAGATAAAAAGTATCTTTTGAGATGATAAATCCTTCAGCTTATTTATGCGTCTATTAAAATTTATCTGAAAAATGCAATAGAATTTCTCCTAATATTGATAGTTTTCTCAACTTGTTTAAAACATGATTTCTCCTAATTTTGATAGTTTTCTCTAAAATTGTCTAATTCTTCTATTGTTTGATGTGGTATTGAGTGTAAGCAATACCACAAATTATTCAAATTAAAAAATAAAAAACAAATATTTAACCATTGAAATAGTTAATTTTCAAGATACTTTTTGAATAAAACGGGAAGCAAAACGAACATTTTCAAAATAGCAAACTCAACCATATAAAGTATATCTTTCTCTCTCTAGCTAGCAAAACGAACATTTTCAAGATACCGACATAAGACATTGTGTAGTTACAAAAATGGCGACAGGACTTATAGCAACACAACTCGTGAAGCTTTCAAAAATGTCGGTAAACATTTAGCTACACGGAAAAACGTCGTCAGGCCATAATTTTTTGCGTCACAATAGACCGTTTTTCTTGTAGTGACATTAACAATATATGCAACTTTTCAACAGAGCTAAAATTAATATATATTAGGTGAATTGTCAATTTCATGCTGCATTTGCCTTTATATATCAGAAAGAAAATTCAACTGTAAGTTTGAGAGGTAGGAAGGAATTAATGGAGGAGACATTGTTAAATCATTCAGCAGCTAGCGGAGACAATCAAATCGAGCTTTTGATCGTCCCGAATAAGGAACCAGAACCAGAACGAGAACGGCTATGGTCTCTGAAAGAACGAATAAAGAAAGCCCCGGAGCTACTGAATAGCAGAGCTGCTCAGGAATCTTGTTCAATCATTCGAGTTCCTCATAATATGATGGAACTATACCCGAGATCCTTCCAACCTGGAATAGTTTCCATCGGGCCTTACTACCATGGAGATGAACGATTTCGGATGATGGAAGAGCAAAAATGCCGAATTTTAGGTGCTTTCCTTAACAAGGTAGGAAAATTCTGTGTTGATCTTGATCAGCTTTACCAGCCTATAAAGGATTTAGAAGAGGAGATAAGGGATTGTTATTCGCAGAACATTGATGGATACAAAAGCTGTCAGTTGATTGACATGATGATTCTTGATGGCTGTTTCATTATCCACCTTCTTTCTGTTTTGGGACAAATAACCGTCCATGAAGCTGATGATCCTATTTTCAACTTTCTGTGGATGCTATCTTCACTGACTAGAGATTTGCTATTGTTAGAGAATCAAATTCCTTTCTTTGTTCTTAAAACTTTGTATTCTTTATGTCTGCCAGACCATCTTGAAGTTGCTTCTTTGCAGGAACTTATCCTGACACTAATCAATTATTCATTACCAAGATCTAATTCAAGTGTACTTTACGACAAGTACAGGGATATTGATTGCAAACATATACTCGATTTCTATCGCTCCACTTGTATCCCTTCGCCGGGAATCGATAACCAAGGAGAGACTTTACGGAGCTCCTGCTGGGGGCCGTGGTGGGTGAAGTACCTCTGTGGATTAGATGGGATTCAGCGCAGGGCCAAGATTTCAGTTCAATTCGCGAGTTCAGTTCAATTCATTCAACCTGTGGAGACACTCCTACATGCTGGAATTGAGTTCAAAAAAAGGGAAGATGTGGACAGTTTTCTGGACATTGGTTTCAGTAAAGGAAAGCTTAAAATTCCACATGTGGTTACAGGTGATATAATGAGTAGTTTAATGCTCAATTGCATAGTATTTGAGCAATGTTATCAGCATCGTTCGAAGCATTTCATATCGTATTTTAATTTTATGGCACACCTCCTAAACACAAGTTTTGATGCTGGCTACTTGCGAGAGAAAAAAATTATTGAGAATTTTGCTGGAACAGATCTAGAACTTGTGAATTTCTTTAGTGAGGTAGGAAATAGCATCCCTTATTGTTTTGATGATGAAGATTATCTGATGAATGTTACTAAGGAAGTTGAAATTTACTACAGAAATCCGAGGCATGTCGGATTGGCAGAATTCAAGAAGACGTATTGTGCGAGTGTATGGATTGTTTTGTCAGCTTCAGCTGCTGTTTTAGTTATTTTTCTTACATTACTTCAGACTTTTTATGCTGTCTTCGCATACTACAAGCCTAACAGTAATTAGTATGTAGCAGTACCTTTTTCTTCAGTATTTTCTTTCTAGATGTACCTTTGTGTTTACTCATATTTCTCTTCGAATAATATTGGTGTTATTTCTGGACTTTTTCTTCTTTTTTTTCCCCATTGGTGCTAACGTAGTTAGGATTAAGATGAGATTGTTCTAGCTTCAGGTCACGCACTTCTGCTTTTTAAAAAAATAACATTGTTACATGTTCTGAAACGTAAATACTCGGTGTAGACCGATCAGGCAGAGAATTTATGCAAGTTTTGATGCCTTAAATCTACAAAGACATCCAAACAAATGCTTCACGGAAAGTTATCTCAAAGTTACATTGATGAAGTAAAACAAGCACCATAAACACATTATCCATTTAAATTTTCAGTAAAAAAAGAACATAAAGGAACTATTTCGGGTTCATAGAAATAGCATAATAACACAGATTGGTTCAGTAAAAAATAGTGAATAATATTATCGATAAATTTTAATAAAATATTCATTTATTGAATGACTAATAATTTCATATAAGATAATAATTTTGTTCGGCCTAACCATATTCATTTATAGAGGTTTTACTGTATTTATAATGTGTGATTCGGTTCATTCACATACTTTGGTACAATATAGCATTAGTTAAAGTATATATCATTTCCATATTATAATACAATATATAGCTGTCAAAAGAAAAATACAATATAACATTAGTCATAGGGGAGGGGATCATGTGTGACAAATTAATTTGGGTGTGACAAGGATTTTAGTGTGTGACAAGAGGTGTCAATTGTGTAATTAAACGGAAAAAGATTGCATAATTTGAGGGGCATACACGTGTATGGTGAAGGAAGCGGACTAATGATGTCAGCGCTGATATCATCGCATGAGAGAGAAAAATCTTTTATTTCTTTTCTTTAAAATACATTTCCCCAATGATCCCGAACTCGGTTTTCGAAAATTTTTATACCATTAGACTCGTATTAATTAGCCGGTCATTTTGAGATCTATTGTAGTCAAATAAAAACGATTTTTTTTTCATTTTGGAATATTTGGTAATGACTTTACACTGAAAAACTTATCAACGATATTCTAAAACCGTCCAACGATATTCCAAAACTGTCCAACGATATTCCAAAACTATACAACGATATTCCAAAACTCATCAAACGATATTTCAAAACTGTTCAAAGATATTCCAAAACTATACACCGATATAGATAAAGAACTAGAAAAAAAAATAGAGAAAAGTTGATTTAGAATGTGATATAGATAAAGAATAGAAGAATATTTAATCATTTTTTGTGTGGAAAGAAAAATATATTTCTTTTACATTATTGCGAGTCCATCTTAGTGTTCTTGCTGTCTTCACTGCGGAAGGTCTTCCACTACCATAATTATCCATAACCTTGAACAAATGAAGTAATCATTTCACTAACTCCTAACTTGATAAATCGGATAAATAATGCGTATAAAATAGCAACACCAGCAAGTACATGTAGCCAAGTCTTCACATATGAGATGGTTTCTCCTCCTCTCTGTAATCCAAGCTCCTATACATTTTGAAATCTATTTTTGCGAGACGTTGCTCTAGTCATTGATGGTTTCTCCCTTGTATATCCGCTGAGCAGAGTATTTTCAGTGTTGAAGGAAAATGCAGACGAAGATGAAGAGGGTTTTGTATAAGGCTTTTTAGTTGGGCTTTTGTCATCGTCACACCATAAAATCTTGTCACATTTAAAGGACTTGTCACACCTGATCCCTCCCCTTAGTTATAGTATATACTATTATTCACATATTATAACCCCCTATTACATCAGATCTGTCTACTTTTTTTTTGAAAGGCAAAACAATATTATTACGAAAGACTAGAAAGCTCGTTACAAAGAAAGTCGGGAGGTACATTAAACCATTCACCCCGACAATTAACATGAATAACTTGCCTAGCTAAGAAGTGAGGAGGGCAGTGAAACAAACGCTCTCTAACATGGTTTAATTGCGGCAACTTCGAAACGGAGAAACAAACGCCCCCTAACTTAACTTTCCCTTCTTCCTTCCTTGTTGCTACAGGTAGGTAAAAACACTGCAAATTTATTTTTGTAATGACAATCGTAATTTGAATATCTGCAAAAAAATTCCTTTTTTTCCTCTCTAATATATCTAGCTTTGGAAAAAAAAAATGTAGCTTTTGGTTCAATATATTGCTGTTTTTTTCAATTTTTTCTATTTGGTTATTATGTTCGTACATATTTACTTATGGTTAAGCAAACTTGGAATAGAGTGATATGAGTTTATCGAAGATTAGGGAAATACGGTGATAGATATAGTATGGAGTGACGGGGAGAATTTATGTCACTGACTCGAATTGAGCTTCACAGTTATTTATAATGGTTAATGTTAGTTGATCCAAATCACTTTAGGACTAAGATTCTGTTGTTGTTGTTGTGGGCAGATTTAGTCTACATGTACAAAGCAATGCAATAGTGTAACGTTGACATAATGAGTTTACCTCGTAAACGGAAGGATCGATGTGTAGTTTCAAATCTAACTGGGTTGCGGAACATGAATTAAAAACACTCATTTTTCGTTAATGAGCTTCGAAATTGCACCATCTGGTAAACTTTTGGCCTAAGATTGTATGTGGGGGCCTCTCCTCTATAACCATAGAGTTAAACTTGTACGTTATCCGAGTTTTCCTTTTCGTACTTTGTTTGACATGCTGTAGATTAGTTACTGATTTTGAAGCCTTGAAACTTTGTATTCCCTTGCCCGAGTTTGTTTTTCTTTCTTGTACTAGTGCTCATGATTTCTCTGATTACATGTATGAAAATTGATTTTTGAGCTGCATACAATATAACTGCATTCATAGTTATTAATGGTGACGTCATGGCACATGGCGGACCAGGCACAGCCCACGGCTCCATTTTCTGGCCATGTCGCCATGGAGCGCCATGAGACTCTAATAACTGTCACTGCATTACATTGATAGTTTATGAATAATATAGGATACAAGTTTCCCAATAATCGTTTTCTGATTCAATTTATTTTGAAATTATTCTGTTCTCTATACAAACTCAGCTTATCTACCATTGCTCTTGTTTATTGGAATTATGTTTTTCATCTCTTGTATAAATACTTGTACTTGGTTACAATGCTGTTTATTGTTAATATAAACATACTTTACAGCCTCTTAAGACATTCATAATGAAACCATGAAAATTTTGGTTGATTGGGTCTTATTTATCTCAAAGAATTAGGAGAGAATGAAATGAAAATGATTTCAACAGAGTAGATAAGGCGACGTTACAACTGTTTGATGCTAGAATCTTGAGTGTTCACTGTTATCAAAGCTTGCACTTTTTAGAGTTTAAAGGATTCGGGGAAGATGAAGTCTGTTCTAGGAATTGTGGTGTCTAATAAAATGCAGAAATCAGTAGTTGGTAGCAGTTGATAGATTGTTCCACAACAAGGTATACAACCGTTACGTCAAGCGCACTTCCAAGTTCATGGCCCATGACGAGAACAATCTTTGCAACATTGGCGATCGAGTAAGTACTTATTAAACTCTAAATTTTCTGGTATATATCTATTACGCTACAGCGAGCACTTTCCGTTAATATATATGGTTTGTTATTCTGACATTGTCATTTTAGAAGATCAGGACCTAATTGATTTATATACTGATATACTTTGTGATAATCGATTTCAGGTTAGATTGGATCCTTCTAGGCCATTGGGCAAGAGAAAGAACTGGGTTGTTGCTGAAATTTTAAAGAAGGCGCAAATTTATGTGCCCCCGTCTGCTGATGTGGCTACTGCTTCAAATGCTGCAACTCATTTACCAAATCCGTCAACCTCTTAAGGTTTTGTCAGATTCTCTATGCATTATACGTTCTTTAGAAAATCCGGCTTCAAATACTGAGTCTGAGTTCCATTGCATTCATGGACAAAAGGTTTATAAATTATGGATGTTGCATCTTTAAATGTTGATCAACACATATCATATCCATGAGTTATATAAACTTGGTTTTCGATTTGTCTCGCAGTTTATATGCAACGATATATGGTAACATATACTAGTCTATGTTAATGGGAACACTGCTTATATGGTTTAGTTGGCAGTCGTTTACATTAGATGTCCATGTTTATGCAAAATGTTCCCTTGCACTCAACTGATGAAAATCTGTGCTATTATTTTACCCACGAATTGAGACTCATGTTATCTATTTTTCCCGTCTGTTACAGGCCATCTGATACGTTTAAGGGGAGAGTAGACCGGGAAATACCCTGCATTATGGAAGCAAACTCTAAAAAATTTAGTACTCGGAGATGGCTACCTTCACGTGCTGTCAATTGTCTTTGGTCCTATAGACAGATGAAACATAGAGGAATTTCAGTTAATTTGTTTACAGTGTGTACTGCCATGTTTTGTTCGGGTGATTGGAACTTCATCAGACAATTTTGTAGTTACATTCCTCAAGGACTAATAATATTGCAAAATGGACAGAGGTCATGACAGCAATCTCATTCCCATCCTAACATATCTCCATAGTAACTCTGTAAAAGACAAAAACACCAGAAAGCCAGAGTTTTGTTCACAAAAACAACATATAACCTATTTGACTTCCCGGTTTAAAGATCAGGCACCTGCTGTTAAATATACAAATAGGATATATGATATCAATGCCAACACTGTTTTGTAATGCTCTGTTATCCTTTTGATTGTAAAATAAAATTCTTCAAAATGGCAAATAATGGTTTAGTAGAACATAACAGATTCAGAAACCAACCAACATCTATCTTCATTTACAATAAAGCTAAAATTAAGCAAAATAAACACTTGCTACCCACATCTTCAACGCCGCATACCACCTTTTCAGCCAACACTACATATGATTCCGCTACGCACAGTAAGAGGACACCCTTAGGTTTGCATTGCTTCAGCATGGTAGTTCTCTAATTCCTTATCTAGCTGATCTGCTGACTTCTCAATTGGCTGTTTCTTCCCTCGACCTCCCCCACGCCCACGCCCTCGACCTCGCCCCCCTTCATTCCTCAACCCTCCACCATTTCTCAACCGTCCGGCATTTCTCATACCCCCACGTCGGCTTGGACTGCATGAAAGTTATAATACCACGTAAACATTCTCGCCTCACAATGATATGATCATATATTTTATACAACAGCCTAACAAAATATGCAATCTACCCGAGAAGCACATGAATAAAACACGCCATTTCATTGTTTTAACTAAAATTCAACATTTTATATTGGCAAATGTTGCAATAGCTAGCTAACATATTAGCCCATTCTAAAAGACAGACAAACACAACTGCAAACATTAGTCCACAGGATTACTTTGTCGAGAATGCATTAAAAAGAAAAAAGGCTTACCCAAATCCACGATTACTAGGAGCTAAGCCTCTTCCACGACCTTGGCCAGGTCTGCATAGTCATAAAGCAAAACGTCAATGGAACTCAACAAGCTTTCAAAGAAAACAATAGAATAACTTCACAAGCACAGTGTCCGAGAATAACTTCAAAAGGCATTTCACATATCAATCTTCAATATAAGAGAATTTACAAATATTTAAAAGGAAATGTTAGTGCTCAATTCTTATTTTCTAAATGCTACCGAAAAACCAAATCATGCAAGACACCAATGAGTATCATTTTAAACAGCCGCTGAGAACAAGTTAACCAAATATATCTAGTGCAATTTGACACTCAATTAGAATAGATCTCTAGTTTAGAAAATTGGCACCGACAATGTCTAATAAATTATTGTTAGCATAATTTAGAAGACCAAAGAATTACGTACGTCATAACAACTGTCCTCTTCCTCCTCCCATTTACTCCAGTTACATTAACTCGGGCTGAGGGAGGCACTTCTGCAGGGGTGGCACCCACAATTTCTAGCTTCATGGGTTTTCCATCTAATAAAACATTGTTATATTTCTTGAGAGCTGCAAAAGCATCACTTCTTCTTGTATAGACTACTTCAGCGGATCCCTGTAAAACAAGCATTAAACATTAAATAAGTCGTCAAAAGAGTACAATAACCAGAGCAAAGAAGAATTTACTGGACATGAAAACTAACTACAACCCATCAACTCAGCAAAGACAGAACATAACTTCAACAGGAAAAAAAATACGTCAGACCGAATCAAAAACACGTGGAACAAGCTTTAGACAGTATATTCAAGCAATGACACCACTATTGAATAGGGCGACAAAGCCCAACTCGTGTGAGTAGGCAGTTGTTAGGCAAGAAGCTCCATGTGTTGAAAAAAAAATTTTACATTCAAACTTCCCTCTTAATGTTCCCAAGTGTATTTTAATAACTCAAAAATGGACAGTTAGTATTACTAGTGTCAGCAATCATGCATTACTGGGTTGTAGAGAACCACCAAACAGCCAATATACCTTAAGCATTAAGGGCTTCTCAACTACCTTCCATCATTACATAAGCAGTACACTCAACAATTTCTTTACCTTATCGAAAAACTATATAATTAATTTATGACACATCTTGCAAAAGAACACATTACTATGATCAGTTGATTCGTTTTGGTCTGATGTGAAAGATTCCCTAATTTCCTAATGGCATTCCCCAAAAGAAATTCCTCATTTTTCAGAGGCTTGTCAAGACAGACAATATCCATCAAAATAAAAAACATCAAATTAGAAGTTAATAAATGTGACAGCAAACTCACACTAGAGCGACCAGTGTTATCGTAGTGAACAGCATATCGTTTCAGATCCCCAACCTCAGAGAAGAGCTCCTGAATTTGAGCAAAAGGAAATTTAGATGCCCATGCTATGGATTGCAGATAACAACTAAGATGAAGAAAACATATAGCTTTGGCTGTACCCTTATATCATCATTGGATACTCCATAATCCAAGTTAGAAACATATATCTTGGTTCCAATTTCTACTCCGGTGATCCCAGCAGCTCTAATGCTATCTTCAAGCAAATCATGTTGCCAAGGCAGATTCCTGATTCCACGAGGCGGCTGATGACAGCAAATAGAACACGTCAGCTTATAACAACACAAGACGACCTCTCTTCAAATCAATCTTAGCAAAGATCCCCACAAGATTTAAAGAACGGTAATTTAGTAAAAACGCAACCATGCAGCAGACTTCAGGAAACTGAAGTAACAAATGATAGATAGGAGTAAGAATTCAACCCACTGCATGTGATACATTGGTGCTATATCTTTAGAACTCCAGTTCTGAAGTTAAGCGAAGGAGGCTCCTTTGCAAAAACACCATGAACTAGGAGTGAACAGAGAGCCCGCATTGAAGAAATTCCACATAGCAAGAGGATCCATCACAAACTCCTCTTCTAAACAAGCGGCATTTCAAGTATTACAACTATATAGCACCAGTTACATGTGGATCTAACTGCTAACTGATGTTATGCTACTGGTGAAAGCTCTATTCCAGAAAGTTCAACTAATGAAGCCCCATTTCATTAAATGCTGTTGATAGCATAATTACGTAATAAATATCCCGAAGAACACTTCAGCATATATTTTATGAGATCAGATCTGTGGAAAATCCCCAATATTGGCCCACAAGAGCTATAAAATCCCAAGGATGATTAAACATGCAGTGGCCAGTAATACTTTATAGACTGCGCCCCTATGTTACACGGACACTCTCTTTAGTAGTGTACCCGTGTCCATGCCTATTTTCATTTTAAAGCTATTTCATGGCGGTTATGTTTTAGAAATAATATTCCCCATGTCCGTCCCCGGGCACCATGGCTGAGGCCAATGTAGCTTCTCCAAGAGCTGAGAACAAAATAACATTACAGATCCTCTGCATTTATTGAGTTTATAAATCATTAGTGGAGATCGATCCTCTTGCAGTTGGATTTCTTAAGAATTTCAGGTTCTCAACGACACACATATACCATCAACAGTTTTGAGCTTGCCTTGGATATTTTGTATTGTGATGGCCGAGCATTCACTGAAAGAGGACCTTTGCGCATAGCTCCTGGCACTCTTCCACCATTGAAAGACACAGCTAAGCCCCGTCCACGACGGGCCCTACCACGGCCTCTACTACCTCTCTCTTTGCTCTTCTTAATTATGTCATCAAGAGACATATCCACAGGTGTAGCCATTACTTATGAAGCAGTCAAGGGAAACCTGCAAATACTGCAAAAGGAGACGGACTAAATTATTTACATCAGAATACAAATCAATCATACAACAACAAAAATAACAACAAAGCCTTATTCCCAAAATGATTCGGAGTCAGCTAACATGAACCAGCATAAAGAACCGTAAACCTCAGTTCGTGTTGGCAACATAAATTTTCTCCCACCACTCCGTCCTATTTATCCCCATACTTTCCTCAATACCTATTACACTCATAACGCTCTCAATCACTCTTCTTTTACATGGCAAAACGACCTTAGTCGATTTTCGCTCATCTTATTCACAATACATTCTAATTCCTACTTTCATCCTAATAATTTCATTCCTCACCCGATCTTTTCTCATATGGCCACACATCCATACGGTGGCATCTTATGAACGTGACATTGTTTCACTGCCCAACATTCTGTACCATACAGATCAATCATACAGTTAATATATTCACCACACCAATCTATCTAAAATCAGGTATTCAGCAAGAGGGAAAACAAAAAACAAATCAAACCTCAACATTTATTCGGGCGACAACTTCATCAATTACATAACCCCTTTTCAGATTTGAACATATATTTCTCAACAAAAACCCCATGAACTTGACCTAATTAAAAAAGCACAATCCAATCCAAAAGAACAAAAGTTGTTAACTTTATAACCTAATTAGCACCTAAATTACTCTAAACACGCGGATCTAATATCAAAATATACTTATGAAGATCAAAATCACACAAATAACATGCTGAAAAACACAAATCGAATCGAAACCCTAATTAACACAAACGTGAAAAACAAAATTAGGGTTTGAGGATAACGCGAATTAAAAATCGTACCTGCAGAGAATGGAGGTAGCGGAGAAAGATGGAATGATAGAGAGAGAAAAAGAGGGATAGAGAAATTAGGGTTTGAGGATTGCGAATTGAAAAGGGGGAGAAGATATAATGGAAGAAGAAGTTTCCGGGAAAGATATTAAATTTCTGAATAAAGGCTGTGCTTTTATTGTTTAACTTATTTATAATTCTACTTTTTGTTTTATATTTACCCAATCTTTATGTTGCGATGAATATATTTCGTAAAACACGCAATTAATAACACAAAAGAATATATAATGGAGCAAATACAAACATTTTCAATAGGCTTAAAACTAATGCTTAAACAATACATATCTAACTATAATTTTATTAGATACATCATACATACACGGATTCAAGTAGTGGATGTTAGAGATAATTTTATTCAACATTTTTTAGGTGTTAGGGTTGTTTAGGACAATTTACTATTGTTGTGAAAAAAAAGAAGTAGGTTTTTTTAGTATAACGATTTTAATGCTATTATTATTATTATTATTATCATTATTATTTTGTGGTAAGTTAAAAGCTACTGACCAAACTGCCCCTGAGCACAATCTTTCATATTACAAATTTTCCCTCCAGTTTGCAAGAATCAATAACGGTTTTTTCCAAAACATTCTAACCATCTCTCTCAAAATCTCCAAAACCCATTTCTTGATTTCTTCAACAATGGAGTATCTCAACTTATTAGGCAAAAAGATCGATCCTTTAAAAATCTGCATCATTAGGGGTGCTGGCTTCATTGGTATGAACCTTTGCAAGCAGCTCATCGAAAAAACGCCTCACAGTGTCATAGTTCTTGATGTTTCCAGTAAGAAAATCGATGATATCCTTCTCGATGATCGAATGGAGTTCCACAAGATTGATATTAGGACCGACTGCTCTCGCCTTGAGGCATTTGTCAAGAAATCTGATCTTGTAAGTGTGTTTACTCGAATTCTACTAATCCGTGTTTCTGATTTTCGCTCTCTTCGTTCATATGGTTTATTCGTTCGCATCCATCTTGAAATTTTGATGAATTGGCTAGTCTGAAAATTCTTTAATTGCAGTTGCTTCATACTTTTTTGAATTGATGAGCTTTCGATGAATCGAGCTTGAGTCGAATTCTGTTTGTGTTTCTTCTTTCTTATGTTTGATGTTAATCGCTCCTGATATAAGGTTTTTGATGTGTAGATAATCAATCTTGCGGTTTTTCGTGAACCAGCTGATGATTACAATTCCATCTCAATTACACGTGCCTTTCTCTATGAGACTCATTTGGTGTGTAATCAAAATTTCAATTTTTTCTGGAATATGTTTGTTCTTGGTAGTTTGGGATCTGGGTTTGACGTTTTCTATCAACAGATTGCGTACTGCATTGACAGCGCCAAACGGTTGATTCATTTCTCCACATGTGACGTCTATGGAAAGACGACTGAGAGCCTATTAGCTGAGCACAGGCTTGGACGAGAGGTTCAGTTTCTGTCGGATATTGATGCATTTGTGGTCAATGAAATTCTCAGGGTTTTATAGTGTTTTTAGTTCATTATGACCGATTTAGTGAACTAGAAACACCACAAAACTGGAAATAGTTTCAAATTCACTGATTTTACGTAACTAGGGGCGGTTCATGATTCTTTCTCTTATTTTTCAGAACCTCGAATTCCTTAATTTGAAAGAAGATGTTTCTCCATGCATCTTAGGCTCAGTTGTGGATCCTAGATGGTCATTTGCCTGTGCTAAGCAATTAACTGAACGACTAATACTCGGTAAAAAACAGTTAATAATGTTCAAACTTGATTATTATCCGTCTTTCAGTGTAATGTAACGTAGTCTCTGTGATGCAGCTGCGGGTATTGATAGTGGCCTAAACTTCACCATTGTAAGACCTTTCAATTGGATTGGTCCAAGATCGGATCTCATTCCAGGTACTGATGATGACCTCCGTGACGATGTCCCAAGCACTCTTGCTCATTTCACTCAGGTATACAAGGCAGCCATGACAACTCGTATTGCTTTGTTCTTTGAAATACTTTTGTTGCTAGGGTTTTTCCTGATTTGTTTTTGTATCAGAATCTCTTTGAAGGGGAACAACTCAGCCTCGTTGATGGCGGATATCATCAAAGAACCTTTTGCTCTATTGACTATGCAGTAGAGGCTGTTATTCTGATAATTGTAAGTCCATTTTCACAACTCATGTATGTCCATGAAAATGCATGCTTTATTGTCTCGTTGCGTTTAGGCTTCAAAATCCCATTATACTATTAGTGCGCCTTACATCTTTAATAACTATGTCCATGAAAATACGCATTGATATTCGAGCTCACAAGCTACCTTTGTCAGGATAACCCGGAAAAGGCAAATGGACAGATTTTCAATGTCGGTGAAGCAAATGAGATTACTGTTAGAGATTTAGCAACAATAATGATGATGGTATGCAACTTTCACATAACTTCGATTTAGCAAATCAACTTTGGCAGAAATATTTCAGAATTACATTCCTGCAATTTGCAAAAGTTGAAAAGTCGTTTTTTTAAATTCGGAAACACGTTTCCACAAGCAGATCAATGTTAATCACATTTCTCCCACATTTCTGTTTCCCCTAATTTATCAAACCCTTCACTAATGCACAAAATCTTAAAATGAAGGCGTATGCAAAAGTTTCAAATGTGCCCCTCGATGATTTGTCAACATGTGATGTGAGTGCCGAGGAATTCTATGGTAGAGCCTACAATGTCTGTTACAGACGCATCCCTGACGTGACTAATATGACCGAGCGGCTAGGTAAGCAATGATTTGTCACATTTTAGTTTTATCATTCATAAATAAACTAAAACACTCTTCTGAATTCTGTTCTGATATGCATTTTTAGGTTGGGGACAAGAGTCGTCTGATCTTGAACATCTTCTGGAAAACATCCTTGCATATCATGCCAAAATACATAATTCTCCGAGTCCGCCAAGTTAAAAGCCTCGAATTGGCTCTTCTTCAGACACAGAATAAAGAGAGAGAATTATAATGTATGTTTGTAAAGGAGTGGAATCAAAATAGCTAGGAGCTCGATAAATTTAAGGAACTCCAAATTCGTCTTTGCTTCAATGAGACTTGTTAGAGAAATTAAAGTCATTTTTTGTTTGCAACAGCTACAACATAAGCATTCCAAGAATTTTGTTGTTCAAAAGTTTTGACTTCCTCGTATTTTATGTCTCGACCTACACCGAATCCCTCTGTTGATTTGTTATCTTCGGAGTCTGGTGTCTGCCAAAGCCAAAAGTGGATGGATTGAAATCCAGCCTCTTCTAAACAGTCTCTAATCTCCGGCAAAGACCACCTGAACACGAGCATTCATTATCATTAGGGAAACATAGTACATAACATATTGAGCCAAAAGATTTGATAGGAAAATACAACTTACAGTCTCCAGCTGTACGAAAAAGCATGTCGGAACTTTTCTGCTGCTTCTGGAGATGAAAGTGGAGACTTATCCTTGTTTTGCGCTCGATTATGTCGAATTCAGCTTGCTCCCAAATATACTGAGCATAATCATCGAAAGTTTAGTTATTGAAGACGGAACTATAAACAAGTAACTGTAACAAACAATATACCGTGAAATTTGGAAATCTTCTTTGGAGTCTTAGCTTGCCTTCTGACGAGGTTCCGCCATATAAATCCATCACGAATATACCGCCCTTTTTCGACAGGGTGTCAAGTATATGTTTGAAATACAAAACCAGATCTGCTCGTTTGTGGAGACAGCAGCAGCTAAAATTGAAAGCACACACAATGTCTCGGGAGGGTAATGGAATGTTTCTCTTTAAGTGCTTCTCTGGATTGTCTTTTTGCTCTTCCAATGTAACTTTATCGATCAGTTCTTGGGGCTCGATTCTAAGTAATTTAGCCTCGGAAGGTTGCAAGACATTACCATGAAAGAGAGAAATTCTGGAGCTACAATCAGCTCCAATTTTGTTAACGTTGTTCTCCATGCACCATTTTAGCGCCTCGACATCCAAATCAACTCCTATAGCAGTTCGTCTCGAGTCACTTCTAAGCCATTCAGTGCTGTCAAAGGCATAAAGATTCTCATATTAGCAGATATCCAAAATGCAGTCTGAGGTACCTTTTCGGGAGAGTGTATTTACAGTTCACAATTATCACAAGCTAGGATTACAACACCGCTGAATTTTAAAAAAGGTTACGAAATATTCTGGGATCATCGAAGATATTTAAGCATATGGTTCCAATTTGCATAAAATATGTACATACAAACCAAAATACATGATAGCAGCAGGCCAGATACATGAATTCATGAAATAGCAAGCTAAAAATCAGTTGCTCCTTTCAAAGATCAATTCTCATTACATGATGGTTGTTTTACATACTTCAAACCTTCATGGGGTAAGTAAACGGTGAAATGAATTTGCTTTCGTGGAGAGAGACGGAGTAAAGGATCAATACAAATAGCATATCGTCTTTACAAATATGGAACAATTAAGACATTCCTCCCTCACATTCAAGACTAGACATCTACAATGTGACATACTGCACGTTTACAGGTGACCCAACACTAGATTTTAAGGTTTTTGGTACTATCTTAAATTTGTACCGAACTCGCCCCTGAAGATTGTCTCATACTCATAAACAACGCATTACTTGACACACCACTACACTAGACTAGAAGAAGGCTCCTATCATCTTAAATTTACAAAACTACACTAGACTAGAAGGCTCATATCATCTTAAATTTGGGTCTAACCCGTCTCGGACGGCTAAAAGGGCACTTTGAAGTACAGAACTACCTCATACTTATAAATAACACAATTCTCTATAGCTAGCCGATACATAACATACCCCTCATGCCCAAGACAGGACATGTAAAGCGGCAAGTTTTGCAGTACTTTCACATTTGCAAGTAACCCAAGACTAAACTAACAGCATTGAAAGGATGAATGGACTTGTACTCTATAATGCACGAAAACACCTCGTTGATAGTGTTTTCACATTTAGTTCCCGTTTCGGAAACAAAACCTCCCAGAAGCTAGTACGAAATGTTTACAATACTTGAACATTTGCAAGTGACTCAATACTAGTACTGAACTTCTGATGCATCTTAAGCTTGTGATCTAACTCACCTCTAAAGGCTGAAAAGTACCCCTAAAATGGAGAAAAAACGTCTCATAACATAAATAACAACTCGCTTCATAGATATAGACAATATGGAATATATTTAACAAACAAGATAAATAGCAGAAGCTGAATGAGAAGAGCAGTCCCACAAAAATCTTCCTGAAAATGAAGAGGCACTCTGCCTCCAATGTACATCAAAAAGAACTTCTGCAAATAGCTTATATCTCCTTTCGGCGACTGCATCAAATTTCAACTCACAATCAGTGGCACCATTTATACCCTGGTATATATAAAACATTCCACAAGATTTTCTATTCCCCAGAGTGAAAATTTGCACTGTAAGTGGTGCATTTTGTCGAAAAGAGGAAAAAATACCATATTTTGAAGAAAAATGTAGATTTTTGACGAATTTATAATTGAAAATCAGCTTTTCTAGTAAATTTGGAATTGAAAACCGAGGGGGCCAAAATATAAGAAGTGTAGTTTCAACGGACGGGAGGACCAAAAGAGGAAAAAAATACATTTTTCTTTTGTTGAAAAAGGAAAAAAGTAGAAACTTTTACCTATTTTTTACACTATTTTATAAATTTCTGATAAATTTATCATCGAAAATCAGCTTTTTTAGTAAAGTTGAGAAACCAAGAGGGCATATAAGTGTAGTTCAACGGATAGGAGCAACACGAGTAGGTGTGGTTCCGGGACTAGTTACAGCCCTGAAGACAATCCATTATAATCATTTATGTGACTCAACAACAAACTGAATCAATTAAGACTCCGTTATGATTAATATATTACACAAACAGAGGCTCATCCGACCATTCTATAAATGGCATTGTCAGGACTCAAACTCAACACTTTTCGATCACAGTTACGGAGTCTAACTAATCTCGAAAAGTATCTTAACGGAATAGGATTGTTTACTATATTTTAGATCCTAAGTTAGCAATGTGGGATAATTTAACACGTATTAAATCAAAAGCTCGAGCTAATAGTTGAGGTTGACAATTCAGCTACTGATTCGGGTTGAGAAAATGAAGAAGAAGAAGAGTCATCGTCGTGGAGGTAGTAGGAAGCGCCACGTGCTCCTCTCTGATGCTTCTCCCTCTTCCCCATTTTCTTCCTCCTTGCTCTGGCGGCGCGCACTTGCCAGACGTTTTTCGTATCAAAATAACCTTTTTCTACAAACTTATTTTTTATTTTTGAAAGGTCTACAAACTTATTATTCAAAATAATTTTAACTTAATTTTTATTTTTTAATGGCAAAAAACATTCTGAGGCCCCTGATCTTTCCCTTTTTGGTGCATTAAGCTCTTGATCTTTTATTTGGATACATTAAGCCCTTGATCTTTTATATTTGGTTTTATCAAGTCCTCATCTAACAAAATTGGATGATTTGTTAACTTTCACAAGTTAATAAGATTAAAATATTGTGACACAATTACAAATATAACCCGTTTATGAGGGTTCATTAATATATGTGATTTACTTTGCTTTCTACTTACATTTCTAGACAATATTGTCTTTTTAAATTTGACAAGTATTTTTTCCGCCTATTGGAATATAGTAACGTCGCACCTTATTTCTCAAACGTTTCTCTTTGTCTCTCTCTAAATTAGTACTCTTTGTCTCTCAAGTTCATTTCTGTAATCGTTTCTTCTTCTTCATCATCTTTGCTCTCTTTTTTTCATCGTAGTTCTTCTTTTCAATTCCGGCCCCACAAATTAAGGCCAAATTTTTTATGACTGAAAATTACTGAAGCACATTTACTGAAAAGAAATTATTGAACTGAAATAAACAACCAATAAGTACTAATAAGCCATAAAGAACATGGTCAAACATCACTCATTAGATTTCATCTATGTTTTCATTCTCCTCGATTTCACTTTCGAAATGACTAGAAAATGAGCAAAACAACGATAATAACTACTGAATTTTTTTCATTTTTAAAAAAAATTGTTGAATGATTTATTGAATATTCAATCAATTGTAATTAATTAGGTGTCGCAATATTTCAATTGGTCTTAATAAATTGTGAAAGTTAACAAATCATCCAATTTTGTTAAATGAGGACTTGATAGAACCAAATATAAAAGATCAAGGGTCTAATGTATCCAAATAAAAGATCAAGGACTTAATACACCGAAAAGGGAAAGATCAAGGGCATCAGAATGCTTTTTGCCTTTTTTAATCAAAAAAGTTAATTTATCTTATGTAATATAAATTAGTTTTATTTGTTTAAATTGGTAAGAAAATTATTTTATTTTATTGATTTTTTACAACAACAGATTCTATTACTAAATACTCATTAATTAAATATCTAATGAAACGGATACGATAGTTAAGATGAGAGTTTAGTATCTTAACAAGGGAACATGTAAACGAATTCATTTACTAAATTACTAAAGGTAATCTTGATTCTTCAACGTATCAAAACGGAGATCATCAATATTTATAAACACCATACAAGTTTCCAAAATTAAAATAACACTAATACTTTAATACAAAAAACACGAACATAAAAATTCAAAATCAAATTGAAGTTCGTGATTGAGGTTCTTTGATCTTCCAAACTTTCCACAAAATCTTTTACATCCCATATTGATCATCAACATAATTTTCTAATAATGATATTTAATGTATGTACGTATTATAATTGTGACTACACAATTAACCATGTCATTAATCTCTTATTTAATTCGTTATCTTTTCAACTGATATGAGCTATAAAAATGACAAATTAAGATATTAATGTGGTGAAATGTTACCAAATCATATTGAAGTATACTATCACAAGCAATTATATTACATGAATCAAATGATAAACCACAAATCAAAAATATTTTGAATTCCATACAAGCCTAATAAACTTTAGTTATTGTCTTTAACAAACATAATTTATTTGGGAAAGTATTGTTCATATTTTTACACTCCAAAGTCAAGTAAAAAGAAAAATTAGAAATAAAATTTTCAATATTATAATTTGATAGGAGAAATTAGAAAAATTATTGAAATGTGGTTGTTAATGTATAAAACATATTTAAACTTAACGTTTAAAAAATGATATAAATTTAAATTTCGATAACGAAAAACTTAATGCTTTACATTGTTAATTATTACTTCTAGTATATATATATTGTACTAAAACAGACATATCATGTAAATCAACACATATTATGTTACATTTTTTCAAATATTAAAAATTTGAATTAGTACCATTTTATATATTGCACTTATTTTCATATTATTTTATATAAACATTAATCTATTTTAATACTTTATGTTTGTAATTATTTACATATACTAGTGTGAAATTCCGTGCAATGCACAGAATATTCAACAATCTTTTTATCCACATTATTATACTTGAACATTTGTAATACCCAAATTAATTGTATTTTTTGCAGAAAAAAAACTCTTAAACATATTTTAAAATTTAATTTTCAAATGAATTAAAACCAGCTTAAATTAATTGTTTTTGCTCATCCGTTTTGCACTTTTTTATACAGATTTACATCTATATTTCATTATTTTATTGATCAATCATTTTATAATATACAATTATATACAACTTGCATTTTTAAAACTGCTATAATTCGATTGCAGGTAATAACTTAGTAATTCTAATTCACTTGTATATAATTTCGAATTGAAGTGTTATTGATATAAATGTTTAAGCACTTGTATTGTTATAGCCAAAAACAAAATATAACAAACTTGTAAGCTATATACATATGAATGATGACACATATTTGCAGCTGAATTTTTTTAGATCTATTTAGTTTACTGAAGTTATTAAGTACTTGCAAGATAGTACAATGTGGTCCGAAATAACATATTAATAAAGCAAAACCAAGAAATAAGTCAATAAGTGGCAAATATGAACGATCGGCCAACATGAAGATTACAAACAACCTCATCTCTCTTTATAAAAAAATAAAAATAGCATGCTTTCTCTCTAAAATTGAAAAGCTATAAATTAGAAAGTATTTTCTATCCGGCTCATGATGAACAATAACTTACAAATGTCAATAAAAATACTAACATGGGAGAACACAAAACTTGTGACATTTTAGGCAAAGAAGGATTATATACCATGAAAGTTTTCTTTCAGGGTTCCTCTTGATAAAAAAAAATCATATTACTAAGAGCAAATTTATTTGCTCAAAACAAAACCTACATATGAGTTTAATGTTCTTGTGACACAAAATAGTAAGAATCTCAATTTCTGCGACAAAAGAACTCTTTTAACTGATCTCGGGATGGCTTCAAAACCTTCATTGCCTCCATTGTAGACAATCTCCATAAACATCATTCCAATATGGAAAAAGAAGATCAATTTAATGAAAACACAAACTGCTATGTTTAGTTCCTTTTATAAACTTGTGCTTCGTAGAGATGGTCCTACTTTCTGTGAAATAGAAGAATCAAATATGGAAAGTCACTATAGTTAGAATGCAAATAGTCGGTGTAAACAAAAGAGTAAACCAAAAGATTATAGTTATAAGCTTCATTATTATTTCTAAAATTCAGTTCATAATCACAATTAATCAGATGTTGCAATTAAATTACCACTTTCCTAATAACCAAACATATATTGGAAATTGCATTTGTCTCATAACTCAATGCATTTGTCTCGAGAAAAAAGTTGATGAATAATCATAAGATGATAGCAACAAAAGGCCAATGCTTAATAGATTAGTCTTAATTTCTTGAGTATATGACACCTCACATAAACTTGAATTAGAAATTATAAGCAAATGCAAAGTAAATAGGAACTCGCAAGATTCAAAACAGGCACTCAGCTAAGTAAGAAATCATGTGAAACACATAATTGAAGAAAATATAAACAGAAGAAATGCAGCATCATTTTGAAATATTTCATCCATAATGTAAAACGAATCTAACCTGAAGAATCAAAATGTTAATTGCAAGGATTGATTCTTAAGCCTTGAAACCAGAGTTCAGAAAGGATCAAAGTACAGTGGTGTAAAACAGCGAGTAACCCGCCACATTTCGAAACCTAAAAACCAAAATTGAAAGCTTCTTCTAAACGGATATGCTTCTTGACTGACCTTACAAGGAACTCCTAAATTGTCCTAGTTTCCAAACATACGTTCACAACTTTTGAATTATTCTTCATCGATCTCTAAGTTCATCTACTGATTTAAGCATCAGAGTAAGGTCTCCGTTCAACTACTCATCCTTAGTTTATGTTTGCTCTTTTGCATGAAAGTCAAGATTAGTTTACGCTATAATTATTAGTATAAACTAGAAGTCAAATAATGAGTGCTAGGTAGGTTACCTCGTTGAGTTGTTTGTAGTGGAAAATATCCTCAACGAACAGTGTCTAAGAACGATGATTGAGAGGGAGACGGGGAGAGTGGCAGTCGTCTATGTATGCAACACTAGTTATGGTCGACAGATACTCTATATATAAGGAGGATAGAAATCATTGTGATTCAAATTAAATAAGCTAATTCTTAATCAATTAACTTCTACTCAGAATAAGGTTATAACTCGTATTCAATTACAATTCTAGATTTATTATTTGTCACCAAAACTCAATTAGATAGACCTGAACTCGTATTAATTCACTCGGAACGATTTAAATACGTGCCTATATAAAATAAAACTGATGATTATTGGTCTAGTTTTACTACTCTATTCAATAGAATCCGACTAACTATTGTATATTCTCTCTTTGCTTTATAAAAGTTATTACAAAAAAAATATTTTCTGTAAAATAGATGTATAGCTACGAAAACTTTCTTTGTTGTTGAACCACAAAAACAGCAGCTTTAATATCAACATCTTTACATGCAAGCATATCACCTATAACTCCAAGTTCTGAAACCTCGGTCCATTCAGATAATCCGGAAGTTATAGGCGATTTGACCCCGTATCTTCTTCCTACCATAAATAGATCATATTTGTCTCCAATGGAACGAATTTCCGTTGCGGTTTCCGCCCCATCTTTAACAAATTTCTTTATATATTCTATATTTTGGTTTTGTTTATAAGTTTTCAACATGACCTCCAATGCTTTCGCATCATAATCTTCTCCACCTTCAACTCCATTTTCATCCTTGTTGTTTTCGTCATCCTTACGTGTCGCTTCTACATACTTCATTTCTTTCTTTTGCATCAAATGAATTATTGTTAGTCGTGAGCATGTGTCTTGATCAGTTGTTCTTTTAGCCAATGCCAACGCCTCCCAATCATCTTTGCCGCCTAAGAATATTACGCAGATTGAAACTGGTGATACTCCGCTCACGCGAGTGAGTTTTCCTCTGTCAAACAAGATTGCAACCGAACAAGGCGCCTTCTCGAGAACCTTTCGGTTAATTGCCCTTATATTCACGTCATCCTTTTCGACACTTCCGTGAATCGACCATTTCCGATGGAATGGAAGGACAATGATCGATGCAACTTGGTCGAACGCTAGAATTGAAATATCCTCATTCATTGTCAAAATTGGAGAAATTGATGTATAAGTAGAAATCAATGTTCCTCCAGAATTCTTCTGCTCATACTGATTGAAATGGATAATGAGATTCTGCGACGGGGAATCATCGGATACAGAATTATGTTTGTTGTGTGGTATGATCATCGGAGTGTTGAGACCGGTTAATGGGACAAGATGAAGAGCATGTAAAACCAAGAATCTTTCTCTTGTAGGACGAAAAGCGTCGAGAAATCTTGTAATTGAGTAAATGTGGTCTTGATCATGAATACAAGCAAGCATTCGGAGTTGCGAATCCGACTTCAAGCACAAAACATTTCGGTCATGGAAGCCGGTGTAATTCTTTGTTGGATCATATAGGCGTTTCACAATTAGTGAGACGACAATAGAGGTCAGTAATATGTTAGAGATCAAGACGGAATAGGCATATTCATTTAATAACTGCAACAATAACAAAAAAAAAATTATATTAGCCTACTATACGTCCAACAATATAACAACGTCAAATCAATAGATCGAGACTTTAATCAATAAAATATTAAACTTGAGTGATTAAATATTTAAATAAAATCCAATATAAATAAATCATATAATTACGGGTCATAGATATCACTTTGTCATTTGATGTGTTAATATAATTTCGGGTCTAAGATTTACTTCTTTAGGTTAAGAAATTTATATAAATAATTAAATAAAAAACTTATAGTTTAGTTACAAAATGTTGTATTTAGTTGGTAAGGTATAACGTGACATCAGAGCTTTCGCACATTGATGACATATATATAGTGCGTTATACCAATAGTAAAAAATTCACTAAAAAGGAAAAAAAAAATTTGGAAAAAGTACCTGTCTGTAGCTTGAAAATAGGCAAAGTGACATCTCAATACTGCTTCTATTGGTCATAATTGTTGCAAGAAACACAGAATCCACAACTGGAATTTCCAAAAATATCATAGGAACCAAACAAGATAACATCTTCACAACTCCAATTACAATGACAAACAACACATATATTCTAATCTCTCCAAAATGTGTAAAAATGATGGTTAAATCTGCCTTCATTGTTGTTATAACAATAGCCACAGGCAACATCACTCCATTGCTAAAAGTTTCAAACTTTTCTATCAATGCAGATCCTAAAGGCAGACCGGCCGGTACAAGTAATCCGAATGTGTAAACCCCGAACCCTGCCCTATGAATAAATAGTTGGCAATAAACTTCCGATATAAGAGCCATAATCATAAGACCACAAGTGATGGAAGAATCAACAGATGATCCAGCCGGAGTTCTTTCGCTTAACCAATTCATTCCCGGTCGAATCACGAATACTAGAACAATTATAAAACCAATATATGCACAAGAATTAACCAACAACGTATCCTCCTTTCCCAAAAAAATGGTGACGGCTGCAACAATTTGTGCACTAAGTCCACCTGAAATCATTGCCGACGATAAAAGTAGAAGCCCGAACTCCGCATTCCGAATCTTGAGCTCTTTAAGCACATTAACAACCCCAGAAAATGTAGAGAAACTTTGCACAAGTATCAGTGTTAAGAATTCAAAAAGTAAACCTTGTTTCTTGAAATCCCCAATGAGAGGTTCTAACATTGCTAATCCAATTGCTATAGGTATTAGAACTGACGCTAAACCTGTAATTATCGCGAATTTTCCGGTTAATCTCTTTGCTGATTCTACATTTATATCTACTGTAATTAAGAATATATGGAGAAGAAACCCAAATGAAGCCGTTTCCTCTAAAACTAGAGTGCTTCCAATGGGGAAAACAACTTCCTTCATGAAATCAAATCTTCCCAATATTGTCGGGCCAAGAATTATGCCTGTCTGGTTCACAAATAAAAGCAAATTACATGGTTAGACAGTCAAGTTAAAAAAATAAAAAGTTAAAAAATAAATTTCTTTTAATTATTTCTGCATGAGAAATGAACTCTTAAATGATTCTTTTTGGTGACACTCTTAAATGATTCTAACACCATGTCAATAAATCATTTGACCACAAAACTTATTTACTAAATAGATAAAACCCAAACATAGCTTGTATTAACCTCTCTTAATGTGACTTTTTTTCATTTTTTTTTCAACCAAGAATCGAACTACAAGGATCATGAAGGATCTGTCGACCCTTCGTCCCAAAGAGAAATTGTCGAAAACTATACCTGCAGATGATAATGTGCATCCTAAATACAAGATGGCATCAAAAAATCTGATAAATTGATGTACTAATGTATTTAGCGACAATAATTCCCAAAGGCAGTTTCTTAGTAAGACAAGTCAAAAATCTTGTAGTCATCAGAATTTGCGACAAAATTGATATATTAATGCATTTACCAACAATAATTTCCAAAGACAAAAATTTAGCGACAACAAGTTTTGGTCTGTTGAGCCTCGAATATTTTCACTCGGACCATTTTGTTGCACATTATGGTTTTGACCCGAAAATTCTCAATTTTCACCTACTCGGTCTATGTTACTAACCAAAACATAACTTCTCATATAAGAACCATTAATTATGTGTAACAAAACACGACGACAAAAATATGCATAAACATGAAGAAAACGTACAAGAATTTGGCAGACGAACGTAGAGACTCCAAATCGGCCAAGAAAGAAAGATAATCCATGAGCCATCATGAGCATGATCCCAAGCTGCATCTCAAAAAGTGGCACAGAGTGGCCAAGAAATTCCGTCACAGCCGATTTTTCCCCAATCGGTATTCCTTGAGATGTAACATTTTTATCCGACTGAATAATATCCCAGCAATTAAATTGTGTGTGATTCATTTTCTTGGCAACCAAAAAGGAAGAATTGCAATTGCTTAATTCTAAAACGTAATTATTTAAAGTCAAAGCAGTTGAAATAAGTAAAATTTTGAACAAGAATGTACATTTTATTAACTGAATTTCAGTTCATGATTATTTGTATATGACCCTATTTTTAATTGAATTCTTAATTTGCTTTTTGCTGGCTACTAATCAGAAATTCAAATCATGGAACTGATTTCTGTTTTAGTTGTTAATTAATGTAATATAGCTGGAAGAATTTCTGTAATCTTATTTCTAAATAGAATTTAATTGATCAAATCCAACGGTTAAAAATTAATAAGAGATATTCTATATGTATATACAAATTTATGCTAACAGTAGTATACAACTATTATAAGAATTATTATTTTTATATTTGAGGAAACCTATTATAAGGATGATGGAAACCATAACCTAACCCACATGGTTAGGGGCGGACTTAAGTGGATCGGGTTTGGATCTCGGTTCACTCGTCCTGGATTTTTTTTTTTTGACAACACTCGTCCTGGATTTATTCTAACGTGAACATATATTAAAATTAACTTTTGTGTTGTATCTAATTTAAATCTAAGACATTTGATTGCAGTAATATGTTAAAATTAATCAGTGAGTTTATCTATCAATTTAAGTTTTGAGTAAAATAGTTTATTGAAATACTATCAGAGCATCTTAGACCATCTAATAGAGAGTTCAAACCATAAGAATTCCATTTGTTAGCAGAATTCTATAATATATGATAAGATTGACATCCGTTGTACATTGTTTCAATCCTAAGATGCATTCATACACAAAGAGTGTTAAAAGATATATTCTTACTATTTCATGTAAGTATTGCCCGTTTTACCTCAAGTGTCATTTCTTGAGTTTCCATGTCTTAAAATGGATTTTTATGTACACATTGCTAGTATTCGTAAGTCAATCGTAATACAGTAAAACCTCTATAAATTAATAATGTCGGGACTGGAATATTTCATTAATTTAGCGAGATATTATTATATCGATAAATTAATAATTTATTAATTTAAAGATGTTTTACGTATGACTTTTAAATTTTCAAGTCCAATATACCACTTAGAATATATATTAGTTAGAGATGAAAAACCAAATTACAATATATGATAGTTAGACGAATTTACATTTACAAATTAATTGAATTTGTCAAGTTCATTGTAAGCGGCAACAACCCTTCACAACTTTTTGTTGCTATATGAGAAGACAATGCCCCAACTGTTAAGTGCAATGAGGAGATTTAAAGATGAAATCATTATAGATTTGAAGTTCAAGAAAAAACAAATGAACATTGATTCATTTTTAACTAGACAATCTTAGAATTTTGAAGTGTATGACACATATATATACAGAAGTTTATAGTAATTATTAATTTATAGTTTCGTTGGGACCAATATATATACACTGGGGTTTCAAAAAAGTTATTATCTTATTATTTTATCGATTGATGTCGAATTTTACACTGGTTCCAAGTTGGGACTGGACAAATTATTAGTTTTATCGAGTTATTAATTTATCGAGTATTAGTTTATAGAGGTTTTACTGTACCATGCATATATTTTTCATTCTGGTCCAAATCCATCATCTTGGGCTTGACGGGCTTTAACACACACATCATACATGTATTAAATCCACATGTTTCTAATAAACTTTGTATTACTTGTGCGAGATCAAGATCATGTATATCCTCATTGTCATCATTTAGGGTCGCTTCTTACTCTGGACTTCCTACCGCGAAGCACTATAAACCAGGTCACTACATACTCTCGTTAAAATCTTTTGGTGTCACTCCTTATTTGAGCCTTCACCCCATCATTACTCGCTCAGAACTAGTTTACAACATCTTCTACCTAGTTTACTTCTGAACCCACACACACTGTGAAGAGTCAACTTTGATGCCAAAGTAATACCTTGACTTAATACAAAACGGATGTTAGAGACTAAATGTGATAAATGAAATTATAAAGGACCAAATTAATCCATCAAAATCAGATTAGTTTCTTTTTATCATTATTTATTTTATTTTATTTTTGAGAGAAAAATCAGATTAGTTAGAAGTTTGATAATGCTGTTTGCCTTCTCATTTTATAACCCCTTTGTTTATAATTAATTTAATCAACATTAAGGGCAGGATCCAGATCTAGGAAGAAAAAAAAAAGAATCTAAGGTATTGTCAAAAAAAATTAAAAATCTAAGGTGATTGTTTATATAAAATCGAAGATTTGAGGATTGTTATCTTTTGCATATATGAAAAAGAAGAAATGTGAAAATTTTATAATAATCCACCAATTAGAATAAATTCAACAAATAAAAATGATATATATGTATATTACGTACCATGATATATTGAAAAATGATTTACTATAGAAAATAAAGTAAAAAATGTATAACGTATATCATGAATCAGAATCGTAATAGAATTTCTTCTATTTATACGAGAAAATTTTATATATTAATGAAGAAGCATTCCTCCAAAAAACACAAAACTAAACCTCTCAACTTGGATGTCGTGAGGCGACCCAAAAAAATTTTAGTATAAGCAAGAAGAATTCGCAATTTATCCGAGTATTGTAAAATTTCACCTATCTATGCAAATTAGTGAGTAGTATAATCTACATTTCTAATCCATGGTTCACTCTTTGTTGTTGCACTATCAAAACAGAAGCTCCTATATTGATATCGTTAGAGGCAAGCAAGTCTCCGACGTCCCCGATCTCCGGACATTCGCTCCATTCCAGTAAGCCCTTAGTTTGAGGAGACTCAACACCATATCTTCTTCCTACTATACAAAGATCAAACTCATTCCCTAAAGAATGAATCACCAATGCCGCTTCCGGTCCATCTTTCACCACTTGTCTAGCATAGACTACCCTAGAATCTGTAGCACTTGTTTTGCATACTTTCCTCAACGCCCGAACATCAAGAACTTTCTCCGGTGATTCAAGTGAATTAACATCATCCAACTCATGAATGAGATGGACAACAGTTAATCGTGTGTGCACGTTTGATTGAGTCATACGCATTGCTATACATAAGGCCTCTCGATCATCATTCCCACCGATAAAGATCAAACACAAGGATTGGAATGACCCTTTGGTGGCTTTCATTGCTTGGTACCCGAGTAAGCTCCGATCTAAAAAGATAGCGACCGAGCAAGGTGCTTTCTGAAGGACATGTAAGGTGAAGTCCTTCGAGCTCATACATGTCGAATCAGCAAACGGTTTCCCTTTCGCCCACATTCTGTGTAAAGGGATTAGAATGAGAGATGCAACACTTCTGAAAGCAAGTGAACAAACGTCTTCGTCCATTAGGTTTCCTGGAGATATTGCTGTGAATGTATCAACCGATATAACATTGGGATGTTTCTGCTCATACTGCTCGAAATTGACTACAACGTGTTGTGAGTACTCGTGATCAGTAACCGGCTTATTCTTCTCATGTGCGATGAACACTGGGGTGGATCGGCCAAGGAGCTCGATTAGGTGCAGAACATAAATGCTAACGGGGCTTTCCTTAGTAGGGTGAATTGTATCAATCACTCTGAAAACTGAAGCTGTATCTTCTGGTTTGTGAATACATGTGACAATTCCAAGCTTAGATTCGGGTTTCGAGCTCTCAACGTTTCTTA
This sequence comes from Euphorbia peplus, assembly GCA_028411795.1. Lineage (NCBI taxonomy): Eukaryota > Viridiplantae > Streptophyta > Magnoliopsida > Malpighiales > Euphorbiaceae > Euphorbia > Euphorbia peplus. The sequence goes on from CP110843.1 coordinate 29,196,881, forward strand.
AGCGGTAAGTTTCGTACTTTTTTGAAGGGCAGTAAAGATACTTGACAAGAACTGGAGAAATGATTGAGCTAAGTAGTACATATAATATGCCAAGGGACATCACCGGAACCGAAATTGACTGCATTGTACATAACATGTAATAAGCTTAGGCATAAAACAAAGGCCGTATATTAATATAAAAGTTGTCGTTGGACCATAATGAAATATGTGCTTCAAAGATTTGATATTTACCTTGGCATCTTTGATGGTAATGTAAGAAGAGAGCTCAGTAACACCTTTGCAACTCATGATAAAACCGAGTGCGAAAGACTCGTTTACTGGCATCTTGAAGATCAATGAAGGGACAACACAGGCTGTCCATTTGACTGCAAACAGAAGACAATAAAGTCCGATAAAGTACTGTAATTCGGTCCCTAATCCGGTCACAATCTGACCGAAATCAGCCCTCATTAAAGAAACAGCCATTTGAATAGGTAAAAAAACCCCAAGTGTAAGAGTTTCAAACTTTTTTTCCAAAGCAGACCCTATCGGAGGTCCCGAAGGAACAGCAAAACCGAAGATATACGGAAGAATCACCGAAGCTCTAGGGTATTGAATATAAAAGATTCCAATTACAACGAACATTGCATAAATCATACAACTAGAGAAGTCATTAATGGCTTTCCCTCGAGGATTTCTTCGAATCAACCAAAGCAAAGCACTCCGAAGAGCAAATGCTGCAATAAGCATAAAAACCAAGCCCGTTATATCTCGTGATTTGCATCCTTTAGCCCCTCTACCGATAAGGCATGCAGTGATGGTTGTAGCGAAGCTGAGAATATCGGCAATCAATGCAGAAGAAAGAACTAGTCGGCCGAGTTCTGAATTTGAGAGTTTCAACTGACTCAACAGAAGGGCGGGAATTGGGAAATGTCCAATCGATTGCTCTTTTATTACAACCGTATCTTGTATCTGCTCGTAATCTGAGTTTACCAATGTTTTGTAAGCATAACCAACTATAACTGGGACAGCTACCGACGAAATTCCTAGCGAAATTTCCTTTCGTCCTGCTTTTCGTATCACTTCTATTTCCATCTTAACCGCCGTGATGAAAGTAAAAAATTGAATCCCCATCAATGATATAACTCGAAGGTTATCCTGGTTACTTGGCGGAAATACTACTGTTTGCATGAACTCACTTTTGCCGAGCACCGAAGGACCGAGTAGAACTCCAGTCTGCCCGTGAAACAAAAATGAAATTTAAGTTAGTATAACTTATAATAAATGGAACAAAAGTATGCCATAAAACTTCAATTCTAGCATCAATATTTGCCTGACGGATAACATGACAAATCATCAAAACTAAAGTTAAACACTAATGACTTTCTCGTTAAATTTAAGATTTATGTCATTTCTATTCTATTATCGATAGTTACAAAAAAAAAAATTAACTCAAGCTTTAACGTACCAACATGGCCGGGACGTACATCCTGCTTAATCCTATACGACTGAGGAGGAAATGAAATGCATGGGAGGTCATAAGAACAACAGCCATCTGCATTTCGAGAACCGGTAAAGAATTGCTCAAATAATCGTTTATATTATGTTTCCCCTTGTCGTCCAAGATCCCATGAGAATTCACATGTTCTGATAAATTGTAGCATTCTTTTACTTCGCGAAATACTGTTGACGACATCTCTAACCCAAAACCTGAATTTTATCGATATATATTTATACGTTACGTATAAATATATATATATATATGTGAATAGGAAATAATACAACATAAAAAGAAGAGAGAGATATTGATTGTTTTGAAATTTAAATAACATGAAAAAGAATTTATATATAAGAAAATTGGGGGTTTTGAATTTTGAAAACGTTAGTCTCTTGTTGTCAACAGACTGAACAAGACTATTTTTATGTTAAATAAATAAGTTAATTAGTTATTTAAAGAAATTTTGCATGCAAATAACAGGATTGACATCTTGCTTTGATAGTCAAAGGTTAACAGAAAATGATCTGTTGAATAGAAAAATTATTTCTTAATTATAAGTTTGTTTGAACTGGATTTTAGATTATGTGTGTTTTTATTAGTATGAATAATGATTGTGGTTGAGAAATAGATTAAAGCAGATTATTAATGAAAACTAAATTTTCTAATTTATACAAATACTAAATAAAAATAAAAATAAGATTTACAGTTAAACAATGAGTTGTCATCATCAGTAAAAGAGTTTCATGGCAATTAAAAATTGCACACATAGACTGGTATATGATCCTCCTCTTCTCGTGTTAGTTGCATGGCAATTAAAACTTGCAACTTGGAATAATCTCTACTTATGTAGTTGCATGGTTTGATTGCAATCATGATGTCATATTATGATATACCTAGGAACGTATAAGGCGCATGATAAGTGTGTTTAACCGAGAGACGAACAAGTACACGAGAAGCTATGAGAGCTGGAGGGAGAATGGTTCAAGTGAATATCATCAGAATTTTCAGCGTGGTGATTGGTATCGGAAGAGCGAGACATCCTTCGGAGATCAAAGGACTAACTTCAGGGCTCCAAGAGAGAGTGCTAGCTACTCATTGTCGCATCATTACTCAACTTTGGGACTTGGCAGGTAATTCTGTGAATTACAAAGACCTGATTGCAATTCAAGTATAAGTTGTGTTAGTGAATTGATTGGTGCTTGTCCAAGTACAGTTGATACATTTATCTTGAATGATTGAGGAATGTTGTAAATTTAGTGATATTCTAACTTATTTTTCTTTCCAGAAGCAGTCGATCTATAATCGGTAGACTAAAAAAAAAAAAAACTAGACACTAACTACACTAACCCGAACAAAAAAGTTCGTTTAGTTTTTTCAAGAATGAGATTTCGCTGTTTGGGACCCCAAACCACTCCGACTAGCAAGACCTTAATATAAGTGATCATCATGTAATTAATTATATTTCAAATTTTACAATCTAATCTTATTCATACTAATTTTGTAATTAATGATTGAAATTACAACTTTATAACTATACAAATTTTGAACTTGAGAGGATTCAAATCTTAAAAAAAAATAAAAATCAAATATACTCACTCTAATTTTAAACATCTATCCTAACTTCAATATTCAGTTCTCTTAAATCCTATTAAAGAGGGTCCAATTTTGACAAAATCAATCAAATGCATTATGTAAAATCTGTAGCAAATTGGGATCAATAGGTGACATTCATTAAAATTGTGTCATAAAATCAAGAAGCATTGATGGTTATGTTTACATTTATCAAAAGAAAATGAGTGAAATTTTATAGCAAACCATCCGGTATAAAAAAAATTCAACCCATAAATAAACAGATGCATAATACAAATTAATTCATCGAAGTGATTGGTTTAAGAAAAAAAATTATAAAAATCATCCATGAATCAAAATCGTAATAGAATCTCTCCTATCGAAGAAGGATATACTGATCCTCCAACGAAATTACAAAACTAAAATTAGCGAGTATTGTAAAATTTCACCTATCTATGCAAATTAGCGAGTAGCATACATAATCTACATTTCTAATCCATGGTTTACTCTTTGTTGTTGCACTACCAAAACAGAAGCTCCTGTTTTGACATCTTTAGAGGTAAGCAAGTCTCCGATGTCCCCGATCTCCGGACATTCGGTCCATTCGGATAAGCCCTTAGTTTGAGGAGATTCAACACCATATCTTCTTCCTACTATAAAAAGATCAAACTCATTCCCTAAAGGATGGATCACCAATGCTGCTTCCGGTCCATCTTTCACTGCATGTCTTGTATATTCCACCCTTGAATCTAAAGCACTTATTTTACGTAATTTCCTCAACGCCCGACCATCGAGAACTTTCTCCGGCGATGCAGTTGAATTAATATCATCCGAGGCATGAGCAAAATGCAGGACTGTTAATCGTGTGTGCTCGTTTGACAGAGTCATACGCATTGCTATGCATAAAGCCTCTCGATCATCATTCCCTCCAATGAAGATCAAACACAAGGATTGGAAGCTCCATTTGGTTCCTTTAGTTGGTTGGTACTTATGTTTGCTCCGATCTAAAAAGATAGCGACTGAGCAAGGTGCTTTTTGAAGAACTTTTAGTGTTAAATCCTTCGAACTCATGTGGGTTGAATCGAATGTTTTCGTTTTCGACCACATTTTGTGTAAAGGGATTAGAATGAGAGATGCAACACTTTCGAGAGCAAGTGAACAGACATCTTCGTCCATTAGGTTTGCTGGAGATATTGCTGTGAACGTATCAACCGATATAACATTGGGATTTTTCTGTTCATACTGGTCGAAATGGAATACGACTTCCTGTGAGTAGTCGTGATCACTAACCGGCTTGTTCTTCTCATGTGAGATGAACACCGGAGTGGATCGGCCAAGGAGCTCCAATAGGTGAAGGACATAAATGCTGATGGGGCTTTCTTTAGTTGGGTGAATTGCATCGATCACTCTGAAAACTGAAGCTATATCTTCAGGTTCGTGAATACATGTGAGAATTCCAAGCTTCGATTCAAGTTTCGAGTTCTCGATGTTTCTTGAACGGTAATTTTCATATTTTCTTGTAGGGTTGTAAAGATACTTGACAAGAAATGGAGAAATGGATGCGCTAAAGAGTATATATAATACGGCAAGGGACATAACCGGTACCGAAATCAACTGCATTGTACATAGCATGTAATAAGTTTAGGATCAAACAAATGCTTATTGTTAAACAAGTTCGATCAGACCACAAAAGAATGAATTTAAAAAAGAATTACTTTTAATTGTTTTATAGTTTAATATATTAGGGGCTGCATTAGCAAATTAATCCAATTGACTCCTCCACACTATGGGGCATGTCTTATTAGCTCCAGAATTTGTTTAAAGTGACATTTTAGGCCTTTAAGTGATATGCGTCTCAATTCATCCATATCCCTACTTTTCTCTGCCACGTAAGATTTGAGAATAATTATGTCAACTTAAGTAAGTTTAGGAGACTAATGAAGACATGTCCAAAGTTCAGGAGGACAATCGAATTAAAGTACACAGAACCTAGATATATTAAGCGTTTTAGAAATTTCGAGTCATTCTAAAGATCAAATATGTGCTTCAAAAAGTTGATGTTTACCTTAGCATCTGTCTTCGCGGAGTAAGTAGCGAGCTCAACGAAACCTTTGCAACTCATGATGAAAGCCAGTGCAAAAGACTCGTATAATGGCATCTTGAAGAGCAGTGGAGGGATAACACTGGCTGTCCATTTGACTGCAAAGAGAAGAGAAAAGATTCCGATGAAATACCATAACTCCGTCGCTAATCCTGGCACAATCTGACTAAAATCAGCCCTCATTACAGTGGTAGCCATTTGAATAGGTAAAAGAACCCCAAGTGTAAGAGCTTCAAATTTATTAACCAAAGCAGTCCCTATCGGAGGTCCCGAAGGGACAGCAAAGCCCAAGATAAAGGGAGCAAGCACTGAAACTTGAGGGAAATAAAGATAATAGAATCCGAGTGAAAGGAACATTGCATAAATTATACAGCTCGAGAAACCATTTATGGGTTTCCCTCGAGGATTTTCTCGAATCAACCAAACCAAAGCAGGCCGAAGAGCGAATACTGAAAAAAGAACAATCAAAACAATGCCTAATATATCCCTTAAGTTGCATCCTTTTTCCCATCCATCAAAGAGGCAAGCACTGGTAGCTGTAGCGAAGCTGAGCATATCAGCTACCAAAGCAGAAGAAAGAGTTAGCCGGCCAAGTTCCGAATTCGAGAGCTTCAACTGACTCAAAATAAGGGCGATAACTGGGAAATGTGTAAGGGATTGCTCTTTTATTACAACTAGATCTTGTATTGATCCGTAACCTTGGTTTACCAATCCCTTGTAAGCATAACCAGCTACAATTGGGACAATTATCGATGAAATTGCGATGGAAATTTCCTTTCGTCCTGCTTTTCGTAGGACTTCTATTTCCATCTTAACCGCCGTGAGGAAAAAGAACATTTGAATCCCCAACAATGACAAAATTTGAATATTAAACTGGCTACTAGCTGGAAATACTGATGTTTGCATGAGATCATGTTGGCCGAGAAACGAAGGACCGAGGAAAAGTCCAGTCTGCCCGTGAAACATAGAGTTAGTAATTTATAAATATAGAAGAAAGAAAACAAAACAAAAGAAAGCAAAGCTTTTGCGTACCAACATGGATGAGACCAACATGTTGCGTAATCCTATACAACCGAGGACGAAATTAAACGCATGGCTGAGTGTAAGAATTAGAACCATCTGCAACTCAAGAAGGGGCAAAGAATTGCTCAAGTAATCCTTCTCCAAGATCCCATGAGAATGCATATTTTCTGTTAAGTTGTAGCATATTTTTATTTCATGAACAGTAACATTTGCTGGGAATGACATCTCTAACCGAAAACCTGAGTTTTATCAATATATATCTTTATACGTTAATTTTTATTATACGTATGTGAATAAGAACTAATACAACATCAGAAGAAATGAGATTTTGATTGTTCATTGTTTTGGAATTAAATTACATTTAATAAAATTCAGATATAAGAAATTGGGAGTTTTGGATTTTGACAACGTTGGTCTTTTGTTGTCAACAGTTGGGATTGGACTATTTTTGTGTAAGTTAATTAGTTATTTATTAATTAATTAATTAAAGAAATTTTGGATGCAAATGAGAGGAATTGAAATCTTGCCTTAATAAATTAATTAACAGAAAATGATCTGTTGAATAGAAATTATTTCTAAATTATAAGTTTGTTCAAACTGATTTTATATTGTGTTTTTCTTATTATTATTGTGTTTTTCTTATTATTAGTGATTATGCTTCTTTTTTTGATAGAAATTATTAGTGATTATGCTTGAGAAATAGAATAAAGCAGAGAATGATAATGTAAACTAAAATTCTCTAATTTATACAAATAGTAAATAAAAAAGAAAATGATAAGATTTACAGTCAAACAATCAGTTGTTATCATTACTGAAAATATAGAATTAGAAAATATTTCACCCAAGTTTTTTATTACTTCAATTAGGTAATTCAGGAATTATTCGGTTATATATTTTTCTTAATTTCAATATATTGAAATACATTAAGCATATTTAAGTGTTGACCTATATTTTTAGTTATTAATACAGTTTTGATTACCTCTTCTCATGAAATTTTCCTCCAGCAGATATATCCCCTGAATGGCCAATGCAAAGCTTGCTCAAACACCACCTATATAAGGGGGGAAAGAAGTTTCGGATTAATTAGCGGTAAACTTGCATAATTGTCAAACAAAAGTAAGCGTGTTCACTTAACTGGTGCGAACCCCCGAGGAACAAAGCTTTGAAAATACATAACGATCGGAATCTCCATAAAAGAAAAGCTAACCAACCAAGACTTCACATATTTACCCTTGCAAAACAAGCAAGAATCCCAGTCTGGTAGAGAACTCTCAAGAGCTAATTTTGTCAAGAGATCCAACAAAAAAGAAAACACAAGAAGTTCCGCGCAGAATATGCTTGAAAAAGTCAATTTGATTAAAAAATATTCAATGATCAACAGCGGTATATAGTAGTTTCTAATGAATATAATAAAGTCAATCGAACACTTTAGTACGGATAAATTGAAAGTTTAAAAATGTGATAGGGGACATAAGGAAAAATGCCAAAAAAAGAAATCACAGAACATGCAACTTGCTTTCAACGCCCTTAGGACAACTGTGCTTCAAGTCGTAATTGGTTGTACCTGGGTCCGTGACCTGTGCTGGTCTCGATCCCAGATTGGAGCACAACGTCGATGTCCTCACAATTCTTGAATCGGCAATTTGATCTTCCATGATACGGGCATGTTCTACCCCAAGGATCTAGAAGAAGTTTGGCTAGACTTCAAGGCTGCATAATGAACTGGAACAATAGCTTTGGGGAGCTGGAACAGCAAGAATGAAACTGTTGTTACGAGAAGCCTCTTCTTCATCTTTAACTTTCCATGCTTTCTTGGACCAACAAACAAGGGGTACGGTTTTGAAGCCGAAACCTAATCTCGTCCTGCAAAAAGTTCAAGGATTAGCCAAATTTAAAGAGGCATAGAAGTTCTAGATTTCGTTTATTTACTTATAGTTAGGCATGGAAATATAAAAACACAAAATTTCCAGATTTTAGTAATTTATAATTAGGCAATCCAAAAATGTATATCATCGTGGGTCAAATGCCCTAGAGTTCACTAAAGTTAAGGGTTTATGAGCCGTGGTCAGTAGAGTCAAATTTGTGTCAATAAAGTCCATGATGTTTAACAACCATTCAGTAGATCCCATCGGCAGCACCAGCTCCTGAGCCGGTGAGCACCTTCTCCTTCTCCAGTTTCCACCCTGAGTCCAGCTCCGGACAGCGTAGAGGAGGCACCATCTCCCTCAGTGGCTTCTCCACCTGCACGGTCGATGGAAACAATGGAGGGTTCATGGCAGATACTCCAGGTGACTCGAGGAACAGCTCATTCATGGCAGACGCTCAGCTGACTCAGAGAACAGATCATAGGCTAATACAGGAGTCCGAAAGCGTGCCTGGATTGATGGCAACACTATTCCATAACTCTGCCACTAGCATTTATTTCGTTCTTTTGTCCTGAATGGTCATTTTTTAGGTCTGTCCACTTCTTTCTGTATTTTCAACTTTCTTTTCCAGTAATGCCAGTTGGCATAACTTAAAAGAAGTTAAGTCTGATGTGTTGCTGACATGGTCTGACTTCTAATTGACTTGCCATGTCAGCGTTCTGGTGGGACTTTTCGCTGGATCCGAGTGACTTTGTTACCACCAGATTTAAACATTAGTGACTCTAGTGACCACCAGCATAACACCTTAAACTTCAGTGACCGATGGTAAATTTGACCTCTTTCTGCATGTAACAACAGTCAAAAGCAGAGGAAATAGTCTTACCACGGCAACAATTTAGGTCTACTTCAAAGCAAAGAGCCACGAGCCACCTTCACCTAGAGGTCCAAATTATACATGATTAAACAAAAAGATGAGATTTACAGAAAAGAAAATAAAAACATAGAATCCTTGTTGAGAATGAAACATTAAAAGAAAAATACTTTTGGCAACAGCAGAACATTCTCAGCATTTCTAACTTCTTGTTGCATCACATCAATAACAGCCCCAAGCTGCGGAAGGAAAAAAAGAACTCCAATTACACAAATATTTAGTAGTCATTCATCTGCCAATAAGGTCACGCCCTTCATTAACATGATATAGCGTCAATAACTTTCAAGTTGTCATATTTTGACAACAAAACTTAGGCTGCACTAGGCAACTTCTTGTTGTCTACGAGATTAGAATAGTGTCCAAAACGAGAAGGAATGAAACAGAAGAATTAAATTATGGCAATTACTTAAATTCTTTGCTCTCACCTTAGACAAGATAATACGAGTCACAGTAATTAGTTTGTATGAAGAACTCTAGACAAGACATGGATCAGCATAACACTCCAAGGTTCAAAAAATGTAACTATGTCTGAATTCCCTCATTTGGACAGCTTCCCTTTGAAATAACCTGCAGTTAGAGGGTGTCAAAACGGGTTACTGTGTCATAATATGTTAAATTATCTAGATATTTTACATTATCATATATCATGTAAATGATACAAAAGATGATAAATATTGAATAACCTGTCTCTATAAATAATGTATTTGAGTCAGAAATTGACAGCCCTACCTGCAATGCTGTACCCTTCATAAGCCAAGCAGTTATTTCCGGTTGATTTTCAAAAGCACTCAGAGGACGTGAGGTCCCATCTTCTAGTTGCACACCATATACAAATGGCAGTCTAAGTGTAAGGAAACTTTCTGGTGGTAACAGAACCCGACATCCAAGGCTAAACTGCAACTTTTCTTCATGGTCTCCAATTGGTTGAGGCAAGCATGATGCCTTAGAAGCAAAATATTGTTAAATGTTAGGTGACCCAGAAAATAACCAGACCAACCAACACAGATATTAGTCTAGAATTCTAGATTGACATCTAGTTAATGAAATCTCAAAGACCTCTCAGTTTCTCAAGGTCACCTGAATGTCTACTCGTATATAAACAAAAATTTACTCTTGCAAGAATAATAATAAGTACCTGAAACTGTACAACTGGGCATGTTGCTAAAACAATGGGAAAAGAAGGTGTAACCTGCAATTTGGTTCAATACATCAGTCATTTTAAATTGTCACCAGAAAGAAGATCAATTTCAGTGATATTTGTTTGTCATTACTAAGCAGCTGGAAATAATGGTTTTAGAGTAAGATGTGGTCAAAAAGACAGTATTGAACAGAAAATGCAGTAATTCTTCAACGCCAAAGGTCACAGAAATCAAGCAAAACATTCTCCATCTAACAGAATTATCAGAAATCACAAAAGATTCTAAGCTTTTGTGTAGGCTTCCAAAATGAGCAGAAGGTTATACAAAAATCGTAGTGGACTAACGCGTATTCCGTTCAAGTCAGACCATTATTTAAACTTTAACCATATTGTATCCGTATGAACTGCAACAAATTTTAGCTTATAGATACAAAAATAATTAATTTGGGAGGGTCACATGATAAATTTGCAAATAAAGATCCGCATAAATCTGTGAAAGCGGTATAAGCAGTTTTACATACCACGATAATCCTCTGCAACTGTGATATATTGCCAGCATAAATGATCTTTTGCAGATCCTTCTTACTCTTGGAACGCTTACAGTATGGACAGTTCATGTATATTGGTAAGTTTCTATTCAACATGGAGAAAGCACTTCCACCATCATCAAGGCTAACAGCATGCAAGTCTGCTTCTAGATTTTTCACAAAATCTTGGTTTGGAGGATCACCGATACCATTAGACATCTGATTCTGCTCCTTCCCTGACTTGGAGAACTGCATCACAGCATCAAAAGATATGCCGACATTCGTCCCCGTGTGTTTTGATTTTTCCACATTCCTGACTTTATTTGCAGTAACAACAGTTGTACCCTTTGAGCTTCGATGGATTTTATGGTGAACACCATTCCTACCAGAGGTCAAAGGATATACCAGATTACGGTCTGAAGGTTCCACATGGGGACCTCGATCATCTTCAGCCAAAGAATATTGAGATCCTAATTCGTTGATATGATCTGCACTCAATAAGAACCGGTGACCAAGGGGGCACTCATGCTCAAAGCCAACATAAACTATTGCATGTTTTAAGATAGGGTTTAGTTTAACCATTTCGCCATCATTGATGTTCACGGGAACTACATTCGTACCGATCTGAACAAAAGGGTCACTGCTGATGGATTCTTGACCAGGTATGATATCTTCAGTTTTCTTACATCCTTGATCAATGGTAGTACGAACCTGTTCTAAATTCTTATCTCTAGCTCTATTTTGTTTCATGCCTCTTTCTGAACCAGATGAAGGTTGTTTTTTCTGTTGAAGAGGAGGAAATCCTGAATCTACAGTTGAGGATCCAGCAACAACCTCAGAGAAAGGCTTTATCAAATTAAAATTTGGAACGCCTCTAACAAAACCAAGCTTTCTGTCACCAATCTTGTTGCTTACAGACAACTTCTTTTGATCGTCAATGCCAACCAGTATATCTCTTGAGTTCAACTGTGTAGCACCAGTTTTCTTGTGGTCCATCTCGGCATTAACATCAACCTGGGGGTCTGGACCTTGTGTAGTCACAGAACCTTGTTGCAAGCTTTTGGCAGGTAAACCATTTGGGTTTACTGGTTTCTCCAAAATAATAGTCCATTTAGATAGAAACTTCTCTGAGACCGAGAATCCACTCTGAAGTAAGCCCTTAGAAGGTTCGTAATAGTGTGCCCCACCAACACGAATCAAACTCCAAGACGACGACTGAACAGGTCCCACATTGTTTTGATCAGGTAAATGGAGTGCAGGAAGCAGTTTGTCACAGTCTTGAAAGAAATTAAAAGTAGCATTCGCTGATTCAAAGTCAAAGGGATCTGATCGTAGGCGACGTGAGCGTCCACAGGCACAAGCATGAAGGAAGTAGTATCCACTTGAATGTGGCATCACTGCAGCTTCTGCAACGGATTCTGGCTCACCATTATGAATATCATGCCTACGATGCATACATGGTTTTCCTGTTAAACTAACAGCATCACACAACTGCCTACCAGATTTCCATATGGATGTGCATTCATCCTCCAGCTTTTTCGCGAAAAGCGGCACAACAGGGCCCCTCACCATGGAGTGGAAAGCACGTAAAGCCTTTTCCAAATGGACCTCGTGCTTTGAAGTGGGATAGCAGTCAGGTAAATCCTTCAAATAAACATCCTTGGCAGTTGGAAGAATCCGTTCACACCACAAAGTTGAAAATCTCATGTTAATTCCTCTACCACTTTCCAACAAAGAAACTGCAGCATCAAAAGGATCCATGCCTCTAGGAGCAAGTCCTTCAACTTGCAACGAATTTCGTTGACGAGATTTCCTTTTTCCAGCTTCCGAATCATCTACACACCCACGTTTTGCAGAGAAAATTCCTTGTAGAATGAGTTGGCTGGATGACAGCCATATTTCCAAATTTGGAAGTTCAAGAGTACTAACTGCCTTTCCAGATGAAGCTGAAGCTGCTGCAGCAGCTGCTGCAACGGCAACCATGCCAACACCAGCAGTTGGACCGCTGTTAGTGCCCGTAACCAATCCTCCTCTGCCTCTCAGAATATCAGACTGCCTATAAATAAACTCCTTTACCGAGAAAATATCCTCCTTGTTCACACACTGACTATGGTTTTCAAGCAAAAGAGAATCTGAGGTTGCTTTTCCGTTAAAAACATCTTCCACAAGATCAGTAACAAACTCCAAAGCTTCACCTCTCTGATTTACTAATCTGTCAAGCAGCACAACTGCCCTAGAAGCATCAAGTGAAAATAAAGGTGCAGAATTCGGTGCAACTCCACTCCTTGAGCCAATATGACCACTTTCAGAACCTAAGATTGTGCGGCACTTCTTAATCAGAAAACGGATCTGTGCTTCCAGAGATGACTGCAGTTTCTTCCTCAAACCACCTTCAGGTTTACCAGCAGGACGTGCCAGCACAACAACTGAACCAGAAGCCTTTGAAGGTAAATTTGGCCTAGATACACTACTCAAACTAGAAGATTGATTAAGTAACGGAGCATCTTTTGGCTCCTCCGTGTTAGAATAAGGATTCGGTGCATCAAAAAAATCATCGATAAAAACAAAAAGTACGACCGGAGTGCAATTTCCAGGAAATAATGACGTGGAGGAACCTAAACCTGACATGAGAGAGATAGCTGAAGCACTGCGATTCATGACCCCGCCATTTCTCCTCGGAGGGGAACCGGTAGAAAGAGATGCTCTAGAGGAAGCAGATGGCTGATGCTTCGAAGGCAATGGCGGAGTATTTCTGGATTTTACATAGGGTGCCAATGCATGTTTTGCTGCTTGTAACACCCTAAACTTCTTCAATATATGAGGGTTGAAACGTGACCCTTCCTGAATATATATAATTACATGGCACACCTGCATTGCTAATCAAGTCATTTATCAGATATATAGCCCAACAGTATCACTATTCTAGTTTATCAGTAGGAAAAAAATAGTTGACTTTGCAGATCCTAAAACTTTCAGGACTATAGTAAGTTAGCAAATTGTATTCTACTATATAATTTAGCTAGCACGACTTTGTAATCAATGGTGGCGATTTATGACACGATAACAACTGATACGACACTAACACTAACACGCAATTAACAGAGTCTCAGTTTTATTGCATTATACTCATGTGGAACATACGGATAACATTACAAAGCATTTGACATTATAACCGGATTGCCATCTCTATTTCTAATGCATTTCAGATTAGGCAGAAAAATGACAATCAGTATCACCCAATTTAACCAACAAGCTCCTACGAACTATCCGCCTACATTTTGAAGCTAATTTCTATATTACCATCTGAAATCAATGATGACAATCCAAGCACCAATACTAAAAACATAAAAAGAAACAGAAAATTTAAAGAACTACATAGTTTTGCAGATCCTAGATTTTTCAGGACTAGAGTAAGTTAGCAAATTATGTTCTACTATATACTTTAGCTAGCACGACTACACATCAAGGGTGACAATTTCTGACACAATAACACGATTTGAAAAGGCACCCCAACTGATATGACACCGACCCACAATTAACACAGTCTCAGTTTTATTCCATTACAATCATATGGAACGTACGGATAACATAACATAACACAGAGTATGATAATATAACCGGATTGCCATCTCTTGTTCTAATGTATTTCAGATTAAGCAGAAAAACCCCAATCAATAACACCCAATTTAACCAACAAGCTCCAATTAACTATTCGCCTACATTTCAAACCTACTTTCTACATTACTACCCGAACTCAACAACGATAACCCAAGCACAATTCAAAGAACTTCATAGTTTTCCGCAATGCAAATCATCAAAAGCAACCACATTTGTCATCTAGGAAGGATTTATACTTGTCATCTATAAGCAGAGTCTCAGTTTTATTGCATTACGATCATATGGAACGTACGTATAACAAAACACAGAGTTTGATACAATAACCGGATTGCCATATATCTCTATTTCTAATGCATTTCACATTAAGCAGAAAAAAGCCGATCAATATCACCCGACCTAACCAACAAGCACCTACAAACTATCTGCCTACATCTCGAACCTACTTTCTACATTACTATCCGGACTCCACGACGATAATCTAATCACAATTCAAAGAACTTCATAGTTATTCACAATGCAAAGCATCAAAAGCAACCACACTTGTCATCTAGGAGGGATTTCTGACACAATAACACAATTTGCAAGTACAGCCCAACTGTTATAACACGACCCACAATTAACATAGTCTCAGTGTTATTGCATTACAATCGTATGAAACATATGGATAACAAGACACAGAGTTTGACACGATAACCGGATTGCCATCTCTAGTTCTAATGTTCAGAAAAATGCCAATCAGTATCAACCAATTTAGCCAACAAGCTCCTACAAACTATCCGCGTACATTTCAAACCTACTTTCTACATTATTACCCGAGCTCAACAACGAGAATCCAATCACAATTCAAATAACTTCACAGTTTTCCACAACACAAAGCATCAAAAGCAACCACACTTGTCATCTAGGAGTATAAGCAGAGCTCTAATTTCTGACACAATCATGACTGATATGACACTAACACGCAATTAACAGTCTCAGTTTTATTGCACTATAATCATATGGAACTTATGAATAACATAATACAGAGTTTGACACGAAAACCGGATTGCCATCTGTATTTCTAATGTATTTCAGATTATGCAGAAAAATGCCAATTGGTAGTATCACCCAATTTAACCAACAAGATCGCCTACAGTTCGAACCTACTTGTTAAATTACTATCCTATGAACTATTCGCCTACTACATTTCGAAACTATCAGCGTACATTTCAAACCTACTTTCTACATTACAACCCGAACTCAACGACAATAACCCAAACACAATCAAAAAAACTTCACAATTTCCGCAATGCAAATCATCAAAAGCAACCACATTTATCATCTAGAAACACTTTCCTACTTACCATCTACAACCAGACCTCTAATCTCAACTAAACAACAAAAGGGTAGTAACAAAAACTCACAGAGAACATAAACAACAACCCCTGAAGCTCCTCAAACTCTCGGTCTTCCAAACCCGAATCAAACCCCGATTCGGGTCCACACGGGATGGAGCAAAACTGCAAGTACAAAACCCCTTTCTCTTCTTCATGGTAATAACTAATTCTCATCCATTTAAACCAATCTTTTAGTTCATCTTTCTCAATTGGGAGTGATTTGTCAACATGACCCGACCCGAATGTGTTAGAGTCAAGGACCCGGTTGATGAGCTGGGAAGAGTGGTCGGGGCTCCGGGAGATGAAGCCGACGACTACGACGCCGGCGAGAGAAGGGAGGTGGGGGTGGGAGTAGGGTTGTGGAGGAGAGATGAGTGGGGCGGGTCGGGTCAAGACCCGCATGGAAGGGTGATTCGGGTTGGGGTTAGTTGAATCCATGAAGATGGGGGCAGAAAAAGAGCTGGGTTTAAGAGAGAAGAAGAAATAGCATCATCAACGTCTCCGGCAGTGACGTGTCTCCGCTTTTGTTTTCGTACTTCAAAACAAAGATAGCTTAAATCACATGTACATCATTAAGATTGTCAAAAAAAAATTATTTTAGTCCCTTAATTTTATGCGGGACTAACTATTAAAATGTGGACATATTAAATTTTTATTCGATGAGGTGAGACTGACTTGACATTAAAATTAATATTTTTCACATTTTTCAACTAAGTGTCATGTCATCGACAAAAGACTCAACAAGTCCGCATTTTAATAGTTGATGAACTTAATAAGCCAAATTTTGATAGTTGAGTGACCTAATAAGTCGTTCTCAAAGTTGAGGAACTAAAATAACCTTTTTGAATAATTTTAGGGACTTGCACATAGTTTAGGCTAAAGCAATTTGAGGCTCCCGTTATTTCATCATTCGACCTATAACGTCTTCGATCTTTTACTTTTACACATTAAAGCTTTAATCTTTCATCTTTTCATGTACGAGGGCCTTGATCTTTTATTTTCATACATTAAGCCTTTAATTTTTTATAATTGAGAGTGTTACGACCTTTTGTGGTGGAAATAAGAGATATCGACTCTCCAAGTAAATGCATGTACCTCAATGACTTGTAGGATGACATATGTACATGTGATTGAGAAAATAACTGCGAAACTTGTGTGACTCATCTACTTTCTTCTCCCTCTTAACTATGCACTACGCGCAACAGCAAAATCCAAAGCCTCCCACTTTTCCAATCTCATCAAACCTTTTTTTCTTTTCCAAATTGTAAAAAAATTTTGATTGACTTAAGACTGGAAGAGTAAATTTGAGAAATAAAAGGTTTCATTCAACGTTCAACTTTAAAAATGGTTTTGCAAATGAGGCTTGGG
This sequence comes from Euphorbia peplus, assembly GCA_028411795.1. Classification (NCBI taxonomy): domain Eukaryota; kingdom Viridiplantae; phylum Streptophyta; class Magnoliopsida; order Malpighiales; family Euphorbiaceae; genus Euphorbia; species Euphorbia peplus. Next base: position 29,213,874 of record CP110843.1, read on the forward strand.
GTCTCTGAATGCTTTATAGATGCAATATGTAATGAGAGATAGCGATCTCACCAAAAAAGTGTGTAACATTTATGATAAATGAGGCTTTATAGTGATAGAGTGCTTTGTCATCACGTGGGACTTATGAGTAGACATACGAGACAGTCGGGCGTATCTGCATTTCTCGGGGTCATAGTTTTCCAGATCCAAATCCCAAGACGGTGATAAAGGAGACCGACAGTATCAATGCATTAATTCTGCCTTTGTGGGTTCTTACCCAAGCTGCCTGGTGGATCTATTAGGTCGCACAAGCTGATCGAAAACTCAATATGTGTTAGCAACACTATTTTAAACAATGGACGCCTTACCTGCCTAAGCTCTATCTTACGGATTGACTGCATAGGTTCAAAAAACTGATTAGTCACCAATTAATCCCATAATATATCCGATTAGGCTCTCAAGGTCTTCAGCCAACTTACTAGCAGTTAGCGATTTTTAATACACGGGTTAGCAAAATGGTAAATTATCTTTCACCTTCTTCTTACTCCTCTCTACCATTCTCTCCACAATAACTCTCCCTCCTTTGATTTTATTTTTTTATTCCTTTTTTCTTTTTTTTTTAAACAATTTAACAAATATTAGACCCCGACAAACACGAGTCTCCGCCGGAATTAGAAAATTCCAGATTCTAGACAGGTGAAATCTGGAATTTTCAGATTCCAATGGGTCGCCGTCGTCACCAAAATTTGGAAATTCCAGATTTCGGCGACCTAGGATCTGGATATCCAGGTCACGCTGGAACTTGGGATTTCCAGATCCCAGGTCAATCGGAATCTGGAGTTTCCAGACTCCAGATCTACATTTGTTGGGATTTAAAATACTTAAATTAAAATTAAAAAAGAAATGGAAGGAAAAGGGGAATAAAAGAAAATGAATAAAGAAGAAGAGTAAGAGAGAGAGGAGGAAGAAGGTGAGGTAATTTAGTCATTTTATCTTAGGAAGTCAAAAAGTTAACAAATTTGCATTGGCTTTCGTTGACTTGGAGTAAACATCCTATGATATGTCATTAGCTACCAGTTTGGAAGATTATTGAGTACATAAATGTGCAAAATAGTTGTTTAGATATCAATTTAGAAAAATGGATATAATTTAAAAACCTTCAATATAATTTACCTTAACTTTTGTTGAATGTGGTTTTCCTCGTAAAAACAATTTTGCATTTCATAAACTATGCAAATTTTCCATCGCCTAGATATAAAATTGACATTACTTAAAACTCTGAGGGTTAAATTTATAACTTTGCCACATCATTAGTAAATTTACACAATTGCACCTCCTAAAAAACAATAATCTCAAATTACACCCTTATCCCTCACATTATCCATTATTTCTATCTCCTCCTCTTTGAGTTGTGTAGAGAGAGCATATCCATCAATGGCAGCTCAAACAATCCTGACAGCATCATCTCCATCTTTCCATCCTCTTCTTCTCCCCACACATTCATCCTCATTCCACCACATCTCCCTCAACTTTCCTCGCCAATCTCTCTCTCTCACTCTCTCTTCCACTCCTAACAAACCCTTCTCTGCTTCCGCCGCTTCCAATGAAGCTTTCTATGCCCTCAATTGTACCTCTGATGATGTCAGTGTCCTCCAAGATTATGATGGTATGCTCTATTTATCTATCTATCTACCTCTTTTCATAAAGGTTGGATTTTTATTTATTTTTATGATTTTTGGGGGGAGAAATTAGGGATTTGGTGAGATGGGTGTTGTTTGTTTTTGGTTTTGGGATATGGGTTTTGTTTTGGAATTGAAAATGTTGAGTTTTGGTGAATAAAGTTTCAGTCTTTCTTGGAATTGCTTCTGGAAATTGGCATTGTTTGTTTGGTTGGCTAGCTGTGTTCTTAGTTTGGTTGGATATTAAGATGTTGTTGGTCATAAGTTTCTGAATTGTTTAGAGTTTAAATGATTAAGGGCCTGTTCTTTTTGACCGGACTTATTGAAGTGAATGCTACTGAATTGAATTTGCTGAACTGAACGCTACTGAACGAACTGAATTTTACTGAATTGAAGTCAAAAAGAATAGGTCCTAACATTTCAATGAGTAACTAACACAGACTTGAAAGGACTGAAATGTGGATGCAATTTGATTTCTGGTTTTTGTGATGCTTTGATAAATGGCATACTGTTGTGATTTACAATTTCATTTGAATAGAAAAACTATAGATGCATATTTCAACTCTATGACCAGGGAAATATACATGGTTAAGTAACTTCAGGTTTGATTTCAGTAAAGTCATTTTGTTTATAAAACTGATCATAGTATTGATGTGGCACAAAATACGGTTGACTATATACCAATTAAGCACCATATCCATACAGTGATGTGGTTTTTAGAACTTTTTATAGCTTAGGATGTGACGCGCAACTGCCATGCCAACCGTAAAAGTCAGACATGTCCAGGGCCAGCTCTATTTTTATGTACAGATCGGCTATAATAACTTCAATGAAATGTAAAGTTCAATAATTTTGTTGCAAAAAAATTAAGTCCATTGACATAAACAGATCCCAAACTTCAATGACTGTCAATGCATTTTACTCAGAAGTTCAGGTTTAGCTAAGGCTGATGATTCTTGTTTCTCAGTTTTCATTTGGTAACTTTTCTTTATCTGTCAGCTTGAACCAAGTAATATAACTGTCAAATTTTTGGAAATGCAGGGGTAGAAGAAGCAACAATCGTGGATAGCCAGGTAATTTTCATGAATCTACCCACATTTTTCCTTTGCTGAGATATCTGAAGAGTTCTTGCTGACTTACGTTTAATCGGGTTGTTGTGTGTTTCTATGCGTATGCTCTCTCTTTTCCGGACTTCATGTCTCTGTTACTATACATTCGCTCACTTTTGGTTTTCTGATTTAAAATTGACAGATTTTTCTCAGCGATGACGAGTCCGATGATGATTGTGGACCAGGTTAGTGTTTCGAGATTTAGCACTTGTTATTGTCTGGGAGGGGTGAGGGTCATTAAATGAATTTCCTTTGAGAAGATTGATAATTAAAATTTGGAATTCCAAATCAAATGGTCACCAGCTTGTTATTTCACTATCACATTACAGTTATGTTGCATGGAATCTCCTCTTCAGTAACTTTCAGTTTCCGCTTCCGTTTCCATGTAACATAGCATTGCATCAATAAGGCATGCATTAAATTTGTTGCCGGAGTTTACATATATGAATGCATACAGCCTCCTGCATATATATTTAGCTTCAAGAGTGACTACGCATTGAACATTTTCTTTGTTTTCTTGGGTTTTTCAGTTTCTGCAGTTCCCAAAAAACGCACTTCAAGGATGAAGAAGAGAATTCGGAAAAACCATTGGAAAAGGAAGGGAGCCGTAGCAGCAAAGAAAGCCTACTCATTAGCAAAGTCTATTTACACTGGAAAATCAACAAGTTTCATGACTGACATTTCGAAAAAAGATCCTTAATTTTTGTTCAACTATTGTAGTAGTTTCTCATATACTATGATTTCACCTGAGAAATAGATTTTGATTTGTTCAACCTTTTTTGCTGTTCTGTTAATTAATGATGATAAGTATCTGATGAAACCTGCAGAATCAAACATATAATCATCTCCTGAACTTTCAAAACTACCTTCCTTAATCCTTTTATTGCGAGACATCGTCTTTAGCTTCCGGATACAAATGAGTGCAAACAATGAATTGAGTTGAGCCTAATGTTACCAAATAGTGCAGTTTCAAGACTCTGTTAACGGGAAATGAGTTTTTTCAAGTGCAGTTTCACATTTCAGTCCGTATTTTTACATCATCTTTTAATGAAATAAAGTTTAAAATTGCACCTCTTTATGTTGACATTATAATAATGAGTTTGAAATTGCACTATCTCTTAAACATTAAATTTCAAGATTGTATTAATTTGTTCTTGAAGTTGAATTATCAATTTCTAAATAATCGTAAGACTAAATTTATAATTTAATGGGCTAACAACTAAATAAAATTATAAAATAGTATTCACAACAAAGTGTCTGCAGCCAGCCACAAATATTCTTGCTACTTCAGTATTTAATAAGCCAGTCAATAAACAAATCAGTCAAATATAGCATACTAAAATTCAGAAATGTATGTAAAAAAGCACAAGCCATTTACCATATAGAACCACATGAACTTGTTTTGCAGATGGTGCAAACTATTATAAAAAGCTCGTTTTATGGATTATATTGTTGAATGTATTATTATCTATAGGTTTGTTATTTTCGTTGGCGCAACGGTAACATGGTTTTGTTTGGTAGAGAGGTCCGCGGATCGATCTTCACGAAGAGTTTAAATAACATAATTCTTGGATCCGTTCTGAATTCGGATTAGTCGGCCCAGTATGGATTCGGATACCGAATGGAAAACAAACAAAAAAAAAACTCTCTTATTATAATTGTGCTATCTTATTAGCATCCGTAAAAAAACTCTCTTATTATAGTTGTGCTATCTTATTCGCATTCGTGTTTTCGGATCACACGTAATTTTTCTCTTACTCTATTCATAAATTAATCAGATCGCGTATAATTTTGTCATCATCTGACCCCTCAAAATTGCTAAAATTTGGAAATGTCAAGGACAAAATTGCACTTATCTATAAACATTTGGGGCAATTAGAACTTTACCCCAAAAAAAACAAAAAACCATTTATCTTACTAGTGTTTTTTTCCACAGCTAAATTTGAAGCTCTCAATCTCAATCTTTCATTATCATTTTTTTTTTATCTCTTCCATCATATTGAAAATGCAAGCAGTAGCAGCAGCAGCCATGGCTGCTCACTCAATCCTTGCAGCTTCTCCATCAACATCTCTCCCTTTTCTATACCCAGTAGCTAATCCTGCTCCTCTCCATTCTTCATTCCATGGAGTTTCCCTCAAATTCACTCCCCAATCCCTAACTTTCTCCCTTTCTTCCTCCGCCGCCGCGGGACCTAAAAGGGGTCTTGCTGTTGTTGCTGCTGCTAAGAAAGCTGTTGCTGTTCTTAAGGGTACCTCTACTGTTGAAGGGGTTGTCACTTTGACCCAAGATGATGATGGTCTGTTCTTCTGTCTGCCTTTTTACTCTGATTTTTATTTAAAGTTGCAATCTTTGAAATTGATTCTTTTCATTTTTGTGCTTTTGTGATGGAAAGTTGAAAATTTGTTAAATTTGCCACATTGGTAACTTTTATATGGCTGCTTAAATGTACAAGGCAATCCTATCCTCTTGAGATATCTTTTGGGTTAGTTAGGTTTTTTTAACATGGTTTAGGGCCATGGTTGTTGGGAGCACTCGCTGAAATGGCGTCACACACCAATATTTGGTGCGTGAGGATGGCGTGTTAAATGTGTCATGTTGCTAACTTGGGAAGCTATATGGCTCCTTAAATATACAAGGCTTATCCCCCCTAGGGTATCTTTTGAGCCTAGTTAGGCTTTTCTGTTTACAGAATAGGGTAATGGAATAAGTTTTCTTCTTTTTCTGAAATGCTGCTTCACATGTTTGTTTTTGGTGGAATTGAGAGTTGAAATTGAAACTATATGTGAGTACATCGGGGTCCTTAACTGGCCTCTTGAACTTTGAGGATGTCTCGTTATTCTCATAAGCTTGCTTAATGTGATATGATTAACCTATACATGGAAGCTTAGGAAAAGATTTGGGTAACACTCTTTAGTTATAACCAAGTTAAAAAGAGAGCTATAAATTAATTTAAGTAAGAAGTTTGAGTCAATAGGTCTCTCTAAGTAAGTTTGAGGGTCAATAGATAAGGAGCCAAGTTGGCTTTTTGTATAAGTTTAGCGAGCAGGAAATGTATTGAGCCCATTTATTTTATTTTAGTAGAAATCATTCAACTTCACATTTGATATATTTCTGACTCATTGAAATATTTAGCATGTGTATGGAAACTAAGCGGCTTGTTGGATAAAGATATGATTATTACTTCTTTTTTTTAACTTGAGAAATATCCGCTACCAAATTGCCACAATTCTACCTCATAAGCTATAAAAATTTGAAATGTAATCTGTGCTAAGTAGTTACATATAGTTAATTATCATCTTGTCATGTCAGTGACAGTTCCATTGAGTTTTATAAAAGTTGGGAGATAGACTCTAAAACTCTTGCAATTTGTTACTGTAATTGTTTGTCAAAGCCAATGTCTAAATTTTTTAGAGTGTGAAAATGTGCCTGTGGATTTCTTTTGGCAAAGCGAAGATTTTTTATTATTGCATTTGTAGTTGCAACAGGTCCAACAACTGTGAATGTTCGTGTGACTGGTCTTACTCCAGGGCCTCATGGGTTCCACTTGGTTAGTCTTTTTGTTCACAGATTTCAAATTTGCTCTATCAAAATATACGTATTTCTAACTTTTTATGTCCCCCCCACTGTGTAGCATCAATATGGTGACACGACAAACGGATGCATTTCAACGGGTAAGACTCAGAAAGTTCGAAATGTTGAAGTAGGTTTTATTTATTGCACTTTTCTTGTAATGCTTATGCTCAACTAAAATGAAACTCCAATACCGTCAAATATCCAACATTGCTTACTTATGTGGCTCCTTATATATTCGAGAAATCCTTCTTCTTTGAGGTATCTTTTTGGGGTGAGTTACTTACGTTTTTGTTATTTGATGCAAAAACAGGACCACATTTCAACCCTAACAACTTGACACATGGTGCTCCTGAAGATGAAGTCCGTCATGCGGGCGACCTGGGAAACATAGTTGCTAATGCTGAAGGTAATAGCTTTTTTTAGTTCATTTTCACTGGGCTTGTGAATGCCTGCTGCACCTAATTAATTAATCATTGTGTGAAAATACAGGGATAGCAGAAGCAACAATCGTGGATAGCCAGGTAATGTTTGTGAAGTTTACCCTCTTTTTTTAAATTGTTGTGATGCTTTCCTGTTTGGTTGGTGTTTACGCTATGCAGATGGTTGTAGTTTGGGGTCTATGTTATAAAGATCACTGAACTTCATATTTGATTTCAAAAAAATCACTCTGGCTAGTTTGTGTATGAAAATTCAGAGGAATATTAATGTGGCACACAAGGCAGTTGATTCTATAATATCAACAAAGCGTTACGTCAGATGAGAAGTGCACGCCTGGTTGCTACATTTCAACCACTTCAACCATAAATTTCAAAATTGTTACGTGCCACACCCATATTCCAGTGAGTTGTCATACACAAATTGGTCAGATACTTTGTTATATCAAATGTTAAGTTCTATGATTTTGTTGAAAGAAAATGAAGTTCACTGACATTTGTGGAACAACAGATCCCAAACTTCAATGACTGTCAGAGCATTTTACCCATGTATATGGTTTGTGTTCCTTGTTCAAACCCCATTGTTTCTTTGTTACTTACCATTACTCAGTTCGGGTTCAAAATTAACAGATTCCTCTGAGCGGTCCTAATTCAGTAGTTGGAAGAGCTTTTGTTGTCCATGAGCTTGCAGATGATCTTGGAAAGGGTAAATATTTTGACATTTGGTACTTGTTTTAGTAGAAGCCATTTGTAAGCTTGAAAATTGAATATATGGACAATTCATATACGTTTTGAAAGTTCTCCTCGCAATGTGGTGTAAAATTTTCGCTTTGATGGTTAGTTGAAGGCTTGAAGCTCATATCTATAGATTCTATAATGCTGCTTGCTTTCTGTTTTTTATGTGTAGGTGGGCATGAACTCAGTTTGAGCACAGGCAACGCGGGTGGACGATTGGCATGTGGTAAGTCAAATATTTGATATCTCTTTTCTTTGTAGGGTCATTTTCTACTTTTTGCACTCATTATGTTGCTGAACCTCAATTTGCTGATTAAACTCTCAAAGTTGAACACCAATTACTACAGATGCAGACCAGGAAAAAATTGTTTCTACATATCTAGTCACTCAAACTTGTATCCAAACGCCTAAAAACCTCTTTAACTTTCAGAATGGCCTTTTTCGCCCCTTCAACTTGTTTAAACTTCCATGACTAACCCCTTATTTCCACGTGGGGAATTGTGCACTCTATGGGCCAGTATCAGTTTGAGCAAGTTGAGGTGGCAGAAGATAATTTCCTAGCAAGTTGAGGTGGCGAAAAGATCAGTTTAGAAGTTTTTGAGTCATTTGACATTCGAGTAATTTTAGAGTCCTTAGATGTTTGAGTGCCAGTTAGAAGGGCTGAGTATGTATTAAGCCAGAGTCAATTCAACCAAGCCATCTTCACACATGTTTAATTTACTGTCCCGTGACACGTATTTACTATGTTAGTTAGATTTACTGATATTAAATGAAGCTTGGGAGGTAAAAGGCAATGAGTGTCATATGACATTGATTCAAGTGGTTGTAACCAACACTTATAGTGAGCATTTAGCCTGACAATGTTCAAAGTGACTTTATTGTACAAAATGGAAAATTGAGCTATATTACTGATACAAAATGAAGTTCCGTAGTCTTATTGGACATTGTCCAAACTTAAGTGACCATTGGTGAGATATACCCGCCTATTAGTAGGGAAATATGCGAATTCCTTGAGCGACAATCTAAAATAAGGGTGACAATTCAAGTTATCATGTCAAGATCATGTGATGTTATCTATATGTTCCACATGATAAAAACTCAAGAAGATTGATAGTTGTGTCGTGTCACTTGGATGTCTCTGTTAATCGCCCAATCCTGTCAAAAATTGTCACTTGAATTAGGAGCTTATCATGTATGTTCTCTGTGGTTTTGATATTTGTGGTTCTTCAGATACTTCAAGAGCAGCATCTTAATCTAATTGACCTTGTTTTTATGCTTTGCTTTAAATCTGACGTCAAGCACAATTTATCTAATAACATATATTCCTGAAAATCCTAACCAAACACATGATATTTACTATTTCGAGTAAAACTACAAAAACGAGAACGCAACTGGTGTTTTTCACTGTGTTACTTCTTTGTTTACTATTCCGTTGAACTATTTTTGTTTTTCTTTTGCCGCACATGTGCAGGTGTTGTTGGTTTGACACCACTGTAAATCAGAGCTGCCGTTCAGATGAAATCTTCAGCCTGTCCTTGCATTCGCCATTTATAGAGTTCCTGTCTTCATCTTCCCAGGAAATGGTGTAATGTAAATTCTGTATTATTGTGAAGACAGCAAGGAATTATTTGACTGTCACAAACCTTATGTTTTCTGGTTTCGTCCTGAATAAAAGCCGAGTTTATGTCTTTGTTATGATCCTCAACTTGTTAAAAGCTGAAATCATCAATTCCCGTCAAGAGTTGAATGCGGTGATATTGTGTAAATGTGTTCCAAGTCTGTTTGATTCATCTGTTACTGTTTACTGCCGCTGCCCTTCAATTTTAACCAAACAACTAAATAACTTTATATCAATTGTTTTTTCAAAAAGAACTAAACTGGTTCTTATTATCGGTACAAAAATCTGAGCTGACAAATGATTTTGAGGTTGCATTCCAGTTTTGCTTATTGAACAATGGAAAAGAAGTGTCTTTCCATCAATCATTTCGATTTTTACCGATTGCACTTTAGTTATCTTTTGTTTAAGAGTTCTTGAATTTGAAAGGATGGTAGTGTTACCTTCGGAAAAATGACAAAATTTATCAGTAGTTAAGTTAAAAATTGATAACAAGACCCTATTTGTGATATGCAAGTAGGTAGCTTGAATTGGAATATTATTTAGTGCAAATCAAGTCTGATTAAGCAAGACCCTATTTGTGATAAATTTATAAATAGTGTTTATGGTATAAAAAGGAGGAGAAAATCAAGTGAAATGTGAATAGATTAGAGAGACATAGTTGTCTGATCTTAATCATTTATTAGTAGTCCAAGCTAGACTAGAAAGGAGCTCGGAAAACACAAACATTATCGCAAGACATATCATCATTAACTGAAGACGGACATTGCATATAATAACTAGTTATAATGATGATGGGGAAAACAAAAAATAAGTATCCCTTAGAATATCATACTATATTAAGGTTTCATGAAACATCACAAAAGTTGAGTTTTCATTACCACATTAAGTTTATGAACAAATTATTCAAAATTATGAGCAAAGAATAGTCAACTGGCTATGGATAATACTCCTGTTCTGGTTGTAGGAGATCCAATGACAAATCAAAAATTCTGGCAAGGAAAAAGGAGAAATAATCAAAACGATCATATTCTAATTCACATACAAAAGCAGTCGAAATGTTCATACAAGTCAAAACCATGATAAGTTGTAAGAAAGTTAAGATGTGTATGTTATTTTACCCTTTCAATAGCTTATGCAAAAAGATTTAAGCCTGTTAAAATGAATTTCTTGAGCACAATAATATCTCCCTTACTTTTGGAACAGGAAAGTAGTTTTTGGGATTAACAAATTAAGTGTACTCATTAAAGTGATAACTCATAAGATGCTACATAAACGAGTGATACCTGAAAACTGAATCAGTAGAAAGGATTCCTAAATGTGTCACTGAAGGGGTGCCAAGAAACTTGGAGTATACGTATGGCATTGCTTTCATTGTAAAAGATTTGGAAACCAATTGAAACAGTCCTGCACAAAAAAAGAAGTTTAATTCACAGTTGCAGAAACTTGCATCCAAAAGAATTTAATAGAACAACAATAAGAAGGGAATTATGATGCACAAGTGCATCTTCATGTCTTGTGAAGCTCTACATGCAAACAGACACGCACAAACACACATATCATATCAATCTCTGTTCAAAATGACTATGAAGTAGATTCCTTTTTGCAGAAAAAGAAAGACATCAATGGTCATAAAGACTCAATGGCTCATGTACAATATCAAAGTGCTTTGAAATGTGCATATATGTTAGGCTGCCTCCTTTCCTATTCACAAGAAGAAATTCCCAGATACTAAAAAAGAAAGTGAGACAGAAGAAGTCAAGAAAATTTATCTCTTCCACAAATTATCACCATCTCCAAGATTCGATATAAATGGAACATATTTTCCACAAGTACGTGCAAACAATCGTGTCATCGGTAGTAGACGATCCCCCATAGAGATACATGACGCATAGACCATCTACCCCATCCAGCAGGAGAGCAGAGCCATTTCTATTGATGGAGATTTTATTAACCGCATAGTCAATTTGCACATCTGCTTGCAATACCTGCCATCACACATCTCACCTACTGAGAACTTCAAGGTTTAAGAATAACATATCATAATCATACAACCATTTAATAAAATGCCAAGCACCTTAAAGACAAAATTACTAAGGAAGATAATCCAACCCGTCTTTTGCACCCAAAATAACCTTGTACCCTCTACCAGAACCAGAAAGCTACAGATAGAATCCAATTATTGCCTAAGCAAGCACCAAATAGCTTTTCCATTCAAATTGAATCCAACTATGAGATTACTAGACACTGCATTTTCATTACCTCTCCAAATTGATATTTATCACTTCCTTACTCTCTAATATTGCATAAAGAGCTCTACAACCCAAGCATTGTCACTCTGCTACTCATATAGTACGCTAAACAACTAACTACCAATCAACTCCACCCTATATTTCTATGAGGAACCTATTTAAAAAGGTCACTAATCTGATTAGAATAGTCGATTAAAGACAAAATTACTAAGGAAGCGAGCAATTAAACCCCTTTTTCGCATCCAACAAAACATTATACTCTCCACCAGAACCACCAAGCTAAAGGTAGGATCCAATCATTGACTATGCGAATACTGAATATAAGCTTTTCCAGTCCAATAACGAGATTAACAGATACTCCAGCATCATTCCCTTTCAAAATTGGCCTTTTACCATTTCTTAGTCTATAATACTGCATTAACACAGCTCTAAAACCTAGCATTTTACTCCCCTGCGCATATAGTAAGCTAAATTGAACTAACTAACTACGAACCAGCTCAAGCATTGGCTACGTGAGTAGTGAATATAGCCTATGTTGCACGCAAACTCTTCTTGATTAGAGTTCCATATCCTTCCCACTACTGTTTCCTAGCTATATATCTTCAGAAAAAACATTGCCTGTTGTCTTTTCTGTGCAACATAGATCGAATATAGCTTTTCGAGTCCAACTATGAGATTAACACACACTCCAGCATCATTCTTTCTAAATTGACCTTCTACCAGTCCTTAGTCTCAAACATTGCATAAACATAGCTCTAAAACCCAAGCGTTATCACTCCCCTAAGTTAAATTGAACAACTAACTACGAATCAGCTCAAGCACATATCAAAATTCAAACAAAACAAAAATACACAGTAGCAATACATACCCTAGAGAGAGAAGCATCAAGGACAGAGGAAGGTTCGGGCTCGCCAAGGCGGACAGAGACACAATGGAGGCAGCGGTTAGTGGAATCCCAAGCAAGGAGATTCCGGGGAGCGGAGGCGGCGGAGTTCAGCTTCAAAACTCAATTATAAATGCAAAAGCACCCCGTACAATATGCTCCACAGTTCCTACAAAGTTCACCAACGAACCGCCATTCCTGCTGCCCAAAAACGAACCACCACTGAACCCAAACTTCATATTTATTTTAAATATTTAAAACGAAATTTGCTTCGGTCCTTTCAAGGGCCGAAGCAAATATTGTCATTTGCTTCGGCCCTTTGTTACAGACCGATGCCGTTAGCAATTGCTTCGGCTTGTTTTAGAAAACGAAGCACGTTAGCAAATATTGAACAATTTGCTTCGGACGTTACATAAAGGCCGATGCAACAGTGTACACTTATCTCAATCTTCATCATTGTTCTTCAAGCTATAAAAATGGCGGATCTTTTTGAGCTCAACAATGGCTCCATGATCGTCAAGATCACTAATTTAGGCTGCACCATTACCTCCTTATCAATCCCTGATAAAAATGGTAACGCCAATTTGATTTTAATCAGCTCTTCACATGTTAATGCTTTATGGCCTTTGATCTTATGGGGAATTTAGCTGATGTGGTTCTTGGATTCGATTCTCTCGAGCCATATCTGGTAATTAACTCGTTTTTCATTGTTGTATAGTAAAACCTCCGTATAATAATATAGTCGTCACCCGACTATTTGTATAATAATTGGGAGGTTATTCTAATATAGAGTGGTTTTACTGTATTTTATGTTGAACTGATAATTGAGCCTGCATAGCAAAACCCCGGTTGTTGTTTTTTTATGATAGATCATGTTATTGTGGATTTGTGGTACTTTTGGGTGGAATTTGTGATCTGGATATGCATAAAGTTGTGATCTTTGTTTGTGGGTTTTTGGGTTTTTCGTTTGCTGTTTTTTGTGCATTGATCATGTTTGATTATGTGTGTCAATGCGAGCAGAAAGGAGCTGCGCCTTATTTTGGGTGCATTGTGGGTCGCGTTGCAAACCGGATTAGAGATGGAAAATTTACTCGTAATGGTGTTGATTATAGTTTGCCCATTAACAAGCCTCCAAACAGTCTTCATGGTGAGTGATCATCAATCTCTCCAACCCTTTGATCTTGTTTATGCGCAGTGTGATGAGCTTCTTGTTTTGATTTAGGAACATTTATGTGGATGGCTTTTATACTTCATAGCTTAATTAATGATTCAAGCCATAAGAAACCATAAAATGAGACGTTTCTGCTTGGTTTTTGGGTAAGTTGCATTGACACCACAAGCATTTGGTTTGGATAATGTCCCAATATCAGTAAGCTAATTTTGTCTTCGTAAAATAACTTATCTTTGCATTTTGTATCAATAAAGTCCCTTTAAATCGTGTATGACGGTCAATTCAGCTTAGCATTTAAACGGCACATGTATCCATAGGATGCCACATGCCTCTTATATTTGAATCTTCATTTAACCTCAGTCAACTTAGTCACAAAGCTGGAGTTAAAAAGGTTTTGAGAACTAAAGACATCAATGGATACACGCTTATGTGACCAGACTGTTTTGATGAAGTGTCCTCCTTATCAGTGTCTCCGACGAGAATTTGGCTAGCAATTGATCTAGATTTCAGATTAAATGGATACATATTCTGATACGATTTACATTTTATGAATTAACATTTTTGTACTTTTTGTATACAATTATCTAGCAATTGATCTAGATTTCAGATTAAATGCTCATACGAATATTGTTCTTCATGAGTTTCAATTCTCTTTATTTTGGTGATTAGGTGGGCATAAGGGTTTCGATAAGGTGATATGGGATGTAGTCGAACAAAAGAAGGGAGACAATCCATCAATTACCTTCAAATACCAAAGTCATGATGGAGAAGAAGGTATGTCCCTCTCTCTCTCTCTCGGATAGGAAAAAGCGAAAATTTAGTCGCTGAACTTGACATAGTTAGGAATTTCATCTCTTGAACTTAATTGTGGCACATTTTGGGCTTGTTTGGTTCAGCAGTTGATATTTACTATTTGTTATTTCGGGTGGCTGTTAAGGCCTCTTTAGTTCAGAAAATTGACACTTGAAATATTGAAATACGGGTACTGAATTGACAAATTGTGCCAAGTACAAGGGCTAAATTTTAGTTTTTTATCGTTCTGATCTTTCCTTTCCTTTCTGTAATAGGTTACCCTGGTGATCTTTCTGTTTCTGCAACTTATACACTTACTTCAAAAACCACATTACGGCTCGACATGGAAGCTGTGCCCAAGGACAAAACTACTCCAGTCAGCTTAGCTCAGCATACATACTGGAACTTAGCCGGCCACAAACCATTCCATCCAAATATGGGGAACTCAAATCACACCGGTAGATGAAAACACTGTACCAACAGGCGAACTCAAGCCCGTTAAAGGCAATCCATTTGATTTCACTTCCGAGAAAGTAATTGGCACTTCGATTAACGAAGTTGGTTTAGGGTATGACCACAACTACGTGCTTGATTGCGGGGAAGAGAAAGACGGTCTGAAACGTGCCGCAAGACTCAAGGATCCATCGAGCTCCAGAGTCTTGAACTTGTGGACCAACGCTCCAAGGATGCAATTCTACACTGCAAACTACGTGAATGGAGTTGTTGGTAAAGGAGGTGCGACATATTGATATTACAAGACACTGCATTTTCATTACCTCTCCAAATTGATATTTATCACTTCCTTACTCTCTAATATTGCATAAAGAGCTCTACAACCCAAGCATTGTCACTCTGCTAGTCATATAGTAAGCTAAACAACAAACTACAAATCAACTCCACCCTATATTTCTATGAGGAACCTATTTAAAAAGGTCACTAATATGATTAGAATAGTCGATTAAAGACAAAATTACTAAGGAAGCGAGCAATTAAACCCCTTTTTCGCATCCAACAAAACATTATACTCTCCACCAGAACCACCAAGCTAAAGGTAGGATCCAATCATTGACTATGCGAATACTGAATATAAGCTTTTCCAGTCCAACAACGAGATTAACAGATACTCCAGCATCATTCCCTTTCAAAATTGGCCTTTTACCATTTCTTAGTCTATAATACTGCATTAACACAGCTCTAAAACCTAGCATTTTACTCCCCTGCGCATATAGTAAGCTAAATTGAACTAAGTAACTACGAACCAGCTCAAGCATTGGCTA
The DNA here is from genome assembly GCA_028411795.1 of Euphorbia peplus. Lineage (NCBI taxonomy): Eukaryota > Viridiplantae > Streptophyta > Magnoliopsida > Malpighiales > Euphorbiaceae > Euphorbia > Euphorbia peplus. Next base: position 29,229,374 of record CP110843.1, read on the forward strand.
CGTGAGTACTGAATATAGCCTATGTTGCACGCGAACTCTTCTTCATTAGAGTTCCATATCCTTCCCACTACTGTTTCCTAGCTATATATCTTCAGAAAAAACATAGATCAAATATAGCTTTTCGAGTCCAACTATGAGATTAACACACACTCCAGCATCATTCTTTCTAAATTGACCATCAACCACTCCTTAGTCTCTAACATTGCATAAACATAGCTCTAAAACCCAAGCGTTATCACTCCCCTAAGTTAAATTGAACAACTAACTACGAATCAGCTCAAGCACATATCAAAATTCAAACAAAACAAAAATACACAGTAGCAATACATACCTTAGAGAGAGAAGCAGCAAGGACAGAGGAAGGTTCGAGCTCGCCAAGGCGGACAGAGACACAATGGAGGCAGCGGTTAGTGGAATCCCAAGCAAGGAGATTCCGGGGAGCGGAGGCGGCGGAGTTCAGCTTCAAAACTCAATTAGAAATGCAAAAGCACCCCGTACAATATCCTCCACAGTTCCTACAAAGTTCACCAACGAACCGCCATTCCTGCTGCCCAAAAACGAACCACCACTGAACCCAAACTTCATATTTATTTTAAATATTTAAAACGAAAATTTGCTTCGGTCCTTTCAAGGGCCGAAGCAAATATTGTCATTTGCTTCGGCCCTTTGTTACAGACCGATGCCGTTAACAATTGCTTCGGCTTGCTTTAGAAAGCGAAGCACGTTAGCAAATATTGAACATTTTGCTTCGGGCCTTAGATAAAAGCCGATGCAACAGTGTACTCAAGTTGAAACACACAAAAACATATATTATATCAGTCTCCCCTACTCATAAAACTTCAAGGCTTAAGTTAAGAAAAACATACCATAATCATAATCATCTTAATGACAAAATTACTGTGGAAGGTAATTAAACAGGTCTATATAGTGAGCTATAAAAAACTAGCATTGTTACTTTGTTCATATGATAGAAAAGGATTCATACCATGTTGTATCCATGACTTAATTGGCTTAGTTAGGATGTCAGTACAAATCTTTACTCTTTCATGCACTTACTATATATGCAATTTATACATCAAAGAAAAGAACAGGACAATCTTCAATTAAGTTCCAAGACAACAGTATAATCATCAGGAAGCAATGTGAGAAAATAAAAAAGAAACTAAAGAGTAAAAAATAAGAAAAAGAAACAAAAAGATTCTGCCTTTACGAACCTGCGTTTGAATGGCTTCAGTAAAAGTTTGAGAGTCGTTATCATGTGTAGCCAAAGACAATCCAAACTCAAATCCATGATCTAACGAGCCTGAAGAGGATTCAACAAGCGATTGGAGAGCGAGGGAAGATACAGGAACATCAACCTTCACATTAAATTTGCTTATAAATAACATGTTGGCTATCTATTCATTTATAATATTAGACTCTTTTATTATGTCACCCTTCATATATAGCAGTGTTTAAGAAAACTAACTTCTTCTTTCTACTGGTCTCCTAGAAGGAATTTGACGAGGTGATGCCACTTTTCAACTTATGATTATAAATGTTCACTGTGTTTCTTTTTAGCACATGCAGTATATTACCCTGTCCCACTTACTAGTTCCAATTCTTGTATGAATTAACTAGATATTTGCATGAGAATTTTGTTTTTCGGATTGTATTTCGTTTGATATTGTTCTACTTAAAAGCTCTAGAAACTTTTATATTGCAAAATTTATGCAGGCAAGGCACTGCTCTTTTAATCGGCTATATCGATGCACTTCAGAGGTATTTCTCTTCTTGATTTAAGACTAACACACTTACTTCTCCATGGTCCTTATGTACAGAATTTCAATACTAGTATGTACTCTGATAGGGTTATTCCCCTCAGCACAGATTTTGAAGAACATGTGTCTGCTGCAATTGAACCTGATGTTATTGCATATACAACAACTATCAAGGTCTGAAGCCTTTTATTTTCTTGCTTTGGATGGTACTCTTAGTCTTTGGTTGAGCTGCAACAATTTCTAGCGTAAAACCGTAGCTGCCGTGAAAAAATTCCGTCGCTAAAAGCCTGTAGTGAAGGTTGGCCTTCTCATTGTTTAGAGAGATGAAAAGATGCCAAATAAAGCCAAACTTAGTGATTACCTGACACTTATCTTTGTTTTCACAACAGCTGAATATAAAACTTTTATTTAATTTGTGTATAGATATCGTTCCAATTTAAATGTAAAAGACATTTCAATTTCTATCCTCATACTTAATCCATCAACTTTTATGATATTGCTAAGAGCTCGTGTCAATTATGGTTCTTTAGAAGAAGTACAGCCACTACAAGAAATCAGGTTGTTTGTGACAACTTTTATTGACACGAACTACAAAAAAGTTGTCACAAAAAAAAGTTTGCGACAATAAACCGTTGTCACTGTGGTTGTCACATATAACTCTGTTGCTAATAATAATTGACAAGTGTGATAATAAAATATTGTCACAAAACATAAAAGTTTTTGTGATAATAATTTATTGTCACAACACTTCTAATTGTTACAACTTTTATTGTAACTGAAACAAAAACTATTGTCGCAAATATTTGGAATTGTCACAAAATATCCTTTAATTTTGATTGAATTCATATGACAACTTGAGTCGGTTGTCACAAAAAATGACATTTTGTGACGACAATATTGTCGCAAAATTTAATTGTATTTTTTTTTTGTAACGATAAATTTATTGTCACACAATTTTTAGTTGTTACAAGTTTTGTTGTAATTGAAAAGTAAAAATTGTCACAAACTAACGAGTTGTCACAAATTACCTTTAATTTAAACTGAATTCATGTGACAACTTCAATTTATTGTCACAAAAAAAGCTATGTTGTGACCAGTGTTGTTGTTACTATAAGTATATTTTTTTGTGACCTCTAATATTATCACCATATAAACTTGCTAACAATAATTTTTGTTGTAACAATTTCATCTGTTACAATATTTTTGATTAAAAAGAAATATAATAATTTGGATTGAATGGAGCTCCAATATACCAGTACTGTCTCCTAACCATAGTCGGTTCATAATATATAAACCGACTCTATTAAACTCTATTAAACTCAGGGTTTCACATATCCTGCATAATAATAACTTAATTTCATGATAGAAGACAAAATTCAATACTTCAACGCACTTTACTAAAACAAAGTGAAGTAGCTAATGTAGACTTACAAAGATTATCTATTAATTTGCAATCTTAACAAAACTATGCAAACAAACTTAAATCGTAAAGAAAATTTCAGGCATTTAATCACGAAGCAAGAAACTGTAAAATAGATAAATAAGAGAAGCACCTGATCAAGATTCTGATATAATGATCCTTGATCTCAATTGCTCTTTTCCTTTACCAACACTACTAAACTATCCGTGATGGATACTCCTCTTTTTCTTTATGCTCTAATTCCTATATTCATACTAACACAACATCTAGAATTTACAGCTAGTATTCACATCTGGAACATCAATAGAAAAAAGACTCAATAGAACCTAATTATAAGGATCAAGGGCTTAATGGAACAGGGTTAATATAGAAGGGTTCAAAGTGATCTGGACTCAGAGGTAGACACTATAAATATAACTGCATATTGAGAAATGCAACTTGAAAAGAACAAATTTACCAAAAACCCGAGCAGCCATTTCCCATGGCTTTTAGACAGTATTTGCGACCTCGACAACATACCTCTATTTTCAAAATCAGAGTCGTCATTCTCAGAGCCAGTTGATTTCTCCTACCTCCTTGTGATTTCTGATTGACTAGCCATAAAAATAATCAGATACCCTGATATTAACATGATCAACACTGATATTAACATGATCAACACTAAAATTAAACAAAATTTTCCTTTTCCAGTCAAAAGATTAGGGAAAGCTCACCTGCTTATAAGCTAAAGCTATAGAGACCGCTCCTCTAATGAGTCCAGCCCACCAAATGACTATCTACAAAAATAGCAAAATCATTCCAAATTCATCAAATAGAAAAATACAGGACGAATATCTATGTTAACCTGGCGTCTGAATGTGATTGGAGATGTTCTTCCTCTATTCATAAAATTCGCAAAAGCTGAAAGTGGAAACACGAAAGCAGCTCGTCCAACCAATATCAGCATCAACAGAGTGCTGCATATACTCACCGAACTTCTGAAACTGAATATTAACAGAAAACATAACAAAATTAACCCGAAAAATGTACAGTAAGTTCCTGGAAAAAGATCATCATCAAACATTAGTACTTCGTCTTACTCTGTCTTACTCGTTTTCCATTTCTGATATCAAGTGCATCCATGCCTACATATAGAGATATGAATGTCTCTGCAACATATGACATCATTGCAAATACATGCCTGAATAACATACATTGAAAAGTCAACAAAAATCTTAGACTATATCAAAACCAGTTTCCAAAGAGATTATTACCAAACCTAAATATGCATACCTCGTAGTAATTCTAGAGCTTTCAGTCAAATTGTGCCATGCATAATGGGACATTAGTATCCCGTAAAAGAAGACTGTGAGAATTCCACTTAGTTCTAGCAGCTGTCATAAAATGGAACAGTAGACCACATTACGTTTTACTGTATATGCTATGAAAATTTTCCCATTTAATTAATCTAGTTAGTATATGAAGGTTGTATACCTCAGCTAACATGTAAGATAGATAAGCCACCAAAACCATTATCCCAATCTCACGAATGCTAGAATGCCTGCATATCGAAAGTTTAGTTCAGACGTTTGAGAATTTTACCTTGACAACTTGATCGTAAATATAGATCATGAGTTTTACCTTCCAACTTATAAGGCTCTAAGGATATATGTTGTCAAAAGTCCAGCCTGCCAAAAGAAAGAGAAAAATCAAGCCTTTCTTGAGAAAACACATGAAACTGAATTCCCACAAGTTTTTACATTATAATCTAAAACGATAAAGAAAAAGACTGCTCGAATAAACGGATTAGATAACTTACAGAGACACCAAGAGCAGTACTTGTGGAGAATAAGGATTACCTTCATCTAATAATATAAACTAAATAACATTTGGAATAGGGTTGCTGCAGGCTGAGCACAATCTGCAGCAAATAAAGACAAGATCATAAGAATCCCTAACCCCACAATACCATAAAATGCTTTAACATAGCAGCTCAATAAGTACCTTAGTTTTGTCATTCAGCTCAATACAATCACAAGTCCAAATGAGATGGCATCATTTAAACAGTCTGTGCATCCTGTAAACATACTCTTCCAAGTTCAGAGCTGAAATTGAATGTATATACACATGAAAGATGTATACAGGAAAAGCTTCCAATGGTATAAAAATGAAATTGATATTTGAACATATAATCGGCTGTTGTAGTAGGTATAACCAATTAAGCATGCAGTTTCTATACTAGTTCGCTAAAACTTGGTTGTGAAAGTGAAGAGGAAAGGATAGAAAATCAAGAAATGAACAAGCATTAATGTGGGTAGCCAAATAGTTTAAAACAAAAGGCGTAGAACTAATACCTTCTCATGGAGCCCAACTCCCAACTGGGGTTAGCGCGAAATCAACGAATCAGAAAAAAATCCACCGATATCAATCCGATGAGCGGAAATGGCAAGCTACGTCGACTGCAAATTGAAGAAATTGCGAATCCCCAAGAGAGAAAAGGGAAGGTACGAGAGGCTAGGGTTTCAATCAGCAGGTATAGAAAAAGTATAAAGCGAGAAGAAGAAGTATAAGAAGAAGATAAGTAGGAAAATAAACATATAAAGAGATGACTGAGATGCGAGAGTAGGAGATTCAGATTTGACGGGAACAAGAGAGGAAGAGCAGTGAAAGAGCCTTGAGATATCGGTTTATACATAATTAAATTAAGGGTCCTTTGTTTCAAAAAAAATATTAAGGGTCCTCATATGCTGTAAATAAGAACCATCTTATTTATTAATTTACTTTTCTAGAAAACTTCAAAAACTAATAAAACTTCAATAAGTAGTAAAACATATTAATTCTTAAAAATTAAATTAATAAATAGTTTCAGGAGACCGTGGCTGTAAATATAAAACCAATTTTTAAGTAAATAATAGTAATACATGTTACTGTAATTCTTGCAAAGTAAACTGATAAATAATTTCAAAAAATATGTATAAGTTTTATTTTGTAAATTTTGGTCATAGAACCAAAATAAAATTAAGATTGACTTTCGAGAGATTTTATGACAAATCAAGAAGAGCATGTATTTTGTGGTTATTCTAGTGGTTTATATTTTTTTACTATACCCTAAAAGTCCCCAGTAGCAACCCGTTAACATTTGGTTATAAAAGTAATAATTCTATTTTTTTATTATACCCTAAAAGCCTTTAGTATGAACCCATCAACCCTTTTTTATAAAAGTACTTTCGATAAAATTAGTTTCTATTGTTTTTTATTATACCCTAAAAGATTAGTAGGAACTCGTTAATCATTGGCTATTTACCTTAAAACCCGTAATAACAACCCATTGACCCGTAATAAAATTGGTTTTTTTTGTACAAAACCGTACCTAATACTACTACTATTGAGGACAGTTTTGAAAGAGAACCGATGTGATTGACCTTTAGGAACGGTTTACTAAAATAACCAACTTCAATAGGGCAATGCTACTGACCATTTTTGTACTAGTGAGGTACCATAAGGTCAATCTCATATGGAGTTAGGTAATGTCGAGTTTCCTTAGGTAGGATATCCATTGTCATTCTATTTAACATAGTTAAATTTTATGACAACTATTACTAAGTTGTCACGATTTTTAAATATCTTGTTACAACTTTTAGTTGTACCAAAAGTGTTTTGGTTACCTTTAATATTTATTATCACAAAATCAATAAATAGTCTGTGACAATTTTAGAGTTTATGACAATTTTAAACATGTTGTCATATAATTTAAATGGTTTTGTTACAATTGTTAATTGTAACAAAAATATTTTCGTTACAACTGAGATTTATTGTCGCAAAATGAATAACCGATTTGTGATACTTTCTTCTAACATGTCACAGAACTTATATTTGTAACAATATAAATGTGTTGTAACATATTGTATATTTTCTGTTACAACAGTAGTTGTCACATAAAAAAATTAGTAACAAGAAAAATATTGTTGTCACAGATTTATTTATCTATTTGTGATAATCTTTATACAATTGTCGCAAAACTATTTTTTATGACAATTAAAAATTTAGTGTCACAAACAATAGGGTATTTGTTACAACAATTTATGTGACACTTAAACTATTGTCACATATACTAGAATTTCTTGTAGTGAGCACTGCCTGGCTATATATACGCAGATATGAGGAGAGCAGCGTAATCTTAATTTATGTCCACCTTGTGATAGCATTATTTTTACAAAGCTTTGTTATGGTTTTTATTAGGATAAATTTCTCTATTAGCTATTTCATTCTAATTCAAGGATACCTCGAAAGTTTGCATCATCAGTTGTAATATGCTATCTTTTGACATTTTTTATTGTCACAATAATGATGCAAATTACTCATTTCATTGCTTAATCACAATGTGCAGGTATTGCAGAGCAATGTAAACTTCTTCTCTAACCGTTTACAATTACTTGTTCCGAAGATGTCAAACCACTGCCAAGTTGGAAAACTTCTGGAAATCTCATTGCGAGTGAAGTCATCTTAACGAGCCAAATTCACAAAAAAAGTTATTGTTTTTATGTGTTTATTGTACGTAGTTTTACATAACGTGTCATTAGATGCTAACATATATGGTCTCAGAATTTTAGGTGTGATGATGAAATAATTCGAAATGCTTGTAGTGAACCGTTTCATAATTCATTAATCAAAAAAATCTAAAATCAACTATTAACAGTGTTTTTGCTGCTAGAAAAGGCATATTGGACATTGTCCAAACTTAAGTGACCATAGGTGAGATATACCCGCCTATTACTAGGGAAATATGCGAATTCCTTGAGCGACAATCTAAAATCAGGGTGACCATTCAAGTTATCGTGTCAAGATCATGTTATGTTATCTATATGTTCCACATGATAAAAACTCAAGAAGATTGATAGTTGTGTCGTGTCACTTGGATGTCTCTGTTAATCACTCAATCCTGTCAAAAATTGTCACTTGAATTAGGAGCTTATCATGTATGTTCTCTGTGGTTTTGATATTTGTGGTTCTTCAGATACTTCAAGAGCAGCATCTTAATCTAATGGACCTTCTTTTTATGCTTTGCTTTAAATCCGATGTCAAGCACAATTTATCTAATAACATATATTCCTGAAAATCCTAACCAAACACATGATATCTACTATTTCGAGTAAAACTACAAAAACGAGAACGCAACTGGTGTTTTTCACTGTGTTACTTCTTTATTTACTATTCCGTTGAACTATTTTTGTTTTTCTTTTGCCGCACATGTGCAGGTGTTGTTGGTTTGACACCACTGTAAATCAGAGCTGCCGTTCAGATGAAATCTTCAGCCTGTCCTTGCATTCGACATTTATAGAGTTCCTGTCTTCATCTTCCCAGGAAATGGTGTAATGTAAATTCTGTATTATTGTGAAGACAGCAAGGAATTATTTGACTGTCACAAACCTTATGTTTTCTGGTTTCGTCCTGAATAAAAGCCGAGTTTATGTCTTTGTTATGATCCTCAACTTGTTAAAAGCTGAAATCATCAATTCCCGTCAAGAGTTGAATGCGACGATTTTGTGTAAATGTGTTCCAAGTCTGTTTGATTCATCTGCTACTATTTACTGCCGCCGCCCTTCAATTTTAACCAAACAACTAAACAACTTTATATCAATTGTTTTTTCACAAAGAATAACTAAACTGGTTCTTATTATCGGTACAAAAATCTGAGCTGACAAATGATTTTGGGGTTGCATTCCAGTTTTGCTTATTAAACAACGGAAAAGAAGTGTCTTTCCATCGATCATTTCGATTTTTACTGATTGCACTTTAGTTATCTTTTGTTTAAGAGTTCTTGAATTTGGAAGGATGGTAGTGTTACCTTCGGAAGATTGACAAAATTTATCAGTAGGTAAGTTAAAAATTGATAACATTTAGATCGTGTCTGAATGCCATAAACCCATCACATTAGGCTTGGGCTTTGTTTCCTGGCCCATTGGGGCTAGCCCATGACCAAAGAGAGATCCCAATTTTAGAGAGTAATGCCCTCCAAAGTGCGAGATATGTCTTATAGACGAAATCGATTTCATCAAAGAATCATTGTCTTAAGACGCGCCTTGATGCCTAAAACACGCCCTGATGCCTAAGATATGCCTCGACTATTAAGGTGACGCCTATATAGTTTGGATATGCATCTCTCAGCTAGAGGACGAAGATGCCTAAATGACAACAACTACGCCATCATATTTTTGAACTAAAAGATCCTTAAAACCTTTATTCTCTGAAGGGCAAACAGGAAAAGTGGTCTTAAATAAGGCAACATTTGAATACTATATGAACTCCAAAAAAATAAATAAAAGATTTGAAATGGTGTCATCTTTAAGGTACACATTATTCACAATTCTGATTACTCTTGTTACTAGCCTCATTGTGCTTTCTATTTTTATCTCCTTACAAAGATCACTAACTTTATCATCGTAGATGCCACGGACGCCTCAAAGCCGGTTTCCATCTAGATACTCCACCGACGTCCGACAAACATTTAGATTTAAGAGTTATCAAAAATATACCTACACTCTCATTTGCTACAAATTTGGATATTATTTATTTATTTTATTTAGCTTATCTAGATAATAGATATTAGGAGTATTACTTAATAACCTTGACTAATTATACATATGGACTATGTTGACTTGCAATGTTATTTCATGTGAATAAGCTTTCTTTATTAGGCCTGCAATTCAGTTCTTTATCTCTTTGCTTTGAATGCTAATTTTGGGTAACTTAGCATTTAAACAAAAATTGACTTATTTAACAAACTTTGAAAAGAAATGCTTTTTAGTGGAAATATGAAATTAACTAAACTATGTTTCTTAACTCAAGAAAAGTGTGAAAAAAAAATGAATTTATTACTTGATGTTGAGCCAACCTTTTGAAACTAATGCATAATTGTAAAAAAAAAACTTCTAATTCAAAAATATTATAGTATCTTATCTTATCATTTTCAAGTGGTATATCAAATCATATGCACTAATTGACAAATAAAGAATTCATTCTTCTAGAAATTCCATATAAAAAAAATTAAGGACCAAATAGTAAATTGTTCCAATGAAAATCTCATTTTTTTTTAAATGGATTATGAATATTGGAATGTAGTAAATTAACTTAGTAACTGTTTTTCTTGTTTCTTGGTAGCATTAAGTGAAAGTGGGCTGTAATAAATAAGAATAGCCCAGCAAGCAACTTTGTTAGGTAAGCAATCTTTTATCTGCTTTGCTTTCTACATTGTGTTATATTTTTAAATAAAAACGGATTGCACAACTTAACGGAACTGTCTGATGTCAATTAGGTTGCTTTCAAAATGAGATTGCGAGCTACTTTGTGTTATCTATTTCTATAAATTTTTACTAATTACGATTCAAGATTAATTTTCTACACTCCGAATAAAAAAAAAGAGAGTTTTTCTTTGTGGTACAGTTCGTTCGGTTCAAGTTTGAAATTAACATAATTTGATTATCAATTCACTTATTCTGAAAAGTAGCAAGACATAGAGGTATCAATCACCAAAGTTAATTAATTGGGTGATTTATATTTAACCAAGTAATATTGAAAAAAGGTGTGTGGGAAATAGAAATATATAAATGCAAATACAAGTTGAGTGTGAAAGGAGTGTAAGTTAGGGAAATTAGGATTCATTTATTTGAGAGTTAGTTCACATGGAGGAGTGTGGAAAGCAAATTAATTAAAATAAAGAAAAGTGCATAGTGAGTGAGTGAGTTAGTGAAAAAATAGGCTTTGAGTTGGCATAAAGTCATTTTCAAAATGAAAAGGTTGGAGGTTTGATGGCCACATTTTTTGTCTTCATAATATTTTTTTTTTCTTGCACACCAAATTGTGTAAATTAGTTACAACTTCTAAAGTGGTTCTCCAACACATCACTACTAAGTCATTATACTATCAAATTAAGTACCTCTACTCTTGCTATATCTATCACACCTATTCCTTTAACGTAATTATTCGCGTTTATTATGATAAAGAAATTATATATGTTACTGACTATTTTAGAAGAAAAATCAACTCAAAACAATTAGTTATAACAAACAGTAAAACAAAATCAGTTGAACTAAAAATGAAAATTTTTTATACGTATGAACTATGTCAATATCGATTGTTATATATGCAGAATGAAGATACTACTAGTTTTTTCGAGCTATGTTTTCTTTTCTGAAAGAAGGCTATTTATATATTCTTAGTTGAAGTAATGTGCTACTTCAAAGTATTTTAAAAGAAAAATCAAGTAATCAATATATACGTGAAACGTATTTCACATATAGGTGGTAGCTTGAAAGAAAAATCAATCAAAAAAGGGAAATAATCAAATTAATTAATTCTTTTTTACTAATGGAAAGCTAATATCTTTTAAAAAATATATATATTTACATATAATAATTCTGCTCTGAATATTTAATTTAACAGATAATAATTTTAAAAAAATTTATTACGTATTTTTTTGCTCAGTAGAATGGTTCCCACTTTTAAATTTTTATAAGTCACAAGCTAGGGTTGTTTTCTTTATATTTTTTAATATTAGAATGCAGTTGCTTACAAAATAAAACTGATCATAATTAGTAAACAAAATGGGAAGTCTACCTCAATTATTTTCTTCGGAAAAAAATTATAAAGGAAAGTTGACTATTTAGTTTCTTATTATATTTGTATAATTTGCTTTTAGGGGGAAAAATTATAAATTATTTAAACTAGTTATAGTTGAAGCTAATTTATGGATAATTACCAGAAATCAGTTGAAAATTGTGAAAAAATAAAAGCCATCAGTTGAAATTTTATTTAGTACAATAAGCTTTCGATCTAACAATTGTGAGATTTAGTTAACAGTAATGTAAGTAACAATATTTTGCAAGAACCATCATATGTATTTAATTATTAATATAAATACTTAACTATAATCTAATCCTTAAGATTAAATAGTATAATTGTTTCAAGAATATTATATTTCTTGGATCATTTTCTATGACAAGAATTGAACAAAGATAATGCGAACTTAATCAAATTTTCGTAGTTGACTATTATTTATGGGTAATTATAAAAATCGTCTATTATTATCGACATATATTAATGTAAGTGTAACTACGCAGTTCTTTTCCAAAAAAAATAAAAAATTGCAGCCAAATTTTTTTTTTAAATTTTTTTTTTAGAAAAGAAGGCAATTTTGAGTTTTTATAATCTTAAAAACTATTCCATTTACTAGCCTGTAAAAATTTTCAAAATAATATTTTATAGGATTAAACACTTAATTGTCTCTTGTGGTATTCAAAATTTTGTTTTTTGCCCCTTGTGGTATGATTTGGTGACATTTGCCCCTTGTGGTATCCAATTTGGTAGCATTTGCCCCCTGATGGATGAAAAATGGAAAAATTTAGTTTCTCAATTAGTTCAATTATCATATTTTCATAGATTTATGCCATCAAATTTGCTAAATTTACAATTTGAAATGACATTATGTAATAGAAGTTATCTAATTTCCATCCATCATGGGGCAAAAATGACAAAATTGAATACCATAGGGGGCAAATGTTACAAATTCATACCACATAGGGCAAATAGATGTTTCATCCTATTTTATAGGAGAATAACATTCTTTTATATCTTCTCACCACTTCCCCAACTGCAAAGCAAAACATCACTCAATAATTTTCTTCTGCATAACTATCACAATAAAAAGAATATTAAAAAAATACCATAAATATATTTTATATATAAAGATATTAATTATTTGTGTGGGAATGTGATAATAACTAGTTATCCAATTTCGCTATCATAGATATAGTTTGTTCACTGACAGCCAATAAAAAGCATAACAATTGGGACAGAGGGAAGTATAAATAAATATATAAATATTATTATTAAGAAACTACAAAAATTCATAATTAGTTCACTCACAACCAAGAAAATATACTAGATACATAAAGTATGCATTTTTTTTAGGCTTTTATCTAATTAAAAAAATGATATAGTAAGTATGTGTAGTAAGATTTCTTTTGAGGATCAAACTTCTCTACGAAATATATTAATAGAGAATATGTCTTTAAAGTTTGATCTTTGATGAGATAATTAAGTTAATTCAGTATTTTAACCATACGAATCATATATTTGGTGATATATAATGTAATTAAATATTTTTAGTTACAAAATTATTGATTTTTTCACGTATGAAATAAGGTAATGTATACAAGAAAATTAGAGATTAATTAAACTTTTTATGAAGAGAATGATAATTTAGTAGGATTAAAAGAGTAATTGTGTTTGGTTCATAACTAATATGCTTATTTCAGTTACCACTTTTGTGGATGAGAAGCTTTCTCTCTCTAAGTGATGACGTGTACCGAGTGGAGTGAGTATTAAGTTCACTTCTAACCAGTGACGTGGCAATTAAAAATAATAATAATAATATATATTAAAAAATTAAGTAGTAGTAGTAGTGAAGTGGGCAAACTAGCTAGAGGTCCTACACCTTTTCTTAAGGATTATATGATGTCATAATTTCATTTTCAATATCAATATTTAAAATAAATTATATTATCAACATAATATAATTTATCTGGATTTGTTCAATTTTGTTTATCAATATTGAATCAAAATATCCTATTAAAAAAAATAAAGTGATCATAAGTGATCCTTGATCTTTCATCTGTGTAATAAACTACAATAAGAAAGAAAAATATATAGGTGCATAATGGTTCAACTAATTAATTAAGAAAGTAAACAAACAAATTTTTTAGGAACAGTAAACAAACAATTCTAAATAATATACATTAGCTTTAGGGTATTTTCTATAATTATCTTATTTATATATTTACAATATAGTGAATTATTATAAAAAGGGTATTAGAAGATACTAATTAAATATATAATTTAAATTTTAATGTATTAATTAAAGTTGATTTGAGTAGTTAGAAATTCCGTATTGTTAGGTTTGATTTTGAGTTTATGTTTTTCATATATATAAAAACTTTAATTGAGGGTTATAATATTTGTGGAAAACCTTTAATTTTACATATATAAAAAATTATATCAACTTTCTTTTCTAGGAGATTGATGTATCTTCTCTGTCAAGTCAAATCTATCTAACACATTGCATAACAAAAAAAATGTGCATGCATGATGTAATTAATTATGGAGGATTTGATGAAATTAAATCTTGAGTTATATTTTCTAATAAAAAAACTTAATTGACATAGAAATTAATTAAACCAAGAGGTCAACGGTTCATGAACCAGCAAAAAGATTTGAGATATCAAAGGGTTCTTTTCATTTATACTAAACTAATTCTTTAGAGAATTATGGTGTCCAACAAAATTAGAATTGAAAAATCAAAAAAAATATCAAGAAAATGTCAAAAAACAATATAACCTAAAAAAAGATTTAGTTTTCTATAAAAAAAAAAAATAGATTTAGTTTGCTACCGGTTTTTCAACCAAACAAACATACCGGAAATTTCAAAATAACAAAACTACTATGAAAATTCTTCATAGGTTTTTATAATTTATTTATAGAATCATTTAAAGTACGAAATATTAGACATTTACATATTAATAATAACATTTCATCATTTTTATATCAAACATTAATGACGAAATAATTAGTAACAAACATCATACAAAAACAAATATCAAATATCAGTTGTTACTGTTAGTTAACAGCTACACCAAACATGCTCTTATATCTATACAATCTCTCTACTATAGCAAATGATTTTATTTTATTGTTCAAATTAAATACATAACCGCTAACAATAATAATCAAACCAATAATTGTATTTTAAAAGATACCAATATTATATAAATTGTATTATTTTGTAAGATGGAAATGATGAGGTCCACGTTGGTAAAGAAGAATGATTTATCGATTTTATTCCTTTACTTACAGAAACAATTGATTAGGAATTAATGGTGCAAAATATTTCTCAATTTTGAAATCAATTATTTAAGATACTAGTTGTATATCATTACATTTTATTTAATTTGATAAAATTATTCATCCAAGTGGTAGTACACATATTCAACCCTCTATAAATGATTTACCTGATCTTAATTAATTCATCCAAGTGGTAACATATTGAATTCTATCTTATAACGAGTGATTATATATGATATGATCCATTTCAAGACCAATTTAACACATCCAGGCCCAATCCAAGCCCAAGATGAACAACACGTGTGGCTCGATACGAAAACAACTTCTAAAGGACACATTCGTATTTTGGATACAATTCCACGCTCATTTTGGAGCGTTTACATAGTATTCACCAAGTTATTGCTTAGTGGTTGCTTGAAACTAAAGTTATGCTCCAATTGTATATATTATATAAGAGTAAAAGATTTAAATTAGAAGCTAATTAGTACTTCTTAATTGAGATGTCCCTTTCTTTTCTTGCTGTATTGGTCAAGTAATTAGTACTTCTTACACTAGTACATACTAATATCAGTGGTTGCTCTGGTGATGACTTAGTGTAGATCCTACAAAACTGAACAAATCATGAACTAAATAGAGCTGGAGATTGCTGACTCTACTTCAATGATCTTGTTAGATGTGGAAAAGAAAAAAGGCGGCACTGATGTAAATGAAAAAATGTGAATAGTAAACATATCTCATTAAAGGATTATTCTTTATTATTTATAATGAATTGATGTGTGACCTAGACACGTGTCATTGTCTGATTATGACTGAAGGTTGTGGCGATTAAGGGAAATATCCCGAACACTTCCCAATGCAAGATTGGACCACATGGTCCAACGAAGTGCTTTCTTTAGCGGAACAACTCCACGTGTGTAATATCATTTCTCTTGATACTAAATGCGTACCCTCAATATAAATTTTTTATTTTATGACACAAATATACTAGAAACAATTTGATTAGTTTACTTTATTTTATGTTCACATAGATAGAAACTCAAAAAAGCTGAGAGTGGTCTAGAAATGTAATGTCAAATTGCTTAAGTTTTTCACATAAGCTAAGTGATAGTAAAATTTTTTCTAAATGTGCTTCAAAAGGGTTAATGGATTGCTAACACATTTACAAAGAACTTGCAAACTACACAAAATTTCTTCAATTTTATATCGATAATTTTGTTTGGAGTGTCTTCCTCATATAACATAGAACGTGAAATAAAAATTATGAATCAAATAACCGCCAAACTATATATCTAGTTCTTGAAATTCTTCATACTACATTAGAAAAACCGTTTCTACTTGAAAAAGTTAGGAGCAAACTTTACAATTTTATACGTTAATACTAAATTGACAGTACTTTATGTCTTACTTTTTGATATTGTGTTATGATGAATGAATTAATTTGATTATATATTAGAAAAGGGAGAGATGGGATGGGATGCTTAAAAAAGGAAGCCGAAAATGAGAAAATGAAAGAGGAAATGAAATGGTATATACTTAACTTTAGGAAGACATGGAGTGAATGAGAATAGCATGCTTTTAACGTGCAACCTTACCCTTTGCTTTTATTGCCTTTGTGTTTATTCCTCACTTCACCTTCCTATTTGCTTGCTTCATTATTATGCCAATTACAAATTCTTACTTGTTACTAGTTTCTAAAACCTAATAATTAACAAAAAAAAAGAGCGATAATTTTAATTAGTTGCGAGAAAATGACGCTAAAGAATTACAATAAGAATAAGAATGAATCAAATTCTTACAAAATAAAAATAGAGAGTGAGCTATTTGTGTATCCAATAAATGCATGATGCGTTTTAATTAGTTGCGAGGTCCAAAAAGTTAATTTTAAGTCAATTTTAAAGGTAATAATTTTGAAAGTAAAAATAAAAAATAAAATTCTTACCGCCAAAATGTAATTATATAATCATATTAGATGTCATATTTCTTATTTTTTTTCGACAAACTATAATATATTTTTGAAAAAATGAACTTAATATAAGTTAATTATATATACCAAACCTTTTCAAATTTTCTTTTTTCGTCTAACTCCTATAATAAGACTTTATTTTTTTGTGGCCCATTTTCAGTTATTGTGTCCCTTTCTCTCTCTCTAATCCAATTTTCAACATGCATGAATGGATTGGATGGCAACCTTTACTTGATTCCATAAAAAGTGATCATTATAACTTAGCATAACGTATAATATTTTCACATATTGTTTTACTATACTAATATATCCTCATAATCACTCTTTTTCAACTTTAACTAACCCTTCATTAGTAGTTCCGCCGCGGAGTCACTTCAATAAAAGATGAAATACAATTGTCGTGTAAAAACTATCTGAAATAAGAATGATTAGGATGAAATCACTTTAATGTCAAATCACGTTTTATGATGTTAACAAATTATTCTTGAAATAACAGTTTGAAGTAATTAAATTATAACGAAAAGGAGAATTAAACGGACGAAAAGTTAGGAAACTTGAAACTCCTCTCCAAGTTAACAAAATTGGGTTGATTATCATGTGATTAAAGCAAAGCAAAGATGATTTTTGAGATTGAAGGCATCTAAAAAATGATGACGTAGATTTAGTATTGTGCCAAAAGCAAACCCATTTCTTGTTAGTTAGTAACACTTCCACTGGTTTTAAATGCAAGCAAAGATTTCGTTTTTGTTGTAAAAAACATAAAATAATAGCATTATTTTATTTTTCACGCTAAAAATTCACGGGGCAGCCTTTTTCACCTACAAAATGAAATAATACCTTTTGTTTTTATTATATATACTTAAAAAATATCTCTATCAGTAATTATGATTAAAAAAATAATTTGCATAACTATTCTTACAAAATTAATAACAAAAGAATTTTTGTTGTTTATATGATTTAAAAAATTCCTATTCAGATGTGATTCGAACAAATAACCTCCTGATGATGAGAGCCTTGACCACTCCAAATACATCACTCAAATTACAAATTTCTTTTGACATTCAATTTAGCTATTGACCTAATGATTTACTACTTGTTTAGTTTTTTTATAGGCTTTTTTGTAATGCAGTGGTTTTTCTATAGGTTATTTTTATATTTTTACTCTAAATATTACATAAATTTGTCTAAAATTATTAATTAGTCCCATCTGTAATTAGGATTTAAAATAAGTTGTTGATAGCCATCTTTTGAAAGAAATTTTTCAAAATGAAAAATGGTTATCTAATACAGTAAATCAATTATACAGTAACACTAATCAACTTGATTACCTCACTAAAAAAATCTCTTAATTCTAATTCACCTACTTCAAAACAAGAAAAATGTATATTAAAAAAGAACTCATCAATAACATTTACGAGCAAGAGAGTCAAATCTCGCAAAATATTTATTAAAATACCATTCTTGTGTCAATAATTTTAATGCAACGTTATGCCTAGAGTTGAGCGTGAATCAGCTTGGAAATTTTTTAATCAAATCGGATATTAAATTATAATGTAAACTTGTATACATCTACTTCTGGAGATTTTCAAATGTCAGAATATACTACTGAATAAATATGATGGATATTGTAGAAACCGAACTGAATAAACTAATTAACTTTTTTCTTAAAACCGAAATTAAATTATACTATTAACTTTTACAACCACAGTTCTCGAAATCTTTAAATACTCAAATTGGACCAACGCATACCCACCGTCAGCAAAAATACAAGTAAAAATGTTTTTTTTTTTATTTTCCATCCGGTTTCCGAATTCATTGGGCCGAGTGGTCCAAAAATTATAGTATTTAAACTCTTCGAATCGATTCGCAGACCTCTCTACCAACTACAGCCTCATGCTATCACCACGCCAACCAACGTAAAAATGTTATTAGCAATTTAGCATCAGTGAAATTGTGTAACAAACTCCACTATCCCCCAACCTTGCTTCCCTCATTACTACTCTAAACATTATACACTTTCCCCTCTTTCTTTATATAAATCCATAAATATACACTTATTTCCACACTCTCTCTTTCTTTCCCTCACTCCCATCAACCCTTCTTTCTTAGCTTCACTCCCACACTATATAAATACACCAAACCCCATTGTTTCTTACTACCAAAAAAACAAGAATCACACTAATGGAATCACCTCAACATCAAGAACTCATCTCCTCCTCCTCCACCGATCTTTCCCTGATCGCCGCGGTCAAAGGCAAACGTACTAAACGCCACCGCTCCTCCTCCCCGGATAAACAAGCAGCTCCCGTCGCTTCGGAGGAATACTATGGCTCCACGAGCTCCAGTGAGGTGTATCAAAGCACGGAAGAAGAAGAAGATATGGCTTACTGTTTGATATTACTTGCTCAGGGCGATGGAAAATCTTTACCGGCCAAGAATCGCCACCGTAGACGGCGGATTGACGGCGAAAAAGTTAGTGATGTTTCTTCTGAGAGAACGTTAAACAAGGCTGGATTCTTCGTTTACGAGTGTAAAACATGTAACCGGAGCTTCCCGTCGTTTCAGGCGTTAGGTGGCCACCGAGCTAGTCACAAAAAGCCTAAATCCGCGGTTTGTGATCAGGAAAAGAAACCGGAAAGTCTGATTTCGATTCCTGATATTGATATTGATTCAAAAATGAATGGATTCCAGATTCGTGATGATCAGCAACGGCCATCTTGTTTGCAGTTATCCGCGATGAAAGCAAACAAGACGTCCGTGAAGGTTCATGAGTGTTCGATATGTGGATCGGAGTTTACTTCCGGGCAAGCTCTAGGTGGTCACATGAGGCGGCATAGAGCTAGTAACGGCAACAACAATAGTAATACTATGAACAATCCGGCGATGATTAGTACTATTGATCATGACTTGAAACCGCGAAATCTTTTGTCGTTGGATCTTAATCTTCCGGCGCCAGAAGATGATCATCACCTCCGGGAATCCAAGTTTCAATTTGTATCCACACAACAAGCTCTTGTGTTCTCCACCCCAGCTTTGGTTGATTGCTACTATTGAAATTTTTAATCAAGATTCATTCATATATAGGAAGATCAATGTTAATTTTTTTCACTATTTTTACTCTAATCTTTCAATATTATTCATAGAATTATGATACATCTATTCTTTCCAATTTTATTATACTGGAAATATTAAAACAAGTTATGTGTTATATGGTCTCGTAGTTTAGTTGGAGTTAATAAAGTTTTTCATCCCTCTTTAACGATGTTGTTATCGTGTAATTTGGTTGTTGTTTGATTAGTTTTTGTTGTTGTTAACATGTAATACATATTAGTCGGTGACGCTAGACGTTTAGTCGACTAAATCGGACAACCAATGATCTTTAAAAGCTAATAGAGAGAGAGAGAGAGAGAAAAGTTAGATACCTAAGCAATCTAGTTAGTGTAAATTAGATATTTAATTTTCAGCATCTAGGCGGCTTAATCGCCTTCATTTGTACTAGTGATATTAGTTGAATTTTTGAGTTGCAGTCGTAAAAAGAGTCATTGGCATTAATAGTGTTTTCGGGTAGAAATTTAATTATGGTCCCGGTCTAGTGGACCTGACCAATAGAAAAATGACATTTGCAAAAAGAAATTACACCAATTATTTTCTAATAAGGCGTCATGCTTCTTTAATTTTATTGGTTGGGTCTATTGCGCCCGATCCACAATAAAATCTCTCTTTTTCGGATTAGAAATGGGTATGAGTTAGTTAAAAGTTTCTTGATTATACTTATCTACTTAATAAAGAGTTGGTTAAGTATTCTTGATAATCTTGATCATCTACTTGATGAAGTAAAATACATGGAGTAAGTGGTTAGTGTTGATGGTTGCCTAAGATTCACGAAAAGTAAGTGATGTGGGCATATCTTTATTTCTCTCTCTTGATATATTCTATTTTATAAAAATAGATAGAAGGAGAGGAGTTTTTATGGTTAAGTGGAGAAGAGATGTGTGACACTAAAGAAAAAGAGAAAGAGTGGGGGAAGTGGCATGGGTTGGGTTGGGTTGGCTAATTGGCTAGGGTTTGGCATCACCACCACCACAATTGCAAGTCGTGGCTTAGGTTCTTTCTTCATCATTTTGTTTTTCTATTATAATAATAATGATAAAATAGCTAAAAGGGAAAAAGAGTTCTAACTTTTGAGGAAAGTATATATCTCTATTGAATATTTGTGCTAAAATTTTCAATTCAAGTATTAAAAGATGGTTGAGTTCATCATTTAAGGGTGTAGCTTAAGGACGTCTACTTACTTAAGTTAAGGTCTCGAGAGTTCGATTTTTAACTTACGTAGATGGTTGAGTTTGATCTTTTTTCTTATCCCTAAATATAAGAGTTGACTCAATGATAAAGAAGTGACTTTTACAATATATTTTTGTCTTGAGTTTGATACTACAATTGCTAATAGAGTTATTACCAAGTAATGCTTATTATGTGACCTTTAAGCTTTGTTAGCCCTATATAGAGGTACCTTCTCCTCAACTTAAAACTTTGTTCTTTGTTATATTTCTTTATTGTTAGTTTGTAAATTCAAGTAATCATTTGGAATTTATAAAACACTTTGAAATCTATCTACTTCTAGTTGAATTATGATTTTTATTAAAATATTTCCTGATATATATGCTTCATAAATGCAATAATTATAGATCTCAAAAAAAACTTTGATGATTAATCTATAAGAGACCTTTTAATTAAAGTTTCTTCTACATATATACAGAAAGTTAAATTCAAATTTAAATTTAAACAAGACCCTTTTCATCCTCAAATATATAATATTTTCTTTAACTTATGATATATGAATACATCAAAATTACTCCTTAATCCGGAAATATAATTACTTGAAATTATCGCGATTTAAACACAAAATTTAAAAATAAATAAATAAAAAGATCACTCACTACACAGTCTTTAGTGATTAGGTAGTTTGACATAAATGACAAAAGAATAAATGGATAGCAAAGGTGAGCTGGTAACTGTCTATCCCCATTTGTAATCTATCTGTACCTCTTTTTTTCTTTATTTTATTTTATTTCAATTTTTATTAAATTATTAAAATGTTGTCAAATTAATTAATTAATGGTCCAACCTAAGCTAAAATTAATTATAAATTAATTAACTGGCAGTAGTGCTTGTTACACCTAATTAAAACCAAACCAACTAGATATCATCTCTTACTTTGTAAGTCACTTTAACTATATAAATTAATAAAATTGAGAGGTTAATTAGACTCATAGTCCTTCAACTTTGAATTTACTTCTTTCACAACACTTGAATTTTTTAACTTTACACAAAATTCATAAATTTTATCTTTCACTAACATAAAAGTCTTTGTGAAAGTAAAACATTATAAAATAACAATTGCCGACGCCAGCGTAAACAAAAACAATCTTTTTTATCATGAATCAAATGATAACTAAATAAAAAAAGAAAAGGATTAGAGTAGTTTAGAGTATCACTTTCATCATCTTTGTGTACAATTTTTGAAGTACATAAGCATAAAAAGTGTAAGCTAAAAGTTGAGGGATCACAAGTGTAACTTGTCCTAAAATTGAGATATAATCCTATGGGGTCCATTCTTGTGTTGCTTCCGATGTTCCCAAGAAAGATACAGCTAACTATTATATACCACAAACCATTTGGATTTGGATTGGATATCCCTTCTTCATTACCATAATTTTAATATTATTATTTTTTATATCCTTCATTCTTGTCAATTTGTGATACAACTTCTTGGTTTGTTTATTGGCTAAAACACATCTTAAATGGACAAAAACCAAGTAAGTTTATGAAAATACCATAGGATTTTGTATTACTATGCATCCAAACAAATTTTCCAGCCGAGTGGCACTCCTACTAATTCATTAATTAGTGAATTAAGAACGCAACTTAAAAGACATTTGTGTAAAGACGTGTCAAAAATTAATGTTAAATTTATAATGAGATCTAAATTATTATCTTAAATTTTTAATTCGGTCAGCTTCATAATAACGCGTAATGCCTATTTATAATCAAAGACTCGATATGATTTTTAACGTGTTTGAATATATAATTGATTAAAGATAATAACACGTGTTATGATTTAGATTTTTTTTTGTAAAATCTCATGTCCTCTAAGTAGTTTGAGAATAAAATAAAAGAAATATGATGAAGGAAGAATGCTTAACCAACGATCCCTCTTATGCTTAAATCATTTGAAGGAACACATAAATAGTAGAAAATGTAGAGTTTGTAAAAGTAAATTATATTGTAGATTAAGAAATGTTATCGTTAGAGACGATATACCAACACTGATATCAGTTTGATCTTTTGGGTTAGTGGGTTAAATAAAATTTATGTCTTGTTTTTATATACAGAGAGAAATGACACTTTCATCTGATTAGTTAGTGAGTCGTTGAAAGACAAAGAAAATAAAAATGAAAAGCCTCGCAGCAAACATATTATGATAAATATTAGTTAAGCAGTGCAGTAAAAGACGTTAGATGCTAGTCCGACGGTCGGATCTTTCAAACTAACATTGCAAAATTCCATGCTTTTACAATTTTATAAAATTCCCTCATTTTAAAATGAGTGAATAGTTCAAATATAGCACAATTAATTGTATCCTTCAACTTGCAGTGGAAAGTTAATAGTTCAGATCAATTTGTATTTTCAATTAGTTTTTAACATCAGCTGAATTCACATGATAAATGCCGAGTTATCTTTCTCACATAATAAAAAGGGATTTTATTATTATGCTTATCTAATTCAAAATGATTGAATATCTCAATATGATTGTGAAACGGATAATAGTACATGTTAATAAATGTGAATGATGTGGAAAAATTAGAAAATATATATTTTAAGATCCATGGTTTATTATTATTTATTACTATAATTTATTAAGTTTTCATCTTTCAATTTTATATTTCAAATTCTTAACTAATAATAATTACAAACTAAACTATTTATGCTAAGATTGGGGGTGAGAATTCGATCCAACGGAAATGAACGATCCCCAATGGATAAAATCAGAAAATATCCTCAAAAGATGGGGCATAGATAGATATATCTCTTCCATCCCACAAGGTTCCTCATCCGCACCCATATTAGATCCGCATGAGAATTCCAATGTGGAAGGGACAAATATACGACCGACTTTTACTTCATTTCATTAATGTCGATGGGAGTGGAGGTCCTCATAATCGGAATAGAAATAGTCCTTGTCCTCACCCCGGGACATTAGCGCCCGAGTCATGTGTGGTGACTAAAAAAAGTAAACTTTAAATACGAAAATCCCTTAATACATTACTTTCCATTTCATTTTTATTGGAAATTTATTACCTTTATAACAGTTTAATAAAGTAACTATTTTCTCCAAAAAACATAAAGTAGCTCTATAAAAAATACAAACCTTTTTTCCTATGATGATTAGAGAGATGGATGGATGGATGATGAAGTTAAGCATAAACTCCATTAGAGTTTGTTATGTGCACGTTTTGGAGAATGTTGGAAGGGAAGTATGTGTATGCTTTGCGTGACATGTCCAAATACATCCACATGTATGTAGTGGAATGGAAGAGCTCAACTTATTTTTGTTAATTAAAGGCTTAGTACACTATTATTCTTTGAACTTGTTGAAGATAGTTGATGTTATTAAATTTAGAGTTAATTTTATATTACGGTGTTGTTGAAATTTTTTCTAATGAGCTTAAATCCTAACTCAATTGGATAAAGGTCTATTAAATTTCGTTTCAAAATTGCATAGGTAAAAGTGTATAAGTGTCGGGCGCCTTTCAAAAATCGCAGACTTTACTCAGTCCAAATTATTCGACGACATAAGGTGACTTGTGCTTTTACTCGGTCAACTCGCTATTCTTCTTATCCTATGTTTCATTGTAATGTTTTGAGTTTTATCTCATGATATATATATATATATATATATATATATATATATATATATATATATATATATTAACTTCTTGCGTTGTCAAAGTTCATTAATAAAGCTCTTTAAACAATAGTTAATTATTAACAAGACAATTTTAAATGCGATATGAATTGAACACATTTTTCTATTCAAATGTTATGTCCATTTTAACTTCTTTTTTTCTTTTGTACTCAATGATTTGATGTATATGAGATTATAAGAAGTCAATGGGTTAAATTAACATTTTTAAAGAAAAACAGCAAAACCCGAAAGTCTTTGAAGAGTTTTTCATCTGTTTTCTTTTAACTTGTCTTCACAAACAAAGAAGTATCGTTGATGAATGGTTCCAAGTTTGATTAACATTTTCTTGTCTTGTAGCTAGTTTCGAACATTCTCAATCCTCGATCGAGCTTGAATCAGTTCACAAGCTATTAAATTATAATTTTGGATTAGTACACTCGACCATACATATATATATCAAAAGAAGGATTCATACTATCTCATTAAGGAACAATTATTGAGATAAAAGTGTGCAAATGATACCAATTGATTAACAGAGTGCAATGTGTATTGTTAAAGTAGAAAAAGTGGATTAAAAGGTTTAGATATTCTGTCAATTTTAACCATTCAATATTAAAGTCTGAATTTTGAAAGTGAGAATTCAATTGTGACTAAGAACTTGTACTTTATGCCTTATCAATAAATTCAGTTCAGTAAATTATTTCAATCAAGATGTTAGTATATATGGGCCTCAACCATTAAGTAAGTCTCAAATGTTAATTGAAAAATCAATAATTGAGATTTAAATTTTAAATATAGATTAATTAAATATCAAAATTTATCAACACCCGTTAATTTTATAAATTAAAGATTTAAATTACAACTTTATCAACTTGAAGATATCTCAACTCAAAAGGATCCTAATACAAGTATATGCATGTGTACACAACAGTCAGAATCATCTTTTACAATTAAAAAATAGATTAATAATTAGTCATAATTATATATACATACTTATAATAATTTGGAATTTGGTGAGATATTGAGCACCTAATATGGTTCATAAGTTGGTGTTAGGTTCTCTAATATAGTAGTTACACAATGGAAAGGGTGTGTAAAGTCTCAAAATTATACTTAATTGTCTGCTGTTTTACAAAATTTGTGAAACAAAATTAGTACATTAGTTAGGGATTAATTAAGCACTGTTATAATTTGAAAAAATTGGAGCATCACTTTAAAATTTGATTAAAGCAAACGCATTTGCGAGTTGCTATTGATTGAGAATTACATAAAAATAACAACAAAATCCGCCTAGAAAATTTTCAAATAAACTATGCACGTACACAGATTTTATAAATAGTAGATCAGTCAATTTTATTGCTCACTCTCTTGCTAGTGGCACCCCAATTTTGGCTACGCCTGCGTTTTAACTTGAAAAACTGGCTTCCAACATAACGATGCTTCATTTATAATATATTTTTCGGTTTGCTTCCAACTAACCCTGACAATTATACTTAATTGTCTGCTGTTTTACAAAATTTGTGAAACAAAATTAGTACATTAGTTAGGGATTAATTAAGCACTGTTATAATTTGAAAAAATTGGAGCATCACTTTAAAATTTGATTAAAGCAAACGCATTTGCGAGTTGCTATTGATTGAGAATTACATAAAAATAACAACAAAATCCGCCTAGAAAATTTTCAAATAAACTATGCACGTACACAGATTTTATAAATAGTAGATCAGTCAATTTTATTGCTCACTCTCTTGCTAGTGGCACCCCAATTTTGGCTACGCCTGCGTTTTAACTTGAAAAACTGGCTTCCAACATAACGATGCTTCATTTATAATATATTTTTCGGTTTGCTTCCAAAAATAGTAACTTAAGCGAAATATCCGTAATATATCCCAAAAAAGTGCATCAAATGTGGAAAGTAAAGAGATCTTAAACTAATTAATCTTATTGGCTTTTTCTCCTTGATTATGGTTAATTAAATGTAATTAAAGGTTAAACAAGCAATTGCTTTCAATCTCGTCGCTGTGGTGTAGTGGTTATCACGTTAGCTTTACACGCTAAAGGTCTCCAGTTCGATCCTGGGCAGCGACAAAATATGTCTTTTTTCCAATTACAAACCTGAATATTTTTAATTTTACATTTGTCAATAAAAACTATTTTTTATGCTACATACTACTGACCAAACTTCACAAATTCAATTATCAAACGACTCGGTGAGAAATTTTGATATAGTAGATAATATACTAAAAAACCAATCCGTTCAAATACAAAGAAAGACAGCAATTCGAGTTGACGTGCCATGGTCGTGTTATAAAATTGTGCTATCGCTATAAGAAATTGTCACTCCTTAAATACAGGAACTATTGCTTGCACACAACAAACGCATTACAATCTCTCATATGTTTCCAGTTAGCAGATTATTTAGTTTCTTGAATGAATCAAATTAGCAGATTGAATATCTCGTCTTGACGAATTACCACAAAAAAAATTGAGCAAATATTCCACAAATTAACAAGAATATATTGTGAAAATTCTCCGTCACAAACTAAGAAAAAAAACTCAAGACGGAATTTTCATTCTACTTTTCTACTCAACATGAAAGACGATCTTCTAGAGTTACAAACTTACAGCTGCAAAGATAAACTAGATTTGAATGAACATCTCCGCGATGCAGACGAGCAGGTTACGCTTCATCAACTTCGAGCAGATGTTTGTTCGTTCCTATTTTTGATACTGCAGTTGCTGCACTTCTGTGACAATGCCAATGCCAAGACCAAGACAACAATCAGTTTCATAGATAAGAACATGATCAATTGGTAACAAACGTTAAACTAAACAAGTGATCTGAGTTTCAGGATACGAAACTTTTGTTCTCCGTTTATGTTGTAGGCATGCTTTAATTGCGTGAAAAATCATATCCCGGTTCACACTTTTCTTTTTGTTGAATCACTTGTATACTAATTGAGATAATCATGTTTGGAACTTAGTAACAGTCTACCATACATGGAAACAGCAACAAAATTTGAACTGGAAACGGATGCTAAAGAACGATATTTGTAAAACATTTTGTAAGCTTATAGAAGATGGTCTAGAGAATATTGATGATCTACTACATATGATTAGTATTGATCTACTTCTGAAAACCCATTACATCCTATCCTAGCAAACATGTTCCGATATACTTCTTAAATTATGAAAGCGTGACCCGTAACATTTCATACAAGTTTTTGAGAGTTTCGATTTGCGAAACGTGGAATGCTTTATAATCAAAGTTCCATGCAACATCGGTCACAATAAAGGTTTTTGAACCATCTCTTCCCACAAACTTGCTATGCATTGTTCATATTAAGTTTTCAACTGAAGACAACTTAAACATGTATGGTTGGGACAATGGCCAAACATGATTTCAAGGCCTAGACAGCATATGCATCATGGCGAAGAACAATTTGACCAAAACCCGAAATCAAAGAACTATTTGATACAATATCCGAAATCATATGACTCTTCTTTTTTGTGCTGAAATTTAAATTTAATGCAATATATGATTGCTGCTTCAAAAAATGAGCTGATATACCTTAGAATGATGCAAGCTGCTTACAGAATCGTACATTCAAAGAGGATTCTCGAATTATGTTTTTCCTTAGTTTGCCGTAACGTTCAATTTAACTCGAGCAGTAACTTCAGGATGGAGCTTAAGTTCTGCAACATATTCCCCTGTTTCCCTGATTTCTGGAAGAGAAACAAATCGCTTGTCCACATCCCTACCACCAAAGAGCCGAGAGCACACAGATAAATAAGAAAAGGCATAAAAGTTGAATATGTGCATGCAAGCAATTTATTCCCCCGCAATCCATTGGGATTTTCGGAAGTAAAAATAGTGAACTGCTTCAAATGTTTATGTTAATGGCAAGTTTAAGTATATGGGAGAAGTCTACCTCTGAAGCTGGGCCTTGATAATGTCAACAACATCTTGAGCAGTTACACTGTCAAAGCGCATGAATGTTAGATTTAAACAATGAAATGTTAAGAAATAAGGTACAAATTTAGCGCATGATTATCAGTGAATAACATATTTAGACTCTATGTATAAAATTGTGCAATATTAGCAACGTTTTGAAGACGGACCATTTCAGGCTATAGATCCTATCAATTTTCCACTAATATGGTTCCACGTATGAAAGCATTCAATATCAGCAGCACTAACTTTGGTTACACATGGACTCTAGTGAGCTCAGACGTCGTAGATATGGAACCAAATAACGGAAAATGGGATTTTGTTGGATCTACCATTTGGAGTCTAAAGTTGTTCAATCTACAAAAGGTTAGTGCTAACGCATTATGTTTTCATATGTCGAGTCCAAATTTGTTCTCCTCAAGCATAAGACTTGTTTCGAACTTTATCCCAAATATTAATGAAAAAACATCTAAAAGCTGGAATTCCCTCTACTTGCCTTCCGAATATCTGTTTGTTCTTCCCGCCTTTGCGCTTCACCTTG
Source organism: Euphorbia peplus (assembly GCA_028411795.1). Taxonomy (NCBI): domain Eukaryota; kingdom Viridiplantae; phylum Streptophyta; class Magnoliopsida; order Malpighiales; family Euphorbiaceae; genus Euphorbia; species Euphorbia peplus. The sequence continues at coordinate 29,258,850 of CP110843.1, forward strand.
AAAGCTCCAACAGTTTCAAATATAAGAGCAAGTTGTTGTGCCTCGTCTTTTACCTACGACATGCCTTTTGTAATAAGTAGATAGATAGTAACTAAAACACAAACTTGCAGGAAATAAGACTAGTACTAACATATAAACACCATAGTCAAATTACCCGTTTCTTCTCAGCCTCAATTCTTTCCTCTTCTATCTTCATTTCCCTGCAAAAACACGTAAATGCGATCCTCCAATAAGTCTCTTGGAATTGGCTTTGTACGGATGCAATCTCATCATCCATACATAACGAATTGTCGGGGTATATTCTTATCATAATATATTGAGACTGGAATTCATAGAGAAGAAAACAAATTTGTACAGCAACTATAAACAAATGTATTCTGTTATTGGTGAAAAACATTACAATTCAACGATGAATCGTCATCAATTAGGACAGAAATAAGGTATTGGATCAAACTCTTTGGTGTGAAAGTGATAGCTATAATTACTAATCAGAAAGAGACCTACTAGAAAATCAGACTTTGCTGATCGAAAGATGGTTAATCAAACACTCGGTATGAACTTCAAGCTGATAAACAGAGACCAAAGCAGTTGACAATACAATTGTAAAGCGTTTTCATGAATTAATTGGCAAAACAATACTAGAGCCTTTTTATGAATTTTACTGCAAAATATGAACATAGCTCAACAGATAACAACTAGGAAACTGACCACTATTTCAAGTGTTGGAAAGTTATCTTTTCCACCTTCCGTATCTTTTCATTGTTTGTATATAAAGCTAACATCCATGATCCTCCAAACATTAGAAATAGAACAGAATTGCTACAACAGTTGAATTCTTAAGGAGAAACCCTTTGCCATTTGACTTTTGTTTCTTCTGTAAACCCGTTTGCCAGATGTGCCACGTGGATATCAACTCACTACTTTTTTGACATGAGGATTACTTAAGGATACAAGGAGGAAAACAAATTTGTTGGTTATCTTCTAGTTCCCACATGGTTAAAAATGGTCATATGGCATTTCCGGTAAATGAAATTTACTGACTTTTGGTAGGAAAACGAAAGTCATGAGAGGTTTCTTATTACAAAACCAAAGTCGAGGACAAACTTCAGATATGCCAAGTCTCTGTGTGTTGTTGAGACTTCCCGAAGCCAAATCCTTCTATGTATTCCGCCAAGTCCAACTTCCAAGAGTATAGCGAACCTAAGCAAATACTTGTCAACCACTCCTAAATACCGTCACACTAAATTACCCATTGTATCAAACCCCTGACAGGTAGAACCGCACACTATGGACCAGATGGCTCAATAGTGTCCAAAGGACACCTTCCTTATGGACGCATCCACATCTTTTACCTAAGGTGGATTACTTAAGTTGAGTGTCTATTAACTGACCTAGGAGCGACGAAGATCCCACGCCAAAATGTATGTAACTACCCCAAATCCTATATTTGCATTGACATTTCGAGATTCTGAAATACCACCACATGTTCATTGGAATGTACATCCCAAAAGACACATCAACTACTTCACAAGCAATTTTAATTCACGGCTTGTTCTTTATGACTAAAATTTAGTGAACTGAATTGAATGCTACTGAACTGTGCATTTACAGAAGGCAAGTTATTGAACTGAACTGAACTGAACTGAAACCAATTACTGATAAGGCATAAAGAACAGAGCCATAACCTCAAATAAATTTGCAGAAATGGCACAAAATTGATTTAAAACAGCACGAAAACGAACAAAAAAGATAAAGCAAATGCATACTTGAGAATAGCGGGAGTAACAATTTGAGCTTTCCCCATAGGCAGAAGAAAGTTCCTGTAAAAACCAGCCTTCACATCAAGCAACTGACCCTTTTTCCCCAAATTAGTCACATCCTCTTTCAACATTATCTAAACACAAGAACACAAAATCAAGAACTACCCATTTAATAAAAACACAAAAACATAATCAAAATTGAATATTTCAAATGAACCCATTAGAGATAATGAGATAAAGTTTAGACCTTTCTGGTCTTTTTGGCTTTCTTTTGAGCCAGAATCAGGAGTGAAGTTGTTCTTGTTTCTGGTAATTTGGAAACTTCATTGATGGGTCCTGAGAAACTGTGAAGGAAAGATGAACAACTCCATGAGAGAGTTGAAGATGATGATGCCATTGCCATTTTGTCTACTCACACACCAGAACCTTGCTTCTTGTCTTCTTAACTAGCTCATCTTATCCTTGAATGCATTTTGGCCCTTGGGTCTCACTTGTAAATTACAAAACCATCCATTTTTAAGTTTTTGGATTGCTGAAATACCCCCAATTGGCTCCTGAATTTACAAACTATTTTGTCAAATCTTTTTTGTAACATACAACATTGAAACATGTACAATATATATTCATTTTACATTTATTTTCTATTTCACCAATTACTAAGTTGTTAAGAATCGAACCATCAATCATTTGATCTAGTTAATTTCTGATATTATTATCTACAAATCAACTAAACTAAAAATTCAAAATTATAGTCGAAGTTATTAAAATACTTGTAATGAAAATTATTTTTTGGAGTGAACATCTGCACATAACACGAAGAAAGAATTACAGATTTTACTGATGCATGCAAAAATATTGTGATCAGCATCATCTCAATTTTAAAAAATTAATCCCAGCATGAACATGGACACTAGCAAGCATGTTGTCTAGAAGGATTTATTTTTTTAAGTAGAATAGATTAACAACTAATTAATTGTTTAATTAGTTTACAGTATTATATTAGTAATACCAACATTTTTCAACCTATTTTAAGTGAATGTTATTGTTATCTAGTATGTAGGAGGAGAGGTTATATCTAAGGGAATTTTATGTAGGGGTGTGTCTTTCCACTTCTAAGTTGACTTGGATTTCTCTCTAAATTCACAGACACTATACATATACTTTTGATTTCTTTATTACATGTTTTTTTTAATATATGTGACAAGAAAACATATGTATGTTTATTATTATTATGGAATATTGGTAGATATTAATCGGTTTTTCTTTTCAAATAATTAAAAAGAAATATGTTGCTGGTAGTATATAATAGGGGGAGGTTTCCATATCAAATGTATGAAATTAAACAAATAGAAGGAGATGTATTCTATTCCTAGCACAAGTTTTTTTGAAGCAACCAATTCCTCAACTATAGAAGAATCTAATCCAACCTCAAATCCACTCCTTTGTACCCTTTCCCTTCTTAAACACAAAATTAATCAACTTCATTCATTAGTTTCCATTTTTCTCTCTTCCCCGTCTGATCACTCAACAAGTTGTGATGTCATATCCGAGATCACTTCTCGTATTCAAGAAATCATCTTCACTACATCTTCCACCATGTTCACTTTCCAGCATATCGCCAACACCCACATCTCAAGTCTTCCCACCAACGAAGCATTCCACCCATTAGCACAAGTACACTCGAATTTATTCTCTTCTGAAACGTATGATCCATTGTGGTTAAGTGAAGAAACTAATAATGAAACGATAGCTAACACTAATAAGACAACAAAAAGAAAAGAATTGTTGTCTAATCATCAAGTTGTAGCCAATTGTGATGTCATAGAATTGGATGCGACACATTTATTAGCTAAGTATACTCATTATTGTCAAGTGTGCGGAAAAGGGTTCAAGCGAGATGCGAATTTGAGGATGCATATGAGAGCTCATGGCGATCAATACAAAACTAATGTTGCTTTGAGCAATCCCGCGAAGAAGTACATCGACAAATCAACAAGTAAAGAGGAGTTATTGCCGAGGAAATATTCATGTCCTCAAGAAGGTTGTAGGTGGAATCAAAGACATACCAAATTTCAACCTTTGAAATCTATGATTTGTGTGAAGAATCACTATAAGAGAAGCCATTGTCCAAAGATGTATGTTTGTAAAAGGTGTAATAGCAAAAAGTTCTCTGTCTTGTCTGATTTGAGAACTCATGAAAAGCACTGCGGAGATCTCAAATGGAGGTGTTCTTGTGGGACTACATTTTCTAGAAAAGATAAGCTTATAGGTCATCTTACTTTGTTCGTAGGACACGCTCCGGCTGTTGCTAATTCTTCAACAAATCTAGAAAAATTAAAGAATCTAAGTCAAAATTTGCTGCAACAACAAGATGGAAGGCAAGTCCTATTAAGGCCGGAATGACGAGAATTTCTATTATACTCGTTTACGAATTGAACTTCATAATCATGCTCACGAGCGGCGCATTTACTAATTGAACTAAGTCAATCTTTTAGCGAGTCGAGCATTGAGCCGCTCATGTGCGGTTAACTCATGTGTTCTAATGTATGTTGAAAACTTTAATTTTAAAAATATCCACTTAAAATGTATTGTAGTTGATATATATTCCTGTGCTTCGCACGGGTATCCGACTAGTTTATTAAGATATGTAATTAAGCAAAATTAACATAGACCCATGCTAAGAACTGAGGAACACTTGGTACATGAATTGAAAAGGGAGAATTTGGCGACAACTATAAGAGATTCTTACACAAAAATCTAAGGTAAAGTGTTAATTGGAGTAATGAAAACAATATGGTAACGAGATTGAATTTGAATTTGGAATTGGAAATTAAGGGAAACCCAGTTGTTGGAGGAGATTGGAAAGGAGCTGAAACAGTTGAGATCAGAATTTGATCGATACAAGCGCGAGAGGGATGAGAATGAGAAGAAGAACAAGATTAAGACGATAAGCAGAAGAAGATCGCTAGTTGAAGTGTCTCATTTACAATTAGTTGATGAATCGTATACCATTTGATAATATTCTTCAAATGTTTGATTTGCTGGACTTTTGCATCAACACCGGCGTACAAATTGTTTCTTACTGTCGGCTTTTCTGCTTTCTTCTCTATGTTTCTGCATTCTCCAATGCTATTTCTTTTATTACTTGGCCCCTTTTGCATCACCATCCCTATACAAATTGTTTCGTGTCCTTTTCACCTTGTTCTCCCCCTTTGCTGCTTCCTTTCTTCTATACTGCTGCCTTCTAAAAACCTTCTGCTTTTGATTTCTTATGTTCTGCAATTCTACTGTGCATGGGGAAGCTTCCTCCCAACGAAACTCCATCTTACAACTCTGCGCTCAACCATCTCTAACTTACTTCACTTGAGAGAAGGAACATTCCCATTTCTACTTGTTAGTCCCATGTACTATTTTTTCTCTAGTCCTAACTTATTTAACATTATTCTTTTTACCAATACAGCATTCCATTCAACCAAAGCAGCCTTAACAAAGACAGGGATATTCCTTTTGCCAAGAAGGCTTTGAAAATTTATGAGATGCGCCACCAGGTTTTCATCTTAGATATCCATTTGCTCTTTTTTCATCTTTGTTTTACCTTTTTGTGCTGTTTCATTTCTGATCTTACACTCAATATGTTGCTTAGGATGCCACGTTTGAAGCCATCAAACCACTCTGTTATCAACCTGTGAATTTATGTGTCCACAGGGCACCTATGCTTTGTCAAAGGTGGTTGCATTTCAGTTTCGCTGGTAAGCATAAGAGAAACTCTGACCCCAGTGGTACAAAACATTTCTTTGCTGAATTGTTGCAAGACGATGCTACTTTGCAGTATATTCCCATTTTCTTCCCGTGAATAACCTGCTTCGAAGCCTTCTCCTTTGGCTTATCAGCAGATTAAGTCTGCTTACATATCCATCATTTCCTTCAAATTTTATAAGCTTTATTCTTTTTGCTTCCATTCGTGCTCATTCGTGTGTTCATACTTTTTTTATTTAATGCTTGTATACTTAAGTAATCCAGGTCTGTTTTATTGTCGTGAACTCGCTCTAACTGTTGTCTGATGAATGGCTGGCATGTTTAACTCTGCAGGTTTCAAACATGGCTGTGTGTTTTGCCCAGTGGAGCATAAACACCATGCTGACCGCGATGTATATCATGTTGGTCATCCGCCCTACTAAACAGCTCGCAAAGCTTAATCAATTGGGCATCCTATCCTGACTAGTATCTATAAGGCTAGAACAATTTTAGGTCTTCTAATCAAACCAATGTTAAGCATATATATATGATCAAAACTGCAATTTAAAATGGTAATCGTGTTGTTAATCAGACAAAATCATGTTTATCTAATCAATTCAAATTAATCTACATAAATTTAACATGTTGATTAACATTCATTTCATCATAGTAAATGAAAATTACATTTGCCTACAAACCCTAACAAAACCCTAAATCAAACATAATCCCCAAATCTAAGCACTAGTAAACTTAGTAACAGCCTTAGTACCCTCAGAAACAGCATGCTTAGCCAATTCCCCGGGAAGCACAAGGCGGACCGCGGTCTGAATCTCCCGGGAAGTAATAGTAGGCTTCTTGTTATACCTAGCTAGCCTTGCAGATTCCTGAGCAAGCTTCTCGAAGATATCATTGATAAAGCTGTTCATAATCCCCATTGCCTTGCTCGAGATCCCGATATCGGGATGAACTTGTTTCAACACCTTGAATATGTATATCTTGTATGTCTCCACGTTCTTCTTTGATCTCTTCTTCTTCTTCTCCGCGGCTCCGCCTTCCTTCGGGAGCTTCTTCTCGGCTCTGGGTTTCTTCTCCGCCGGAGCTTTCTCTGCCGGTTTCTTCTCCGCCGGCTTCTTTTCTGCTGCCTTTGGTGCCATTGTAGAGATTGGATTTGAGATGATGATGAATTTGAGTTTGAATTTGAATGAATTTGGGGGATTTGGATTTTATTTATAGGAAAAGAGGGGTGGGATGTGATTGGTTGGTTATTGAGGGCGCGGATTGATGACATGGACTCAACGCAAATCGTTGGATGTGTTGCCGCTTGATTGGACGCGCAGGATTTGTTCAAGTAAATTTCCTAAGTTTGGCGGTTTTCCTATTGGGTGATTTTGGATAAATAAGTGCCGCCAAAATTAAATTAAACAAAAGCTTACATAATTAGAGTCAAGTTCAAATGAAACAATAGTTTAGTTTAAGATGAGACTAATTTTTATGATGAGATAAGGGTATTTTTATAATACAATAGGGGAAGGTGGCAAACTTGTAATTAAATGAACACCCCTCATGCATGAATTGAAGAGAAGGAAGAGGAGGTGATGTCATCGCTGATGTCATCTCTGGACAGAGAAAGAGTTTCAATTATTTTCTTTAAAATGCATTTTCCCGCTCTTTCCAAACTCATTTTTCAAAAAAAATTATACCAGTGAACTCGTATTAATTATGCGGTCATTTTGCGATCCATTTTTGTTATTTATAGATGATTTTTTTTTGTTCCAACATAATACTATAGTTGTTCCACCGGACTACTCCAATTGTTCCACCAGAATACTACATTTTATTACACTCTCAGAGTGCATTTAAAAAAAAATAATGAAAATATTCTGCTGGAACAAATGTAGTAGTCTGGTGGAACAATTGGAGTATTCTGCTGGAACAACCGAGTATCCAACTTGGAACAAAAATAAAAAAAATAAAATCGACTATAAATAACAACAATGGATCTGAAAATAACCGCCTAATTAATACGAGTTCAGTGGTATAATTTTTTTTGAAAAATGAGTTCGGAAAGAGCGGGAAAATGCATTTTAAATAAAATAATAAAAACTTTTTCTCTCTCCCGATGTGACATCAACGCTGACATCACCTCCTCTTCCCTTCAATAATGTCCCTCCATGTTTTTAAAATTTCAAAAATGCCACCACTTTTTAATTGTCTCACACTAAAAAAAGAGACACTAAAAAAAGTCTCTCCATAATGACCTTGTCTCACCTGATCCTATCTCTACATAACTATTTTTATATATAAAAAAAAAACTTACATAACCTTCTCCAATGACATCAAAAAATAAGAAAAATAATAATTAGTATGGGTTTTTCTATTAACAAAGTAAACTCACTACTTGCTCCATGTTACTATTGGATTAATGGGATGGAAGTTGATTTAATAGTGGATGAGACAAAGTAACATAGAAAAAGTAACCATAGCCTTCACTTTTGTCTATTATTAAATCATGCGTTTGAAAGATAATTTAATAGTAAATAAAACAAAGTAAATGAAAAACAAAATAACTATAGCATACATCCTGTAATAAATAATTGGAAATCCTATGATTACTTTCTTGTTTTACAAAATATTTTGTATATTGGATGATTGAAAAGAAATTAATCCAATAATTATTAAAATAAAGTAAAAATAAAGCAATATCAAAATAATATCAAAATAAGCTAAAAATCGAATGACCATAGCCTTCAATAATATGTGGGAATAAAGATTCTTAAAATATACTCCTACAAATAAATATTTTATATTTTCTGAATTTTTTGTTGTTGTTATATCTGAATTATTGATTTAAACAAAAATATTGGTATGGTTAAAAATTTATATATAAAAATACTTTATATAAATTTTTTTTCTTAATTAGTATATGATAATTCGATTTTAGATGTTGAGAATATTTGTTATATCAACTTCTATATAGGAATATTTCCTCTTAATTGTTATACAAATAGTCCGGTTCTAATTGTATTCCTATATATAGGTTTCATTGTACCCACTAAGTAATAGTTTAGTGATTATTATGCTCATAAGTCTTTGTTTGAGAGGAAGTTACCGAAAGTGAAGAAATATAAAATTTTCATTTATCCTTGTTTGATAAAAAAATTTAAAGATCAAATAAAAGTCAGTGGAAGTTAATATTTTACTCCAAATCGGAGGTTAATGAAAGTAACGTAAACGTTTTAACTGATGTACATTCATTAACCTTAAATTTAATTCCATAAATTTCCAAACAAAAGGTTAACTTGTAACTTTCATTTTCATATCTTCCCTTTTCATTATATTACTCTCATCAATCTCTTCTAACTCTCACCTCCATTAACTCAACTCCCAAACAAAGACTTACGAAATATGGAATCGTTCAAATCGAGATTTGATCATAGTGAAACTCTCAAAATAAATATATTTCTAAATATCCAATAATATCTAAATAAATGTGGTCTATACTTAATTTTATTTTATTATAAGTTACTTCAGTACTTTGTAATAAATATTACTCCTTCTCCTTGTTTTTTCGTTGCTTTTTTACTGTCAAAATTGTCGTGTTGTCATACCGGGCATGACAAGTTTTTTTCGTTTTTTCGAGGTCGTGTTGTCTTGCTGTCGTGCCGAAAGACAACACGATATCACCATAGAAAAATTGAAATTAAATTTGATATTTGTTTTTTAAAGAAAATGAAGCTAATGGCCCACAACCGGGCAAGAGCTTAATAAAGAAACCAAAAGAAAACTCGGATAAACATAAAAAATACATAAGAATAGCAAAAGAACGGGACGACCGAGCGAGCTCATGAGCCACACCGTTAGCTAATATTCGAAGAAAGCGTATCGAAAAACCGCTTTGATGATGAAGAATACAAAGCCTAGATTTCTTCGTCATCTACTGCCAACGTAAATTTGATGTTTCTTCTTAATTATTTCTTGTAATCTGTTTCTTTCTCCCTTTCTTCTTGTATTGTTTCTTATATTAGTTATTTATAGATATGTCATTCTTTTCTTTTTCGTCACTAAATTTCATTGCCAGGTGAAACCGTTAGCTGCTATCGTTATAGTTCATTTCGTCGTTGTTTGCTTAATGTGACCGTTGTTTGAAGGAGTGAGAATTACAGGAAATCAAGGACAAAAGAAGGAAGAAAAGAGGAGGGAAGTTAAGGGATTGCGAGAAGAATTATGCAATATTTTCAAATGAGAGTATTGTTGTATTGTTATATCAAAACTTTGAAAATGTTTAGTTTAACAAAAATTAGTCAAACTTATCTAAAAACGTAAACGCGGTTTACTTTATTAATTATCCCTTCATAACTTCCCCAAAATCCACGGGCGCCAAACTTGAGAAAAACCAAGTAATCTAACAAATCTCCCGGTACCCCAAAACAATCCCAAACGTCCAATTAAATCCCACCCAATTCACGGCCACCATCTCTTCCACGTCATCAATCCATCCCTCAATTTTCCAACCAATCACATCCCATCTTTCTCCCCCTATATAAACTCAACCATCAATCTAATATTCATCACACTCACAAAAATATCTTCTCTATCATTCATTAATATCTCTCTCTAATCTTTTTATAATAATCTCGATGGCACCAAAGGCAGCAGAAAAGAAGCCGGCGGAGAAGAAACCGGCAGAGAAAGCTCCGGCGGAGAAGAAACCCAGAGCCGAGAAGAAGCTCCCGAAGGAAGGCGGAGCCGCGGAGAAGAAGAAGAAGAGATCAAAGAAGAACGTGGAGACATACAAGATATACATATTCAAGGTGTTGAAACAAGTTCATCCCGATATCGGGATCTCGAGCAAGGCAATGGGGATTATGAACAGCTTTATCAATGATATCTTCGAGAAGCTTGCTCAGGAATCTGCAAGGCTAGCTAGGTATAACAAGAAGCCTACTATTACTTCCCGGGAGATTCAGACCGCGGTCCGCCTTGTGCTTCCCGGGGAATTGGCTAAGCATGCTGTTTCTGAGGGTACTAAGGCTGTTACTAAGTTTACTAGTGCTTAGAATTTTTAGGGTTTTGATTTGTGTAAAGGCTGATGGATTATTGTTGAATTAGGGTTTTTTTTAGGTCTGCTGTAATTTGAAATTGAATCAAATGATATTTTTTGTTATATTGTCAATCTATTCAACTATATATACAAATAAATTTGATGTAATTCCACGGAAATGGTGTGATTCTTCTTAATCGATTTCGGCATGGACATAATCTACAAATACAAAATTTTTCTCTAGTTGGTTCACAAAATAAGCCAAACCAGCACTCAGGATGGCAAGAAGTGCCAAGGCGATTCTAAACTGCATTTCTGAGGGAATTCCAGCCGTTGCACAGAATGCCACAGTTGCAGCAACGAGTACTTTTTGCAGCGTCTGGAACGATTTGTATGCCTTGTTACATGATGAACACTTTGTAGTATGCTGTTCAAATCTATCCAACATCTGAGGCATTAACAAGGTTAAGATCAGAATACAAAATTTTCTGAAAATGTCGCCGACTCCTAGTGAATGAACACTAAAATAAGACTTTCTTTACCTCGCGCTTTGAGAGGACTGTGGACGGTGGAGGTTGATTCTTGTCGAAGCTGAACCATTCGGGTTGGCTGTTCCCATGGCGCCTTAGCCAATTACGGAACGCTAGGACGAAGCGATCTGCTTGTGTGGGTGTGAAAGTGAGCTGTGTGTATTGTTGATTTATGTCACCGGAAGTTTCCTTAGACTTGGAAAGGAAGATCTTCTCTTGACCTTGAAGAACAATCATGTCTCCATCGTATACTTTATTCGAGGTCCAGTGCTCGTGCCATCTCGGAACCACCTAAATAATCATGATAGAGGTTAGTAATCACATCCTAAAATCAAGTACTTGGATCAAACTTCAATCTGAAAAGAAAAGACAGTCCCAATTTCACTTCACAGATAACTACTGAAAAGAAGCTTGATAAGGAATAACAGTTCAAAATAAAGCGTAAAATGCATAGGGCTGTTGAAGTTCGGGATCTGTTTCACAAAGACTATTGAACTTCATTTTCTTTCAAGTAAATCCTCGAACTTCAAATTTGATTTGAATAAGTACATTTAGACCAATCTAGGTATAAAACACACCTAAATGTCAACGAAGCACAAAAGAGAGTTGACTATACATAACCGACAAGAATGTGATTTGTCTTTTCAAATTCGTTTATGGCTTAGGATTTGCCACATGGCACAAAAGTGACTGCCACATCAACCGTGCAAGTCAGATATGTATATTATGATGCTTAGCACTGCAGCATATGTAGTCAACGTTTTTCCGTGCCATGTCAGCTTTACCGTAAGTTTTTGCATACAATTATGAAGTTCATTGAAAGAAAGTGAAGTTTAACGATTTTCGTGGAGTAGATTTGAAGCTTTAGTGGCTGTCCGTACATTTTATCTATCAATAGACATTTGTAGAACCCTTCAAGTACTCGTAAAATGCTAACAGTTAGCTCAAAGGGTACACACCTGCCACCAGTTAGGCCCTGGCATAGAGAACTGGAAGAAGTTACGAGCACTACAAACAATAGAACGGGTCTTCCCAGGTGCCATTGGGACGTTGAAGGAACAGATCCATATTATCCATTTCTGATCTCCAACTATTGGAAGTTTCGTGTCTATCTCTATCCTGTAAAAGATACAACTGGAGCTTTAGAATCAAGAGTGCAACAAACAGTTCAATTTATCACGAGTTCAAGAATTTATAAGTCATTATATGCTTTGAACTAGAGTAAGTGTAAAAACAAACTAGTAACTTCAACGAGCTCTGATTTACCAAACATGACGATAAGTTTGAAATGGAATCATCTAAAGTTTTAGTCTTTATCTGATATTATTAAAACTAGAATAGGCCAACTATGTTATGAAACAACATACGAACTGATGAACTGGCTGGTTGAATATGGAATGGCTCATGGTCCACTTGTGTAGTCTAGGGTGGCAGTTCTTGTAAGTGGATCGTGTTCGTGTTGTGCCAAATGAGTCAATACAAAATCAACTCAATACATTTCATGTCCATCTAATCGGGTTTCGTATTAGTGGAAATGAGTTTGATTGTTTTACTTTGGGTAAAGGTAGTTTGAGGGTTGATATGGTAAGCTTATTTCAGGGGTTGACATGATGTGCTGTTAGAAAACAAATTATCGGACATGGCAACAAGTGAGATCAATAAAAATCGAAATGACCACGAGCTTAAATATGCAATTTTCCTAAACAAAAACCATAGAAATCACATAAGCAAGAATTTATGAAACTTAAAGTTTGGTTTCAAGAGGTAAAGACTTACTTATTAATGTAGTAACAAGGTGCAACAAACTTAGCACTGATCTGTGGATTTCCTTCGTTGGCTCCAGCGAAACCCCAAGGGCCACTAGCCTCCAACTTAAATGGCAAAGGCTTAGCTCTATCTCTCCTTCCCGTAACCTGTAAAATTCATTTATCAGAATAAGCTATACCATAACAATCGACACTTCTCGAGATCGCACAATGCAAACAGGGGACATGCGACAAAAAATCCTCGTGGCTCCATAGTTATTAAAGGAGAGCGTGACACTAGGGGGTCCGGGAGCCTAGGCACAAGTCGCACTAAAGAACAACATGATATTAAATCATAAGAAAAAAAACAATTACTTTTCATCGAAACTAAAGTCTCCATTTTCTCAATTCATCACCACCACTATCCTTAGCACCAACATCATATTCATATTCAGTTTTCTCAATCTCATCCTTGTCATTTTCAAGGCACTCATTTAAAATCAGATTCTTCTTCCTCCTCATCTCTAAAACCTATAGCAGGTACTAGTTCTTTCTCGAACACTAGAAGATGATGCTTCCAATTTCAAGGTACTCATGAATTTTTATCCTACTCTTCTAGTATGATAAACACTATCTTCAGCCGGGGATGATTTGGATAAGAAGGGTGAGATTGAAACAAACACTTTTTAACTCGAAATCCTGAAAAAATGGCTTGCTTATAAAATTATGCCTAGGCAAGTCTCCAATAAGGCGTAAGGCACACTCATGCACACGCTCTTGAACTGAGCTCGCCTTTTGGCTTCTTAGGCGATATGCCTGGAGCCTTGTGACTTTTGCGTGTCTATGATAAAATAAAACTAGAGAACTTCCAAGAGATCAGTTGAGCAGCTTTGTACAACAAACTCCAGCTAGCCTATACACTTATCACTTTCTATTCAAACATTGCCCTTAATTATCATATAGCATAACTATCTTTCACAAAACTTTTCTGATCTAACTGCTAAATAGAACAAGTACTCAACCACCGTTCTTAGATTCTTTTACAAACCTTATGATGAGCAAAATCAATGTGAGAAGGATCAGAGACATTCTCCATCAGAGTATCATATCCATAGAACAAATCACGCTGAATTGTAACCGTCGAGAACTCGGGTTTATCAAAGTCATCAGGTAACCTGAAGAATTTAGTAGCCATATAAGCACATCAAATCTAATGCAACTGTTAATCATAATAGACTAATACTGAACAAAATTTAAGAAAGGATCAATCACATTGGAGGCTTGGTGGCTTGAGCTCTTTCCCGACCATTCTCGTCTGGCCAAACAAAGAGAAGACCTTGAGACACCATTGTTGGAAAACTGGTAACACAAGCTCTGGAAGACTTAACTGCACGAGCTTCAGGACCTTCAGACGAGGCCTGAGGAATCCTCGTGCAAGAACCACACCCATCAAATGACCATCCATGATAGGAGCATTGCAAATGCCCATTTTCATCAATCCTCCCCTCCTGCAAACACAAAGGGTACTTCTAAGTCAAACATCAGAAACATGAAATCAGAAAGTTCAAATAATGAATGCAGTCTATTAAAACCTAAATGTGAGGAAATAGTACGGTTATTGATTATAATAAGCTTGATATGCGGAACAAAACTTAAACATGCAATCACAAGAACAACAGATTTACATGGTTCGACTAATTTAGACTACATCCACAGGATTAAAAGGGTACATATTACATAATTTATTAGTAATCGGAAAGTAGGTACAAGTAAGAACGTCGCATCTTTTACTCAAGTCCCCAACTCTCAAATCTCATGAAATGAAACCATAGATTATTAGTAGTTAACAAAGTAGTACAACAGAAAGTTACATCATTTATGCAAGTCCCGAACTCTCAAATCTCATAAAACCACAATTCACTATAAGCACTAAAATGCCATCTCGTTACGGAACTTTGTAACTCTCAAATCTCATTAAACTATAATTCATTTGTAATCACCAAATTTGTACAACACTAAGAAAATCATATCTTTTACGCAAGTCCCTAACTCGTGGTTCTCATAAAACCCAATAGCTCCCAAAAGTTCGCATATATCTGTTTTGCCCAAGAGTGCAAACTGTAGAAATCTTCCCATAAATAATAAGCAAACAACCATTGCTTATATAGGCTAAAGTATGACCCTTTGCTAGTAGATTTCACTTGGAAAACGAAGTTCTCATTTCTATTCTGAAAAAACCAAACTACACAATATTACTTTAACACTAAACTTAATGAGACAAGACAGTTTAGTCTTATAGAATTTAGATCAGCGAATAAGCAACCGAAAACACTTACTCCTCAAAGACACTGTATTCAACAAGTTCCACTAAATCAC
This sequence comes from Euphorbia peplus, assembly GCA_028411795.1. Taxonomy (NCBI): domain Eukaryota; kingdom Viridiplantae; phylum Streptophyta; class Magnoliopsida; order Malpighiales; family Euphorbiaceae; genus Euphorbia; species Euphorbia peplus. The sequence goes on from CP110843.1 coordinate 29,274,037, forward strand.
CAAAACAAAAACACAAGCTACTACTACAAAAACAACAACAAAGCCTGAGTACATAAATGATTCAGGGTCGGCTAACATGAACAATCATAAAGAAGCGTGAAATTCAAGTCGCGTCTATGACATAAAACAAAACACTAGCTACTTAGACCCAAATTCGAATTCTGACATCCAATTTCATTTCTACAATCAATTACCAAAATGAACCTAAAAGCACAAGCAAAAAATTGAGAAACTTACAGACAAAGGAGCAAGTCTATGAGGACACTTATCATCAAAAGCAACCCATTCTTGCTTCCCCTTATCAAACCACAAGACTAAATCTCTACCCAGAAGCTGAAAGGGAGTAGCCAAACCCGGATCCAAATCCTCCACCAAAGAAACCGGATACCAATGATCCCTCCATGAAAACTTTGACTCAACACCCTCTTCTGCACTCTCATCATCAACTCTATACACCCCCTCCCCTTCTTTCTGTACAGAGGGTGATGGAGGTGCTGCCACGTGTAAAGGAAGGAGTCTCCGGGGTTTGTGGAGAGATTTAAGTGGTTTGATGGGGAAAAAGGTGGGATCTTTAAGGTGGGTTTGAGGTAAATGTAAGGAATTTGGGATTAAAGAAGCTGAGATTAGTGAAGCCATGTTGGGTTTTTGATTGTTTAATGTTTTTTTGTATGTTTTTTTGATTTGTTTATTGAGTTGTGGAGGGAGATTAGAGGTGTTTGCGTGCAAGTTTTGTAAGTTTGGGTGTGGAAATGGAAGTATCTTCTAAGTTTCTAGAATGGAGGTTTGTCATTTTCTTACATGGTCGGAACCAATTAGGTGTTGACATGTCTATATTTTGTGAACTAAATTTCGGTAATGCCATTGATATCTCAAATGGAAATTCTCATGCAAATGATTGGAAATCAGAAAAATTCGGTAAAATTTTCTTCGGTCAATAATATAGTTCAATGCATAAATAAAATAAGGCTAACTATGAGATATTATAAGGAAACGCGAGACACATAAAAGAACTTATCGATGATTTTGTTTTGGAGTTACAGTTTCGTATTTAGAAGTTACAATTTCAAATTTAAATTGTGAATATGATGATCAATATTCGTTCTATATAAATTGTTCACTTCATCGGTCATCTTGTACGATTCTTCACAAAACATGCTTGTGCTTCTCTGAATAATTTCACTATTTTTCCTGCATACAATGGATAGAGGATCAATCAGACTCACTATTTTAGTCCTAAGAAACCTAATTGATCTTTAATTTGCATACATCATTACGTTAAATATGCCCTGTGTAATTACATTAACTTCGTATTAGAATGAATTTAAGCAAACAATATGTTAAATTGGAAGTCATCAAAATCTTGCTTCAATGGGAAAATATCAAGGTGTTTCACTGGCTTTGAGAAATTTGGACTACAGTATTAGATCCAAACTACTTAAGCACAATGTCTGAGTTAACTATGTATATTTGGATCAGCGCAATTTCTGATAAGCTTTCACATAACAGTATCTAAAACGAAAAATTCTACACTCAACTCCGATCCACACAAACCCAGCCGATGAAAATAAATACATAAATACACATAGATACGTGTTCATATCGATAGGTCAGATCCAAATGACCGACCATTCTTAATTTTTCCAAAAGGAACAAAGACCTAAGAATATGTGTAGGCTGACATATTCTTGCTCACCCAACCAAAATCAAATCAATTAGAAGAATTAAAACAGAAAGTATTGCTCTGCAAATCAGAGCAGATACAAACTTAAATGTTTCGTAAGTCACATGAAACGAAGCTCAAGATAACGAACCACTAGCTCAGTGAATGGACCAGATTCAAAAGACAGACAGTCAAATAAACAGCATATCCAGAAACCGTCTAAGAACATTGTAAAACGAGAAAATTACGAGTAAAACTTAAGAACTGCACCTTCCTCAATAGTGCACACTAGTAGACTCTTTCAAGAACCTACATTAAAGCCCCATATAATGCCACTAAGGCACTATCACACTAAAATTCACTGCTTAAACTTAGATTTAGGCATTTCAATAACAAGAAATTGAATCAGTATTGATTAAAGAGAATCTAAAGAAAAAATGTCATGCTCTCTGAATAATTGGTATCATTATTTCCACAGACTTGCATAGTTCCAATTAGGGGTGTGAGCTTCTGATACAATAACAAAATGTACGAACATAACCCGACTGATGTGACACGTTTGACACAATTGTTTATGCTAGGTTTATATCACACAACAGAATATAATATATGGCAGCAGTCCCTATTTTTCATTCCATCAGTCTTCTTCTGATTTTTGTTCTCTTAATCTGTTCTATTATTCTATTTCTCTTTTGTGAATTTCCATCAATATATAACATAACATGACTATAACACGACAACTCGAATTAACACCCCTAATTCAAACTCAAAGCAGTATGTGTTAATTGAAAGCAAAGGATCTGTTCCTTTCCTTCTTATCAGTTTCAAAGCAAAAAGTCCATACAACCAATAAGGCACTAACGACTGCCTCGGATAATAAGTGCATTCTATTATAATATAGTGCAAAACAAAACAAAACAACCAATCTGTATATGGTTACATGGTTCAGAATTATGCAACTGAAATTTGAATATCATTTCAATCCTATGCTCATCCATTACAACAAATCTGTTGGTACACAAAGAATAATAACATGATTGGCATTCATTTCAACATGTTTACTGATAGTAATGAATCTGTTCCTCTCCCATCTTGATAATTGTCTCGATCGCCCAAATATGTGAAACGACTTTAATGACTATCCTAATATCTAAAAAAGAAGGAAGGATGCCACAGACATACCCTTGTGCCTTAACTATTATTAGCCTTGCATTTACACATATAGAGAAACATAAGTTCTACAAACATTTCATTTTCTATATCTATTCATTATAATTCTGAAGCAATTGATCATCTACTTAAACTAATCCAACTCAAACATTGAAGCAAATGTAAAAACACTGAAAGTGATGAAATTAGGCTCGTTGGCTATTACCCTCAACAACACCTGCTCGTGAAGTTCCATCATTTCTTTGAGTAAGTATTATGATCAGGTCCAATATCCCGCGAACCGGTATTTATATATGGCCCTCGAAAAGTTGCTTGTGGTGGCAGGGGTTTAGTTGAATTGATTACTGGTTTACTCCTAGATGACCTGAGCAAAAGAGAACAACAAAATTCTAACACCCACAGGTATGATTATAAATTCCTAAAGCTAAATATAAAACGCAATTCACTTACACCAAGTAGAAGGGAAATGCCAATCCTGCAGAGGCAAAAGCGAGTAAGCCAGCCGCAACAATAATATTGCGCGTACGACTCATCGAGTTCAGTAAAAAAATCAATCCAGGGAAGAATCTGCACATACACAAACACGAAAATGCCAATGTCAAAACCGAAGCCACGTTAAGATAAAATCATGTAAAGATGTTCATATGAGATAAGTAATCTATCTTACACGGAAACAGAAACAGAAACCCGAGAGAACCGTATAAATGATAAAAAAGTATACAGATATATAGAAAGAAATTATCATATTCTATGAATGTATCGTTAGTTTATATAAATCAAAAGTTATGTACCACACATTATAGAGAAACAGAGTAAAAAAGTGGTTTTTCATTCATTTTGAATGCTTGTAGTCTATGTTCTAAACAACAACAACAAATTCAGGTCCGCTAACACGAACCATGAAAATGACCCATAAAATCAAATCGCCTCAGCAACATTAACCATAGGAAATGAGACGAGTTTCTAATTTTTCTAAACGGCTTTCTAGAATCAAACACGAAAGCACCAAAGCCACATGAAGATAAAATCATATAAACATATTCATATGAGATAAGTAATCTATGATACATGGAACGAAACGGATACCCAAGACAACCTATAACTAATTAAAGCATATAGATATATACAAACTCTCATATTGTAAGAATGCATCAGTAATTTATATACATCAAAAAAGTTATGCACCACACATAATACATAAATAGAGAAAAAAAGGAGAGATCTTTCTTTCATTTTAATGGAGGTGAGAGTTAGAGGAAGTTAATGAGAGTAAACGGAACAAAAAAGGGAATTGACGGAAATGAAAGTTAAAAGTTAACCTCGTCTGGGAGTTTATGGAATTGACGGGAGGTGAATGGATGTAAATTAGTTAAAATGTTTACCTTACTTTCATTAACCCTTGATTTGGAGGTTAAGTTTCCGAGGTTAATGGAAATAAAAATGGAAAATTTACGTTCCATTACTTCCCTTAACCTCCTAAGTAAAATTTTAAATCAACAGGCTCAAAATGGCATCACAATACATGAAAAATTGAGCTAATTTTCCTAATTTTGCATACAAGATCAATCTCCAGAACTTCAATAAATGAAATTTTAGCGACGAATTAAAACATCAATTAGCTAAAAAAACTCTTGTAAACCTAACAAATAATTGAATTTATTACCTGAGCGATTCGTGAGAAGATAAAAAGGAGCAAGTTTCAGTTTAAGCTACTGCTAAACTATGGCGACGATGAAACGTTGATACTGATATCGTATTGGGCTTCATTGAGATTCCCACATTGGGCTCTCATGGCTTTTCATGGGCTTATTTAGTCTCAAGTCCAACTAGATCGGCAATCTAGACAAAACCGCAAACTAGAATCAAATAAATTAGCTAACAAGTTCGAACCATGAGAAACGGGTACAATTGTGTAACTTATTTAATTCTCAATTTCTAAAGTTGGAGATCGGTTACAAAATAACTAATTTTACTCACATCATTAGATAGCGTATTAGCGATCCTACATGGCATTATATTATTGGTTCAACGCACTGTTGACGTGGTACGTTGGGTATATTATTACGTCCACTAAATAAATAAATAACATAGCTATAATAAAATCATTCAATATTTCTCCAAAAAAGTGTAAATATATATCATTAAAAAAACATCAAACTATAATTTTTTTTTATTCAAATTTTGGTTACACCGTCATTAGTAATTTCTAATAATTATCTTCCGGTAAGACAAATTAATCCAAATAAAAGATTTAAATTAGTCTAGAATTTTCATATTCCTTTTTTTTGATAGATAGAATTTTCATATTCCTAATCCTAATAATAAGAGAAGGAAAAACTTTTCTTTCAAGGTAAAGGAGTTAAACTCACTCCCTATAAAACCACAATATCTATCGGCTTACATTCCAAAAATTCACTAGTATTTTTCACATTGCTCTAGTCTTTCTCTGCACCATGTCTAGCCAACTCGGATCGACGAAAAGGGATTTTAGTACAGCGATTTTGGACCGCAAGAAGTCGCCTAATCGACTTGTTGTTGATGAAGCTATTAATGATGACAACTCTTATGTATCACTCAATCCCGAAACGATGGAGAAACTTCAACTCTTTCGTGGCGACACAATCCTGATTAAAGGAAAGAAAAGGAAAGATACCATCTGCATTGCTGTTGCTGATGACACTTGTGATGAGCCAAAGATCAGGATGAACAAGGTTGTCAGGACAAACCTGAGGGTTAGGCTCGGGGACGTTGTCTCTGTGCATCAATGTCCTGCTGTCAAGTACGGAAAGCGTGTGCATGTACTGCCTATAGAAGACACGGTTGAGGGCGTTACGGGAAATTTGTTTGATGCATACTTGCAATCGTATTTCTTGGGGACGTATCGCCCTGTCAGGAAGGGGGATCTCTTTCTTGTGAGAGGGGGAATGAGAAGCGTGGAGTTCAAGGTACTTGAGACTGATCCACCTGAGTACTGTGTGGTTGCTCCAGACACGGAAATTGTGTGTGAGGGAGAGCCGGTGAGGAGAGAAGATGAGGATAGATTGGATGAAGTTGGTTATGATGATGTTGGCGGTGTCCGAAAACAGATGGCTCAGATTAGGGAGTTGGTGGAGCTTCCACTACGACACCCGCAGCTCTTCAAATCAATTGGTGTGAAGCCCCCGAAAGGCATTTTTCTCTATGGACCTCCCGGTTCTGGCAAGACTCTAATCGCTCGTGCTGTTGCGAATGAAACTGGTGCTTTCTTCTTCCGTATCAATGGACCTGAAATCATGTCAAAATTGGCTGGTGAGAGTGAAAGCAATCTCAGGAAAGCTTTCGAGGAAGCTCAGAAAAATGCTCCATCGATAATCTTTATCGATGAGATTGATTCGATTGCCCCCAAGAGAGAGAAGACGAATGGAGAAGTTGAGAAACGGATTGTTTCTCAGCTATTGACACTTATGGATGGACTCAAGTCACGTGCACATGTTATCGTCATGGGAGCTACTAACCGTCCTAACAGCATTGATCCTGCTCTGAGGCGGTTTGGTAGATTTGATAGGGAGATTGATATTGGTGTTCCGGATGAAGTTGGGCGTCTCGAGGTACTTCGTATCCATACAAAGAATATGAAGCTTTCTGAAGATGTCGATTTGGAAAGAATTGTTAGAAATACGCATGGTTATGTTGGTGCTGACTTGGCGGCTCTTTGTACCGAGTCAGCACTTCAGTGCATTCGGGAAAAGATGGATGTGATTGATTTAGAAGACGAGTTGATTGATGCTGAGATACTAAACTCAATGGCAGTAACTAATGAACACTTCCATACTGCACTCGGAAATAGTAATCCGTCTGCTTTGCGAGAAACAATAGTTGAAGTGCCTAATTGCAGTTGGGAAGATATCGGAGGTCTCGAAAGCGTTAAGAGGGAGCTTCAAGAGACTGTTCAATATCCCGTGGAGCACCCTGAGAAGTTTGAAAAATTCGGAATGTCACCCTCTAAGGGGGTTCTGTTTTACGGACCTCCAGGATGTGGGAAAACCCTTCTGGCTAAAGCTATCGCCAACGAGTGTCAGGCGAATTTCATCAGTGTCAAGGGTCCCGAATTGCTTACAATGTGGTTCGGTGAGAGTGAAGCCAATGTGCGAGAAATTTTCGATAAGGCTCGCCAATCTGCTCCATGTGTTCTGTTCTTTGATGAACTGGACTCAATTGCTACTCAAAGAGGAAGCAGAGTAGGAGATGCTGGAGGTGCTGCTGATAGGGTTTTAAACCAGCTTCTAACCGAAATGGATGGAATGTCCACGAAGAAAACGGTTTTCGTCATTGGTGCAACTAATAGACCTGATATTATTGACCCTGCACTTCTCCGTCCGGGTCGTCTTGATCAGTTGATCTACATCCCTCTTCCAGATGAGGATTCTCGGCATCAAATTTTCAAATCTTGTTTGAGAAAATCACCGGTTTCGAAATATGTTGACCTTCGAGCACTTGCCAAGTACACTTGGGGATTCAGCGGTGCTGATATCACCGAAATATGCCAGCGTGCTTGCAAATATGCGATTAAAGAGAACATTGAGAAAGACATTGAGAAGAAGCAGAGACGGAAAGACAATGTGGATGCAATGGAAGAAGATGTCGAGGACGAGGTAACAGAGATCAAGGCAGCACATTTCGAGGAGTCAATGAAGTTTGCTCGAAGGAGTGTTAGCAATGCTGATATCCACAAGTACCAGGCCTTTGCAAAAAATCTACAACAGTCGAGAGGCCTTGGAAGTGAATTCAGGTTTTCCGAAGCTCCCGGTGCAGCCAATGGAACATATCCTTTTACATCAGCTGCTGCAGCAGTGGAGAGTTAAACTATCATTTTCAAACAGGGGTTGTGTTGGTTTAAATTAGTCCTGTACGTGTATTCGTTTACTTAATTTTCCGGTTTTAACTGTTGGATAGCGATTATGAAACAATCAAATTATTTCCATCACTATATGGTGACATAAAAGATAAATAAACGGCAAATCATATGTGATTTTTCCAACATGATATTTCTAACCACCAGCAATACAAAATTCATAAACAAAATATAAATTTTAGAACATTAGAAAGAACAGAACTTTATTCCTATGAATGATAATTTAGTGGATCAAAAAGTATAATATTTGTAGAATATGTACTGACTTTAATTGTCTCTATAATTACTTTGAATTCTGAATTTCTTGGTTTGTCTCTAAGTTAACGTTTAGTTTGATAGACCAAATAACCGAATCGGATAAAAAATATCAGTCAGTTGGGTGGTCAAGTTGATCTGGTTCTATTCATCCATGGCAAAGAGGAGAAGATGGTGTTGTCCATGTTACTTTGCAACAATACATGCCTTCCCTGAATCGTTATCATGAACTTCCGGGTTCCGGCCACTTGTTTCCTTTCCTTGATGGATTGATTGTTTGGAAAAATAGTGAGAATTGTGTTAACCAGAAATTGAGTGCGGAAGAGGAAAAGAAAGGGAGAAACCCTAGTAGGTAGAAATTCATTTTGCAACTTCGTTATTATTGATATCTCCTACAAAAGATTGGACTAAATGATAACAAAATTACTACATAGTTGCTTATTACCTTTCAAAGACTAGAAATATCATAGAAGCATGCGTCCACACTATAACGATCTCTCGGCTATTGAAAATGAATCGAATCAAATAATAGTTTAATCTTTCATACTAGCAAATATGAAATCAAGAGGTTGAAAAGACTAAGGAAAATCCGTCATTCGCGGATTTGGATGAAGTATTTCTCAGAAGATTACAAACTACTGATTCTTTTTTGGAAAATCAAATGCACTTGATTGTATACATATGTGAGAAGTAACCAAAAAGAAAGAAGAAAATGGTTTAGATTGATGTTTGACAGTCAGAATTAGTTTAAAGAAATCTATAGTTATACTGCACCATCCAATGATTGAATGGAAACTTCTAATTTGATATCATTCTCAGCCGTCTAAAAAAATTCACTTCATATGTAGAAATGTCAAAACAGATTATCATATCATATCATTCATGAACCGTTTTGATGTGTCACGAGATACTAGCCTTGTTCATATGTGAACAATAGTAAAAACATACACAATCTAGAGGAACGGGATAAAAGAATTACGATCACACATCTAGCGCGCCCACATACACCATATAAATCTTGTGGTTTTGAGTAGCAATAACAAGAACCACACAACTAAACCCACCATTTGTTTTTTCCATCTATCACGCAACCTGAATATACCGGGAGGTAAAAGCTAGCATATATAATCCAGTAAACACATGGTTGATTCCAGGAAGAAACAAGGGCTTAATAACAAATTCTCTAAACAGGAGAATTGCAACACAACAGCAAGCAAACCCCAAAGTATCCATAAGGTTTACGCAGAGCATAAACTAGAGCATCTATTGTATTTAACATTTCAGCGTTTCTTAGGGGAGAAATAATCACTTAGCAAGCACAGCTTGGGCTTGATTCTCCTGCTGCTGTTGATAGTTCAACGGCCTCCTAAAGAGCATGAGGTGTGGCTCAGGGCGATGAATGGCATAATGTACCCATCCATGACTCTGCTGAACCCCAATTGTACACCATTCGTTCTGAAACATAAAACCATGAACTTAGAAACAACATTTGTAGGACTGCATAACATTTAGCAGAATTAGAGAGAAAGAAGTAATCTATCTACATCCAAAAGCATGCAGAGGAATGACAATACAGTGTATTACCTTGAAAGACAATTGAATACATAAGTAACATCACTATGAATATGTGTATTGATGAAATTCATTTTATCGGACTTGATAGAAGGCGGAAGCAAATGTATATGGTCGACATTAACTGAAATAACCGTCTAAAGAACATCTTACTAATCTCAAACTGATTAATCAAATTCACATAATAATAATAATAAAGAAAAAACTACGGCAAAAAGCTACCAGAAGTCCATACAAGAACACACCCCAGTCTCAAAATGGTGAAACCTTTTTCTATCTCTTACAACAATCTTTCTATTATAAATCTTAGAGATTAACTTAATTGAAAAGTGACAATCTTCACAAATTCTCAAATTCTTCACAATCAACAGTTGAGTTTTAGGATTAGTACTAATTAATCCAAATGCAATAGCAATCTTCTCACTATGATAATGTAATATACTTTCTTTCTCTTCTTCATCCTCCATCTTCAACAATACCTCCCTAGTTTTCGGCTTATACCCGATCAACCTCAGTTGCTCGGAAATCTCCTCCAACATCGAACGGATTTCCTTAGCTTTCGGGTGAGAATCATCTTCTACAAGGAACTCATGGATCATGCCATTGGTCTCAATCCAACTACATCCAGGGTCTTTTCTTACATCCATTTCCTTCATTTTCATCCTCACGTTAGCGACTCCGTCCCAGTTTTGCCTCGAGGCGAACATGTTGGATAGAGCTACGTATGATCCGCTATCATTTGGAAACAGCTCCATTAAAATCGTCGCTACTCGTTCACCCATTTCGATGTTTCCGTGCATTTTACAAGCACCAAGTAAGGCTTTCCATATCACATCGTCGGGAGGGATAGGCATGTTTAGAATGAGGTGTTCTGCTTCATCTAAATGCCCGGCACGGCCTAGAAGATCAACCATGCATCCATAGTGTTCAACTCTAGGTTCTAAACCGGAAACTTCAACCATATGATTGAATAAAGAACGACCTTTTTTGACTAAACCAGTATGACTACAAGCACCAAGTAAAGCAATGTACAACACATCAGTTGGTTTAACTCTAGCTTTTTGCATCCTTTCATAGTAATCAAGAGCTTCTTTCGCTCTACCGTGCATAGCTAACCCACTGACTATAGCATTCCAAGTAATTGGATTTGTTTTGTTCCGAATCAACTCAAAAATTTGAATCGCCTTCTCTATGCTTCCACACTTGGAATACATATCAATTAAAGCAGAACCAAGTACATCATCAATCTCTATCTCATTCCTCTCTGCATACAAATGAACCCATTTACCAAGCTCAACCGCGCCCAATCGCGAAATCGCAGGAAGAACACTAACTAAAGTCACATAGTTCGGAGATTCTTCTCTCATAAGCATATCACGGAACGACTCTATTGCCTCCTTAAAGTACCCATTTTGCGCATACCCTGAAATCATAGCGTTCCAAGACACTACACTTCTTTGAGGCATTTTATCAAACAATTGTCGACAAGATATAATATCCCCTAATCTCACATACCCATCAATCATCACATTCCATAAAACCACGTTATTCGATCCATAACCGTGATTTCTGAACAGCTTATCGGCATCCTCTATAATTCCACGCATAACATACATTCTAACAAGATTACTAAGAACAAAATCATCACAATCCAATCCTAATTTGATAACAAACCCATGAATCTGCTTACCTTCTTCAACCCTTCCTGTTTTAGCACACGCTTTCAACACTGAAGGGAAAGTAAATCTATTTGGTTCAACAACACCATCGACACACATTTGATTAAACAACAACAATGCTTCTAGTGAGTTCATATCGCTATCAGTATCAGCAAAAGCTCTGATGATTGTGTTCCAAGAGAAGCAATTGGGCCCACGCATTTGGGCGAAAAACCTACGGGCATAGTTGAGATCACGGTGGTTGGAAACGGATAAAAACTTGAGCATTTCCGCGGAAGCAAGAGGGTCGAGGATAAGCCCGGTTTTGGTGAATTGGGCGTGGATTTGAGTGAACTGTTTGATTGATTTGCATTTGGAATTTTGGGGGAAAAGTGAAGATGGGTGAGTTGATGGAACTGTGGAGAGCTCATAGATTGTTGAGTTCATTGTACCAACTAACAACAACACATCCTAATTAATTCAAATGTGTTTCTACAACAACAACAAAAAGTTCGTCTCCCAAATGATTCAGGGTCGGCTAACATGACGTGAACACATAAATTCCAAATGTGTTTCTAATATTCCATAAATAGCACTAAGATTTGGACTGTATTAATGCACCTGCAGAATCAAAATTCAGAGAATAAAGATATGATTTTTAAGAATTTAAGCTCAGAGCAAAACGAAGAAGCTTAATAATGAATACCCATTACTTGAAATCTGAAACTGAAGTTATAATGATAAATTAAAGAACAGAAGATGATGATGATGATGATGATGATGATGATGATGATGGGAAACAATGGAAGAAAAAGCAACTCACCAGCTCAAATCCCCAAAAATTTGAGGTTGTTGAAATCCAAATCCTAATTGTAAACCCTAATTCAGATTGAAAAGTTCTTCAATTGTTCCTCAGAGACACATTTTCTACTGGTGAGTGAGAGGAAGAAAAAAGAGAGAATATTTGTTTATTTTGTTTGGATAATGTCCCAATTTCGACTAAAATGTGAGAATTCGATTTCAGTTATAAAAATGTAAACTTTTTACCTTTTTATTTCTTTCTATTTAAGCTTTACTAATTTGTTGAAATATATATAAAGATGGTACATATAAATTTTAGAACATTAGAAAGAACAGAAAGTTATCCCTATGAATGATGATTTAGTGGATTAAAAAGTATAATATTTGTAGAATATATACTGACTTTAATTGTCTTTATAATTACTTTGAATTCTAAATTTCAATGGCGGTCTTAGTTAAAGTTTAGTTTAATAGACCGAATAACCGAATCGGATATTAGTTGGGCGAGTCGGTTATTTCAAGTTGAGCTGGTTCTATTCATCCATGGCAAAGAGGAGAAAATGATGTTGTCCATGTTGCTTTGCAACAATATATGCCTTTCTTGAATCGTTATCATGAACTTCCAGGTTCCGGCCACTTGTTTCCTTTCGTCGATGGATTGTTTGGAAAAATAGTGAGAATTATGTTAACCATAAATTGAGTGCGGAAGAGGAAAAGAAAAGGAGAAACCTTAGTAGGTAGAAATTCATTCTGCAACTTCGTTATTATTGATATCTCCTACAGAAGATTGGACTAAATGATAACAAAATTACTACATAGTTGGTTGTTACCTTTCAAAGAATACAAATATCTTAGAAGCATGCCACGATCTCACGGCTATTGAAAATGAATCGAATCAATAGTAATTTAATCTTTTATGCTAACAAATATGAAATCAGAAGGTTGAAAAGACTAAGAAAAATCCGTCATTCACGGATTTGGATGAAGTATTTCTCAGAAGATTACAAATTAGTGATTCTCTTTGGAAAATCAGATGCACTTGATTTCAAGTATACATATGTTAGAAGTAACCAAAAAGAAAGAAAGAAAATGGTTTTGATTGATGTTTGACAGTCAGAATTAGTTTAAAGAAATCTATGGTTACACTACACTATCCAATGATTGGATAGAAACTTCTAATTTGATATCATTCTCAAATTCACTTCATATGTAGAAATGTCAAAACAGATTATCATATCTTTCATGAACCGTTTTGATGTGTCACGAGATACTAGCCTTGTTCATATGTTAACAACAGTAAAAACACACAATCTAGAGGAACGGGATAAAAGAATTACAATCACACATCTAACACGCCCACATACACCATTTAAATCTTGTGGTTTTGATTAGCAATAACAAGAACCACACAACTAAACCCACCATTTGTTTTTTTTATCAATCACGTAACCTGAACATACCGGGAGGTAAAAGGTAGCATATATAATCCAGTAAACACATGGTTGATTCCAGGAAGAAACAAGGGCTTAATAACAAATTCTCTAAACAGGAGAATTGCAATACAACAGCAAGCAAAACCCAAAGTATCCATAAGGTTTACGCAGAGCATAAACTAGAGCATCTATTGTATTTAACATTTCAGCGTTTCTTAGGGGAGAAATAATCACTTAGCAAGCACAGCTTGGGCTTGATTCTCCTGCTGCTGTTGATAGTTCAACGGCCTCCTAAAGAGCATGATGTGTGGCTCAGGGCGATGAATGGCATAATGTACCCATCCACGACTCTGCTGAACCCCAATTGCACGCCATTCGTTCTGAAACATAAAACCATGAACTTAGAGAAAGAAGTATTCTATCTACATCCAAAAGCACGCAGAGGAATGACAATACAGTGTATTTAATCCAAGAATGTACAGATTTATGATTGGTGGTAGATGTCATCAATTGCAATCAGCAGAGACATGTATCTGGTACTAACACTAGATGCTTCAATTTTCTCATAGTCATAAATTCGTATCTTCTTTTGGTAACCTTGTTGATTCAGATTTACAAATCCATGGAATAGGTTATCCAAAAATGCTTAATCAGTAAGTCTAAGAACATGGGGGAAGTCTAAAGGTGAAATGCTATGCTACCAAACACAATTCAGATGCATAACTTTAACAGTGTGCAAAACGTCAGCAAAAGAACTACACTGCTTCATACCACAAAATGACAAGCAATGAGAGCACTTAACATTTAATTAAATACAACAATGCACAGCTCAAATTTATAATCAAGATATAGATCGTCTAATGCAATGAACAAAAGCATGAATATTGAGACTTAATGCTTCAATCTTCTCATGGTCACATGTATTCATATCTTCACTAGGGTAATCACGTGGATTCAGATTCACAAATCCATGAATGTCATCTGAAAATGCATAATTAGTAATTTCAAAAACAACCAGGAAGTTTAAAGGTTAAATATACTCTATCAAACACAATTGAGATGCATAACATTAACATTGGGCAGAACTTAAACAAAAGAACTCCACCTATTCATATCACAAATCACACAGAGGAGCAAGAGCACAAAGCATTAATCAAACAATACGAGCAGACGTTTATAACCGTGATAACTATTATCTATTCAACAAACAGAAACACGAATATTTACACTTGATGCTTCAATTTTCTCATAGTTTGATGCGTATTCGCATATTCTTTGTGGAACTTTCTTGTTTCATAGATAAGGGTTTTAAAAGCGGGGAATCTGTTCATCCCAACTCTAAATTAGGGATTCCGCGGACTCGAAGCCAACAAAAAGGATGGAATCTTAACTCTAAATTAGGTACCCCGGACACGAAACTAACAAAAATCACAAGACAAGCACGAAAACTCACTTCGGAGAGAAGTCGATTCTTGGGAAGCAGTTTAGCGACTTCAGGAGGAAGAACAACATGCCTGCACAAATCAATCATTTAATACTGAAATTAAAGTATAAAATATAATTAAAGAGAAGATTAAGAGTAAAATGAATTACCTATACTCATAAGTATCATCAAAATACTTCTCAGAATACTGGATCTGACCCATCTTTTTAGCTACAAGATTCTTTGATCTGTAAAACAATCAAACAATTATCAATACCAAAATCGAAATGAGAAATCAACAAGAGAATAATTAAAACCTCACCACGATTTTTACAGAATGACCAGAGGGTTATGGACAAGAAAGTATATATCGGTTATACTAGTGATGGGGGCATATCTGTAAATAATCAAGGGGCTTAAATGGTAATTACAGATTCCAATTATGCCATTATTTTACTACGAATAATGGATATTTAAATTTTGAATTTTGAATTTCCCCGCTTCAAACTTTAATTATTCTTTTTTTAAAAAAAAAAACCTTCTTCTACTTTATTTCTGGTTATTTTTTAAAATTTTCTAAAGTTATTTCAATTTTTTTTTCTAAAGTTACCACTTTCTTTTGCATAATCTGTAGTATTCTTGTAAAGTTAAATAGATTTCTGTGATTATTATCCTTCCATAAAAATACATTTTCTAATTTAATACATTAATCCTTGAATTCAAATAAAAATACAGCATTGGTTTATTCAAAACTCAAGACGAATTTGCAGATTTCAGGTTTACTCAAAACTCAGAATTTCAGTTGCATCAGATAGCAACTCATTTTCAAGCGACACAATCGTATTTAAATTTATTTTTCTCGTACTAAAATTCAGATAAAATTAATCTAATCTACACTATCACACTACAGAATTCAGATTCAATTACGAGATTATGACCGAAGACAAAACAAACTACTAATATCCGGAATAAACCATAGTTGCCGAGGCGTCGACACTAAATCCGCAGTTATACTAAACATCATACACTAAAAAATTCTGGCTTAATCATCAAAACTCCAAACCTAAAAGAGTTAGTTTATATTTACAAAATTATAATTTTGTAACAAAACATATTATAATATCGACAAAAACTAGCAACTTGTAAAATTCACAATCTGAACTAATTCCAAAACTAAGTCAACAAATTAGTAAAGACTACTATCAAGTCAATTGCCTGTATAATGACCCTCTCCGATTTCCTTCTACCAAAAAGAATTTTTCTTGAGCTTATAATAACAAGCTCCTTCCATCTATATCATTCTGTACACTGGAATTCCAAAACCCGAGATTTCTGTACATCACGGAAAAATGCTTCCACAAAAATTCTTGTTTTCCCAAATTCAAATACCATTTTCCTCCCTAACAATATTCAACCGCCTCCCTGCCGTCCAACTATCCGACACTCCGGTACCGACTTCTGCATCATTGATGTCCCTTGGAACACCATCATTTGGTAACTCTTCCTTAACTTCAAAAACTGCATAACACGAAAGTAGGAGCACTCATTACAAAAAAAAGACAGACAAATAGCTCAAAAATACAAAATTGCATTTTAAAACGCGAAATGAAAAATAATATATGCGCACCTCTTCATGGGTTAACTTGCTAAAACCAAATTTAATTCTCCAAATAGATTCAGCTTCATCAGCTGCTGGGAGGACGAGATTCTTAATGTTGAGAAAACCGAGTAGTTTCTCAATGCAAGTGAATAAAGCCTGAAAATAACCCTATACATGCAAGAAAAGGCCGGTACTTTGAATCAGAAACGCAATATAATTGGATACACGAGAATTTTACTGAATATTGATGCATCATATCATTATATATTTTACCTTTCCTTCAGCTTTGCTTGTAGTTGCAGCTAACGGAAGTTCGGCCAATTCCTGCCCGAAAAACCTAATGATTGCACATGACACGACAACTCGGCTGCATAAGAATGCAAAGCTATCAGTATAAAATTGACCGTATCCAAGGTTATGTAAACGAGCAATTTCTGAACTCTTACTTGACAAGCAAAATGGCGCAGTACATGCCACTGAGTTCCTGTCCTTTGAAGGTGTCCCTATAAGAGCAAATCAACCCAATCGTTATGGAACCATGAAAAACGGAACAGAGATTCGAAAATGAAAGGGTCAGGTATTTAGAATGGAAAAAGTATTTCTTACCCGAAAACCATAGATGGAATAAGGTCATGCTCATCTTTGCTTGACGTTCCAGCTACGATTATAGGATCAAAACGTTCCTGCTCCCATAAAACATACAAATCAAAAGGAATATCAATTAGTAATGAAAAACACTAGACTATAGTTTCATATTATAGAACTTTTTATGGACAAATGAAAGTACGGCTAACATAGCAAGCATAAACTCACATGGAAAATAGCAAGGGCTTCAGAAAGTAAAGCTGCAGTATCACCAGAAGTATCTATTTTGTCATTAAGAAGCCTCCATCTCACATCAATGCTTCCCGCAGTCTCTGAACTCGTGTCCTCATTCTTGCCCCTTATCATACTTAGGCAAGAATCCGGAAGCCTCTCTTCCCCACGAACTACCAATTTCTGCAAAGCTGAATGAACTCTCTTACAGTCTGTGCAGCAGAACCATTTCCCTACAGGCAACTCCTGCAGTACGGAAAATGTCAAATACAGCGAAAACACTCAACACAACAAATTTAAGCATGATACGAAAAATTACGGAACCTTGAAATCCCCCATATTGTGTTCCTTTAAACAGCCAACATGGAACTCCTTCTCACACTGCAGAAATTGGAACAAAATAAGATTACTGCATAACTAGGTCGAATTAAAATTTTAACTAGTTAAGATAACATTGCAACGCCAATTACCTGATCACAGAGTAAAACAGTGCGGGAACCAAATTCCTTGTCAAAATCATGGCCTCTGCACAGAACAAGAACACGTTAAAAAATAATACAGTGGAAGCAAAGAAGGACATATGAACTAAATATACCAATTTCTGCAACAACCCAAACTAAATAAGGTGTTTACTCAAAGAAAAGAAGATATGAGAAGACAAGAATAAAAGGCTACAATATCTATATGATTGTTTCGTGATTGAAAAGGCACTCCTACCTGCAGTAGGCGCAGCCACCATAATCATTATCCAATGTCTTGACGATTCGAATGCAGCGCCTTGTTATCTGGTCTATAGGATCAACTCCTTCAACTCTCCCAGCAGCTATCGCATTGGCATTTCGCTCCACAAACTTATCTTTCTGAAAGTTGTTTTCACAAAATTTGCAATACCATTTACCAGCCGGGATTTTTGGTAAAGAAAGACATTCTGCAATCAGACATATAGTAGAATAAATTAAGCATATCAGAGGATGTTAAAACTCTAGTACCAATTGGCATACGTGTACAATGTAATAACCATAATGGAATACATATCATCCTTCCAGAAAATCTAGTTTCTGTATCTATTATTCAGTCCAAATCATTTTTTATCGGAATTTTGAAGGCAATAAATATAGTGAAATACAAAAAGAGAAATTATTCAAAGCAAGCGAAAAGCTCACCTTTGTGATAAGATCTTGGGCATACATCACAGCATATTAGATTACCACCATCTCTACAAATCTGGCATAGGTCATCATTTTCATGTGTGGCAAACTTCCGGTTTTTGGATAATGATATTGACAATTCATGAAGAGACACCCCATTAGATGTGTAGATGTGCAAATAGCTGCCAACAAACAAAAATCTGATTTAAATATAACCAAAAATAGGTAAATTGGAATGTGAATAATCATCACACCCCGTCCCATTATACATGTATATGTTAACATCTTGCTATGTGTCAAAAAAGTACAGTTTCTAGGGTTATTAGGTAATATAGCAAAGATCAATCTGTTTAGACCCAAGACAATCAAAAGATTATGTTAGATATACTCACGGTTTTCGACGTGATGCCCAACCAGCATGAGATTCAAATTGGGAAGGGCTGACCTGCTCATTAAAAAGTCAACAATATGAAAACTCCAGAATAGCCCGGTGAGCAATATATATATATGAAAAAAAAAATGATAAGTACCTCAGTATTGCAGCAAGAACAAAAAATTCCAAAACCTTTCTTGTATCCAACCAAAAGTTTCTGCCCAGAAACATAATGCAACTTAGGAGAAACAAACTTGAATCAAATGCATATAAAAGTACAATTGTCATCAAATATAGTAACTACCTGTCCACGAGAGTAATAAGCGACTTCAGTTCCATCGGGCAAGATATCGTCTTCGAAAACCAATTTATGCATCCGCAGATCCCTGTATATAAGAGAAAACAACTAAGACCGGTAAACTGGAAAATAACAAAATACAAGGAGCCTAGATTCTCAACAGCGTGACTCGACAAGAACTAAAATCTGATGATATTTTATAGAAGGGCTTCTTTTCAAGATAGATAAAGAGAGGAAGCCAGTAAAAAAAGGCAAATGAAGACGAATACCAACTTTTTAGTAAGTCTTCCATGACTCTTGCTTTTTGATGCGCTAGCCTTTAACATGCCATCAGGCTGCTTAGAACCAAGAGATGACCTAGTCACAGGAACCGGTGTGCTAGCAGATGGCCTAGCCACAGGAACCGGTGAGCTCGCAGATGAACTAGCCACGGGAACCGGTGTGATCGCAGATGACCTTGTCACACGACCGGGTGAGCTAACAGATGATCTAGTCACACGACCTGGTGAGCTAACAGATGACCTAGTCATAAGAACTGGTGTGCTAGCAGATGACTTAGGAACAGCACCTGGTTCTCCAGCTG
The DNA here is from genome assembly GCA_028411795.1 of Euphorbia peplus. NCBI lineage: Eukaryota > Viridiplantae > Streptophyta > Magnoliopsida > Malpighiales > Euphorbiaceae > Euphorbia > Euphorbia peplus. Next base: position 29,293,718 of record CP110843.1, read on the forward strand.
ATGACTTAGGGACAGCAACTGGTTCTTCAGCTGATGACTTAGGAACAGGAACAGGCAGTGGTTTTGGGGATCTGAAAAAAGACCACAAAAAGGAAAGGTTATAATATTTCCAATCAACATATATCTTGCAGCAAAGAAGTCTATCATGCAACTCTAGCGCGCCGAATTTAAGTAGTAAGATTTACACCATTTCCATCTAGCTTGCCTTTCTTAAGCATTGATTCCTCTAGATAAATTACAATATTCAACATGTTAATCTAGCATAAAATTCAGCAAAATAGGATATCTACATCCCATTGTAGATGGCGCAACAAAATGGTATAAAATACAAAATTAGTAGGCGTGGAAGAGATGTCGGTAAGAAATAGACTTTAACTTTCATTAATCAAACAGTATCATGTATTAGAAAAAGTGATAAGCAAAAACATGGAGTTCCTTTTTGTCCCTAATTGACATCCACCGTGATATTACAAAGGTATTGCTTTCCACGTGATTCGGGATATATAATAGAACATACAAACAGATAAAGTAAATTCAACCATATCAAATGTGGGTAAAAATTCACAACCATTAACAATTTGAACTTCAACGAACATATACGACAACTGAAAGTTAAACCTTCAAATAAGTCATATGTGAAGTAATACCTAATTGATTCACCGCCTGTGAAGTGTAACCAATGAAAACCCAAGACTACTGTGTGTATAATTATAGTCATTAATGACAACAAAATCTTGAATACAAACAGGCAATTTGCAAATCAATAAGGTTCTATGAATTGCCGCAAGTATCCTAAGAGGACAAAACTAATAAACGAAAGGCATACATATCATTGCGTACCCGTTGTCAGTATCTGTAGTTATTGGCATGCCACCGTGAGAATCATTCCCCTCCACACATTGGCTACATAATACCACAGACTTCCCAGAGTTCACCACCTTATTTGACCCTATCAACAAACACATGATTAATGCCTGGAAGTATAAGAGCAAATACAAGATTTTACCAATGTCAACAAATAAGTAAAAGATAGATACCTCTGCAGTTCAGACAGAAAATAGATCTCCGCAAAGATGAACAACCAATGGAACGTCTCAAAGCTTCATCCAAAGTCTCAAAACATGCTTCTTTGCAAGCATTCATCACATCACGAAGTGTATTCCCATTCTCAAGGTATATAAACTCTGGGGGACGTTTATTTGCACTGCCAGCATGCAGCTCAAATGAGGCAGGTGGAACAACCTAAGTTACCAATAGAGGAATAACATGCAACAAGTACTTTCAATCAGAAAACCTTCTCACTTCATACATAATTTTAAACGGCTAAACACATCAAGGACCCTGAACTTGACACCAAAAATCAATTGACCTCTAAATTTTAGAGTCACATTAGCCCCTAAACGCAATATAAGTGATCAATTGGCCCTTATATTAACTTAAACTGACCAATTAACCCCTAAGGCCTAAATTTGCATAAAGTGGCCTATTATCCCCCGGACAAGGTTAGAGTGATATGTGTTTCAACTTGCCCCAATCTCCTCTTAAGCTAATGAGTATGAGACACAGGTTTTTTTGCCAAGTTCAGGGTAGCCCCCAAATTATTTAGCCTTCTAATGAATTAGAGGCATTACTCACTTGTTTCCCTTTGCAAGCACGGCAAAAGCACTGAATCCCGGAACCCTTGATAACTCCATGCAACCCTGGTTCTCCAGACCCTCTTGTCTACAATCGAAAACAATGCAAGCTAAGAGTCGAACAGATAACAATAACAAATAATGCATTGAATAAGTGATTTGGGGATGTTAAGTGGTACCTTGACGCCTCGCAAATACTTCACCTTAAGTCCTTCTAATATTCCTGAATCAATAAGATCCTTCAACTTTGAAGGGAATTTCTTAGAAGCATCACCCCTCAGATTCTTCATCAATGTAACGGAATTACCACTACCTAACTCAGAACTTTCCTCAACGGTCGATAATTCAGTATCCTGCTTCAACAAAGACCTCGTAAACCTCCTCATAGGCCTCTCCGCCGCTTTACTAATACTACCACTAACCAAACTCGGTGTTCCTTCAAGAACAACTCCTCCATGAATAACACTAGCCGGAGACCTCAAACACTCGTCTTCCACATTTTCCAATTCCCCCTTTACTTCCACCTTATCATCCTTCAATTCTGACCCACTATTGCTTTCTGGCTCGCTCTTCAAAACCTCATCCTTTAGAACAGCCATTGACCCGCTACTCCGTTCCTCCTTCAACCCCCCATCATTTCCAGCATTACCCGAGTCGTTGTTTCGCTCTAAATCACTAGTTCTTTGTTCACATTCTACATTTCCACCCAATATCGGGACAGATTCAATCAACCCAGCTTTCTCCTCCTCATCACCACTCCCTAACTCCACCACGTCGCTTTTGGCCTCTTCTTCCCTCGCCGCGTCCGCCTCAACTTCATCTCCCTCATTTCCTTTCAATTTCTTCTTCTTATCAGACCCCCTAGCACTCCCATTCGGCGGTGACAAAGGCTCAATCTGACCCTTCCTAGACCTGGTCCGACCTAAAGACCCAGAGATCTCAGAATGAGACCTAAACGCAAACTCAAACTCCCGTTTCAACCGTGGCCTAACCTTATCCGTCTCCGCTGAATCAGTCCCGTTTGCCATTTCTGACTTTTGGGTTTCTCTATTCCTTCAATTTGGGCTAATGGGTTCCTTCAGATTTGGGGAAATTTCAGACCCCGTGTATCCATACATGTGGGTATGAAAGTTCTTCCTGGTTTTAGGGTAATCTGAATGGATTTCAATGGGGAAAGTTAGGGTTTGAGATTGGAGAGGGTAAAGACGAAAAGGGTATGTTTCTGTTTGTTGAATAAGGAAGGAAATACAGAGGAATTTCTAGAGAGAGAAAGTTAAGGTTTGTGTGAAAGGGAGGAAGAAGATGGAGAGATACATAGGAGAGAGAAAGCGTTAGGAAGCCACCTCGACAACTCAATTTTTAATAGAATGACGAAAATATCCTCTTTTACATTTTGTTTCTACTAATTACACATATGGTCCTTAACTTATGGATTCAATTTTTGTTTGGCCTCTATCCTATCAAAAATGTTGTCATTTGCTTCGTATGTTAGTAACATTTTTTCATTGTGATATTTTAATTTGCATCATGTTAAAAGTGACTTAAAGAAAATATAACCTTTGACGCTTGTAAGTACGGTGAAGTACAAAAATGACTCTACAAGAGACATATTTACATTTTTTATGACTTTTCAAACGCGTACAACTCATTTCACGTGTATTCTTTAAATACTTACATATTTTAAATTATCTTCAACATTGAGGATTTGTCTTGAACTTTTCATCTGCTCATTTCAATGATATTTTCTTGTAAAAGGTATGCTAATAATGTTGTCGATGTACTTACACGTGCAACTGATTTTGAGATTAATTGAGAGTTTTGAGATTTATCGCCACCCCTTTTCTTTGTAATTGTTAACTTTTTTATATTGATTAATGATATCCCTCTTTGAAGAAAAATAAAAAAAAATGTTTTGCAAGAGAAACTATTTTTGAATAAAAAAAAGTTATAGAGAGAGGGTATTATAGCAAATATAAGATATGCAAGGACACTAGTGAAAAACCCAAAAGCTATATGAGAGTAGCATTTTTCAAGGGTATATTTGTCCACAAAAACGGCTAAAAGCATATCTCCATTTTCATAGGTCTCATGTTATTGTTCTGTGCTGAAATTTAATATTTATTTTTTTAATATGCATTGAAAGCAGTGAAATATGGGAACCCAATGCCAGATTTTACCATTTACCGTAGTTATTTCATTTGAGTAGCTCCCAAGAAATTGAGAAGTTGGTACTAGATTATCAATACGAGCCAACAAATTTTATCTTCATCATGTTCATATTAGTAATTTCAGACTCATTGAATTAAAAATTTAATAATTTTCTTACTTAACTGCTTTGAAATTTGAAGCGTATAAACATGTACGTATTTCATCATATGTTTTTAATTTCATTAATTAATAAGACTATCAAAATTTGAATTCATGATCGTTTAGTCATATGAACTTTTATACTATGAAATTTAAATGTAAAACTTCAATTGATAAGGTTCAATAACACGTTTTATATTAATTTCATGTTAAATCACTCACGAGAACTCTTTAACTAAAACTCAAGATCACTTAGTTGCACGAACTTTAATATAATGTCAAAGGATGGATTGAATTGAAAACTTAAACAAATACTCCCTCCATTTTAAAGTAATTATCACACTTAAATAAAAAAGGTTTGTTGCAATGGAGTATACTAGGAAGAGCGTGTGCAAGTATTTAGCGACGTGTGTGAGGATAACACGATAAATTTGGTCATTATAATTATTTAACCTTAAATTGTCGGATGAAGCGCGAAATATCTTCCGGTTATTTTATCTTTTTTGATAAATTGCAAGGAGCATGATTCGAATCGTGCTCTTCTCACTCACGCATTGATAAATGTACCAATTGGGCTACAACCAACTGGTATCTCTTGTGTTTTTTTGGATTTAATCAATATGTGCAATGTGTAGTTTGCTTATTTGTGGCCGTTGGAAATATTTGTGACTTTTATAATATTCCCACCATTTTTTAAGAATGTGTGCTTTTTTATATATATATTTTGGTAGGAGATTGATAAGCAAATTTGGCAGCCCATTATACTGATTTGGAATCCAAATTCCAAATCAGCCCAACTAGTTGGCGGGTGTTGACTTTTTTCCTGTCGATCTCGGCCCATTTAATTGTAATTGTGATGCATACAGAACAACTTTATTTGGGATTGCACTAGACTATAAGTTAGCACTCTTTTCTCTTTGTGAGCATTGTTGGGACAAAAATAAGTATAGAATGAGTGACGAATACAAAATTGGTATGTTGGGAAGGTCGACTTTACACTTAGATATATTAAAAAATTTCACAATATTTATTTTTTCTTCACAGTGACAATTTTGACGAATATTGAAGATTTTCGACAAGTGTTATGAGATTCTCAACGAAATTTAACATATATGAAATAACCACATGAATTTTTTAATTGTGTTAGATTCCAAATTTGGACACTGATTGATTTGTGTTGAAAATTCAACACAATCCATTACTAAAGATTTTTTGTTCAATATCTCATAGTCAAATATTTAGGATCTTGTCATTCAATCCAAATCCAAAAAATTTCGCATCTCAGGATTATATGAAATTTTCTAGAGCGCTATCGGAGTATGGCACCCTCTTAAAAATATAAAGCATGACGGGTTGATACGAGTGCTATTTAGGGTATTATAAAAAACATAATATCAACTTTTATAAAAAAGAGAGACACATAATAACAATATAAAACATGACGGGTTAATACCAGCTACACTTCGAAAACATTCTAAAATCTCTCGGATTGTACCGACTTGGGCTACTCTGAATTGAGACGGTAGCCTTCATGTTTATGGACTAATCTAAACAATAACGTTTCGTAAACTAAAAGGTTAGCTAAATAACTAATCCGGAAGACAATACCGCGACAAACTGATATGGGTTTTCATTATTCTTTTCATAAATTCCAATTGCTAGAAAAGGAAAAACAAATCCATACTCTAAATTCACGAACTTTTACTAATAATTATAATAGAAAATCTTAATACATTCATAATCCTTTACATTTTTTTAAGAATAATCAGAATAATCTCCTCTACTTTGTTCATAAAACTTGACTAATATAATTTTATATTGTATATTTACCCTCAGATTTACTTAAAATAATCTAGTGATCAATCTCACAAATTGATAAACTTGAATCAATTATAATGATCTATAATTACTTAAGCAAATTTTGTAATGATACACACTTCATTTTTTTTCCAAAATCTACACTTATTTTATCATGTAGACATATGATAATCGATATTCATGTTATTTGTCCGACCATATGAATAGGGTGGTGATAATTTCACAAGTTAAAGTGCTAAAAATGTAAAAACAACATTTCCTTTGATATAGTGCTAAGTATATAACAATATAGTGAAACTGGAGTTTATTGGAAAACATTTAGAGGTGCAATCATAATCTTAAGATACTCTAAACGGAAAGTTACATGAAGATATTCTTCCTATAATGAATTTTCATGAACAAAAGTACAACGGATATCGTACACCCCGCCACAACATATAAAGCAAAACAAGAATTGAAGAAAAGAAAAATCTAACTCTTTCAAAGTCTCGAGTCTCAAGATCATGCCAAAGGAGTGAGGTTGCCCTGCGGGAGAATTTTCATCCTCCCTATCTCACAAACACATCATTTATGTGTACTCTGCCACCACACTCCGCCTTACGCGGTGGTCGGAATTGTAGAATTTCATGCTACAGAACGAAATTGATTGAATGAAAAATCATCCTTAGAGAAATTTATATTGATAATGAGGCAACTTGGTGTTAACTCATATATAAGAGAATTGAAAAAGTGACATAAATTAGGTTAGTTGGCCAATGGGGTGGAGAGCATGAGCATCTTCCAAAGTATATGCGGCTGACCACCACCTCCATTGCCCATACCTTTCTGCCTTTTCTTTTCATTACTTCACACTATTCTTTTCTTTTGTCATTCTCATGGTAAAAAAAAGGGAAAAGTTTAAAAAAAATGCTCGTGGTTTCCAACTTTTGCAAATGAAGGTCTGTGATTTCAGTGTTTGCAAATAAAGGTACGAGGTTTCATTCCATTAGCAAATAAAGGTACGGTCACTAACACCGTTTATTTTCGGTGACGTGGCACTTTGACCACAGTTTGACCAAAGGGTAATTTCGTCATTAATAAAAAAATAAAAAAAATAAAAGTAAAAAAAATGTTTGTGGTTTGGTTTTTTTGCAAATAACATCCCGTGGTTTGATATTTTATTAAAAAAGAGGTATGAGGTTTGATTTAATTACCAAATACGGTTTTAGACTAATTTATAAATTAAAAACTACCAACAAATATTCTTGTAAAAAAACAAAACAACAAATTTTCATTAATGTTCATTCAAACAAATTAAAATTCCTTCAAAAAAAGAAAATACCCAAATTCATGAAAATTCTATGAATTCAAAATACCCGAAAACATTATAAGAAAATTTGTTGTTTTGTTTTTTTCAATAATATTTGTTGGTAATTTTTAATTTGTTTTTTTTAATTAAATCAAACTTCATACATTTTTTTTAATAAAATATCAAACCACAGACTGTTATTTGCAAAAAAACCAAACCACAAACATTTTTTTTACTTTTATTTTTTTTATTTTTTTATTAATGACGAAATTACCCTTTGGTCAAACTGTGGTCAAAGTGCCACGTCACGAAAATAAACGGTGTTAGTGACCGTACCTTTATTTGCTAACGGAATGAAACCTCGTACCTTTATTTGCAAACACTGAAACCACAGACCTTCATTTGCAAAAGTTGGAAACCACGAGCATTTTTTTTAAACTTTTCCCTAAAAAAAAGCATTTCCTTACTTTTTTATTCGGATCCATCTAAGGGCCAGTTTGACATTGATTTCCGGCTGTTAAAAACAACTTTCTTAATTACAAGAAGTGTTTGGTAAATGCAAAACAACTGTTTGAGAAAGTTCGAAAAGCATTGGACTTGTACCACACCAAAAGTATTTGCATTTTTCTAAAACAAAATAAAAGTAAAATTACAATTTTATCATTTTGAAATTAATACATTTACTTCCTAAATTTTTGTTAAATAAATATAATATATAACTTTAGGGATATTCTATGGTCACTTTGTTTTTCACAAAGTAACCATTACTTTGTTTTGTCAACTATTGGATCATGGGTTAAAAACTAATCCAATGGTGAGAAAGACAAAGTATGGACAAAGTAAGGGAAAAACAAAGTGACTATAGCCTACACCATAACTTTAATATTTTAAAAACTATCCGGTATTATATATTAAGTTTATTTTATTGTAATTGAGGCCTAAAAAAATAGTTTTTATGTTAACTTTTAATGCATCTCTCAGGCAAGAATAGGCCAAAATATATGTTTATGTCTACTTTACCATATATTGAAACTTTTAATACATGAGATTCACATCAGTTAACCATCAAAAAATAGTTTGTTTCCAGGGTATACTAAGTTAAGTGTGAAAATATATTGTTGTTTTGTTTGATATGTAAAAGAGAGTGTAAGTGATAACAAGGGAAAATGAACTCAAGAAAATGACACATGCCCCAATAAAACAACACAAAACTGACACGTTTTTTCAGTGTTAGTGTTTAGCTTAGTGTAAGAGAACAAGAAAATGATTGACAAGATAATTTTTGGGTTGGATTAGAGTTGAATACTAACACGAAAATGACACGAATATTTAAAATTATTATTATACTTTTTATGTTTTTACATATAACTCTTATTAATAAATGTAGTAAATTACAATTGTTATTTATAAGTACAACTAGAACCTCCTATAATATTATAAACAAACTACAAGACCACAAACATGATATTATGGACTGTTGAATAATGTTACATTTGTTGGGTCTAGACTTTATATTGGGTCTGAAGGTTTGAGCCTAATCCAGCCCAAGACTTCAAAAGTACAATGTGGGTTGACAAAAATAACAAATCCTCAACATTTCATTTTCATTTGGATGCATTAAGACTAATTTTTCATTGCAGACCCTCACACATCTTTTGGCATATATCACATATCATTAGGACCGATCGAACCGCTTAGTCTCACCTAGGCACTTAAAACCCGATTTGTCCTCGACTAGTAATCGAAAGTTCTCGACTACTTAAGCTTAAAACCATTTAGGTTAACAAAAAATTATTCATTTCATTTATATTTGAAACGTCAAATATACGAGGTAATAAAGATGACTTCAGTTTTCATATAGAACTAAAGTTTAGTACATAGTTTCTATAAAAAAATTTAGCCTTTTCAATAATAAGTGCGTGTTCAAGTCTCCAAGAGCTCTCTTCTAGATTTGTTCCTGGTGATAGCCATATGACAGAGCATTCTCTAACAATACCGTAGATACTCATCCAATACGGGTTTGACACATGGATTCAAGGATGCTTTGGACATACGCTATGTCCTTATACAACTCAAATCATTATTACGCTAGCTACACAAACTATTGAAGTGCAATTACCGATTATCGTTTCAGTTTAAATTAACCATTGATTTAATCACATCAAATTTTAAAAAAGGACGGAATTCTGAGCTAAAGCTTCACATGATTAGCTTGGAATAGCTTTTGGGTGAAGTAAGAACCACAAAACTTGGTTGTAAGATTCCCATTTGCACCAATCTAGCTAAGCAAGTGATTGATATTAAGTATATTTTTAATTCGTTTGGATTTCAAAGCCTAAATTTGTCTGCCTGGCAACATATTCTTCTTTCTTTTCCATAAAAAGAAAAAATGTACAAATCTAAATATGCATAACATACTTAAAAGTGTCTTAACTGACTGGTCTTAAAAAAATGAATCTTGGGAATTTTATATCAGAAGAAAGGAACAATATTACTATTGGAATCTCCAAGATTTCTTGAGTTTCTTGCAAGAAATGTTAAGTTAAAGAGAACAAAAGTGGTGCCAAGAAAAATAGTAAAAGAAATCAAGAAAGCAAAAATATTATGTGATTAGGAGAAATTTGTATGATTAATTAAGTTCTCTCACTTTATGAAATAATCAAACAAATAAATAATCTCTCAAATTCATGGTTAACTATAATATATTAACGCTTAACAGTCCAATCTCATAAGATTTGGATCCTGAAGATATGAATATACTTGTTAATGTGTGATTAACATACTTGATAAAACTTGTCAAAAAAACAACATATTTGATAAAACAATTGTGTTTCTCAAATGTAATCCATTTAGCTCGAATGCAGATTAGTTTAAGATATTAGATAATTAGAAAAGTCATATTGAAATGATTTTATTAAAATCAAATGTGAACTTATTAAAAAAAACCACAAATAGTAATCTTTATAATCATATACACATTACTCCCAACTTCTCCATAATGCTAATTAGCATCTAACTAAAAAGATTAAACACATAAAGTAAAATAAAACTCCATTTCATATATCTTTCTCTCTATATAAAACCCCTACTCATCCACAAATCTTCACATCAATCAAACCAAAACATAGACATTCCTCACCACCATGGCTAATGCCCCCATCGCCACCCATCCGCCACCGGCCCAACCCGTCCGGTCACATCGCCTCCTCAGAATCATCGCCATCGCCATCCTCTCCCTCATAGTCCTCATTGGCCTTGCCATCCTAATCGCATGGCTAATAATTCGTCCCAAACAAATCACTTACTCAATCGATACTGGATCCGTAAGCAACTTCAACCTCCATAACAATCATCTCAATGCATCATTTGACTTCTTAATCAGAGCTCATAACCCTAACCGTAGAATCTCGATATACTATGATTCTATCGATGTTTCTGTGTCGTATGATGACCAAACGATCGCGTTTAACACGCTAGAACCGTTCTATCAACCTCGACACAATGTTACTCAGGTGGAGGCCAAGGTTGAGGCGAGAAATGTTGCGTTGTCTAGCGGATTAGCGAAGGATTTGAGTGTGGAGAAGTCGTCGGGACGGGTCGAAATAGATGTTTTGATTAAGGCCAGAATAAGGTTTAAGGTTGGAGTGTTGAAGATGAGACATCGGAGTTTGAGGGTTTTGTGTCCGTACGTTCCTGTGCATTTTCCTTCTAATAAGATATCACAGAGGGTTTATTGTGATATAGATTATTAATTTGGTTAATCTTGATTAATGTGTGATATAATTGTTGTTAATTGTTGTGATTTTTTTCATTCTTTGTGTATTATGAAGGCTTGATTTTTATTTTTGTTGATTTTGTTGACCTGATTCTTCTAATGGAAGTATTTCTTGATGTAATTCCATGATTATTTGTTTGGATTAACAATAATACTCAAACAAGAAATCTCGAGTTCCGGTCAATATATCAAACCATAACCGGAAGATAAAGACTTTATAAGAAATGGTTTATAATGCATATTAGGAATTTACAAGAAGATACATTAAATTCGATGAAAAATCTTAACTGTCACTAAATTTCGGTTAGAATTATTCTAATGGAATGATAACATATAATAATTTACTCGGAAACATAAATACCTTTTTGTTTTGTCTCATGTATATTCGAAATTGTATCTCATTCTCCATTTAGGAACACATATTAAATTTCAGTCATATTTGAGGATAACGGTTAAGTACTATCACAAAATCGAGAATAATGAATCTAACGTCAAAATTGAGAGTAACCGTGTTAGTGAGGAGTGTTCAAAAGTGGTCAGGTAAATAACAAACTGAATAATCAAGAGTTCAATATGAAAAAAATAGATAATTAGGGGCTTAATTCGTAAAGCCGAGATAGTTTGGGAGCTTGATTATGGGTTTTGCCAATCTAAAATGATAAGAAAATAGGTCCATTTAGCTTATTATGTTATAAATATTTGGTCTAGAGTGGATATCATGTTAATAAGGCCCATTAAAAAATGGGCTTGAGCCTTGCTTAAGAATATCATTTGGAAATGTTCTTTAATTGTCATTAACAACAATGCACAAGAATTATCCAAAATATAGCAAGTTTAGCAAGAATCTACTATCTCCATTTCACCATTCAACATCGATCTCTTCCATTATGAAATTATAGAATACTCAAAGTGCAACATGCTCCTTAATAATATAAAGGATTAACGGGTTGATGTTGGATCTTTTAGGGTATAATTAAAAAGAAACAAATACAAACTACTTTTATAACTAAAAGAGAACATACTTTCGGTGTATTAATAATTCTTGCTATCTGTTACATACACTACTTTTCTAACAGACTATGCATCATCAACTTAATGTTAATTGATTGTGAAAAATATATTTAATGCATATTGTAATAAATCTCAATACAAATAAATTTGAAAACAACACAATATGTTGAAATAAAAAGTGGGAAGCCGAAGGGAAAAGAAAATCGAGCATCCAAACTGTTAGCACCCCAACACAAACCAGCTCCCCAAACTCAAAAGATTAAAGAAAATTGATAAACAGTGTCAAAAGAGAATAAAAGGTAACACAAAGCGAAATTGTTCACCATAAATAAAATCATCTGAAATAAAAGTACTGCAAAAATTCGAAAAAGAATTCCCCCATGTAACCCATGTGAGATTGTCTAAGAGCTAAAACATATGTCACTGTATTACGCTCTTTGAAATGTGAGACACGACGAAACTCATGCGAAAAGTATAAGCTAAACATTTGCAACCATTCATGTCAAAGCTCCCAAAAAAGTTGGTTGATCTCTGCCTAAATAAAAATTAACCATATAAGTTATGTATATCAGTTTTTAGTAAACAAGACCTACAAATGTTAACAATATTAAAAGAAAAGTTAAATTGGGTATTTTTTACCTTTCATTTGATTGGATGACTTTTTAGTTCTTTTATTTTAACACGATAAATTCTTGTCCGCAAATCAAATTATTTTTTCTTTTAAGCTACAAAGATCGAGGTGAACCGTATAGTTTTTTTCCTATTTTACACTTCTTTTAAAGTTGTTTGATCAAGACAAAACAACCGAAAGAATGTTCATGTTTTGGATGATAAATGTCTAAAATCACCACTATTCACGCAATGTTAAACTTAAACCAATGTTGATCCACTAGAATCAAGAACAAATATGGAAAGAAAATAAAATTTGAACAACGAAATTTTATTATTGTGTTGGTCAAATGCACTAAGCAATAAACATGAAACAATTGTATATGTTGTTTTTTACAATAATTATCTTCCAACAACTACGAGGTGCACTTCTCTAATTTTAATTGTCGGTCATTGCACTCATTCACAAAAGAATTTCTCACTCTAATCATCACTAAAACAAGAACAAAACTGGAAATAACTAAAAATAGAAAATCATCAACTTAAAACCATGCAGGTTTATTTTTTAGTCATCAACCCATTTTAGAAAAAATCTTCCCATTCCAAAAATAAATCCCACACATGATATGGAGTAATCATTAGGATAAAACATTTTCAATGACGCAAATCATCAAGCAACTAGAGCTCATTAAAACCTTTCCATATAAAACAACCCAGATATTTAATTTTCAATACACAAACCACATAAAGCAAACTCAAATTAGATTCAAATGGGCAAATCCTACAGCATTTCATTCATTCATTTCCTAAAATTTCATGGTTATGGAGATTCATCATCATCACATTCTTAGAGAAAACATCAAAAACTAACTAGAAAACAGTAATCAAAACCAAACTAATCAGCATAATACCCACTTACCCACCACTCTAATCCCGGAAACCATAATCGACCCTTTCTTCCACGATTCCCCGACCGCCTAACGATCAAAAGGACCATGAGGCTGAAGCTGCTTGCACAACCCAAGATACGTCAAATAAAGCACCCGATCTTTGGCCCCAGTACGATGATTCTCAGTATGCTTACAAAAATACTTCAACTGTTCAATAGTACAGCAGCCCAACATCTGCCCCAGTAGCAAAAACAACCAATTAATCGACTTCTTCTTGGCCGATATCACGGGCTTCACTGAGTTTTCCTGCTCACAAAACTTACACGTAGGCAAAACCGGACTCTTCCATACACCGGGAGCTCTATCGTGCATAGCTTCCTTGTTATTCGCAATGTAAGACCCGACTTCCATAAACTTCTCCCTCAGATTAAACCACATCTCATACTGTTTCTCACATCTCTTACACTGGACTAACCCCGTTATCTTATCGATCTTCCGCGCCGTTAACTCCTCCAGACTATGCACCGTCACCCTCTTGTTTGTAGCCCAAGGAAACGGTGGAGTTAGGGTTTTATCCGTCCGGGGAGTTACTTTCCGTCCGTTAGATCTAGGACGCCGGTTAGTGTAATCTCTCCTCCGTGTAGGTTGAGAATCCAGCGGAGGAGGACTAGGGTTAGGGGAAGGAATTAGGGTTTCAGATTGAGGAATGAACTCGGGTTCCGGTGGGTGATGGAAGTTAGGGGTTTCATGTTTGTTGTAAGCGAGTTTTAGAGCAAGGAAATCATTGTCGTCGTCGCCGGCGGCGTTGGGGCTTTTGCGCTTTCGCTGGTTATCCCGGTCGCCGTTAATCATGGTGTTAGGGTTTTGGAAAGAAGATGGACGTGGGTAGTAGTAGTTATAGTTAGGAGCGATTCATTTTTTGGAGATATGATAACTATTAAATAACTGAAAAGATAATGGGGAAGTTGAAGTTGTATTTGTATTTGATATCATATCCGATTTGAATTTACATACACGATTTTTTTTATTTTTTTAATTATTTTTCTGAAATCAATATCTGGGTATTATGGTTTCTCGTATCTGGGTATTTCACTTGCACTACATAACTATTGTAAAATTGGTGGAAATGGACCCATTTTATACCACATCTATACATAACAATATTTTTTAACAAAAAGGTTGGTCTAAAATTTAATATATATTGAAGAGAAAAAGACGATCGAAACCGGTACTAATAGGATAGTTCTAGCGGTACGAATTGTCAAAAATTGATACATATAATTTTCTAAAGAAAAAATTAAATTCAAAAGAATTTTTGTTTGTCAACACAAGAGAAAAAACCCTTGCATCTTCACCATTCTTTCATTGATTTCTTTTATTCGTCAAACAACATCTTTTAATTTCTATACTTCAAATGATTGGTCAGATTTTTAATTGTTTTTAGAAAACAGAAAATGGAAATGATACTCCATTAAAGTTAATTTACAAGATTTTTTATTTAAGGAGATGATACTATTTTATCTCTTACTTTATTTCCCTATTTTTAAGTTGTGAAATCCCAGGAGGAAGAAGCTTGCATCTCTTAGAATTCTACGCAGTGTCCCAATACAGGCAACGAACGATACACAATTAATTACATAAACATAATTAATAAATTTTATATATATAGTTATAGCTTTAATTAAAGCTCTATTCCACATATGCAAAATCTCAAATAGCAACATTCGGCTTATATCGTAAAGTGGTACACATTTGAATCCTTTGATTTGTTAATTTTGTCATTTGATTCATATTTGACGTGATATTTAGTCTTTGTCAACATGTTATCTTTTTTTATCCATTTTAAATTCAAATGCTAAATGTTACAAAACCATGATACAGTAGCTACCAAATGTAAAAAATTATGATGTTACAGTATCAAATGTTACGAAATCATTCTATACAAACTAAATATCAACATTTTGAATATTATAGTACGCTAAACAATATTGTTACAGTATCAAATGTTACGAAATCATTCTATACAAACTAAATATCAAAATTATGAAAGTGGACATTCCTATCCTCACCCAAGTGTCCCTCACACACTTTTATATTGGGCTAAACCATATAACTAACCTCAAAAAGATGACATGGTACCTACATTACATTTCACATGAAACTTAACAACGTTAGAGCGCGTGAAACTTTAAAAAAATTGTCTTCTTGGGTTACCTGTACTCTAGGAAGTTTTGAGTATAGTAGGTTCACTACACAAGAACTTGGACAATCACCTACTTATCTCTTATTGTTCTTCGTCTCCTCGATTCTATAATGGAAAGACCTATATTTAGGCATTTCAATATTATCGTTGTAATTGAGGTTGAATTTGAAGATCTTTTATTGATTTTTGAATTGAGGTTTCTGAGAATTTCGTGCACGCTCTAATTATCAAATTACAGAAGTAACACCATGTATGTTTCGCATTATATGAGGTTATATAGATAGTTTGACTCAAGTATAAAGAGTGCAGATAACCATTTTAAAGTTCAAGGGATAAACTGGCAAAACATACCAAGTACACGGGAATAATTATATTGACTCAAGTATAGGACATGCACAAAACAACTTTAAAAATCAGGAGGTCAATTGACAAAACTTGCCAAGTACAAGGGTGGAAATATATCAATAACTAACAGCATTTTTTATATTAAGTTTTGAAAATTTTAATTATTGTGTTAAATTCTATAGGTCCCTCAACAAATAATGTAAAAGCTAAGAGTCTGTTTGGCGTTGCTGTTAGTTTTGCAGCTGTTGCGGTTGTTGTTGTTGTTGTTGATAGCTGTTGGATAATTAGTCTTTGAAAAACTTAAAAGAAAATAGCTGTTGACATGTGAAAAGACTAATATGAATATACCATTTATAAATATAAATAAATAATCGTTAGGGTAATTTGGTCAAAATCTACTTCTGATTTAAAATACAAACTAACGTTTTGTGAAAAACTCTGTTTTGCTTCCAAAACGCTAAATGCTGTAGTTTAAATTTTTTTAACCAAACACCTATATATCAGAATATTGAAATAAGAATGATATATGCTCCAATGAAACTTGAAGTAGTATTGTAAATGACGGGAGCCTTTAATGAAAAGCTTGATATTCGACTGGTTTTATAAAAGAACATTGCAAAATTCCAATCCTAACGCGATGTGTGCAAATGTGCGTAGAATATCACAATGATAACTTTTTCTCTCCCACTGTGGAGCATGAGGGCATGTAGAAAGGAAGAGGATATAAAATTATGATGAATTACGTTGTTTGTTTTTTATTTATTTATTCAGTTTCAAATTAAAGTAAGTCATATTGTGTTTTCTTTTTGTGTCGATTAAATCAACTCATATGCTTGCTTGGATGAACTTACTAAGATTTTAGCCTTTTGTTTGTTCGTAAATCCTCTGCTCTGCTTGCTTATAATGACTGGAATGTCCCTGACCGAGATTGCTTTAGTATGTCCTATAATATACTGAATTAAGATTCTAATCAGAAATTTTCTGTTATTTTGTATGAGATTTTGATCATAAATCCATTCAGTACTGCTACAACTGGCCGGGAAAGATAGCGACTTTTTCTATTGATCCTTTTCCAATCGAGATGTATGGGGTATCTTAGAGCAGCTCCAACAGGCTCTCCAAAAGACGAGCCAAGGAGCTCTCCATTTAGTTATAGAGTGTTGATTTGAGTTATGTTGGTATAGAGTGTTTCAAGTGATTATGCTGAATATATTAGTGGCTCAAATGGTTGCTTCTCACTCTTTCCCTTATTAGTTAGAGATACATGCTTTTGTTCCCTACATTTTAGAACTAATGATGAAAGTCAGAATTCTATGGTTGACCTATGCAAATCCTGGTCTCTGTTACAACATGTGTTGTGTTGCAGATTGTTAACCTGCTTGCTTTGGTTGGAAATAGAACTCATTTTTAGTTTATGGCTTATTGATGTGTATACTACCTAAGATGACACAAATAGATAAAACTTTACTTTTTGTGCTGCTGATCCAAGACCAAAAATGGCCTAATTATTTAAATGAACAACAAAATGTGATTTTCTTGACCTATTAAATCTTTTGAAATGCTGAATATTGCACAACTAGCCTAACAAGAGATTACGACTTCCAAGGTTTTTCATTTAGTTGCAATATTCTGTTGAACCAACCAATTCTAATTTTATTATGCAGAGAGAATGTTGATCTTTTAACCTTGATCCGTGTTAGTAGTCGGAGGGCTATCCAGATTTCATTTGGGTTCATGATTTTCTTCTCTATTCTTGGTAAGTTGTTGTAAGAGGTTGTTCAAACTATGCAGGCAAACTGGAGACTCATGTTATGACCATGATGTAACAGTTACTTGATCTGCGGCGCGCCCTGTTTACGCCAATCACAAAGTTTGTGTTTTGTTTTTCTTTTGGAGGATTGTGGTACCACTTATTTACATGTATAATGAATTAGGGATTCCGTTAAAGTGTGGAATTGCATAAGATAGCTTTTTCATAATGTCAAGTTTAGAGCTTAGTATTCTTCAAAGCAGTTTGCTGCTTTTATGTTTTAACTGTCTGGTTTTTCTGTTATTCATTTTCAGTTATGATTTATTAATGAAATAATGGTATAGGGAGTGTGATACAGAGTGTGGTTGGAGCATGCGCGGAAGTCGAGACAGTTAAATTTGAGGATGTATTTTTATAATAATATTTTAATGAGTAAGATAGGGAGAGGGGTTGGAGTTGCTCTTCAACTACTTATTACTATACGTAATGTAAAGGTTGACTACTACTAAGCACGGAACCGAATCATTTGTTTACTTCAGATACGTAATTCATCGGATACATGGATTTTTTTGGCTTTGCTGTGTCTTATTGGATTTCAGTTCATGCAATAATTAACAAGTATTGCTTTGCTTTGTTTTATAGGAGCACAAGTAGACGGCGACATAAAAAATAGTAGATTCTCTAAACAAGTTTTGTTAGATCGTAGTTCATACAGTTATTTCCAAGGCTCGATTGTTTGATTTGTTTAATAGAGCACAAGTTGTCTGTGATGGACAACATCGTCTTCAGCAGCTAGTGTACTTGAGGCCAAGGATGCTGCTGTTGCTCAGAAAACACAAGCCACAAATACTGCATTGGAAAATTTTAAGCAGAAGTGGGAGCTGTTTAGGGTGGCATGTGATCAAGCGGAGGAGTTTGTTGAATCAGTGAAGCAAAGGATAGGATCGGAATGTTTAGTAGATGAGGCCACAGGATCGTCTATGGGGAAGTCTACAACAGGCCTTCCACCTATTAGTGCTGTGCGCTTGGAGCAGATGAGTAAAGCTGTACGATGGCTTGTTATAGAGCTACAGCACGGTTCGGGAGCAGCAGCAGCTGCCGCACATGCTCACTCTTCTGCTCCTTTTGATGCTCGGTTTACTGAGGATGCTCCTCAATAGGTTAGTCTGTGTTTACAAATTCTGTTTGCGATGCTTTGTTGTTATAAATTTGTTTGACCACGTAAGATTGATCAAAGATTTGCAATAATAGTTAGCTTTTGCAGTTGCACTCGAAATCCCATTTCATTTTTTCCTTATCCTCTACTGAGATAATGTTTTTCCGGAGGTGCTACCTTTTTAAGTTCAATCAGTTTTTCAGAACTGTAGTTAACTTATATTTCATATGGGCAGTTGCATAAGAAATTCTGTGCTATGCCTTTGGTCTGTCAGTACCAAGTGAGAACATACCAAGTAACCCGATACATGTGATGCTTCATTTAAGTTAGGTCTCTAATGATCTAGACCATACCAATGATGGGTGTGTCTATGGCCTCTTGGGACGTGTTTGGCCGGAAGAACTATTGCTATTTTTCTTGGATTCACCGGAATTTCGGTCTTAAAAAGCGTGATAGTTGAAAGGATATTCTTACTAGGGAATTGATTTCAGTATATTTTAGGTTTTCTTTATCATGAGATGTATGATTCTAGTATGGTACCAAATATTTGACATTCTCAACCTTTGTTATGCATGCATTTCAATTAGAAAAAGGAAAGAATTCGAAACCCAAGTGGAACTCTAGAACCTTCGTGGATCTCTCTTCCTCAAGGTAGAACTTTGAACCTCTGTGGATCGTTGCCGGTGTGGATTCCGTTTGTTTCAGTTACTATTGAAGCCATGGATAGCAAGATAGTCGAGATGTGCAAGAAATTGTCTCTGTCCGAGCAGGAGAAAGATATTACCGAAGTGGAAGAATTGGAGGCGGATTGCAAGAATATACCCAATCCTCGCAGATACGCGGTACTATGTAGATTGCTTACACGGAAACCCCTAAATCTGCGTGTTCTTCATGGTGCGCTATCAGGTATGTGGAAGATTGTAGATGATTTTAAGCTAGAGGAAACAGGGAAAGGAACTTTTATGTGTATTTTCCATACTCTCCGAGATAAGGCATGGGTGATGCAGAATGGGCCTTGGCAGTTTGATAGGCAATTGATTCTCATGTATGAGATCCAAGGCTTTGAGCAGCCATCAGAAATTGAAATTAATCATTGCTGGTTCTGGGTCAGGATCTACGACCTCCCACTAGATAGAAGGGATGAGTGCTCAATTTATAAGGTTGCTAAGAAAATCGGTAGAGTGTGTGCAATTCAGGAAGAGGACATTGGTACTCTGGGCAGTAGTGTTCGGGTACGCGTTGAGGTTGACATTAATAAGCAACTGGTCAGGGGTACATATATCCGAAACAGTGCAAAAAAGGCTTGTTGGGTCTATTTTAGATACGAAAAGCTTCCTAATTTCTGCTACCTGTGTGGGTTCATTGGACATGTGATGGATGATTGTGTGACCAACGATCAAGAAGATGTGGGTGAGAACTGGCCCTTTCCTCCTTCTCTTAGAGCCTCACCTTTTAAACGCAAATCCTACGGATCATGGAAGGACCAAGGCAAGTCTGGAACAGGGAATGAAAGTATGCTCAGTAGATCAGTCACAAGTAATGAACCTAACAATGTGAGACGGAAACTACAGCTGGTCCCCATCGACAAGGGGACATCAGACCTGGTACAATGTAACTCTCCTATAGTTTCGAATCCTAACAAAGCCGAGATGAAGGAATCTAGTGCAGATGCGGATGCCATTAAGAATATAAGTGACAAAGAGACAACAGATTTCTTGCAAGGGAATTCAAGGATGGTGACTGTGGGGGAAGTTTTTCAGCAGGTGTCAAATGAGGATGCAAATAATACAACTATTGTGAAGAAAATCGATGGCTCTGCTTGCAAGAAATTCAAGAGACTTGCTCGTGCTAAGAATTCAAATGATTGTGAAGTTAACAGGAGTGATGTAGGGAGAGGGGAGGAAAATACAATTAAGAGACATCGAGATGAGGAAATGATTGAAGGTATGGAGATAGATGATCAGAACATGCTCAAGCGTCTTCGAAATGATACAGAGCTGGACAATCTTAATATGTTATCGGCGGAGATTGCTCAGCAAGCCCGCCGACAGCAATGAGGATCCTAAGCTGGAATGTCCAGGGGATGGGCAACCCTTGGACATTCCGTGCCTTCAGTCATCTTCTGAAGGTTCATGGCCCTGATATAGTGTTCTTGATGGAGACGAGATTGGGTAAGAGAGATACTAGTAGGATGAAGCAACATTTACTAGACTTTAATTTGTTTTTTGTTGATGCCAAAGGAAGATCAGGTGGGCTTGTTCTAGCTTGGAAAAAAGAGATTAACGTGTGTATTATGGGCTTCACTGATCATTGCGTTTATTTTGAAATGTCCGAGACTGATGACCGGGGTAGATGGAGGGGGGTTGGTATCTACGGGTGGCCTACAGCTAATCAAAAGCACTTAACTTGGGAGCTCCTCAAAGGAATATCTGAAAAGAGCAATTTGCCCCTGTTAGCTTTTGGTGACTTCAACGAAGTTATGTTTTCTTATGAGAAAGTTGGAGGAAGACCGAAAGTGCAAGCTCATATGGATGCCTTCCGGAATTGTGTTAATTCTTGTCACTTGGAAGACCTTGGCTATTCTGGATGCCCTTTTACATGGAATAACGGTCGACAGGGGAATGAATGCATAATGGAGCGCTTAGATCGAGCACTAGCCTCTGAAGAATGGGTCACCCTTTTTCCAGCGTGCCTTGTCAAACACCTATCTAGCTCTGTCTCAGATCATGTTCCATTACTCATTGACAGTCAGGGTGGAGGTATGGTAGATAAGAGTAAAAGACATCGTTTTCGCTTTGAAAAGATGTGGCAACGAGACCCTAACTGCGGGAAGATCGTTGAAAGGGCTTGGCAATCGGAACCTTGTGGCGAGAAAGTATCTGTTTTAGACAAGATCAAATCATGCTCGATACAACTTTGTAGGTGGAACCGTGATTGCTTCGGGTATGTGGGAAAGAGAATTAAACAGGTGTCGGTGCGGTTGGAAGAGCTCCACAACTCAGAATCAGTTGCTGGTTTGTCGGGACAAATTAAAATTGCAAAAGATGAACTCAATGAATTACTATATCGTCAAGAAATAATGTGGAGGCAGAGAAGTCGTGTGATGTGGCTTAAAGATGGAGACAAGAATACTAAATATTTTCATAACAAAGCGACGACCCGTAGAAAGATAAACATGATTTCTGAGCTTCAAGACAGTAATGGCTGCGTACAAAAAGGAGCAAAGGCCATCGAAAATATTGTCCTCCAATATTATAATGACTTGTTCTCGACTTCCAATCCTAAGCTAAATGAGTTCCCATTTAATGTGATCGATCGACATCTGTCAGACGAGCAAATCCTGGAACTAGAGAGCCATTTTCTTCCCCAAGAGATAACTCAGGCGTTAAAGCAAATGCACCCGGACAAAGCCCCTGGACCTGATGGTATGCCAGCTCTTTTCTATCAGTCTTACTGGAATTTAATTGGAGCTGATGTGCAATCTTTTATTTTGGAATTTTTCAATTCTGGTATAATGCCTGATAGTTTGAATCACACCCTTGTCTGTTTGATTCCAAAAAAGAGCAAACCTACCAGTATGAAAGATTTAAGGCCTATTAGCTTATGCAATGTGCTTTACAAATTGATTTCTAAGGTGCTAGCTAATAGGCTAAAGCGGGTGTTGTCTGATGTCATTGATCCGGCGCAGAGTGCTTTTGTTTCTGGTAGGCTGATCACTGATAATGCCTTAATTGCATTTGAATTATTTCATACTATGAAGCATCGCATTTTGAGTTCCAGGGGAAATTTTGCACTCAAACTCGATATGAGCAAAGCTTATGATAGAGTGGAATGGAGCTTTCTCGAAAGAGTAATGAAACAAATGCGCTTTCCTCATAGCTTTATCAAGCTGATTATGTCTTGTTTGTCCTCTGTGTCTTTTTCTTTTTTAATTAATGGCAAAGCTGCAGGGTATATGATTCCGAGCAGGGGGCTTCGCCAAGGAGATCCTTTATCCCCGTACTTGTTTGTACTCTGTGCTGAAGCACTGTCAGCCTTGACCAGACGTTCGGAAATGAGAAAGGAAATTCATGGGGTGAAAGCTAGTAGATATGGTCCGTCAGTCTCACACTTACTTTTTGCGGATGACTCTCTATTTTTTGCACGAGCTGCAATGGATGAATGTCACAGTATCAAACAAATTTTGAGTTGTTATGAGAATGCTTCTGGGCAAAGAATAAATTTTGATAAAACAGAGATCATTTTCAGCAAGAATGTCTCCTCCGAAATGCGGGCTAACATTAGAAATTTTTTGGAGGTAAAAGAGGTGGATAGTTTCCAGAGGTACCTGGGGATGCCTTCTCTGATCGGGAGATCCAAAAAGCAAATTTTCTCATTTATCCGGGATAGAATCGCTAAAAAGCTTAACGGTTGGAAGGAGAGGAATTTATCCCAAGCAGGTAAAGAAGTGCTCATCAAAGCAGTAGCCCAATCGATTCCCCAGTATATCATGAGCTCTTTTGCCTTACCAATTACTTTTTGTTTGGAATTGCAACAAATGATTAGAAAATTTTGGTGGGGAAAGGAGGAAGGAAGCAAAGGGAGGAGCTGGATTCAGTGGAATAAACTTTGTTTACCAAAATGTCAAGGTGGTTTGGGATATTCAGATGGCTTGAATCCTTTAACCTAGCGTTTCTAGCGAAGCAGGGGTGGAGATTATTGACTCAACCTGATTCTTTATGTGCTCGTATATTGAAAGCAAAGTACTATCCAAACTCCACTTTCCTTCGAGCATCTATTGGTATAAATCCGAGCTATACTTGGCGAAGCATCTTAAAGGGTAGACCTATCCTTGAGAAAGGCCTCTGCTGGCGTGTGGGTAATGGTCAATCGATCAACATATGGGAAGATAATTGGATTTCGACTCAAAGCTATAAGAAGCCTCTAGTTAGATCAAATGTTCTTCCATCTAATTTAGTTCAATGCTTAATTGATCCAGATCATCGATGTTGGAACCGAGAGGCTGTGCAGGCGGCTTTTCTTCCCTCTGAGGTAGCTGCTATCTTAAGTATTCCAATTAGCTATCGGCTGCCTGAGGATATTATGTTCTGGTCTTGCTCTAAAAATGGAGTTTATTCAGTCAAGTCGGGATACCAACAAGCTGAATCTATCCGTAGAAGCAATGAAGGAAGCAGCTCTACTTTGAGGACACAATCAAAAATCTGGAGGATTATTTGGCAATCAAAAGTCCCACCGAAAGTGAAACTTTTCAGTTGGAAAGCTGTCCATAATGCTCTTCCTACTCTAAATGAGCTATTTAAAAGAGGAATCAATGTGGAGGACTATTGTTGTTTTTGTGGCTCTGTAGGAGAGACCCTAAGCCATATCCTTTGCTCTTGCTTTAGAGCTAAGGAGATTTGGAAGCTCTTTAATCCAAATATCCGTATTGATAAATTATATACAGGGTCCATTGAAACCTGGCTTTTGGAGGTTTTTTCAATAGTCGATGCTCAAACGTTTAATTCCTTCATGTTGACTATCTGGATGTTATGGTTCAATCGAAACCGGCTTGTTCATGGTGTTCCTCCCTTTACTGCTTCTGATTTGTTGAATAAAGTGAGGGAGTTGATTGATGATTATAATTGCAGCCTAGAGCAAGCACCTCAGGTGTTGGCCGTTAATTCTGAATCTTTCTCTAAACGTTCATGGTGTCCTCCTATAGGTGAGTCTTACAAGCTTAATTGTGACGCTGCTATAATTGCTGATAAATTTATATGCAGTCTGGGAATGGTTATCAGAAATGCATCAGGTCAGCCTATGGTGTCTGCTTGCTTTCCTAATGTGAGGTGCAATAATGTTGCAGAAGCGGAGGCATTGGCAGTTCTTTATGGGATTAAGCTTGCCCTCGATTGTTCCCTTTATCAACTAGAAGTGGAAACAGATTCCAGTAGTGTTGTTCATGCTCTTCAAGATGTGTCTCCATATCGTAATGAGCTGGGTTTAATTTGTGAAGACATTAGATGTCTTACTGCTTGCTTTTCTTGTATTACTTTTAATCATGTAAGCAGAGATGCAAATGGATTGGCCCACTCTCTAGCTCATTTTGCTTCATCTCTCGATAATTTTATTATTTGTATGGAGAGTGTCCCACCATCTTGTATTCCTGACCTTTGTAAAGATGGTTTCCTTTGAATGAATTTTATTTTCCATAAAAAAAAAAAAAAAAAGAAAAAGGAAAGAAAAAGGATGAAACAAAGCACTTGAACTCAAAAATTTCTTATTTTCTCCTTTATTTTTCTTCTTGTGTCCCACCTGAAAATTTACGGAGTATCTCAAATAGATGCAAAACAAAAATTTCTCGTTTTGTATTTAGATACTTATTTCATGATTGAATGATTCAAATAATTTATGAAACAGTAATTTGTTCAATTTTCTTACAAGGTCACATCAAATTTTTCCCTTTTTTATTTGATGATGCTAGGTACTTTAGTTCTGCATTGCTGTCACTTGAATCTTCAGAGATTTATTGTTATACTTTTCTTGCTACCATTTTGTGTTCCTTTAGCATTTGTTTCGCATAATGCATCTGTTTTTTTTTTCGACTGAATAGTGTAACGTATATTGAACTTATTTCTTTAAAACTTGAAAAAGTTTTCTCAAATCTGATGCAAGTACAATTATAACTTATGCAGCTCAATGATTTCCATGATGGATGCAACTTATCAGGCAAATATGTGTTTTTCTTGTTATTCGAAGTAGTCTTTCAACTTGAATTGATGCCTATTGTGGATTTGTTTCAGAATGTTAAATTTTATGAAGAATCGGGTACCCGCAAAACATGTATCCATTGTCATTTCCATGTTTGATCACCTTGTTAGATATTTAGGACATCTATATGTACTTGAAGTTGGAACACTGGTATGAGGAAATTCCAGTTTCTGTATTTCTGAGTAAATAGTGGAGCAGCAATTAGATTAAAATATGAATTAGGTTAGTGAAATTTTGCATAGAAACATTCTTTCTTTAAATTACATTTTAACCTATCTTTACATTTGCTACCTATGCCGAAACTGCAAAAACGAAATTTTGAATTTTTTGTATATATTATGTCTTGGCGGTAATCGATTAATGTTCACGTGATCATATGAGGATAATTATATATTTGGACTTTTAGTCCACCTTCCTACTTTTTTCTTTAAATTTTTTTTAATTATTTTTTAATATTTGTTTATCATCTCTCATTGAAAAATTACAAACTCAAAATGTTCCTTCCAGATTTTACAAATTTGATCATCTTTTAATGAACAGACACAAACCAAACTAATTAAAAAAAAAAAGAGAATAGTAAATATCTTTCTTTTTCTTTGAATTGTTTTGTTTATCTTCACTGTTGGTATTATATAATTATTTTAACCATTTTTAATTTCGTCCAATTATTTGAATTTTTTTTAATATTTGTTTATTATATGTTATTGAACTTTGTGTAAAATAATTGAAAAAAGGAGTTAGCTCCTTTTGAGATTGATGCATTGGATTGTTATGATACTTGTGAAAAAATTGTTCGCATTACTAAACATTTTATTATAACTCGCCCAATGCTCACCAATATACTAAATGGTTTAAGGTAGTATTTGATAGTTTTAACCAACTTTAATTGATAGTGCAACATAAAAAAAAAAAAATCCATCTTGAAATAATTTTGAAGTCCCCAAGTACAAACTTAAAATTTCCTCACTTTGAATGAACATTTGAGCAAACTAAATACAACATTGAAGCACAATGATGCCAATGAGTGTACCATGCATTTTACGTGACAATCTTCTTAACGCTTGCAAAATCCACGAGATTATAAAAGATAACAAACATGCAATTCCAGTTTCATGTAAATGATTTGTGATTTCATTTTTTTTATTTCGTAAATGAGTCCTTTTAGTATGTTTTTGAGAAAATAATCAAAATAAAAATTAAAGTAACCTAGTGCAATAATTAACTTTTTTTCTCCTTGCCTTTTCATTTGAATCATATCAAGTATAACAACTCCTTTCTTCTGTGATTAGGAGTTGTGGGTGCTTCATAAACCCTCATGAGCTCTACAAATTTCTTGATTAATTACTTAATTTGACTTGTTTTTGTTTCATTTGAGACAATTGTATTCATCAGGTATCTTCTTCAGCTCTTTTGATGTTAAATTATGTTAATTTGCACTAGCAATTTGATAATTATGTTTCAGAATTAGGTGCTTCCATTTCCTTTATTAGTTCATTTTCAATAGTGCTTTCTCAACTAATGATTAGGGGTTACATTGAGAATAAGACACGGGAAAATCGATTCAAAAAGAGTGAATTATGAGGGATAGAGGAAAATATGGTGGTAGATAGGATGGAGTTCCGGGAGAGATTATCACGGTTCATTGTTGGCCGACTTCGAATCATTTTGGCACTAAGGCTTTCTTGTTGTTGTTGTTATTGCCTCTTATTTTCTGTAAATTTTAAGAGATAATTTGCAGATTAAGTCTGTTAATTGAGAATTATTTGTTGTATATGCCTAACTTAATTGAGAAGGGAGAATATGCTTGTTGTTGAGGAAATTGTGATTTGTTATTGATGCCGTACTAAGTTTTTAAGGTCTATGCAGATACGTGATGGTGGTCTTCGATTTCTGTGGCTTTTTTGTTCATCTTATCATCAGCATTTGCAATCATATAGTTGGGTTTGTTAAGTTGATCGAAAGTTATATGATCTCGACTGGAGTACTGAGACGATACAAAACGTTTGATGTTACCAAGCTCAAGTACCTCGCTGTCGTGGTAGAAAGCAAGGATGCTCATAAACTTTCCGACGTTCTTCAGCTTTTGAAATGGCTGGAAGCTATTGGTGTCAAACATCTATGCCTCTATGATTCTGAAGGTAAGGATTTAGGATACCGAACACATATGAAGTCTGATGAGGATTAGTACTCTCTATTTCTGACACGACAATACAATTTTAAAGAGACAACATGTTGACACGATCATCATTTCTATCATAGATAATTATGCAGAATATGTAGATCGCTTGACATGCTTATGACACAATAACTTATTTTTGTCACCTCAAATAAGAACATTCTTTCATTAGCTCACATACTTCTGTTATTTTTTATTACTATTAGAGACTGATGTTTTGAACTCTTAATAAAATTGAATGGGTTTTTATCTATCCTCTAGGAGTTGTGAAGAAATCCAAGAAATTTATTGTACAGAACTTGAAAAATGCCATGTTGTTTGAGGTAACATTTTCTATCTTTATGATAGTGCTTATATCTTCCAATTTAGTGATCAAGAAATTATTTTACTCATGTAGGACGCTCTTGATTGGTAATTTATTGTGTGACATTGGCAGATAGATTTCAGCAAAGGCTTTCTTTGAGGTGTGATTAAACGAAGAAGTTTGTATTGATAAAAGAAACCATTTGATTTACTCGAGTAGGAAAGACAGAAAACCTTTGCAATTCCATTTTAATCTTCAATATGTGTGCATCTTTTTTTCGTATGCTTTCTCCCTCTTCTTTCTTTTCAGTGCTCATACGAAACTATGTGATAGAAGCATCATTTAAGTATTTGAGTTGAGTTATTTCATGTGGACATGAGCAGCAATACGTGACTTCTCGCTGAACTTACTGTTTGGTATTGCAGGAAACAGTTGATAGCAAGTTGCCTCCAAACAAGAAATGTATATATGGTTCTGGAATTTGCTTCTATTTCTGACGGAAAGGAAGCAATAACCAAGGCAGCTAACCTACTCTTTATGAAATATTTGAAATCACATAACAATGGCGTACAACCGGACGAGCAATTCTTTACAGAAGCTCAGTTGGATGAGGCTGTCAAAGAAATAGGTTCATTTAAATTCTCAATTTGTTTGCATAATAGAAGAAAATGATAACTTTTTGAATACTGATTTTAAACATTGACATTCTTGTACTATTAGGTCACGGGGGGCCAGAACCTGATCTTCTATTAGTTTATGGTCCTGTAAGATGTCACCTAGGTTTTCCAGCATGGAGACTTCGATATACAGAGATAGTGTAAGTGTTCTGACTCAATGAAATGGCTGATTCGGAGAGCGTAGAAAATACTCCAATGATCAATTAAAGTTCATTAGATTGTTATGTGAATTCTTCAGCCGAAAAATGTGTTGTATTAATGTCACTGCTAGGTGATGAGTCGATGAAATCCAGATTATAATTAGTTTTTAATTGTTATTCAATCTTCTTGAAGTCGAAATTACATATAGTGGTAGAAAAACAGGATAAGAAAAAATTGAGGCTTGGCTCTCATTTTTTGTTAACCAGATTATGTTTAATCATTAAGTGCGAGTAATCCCCGTTCAACGTACCATATGCTGTCCTGGTTTAAGTCCTTAATGAATGCTTTTATTTGCTGCAATTTCTTCATTTTCTTCATCCAAAGAGCCTGAGAATGTAATATTTGAGGAGCTGCAACTTCACTCTGAACAACATATTCGCTGTGCTCGGCCTAAAATACTACCTGTTTTGTCGTTGCAGGCACAAGTTGAAGTCGAGGAAATATGGCGCGCTAATAAAGGCCATACACAAGTTCACAACAGTGCGCCAAAACTATGGTAAGCTTTTATCATTATTATTTCTATGATTATTGTTCTTTTGCATTATTGAGCTAACTACCGATCGAGTACCCGTACCGAGAAAGTGTAGCTTTCAGAAGTTCAGTAATCATTTTAAAATCTTTGCAAAGTGCATCTACCTTTGTTGGGTTCATAAGACACCTAATGATCATGTAACTATAACAGTCAATAATAGAATGTAAATTTGTGCTTTTTTACAGGTCAATGAACTTGTTCTATGGAAATTGTAAAGAACTGGTGTAGTGTGTGAGATTTTGGGGTAAAAATCCCAACCTGTTAGATTTGTTGTCATATTAGAATAAGATTTTCCATCTTTCTCCTCCTTTAAATGTATCTGGTGAACATGCAAAATATAATTTAATGCAATTTTTATTTTTGGTTTGCTATAATGTGTACATGGTCTTCTGAAAAATTCTAATCAGTCTGCTAAAATTGGTTAATCTTACTGATTTGGGTGGTCAGTCTATATTTTGGTTGGTTAAGCAAATAACTTGGATAGAAAATAATTTTTGTTCTTCAATTATTCACTTTATGAAATTTAAAGGAAATCATGAATTATGAGTCTCATGATTGAATATCAATGAATAAAAGCATTTAAATGAATAAATTTAAATGTTCAATAAAAGCACTATTGAAAGATTGTCTAGACAAAGCGAAACTGAAAAAAGTTGTTAATGTTCATACTAAATACAAGTTCCTCAAAATCATTTAATCATGTAACTTTTTTTTTTTTTTTTTTCTCCAATGCACATAAAATTGGATAAATCATCTATCCCGGTACGTACACTTGATAGTCCAAAGAAGGTTTCAAATAAATTGGAATCTTGTTTATTATATCATTCCTTTTCTCGGTGAATATGTGATTACAATTGGCATCGACGTGAAGGACGTAATTTCACAACAAAATATTCTGAATACCCAATACTCAAACACTAGTCAACCATCTAATCTGAGAAATTGCTTGTTTAGTATTCAGTTTCTAGTATGCCATCGATGAGCCCGAACTCCATAGCCTGCAATCCAATACAGGAACCACATTCTTATTATTAACAATTGCATACAGTTACTACTCAAAATAGAAGTGAAAATGGTAAGCTTGCAGGTTTAGTATTCACTAGCAAATTCTATCAATTCTATTAGAATTTTAATCATATATATTACCCAATTCAACAAATTTAGAAATGCAGATCCCCAACAAATTTTTATGGGATTCATTTCTACCCTACAACTCTTATAAAATCATTGCTAAATTAGTGTTCCCCGGCTGATTTCTCAATTCATTTTTCTATTTTTTATCCTTGATATCCGAAGATTTTAGCTCCCCTCAAGAAAACTGATGCTAGAGATTCATGATTCCAGAAATAGAGAAAAATAAGTCAAGTAAGTTCACGTACCTCTGAGGTAGATAAGAAACGGTCCCTCTCAGTATATACTTGGACTTTCTCAAGAGGCTGGCCAGTAAATATAGAGTACATTTTATCGATTTTCTGCACAAGCGTAAGCGTATATTAAGTATTTAAAAAGGCGTAAATTTTCAACGGTTCGAACCAAACAAAAACAGTTCATTGATTAATCTTGCTTGACAGAGAATGCAATTGGACTAAATGAGAAAAGAGACTGACATGGCGAGATTGAACTGCTTCATTTACTTGGCATCTCACATCCTCGACATGGCCCTACAAGAAAAAATCTGTAGATTAACATTACTGTTCATTCATAAATAAGTAGACTAACTCATGTGGTACATGAAGAAAATTATTCATGCACCATCTATGTTATACAACATCAATTTTAATCCTGGATAGTAGACATCCAGCACTTCCAAGGTTGCATTGAGCCGAATGAAATGGCAAATTTCAGTTCAAACAACCATATCTAAAACATACTAAGACATGCTAACCAAATGAGATTATTGAAACCATTACAGAATAATTTACAATTCGACTAACAAGAAAAGGGAGCATCTTGTAGTAAGTTATGGCAGGAAGCAAAATATTGACATCACACCAGCAATTATTTTTTTTCAAAAAAGTTAATTAATTTGGAAGTAGATGTTACCCCACAACCACCCTGCGGCTGATGAATCATAATGCGTGCATTCGGCATTGGATATCGCATGCCCTTCTCCCCAGCAGAAAGAAGAAGTGCTCCTTGGCTTGCAGCTACTCCAAAACATACAGTGCCAACTTTTGGCTTTATCTGAGAATGTTGTGAGTTGTTAATTCTCGCAGCATAAGAATAGAAGAGAAAATAAGAGTAATGGAACTTATGCAGATTGGAAATAAAATGTGCAGACAGAACAGTTTAATCAGAAACTAACTGTTAAGTGACTGTGACAACGCATGCTTTCAAGGGTCGTATAGAATTTAGTGACATGATAACAAACGAAACAGCTTATCTTCAATTAATTATGAAGCATGATTATGTCATTTCTAAAAGGGAAGATAGATCACAGTCATAACTAAGATAAGGCGGCTTGAAACTAGATTTTAACCACCTCTTGTAGGTTCATCATCTATTAAAGAGTTGTCTAATATGCCAAACTTATCCAATACTAAGAAACAAAAGAAGAAATAAAGATGGAGTAACAAGTTAAATGCAATCATAAATTGCCAACACCGCGTATGTGCTTCCACCTGGGCAGTTCAGATACATCTGACAAGATCCAGAGAACAGTTGTAAACATGAAATGCAACATTTAGTTCTAGGAGCTCCTCATAAGCTGATTAAGTGGGAAACAAAGGAGCAAAAGAACATAAACTGCACCAGAATATCTGCGTTCTCATCAACAGTTGCTAGGGTTACTAGCTGGGAAATAACTCGCTGAGCCACCTGTGAATTGATTGGCTGCCCAATGAAGATTATGCGATTCCTAAATAACACAGATGAAAGATCCAAAGGTCCTCCTGGAGTCATCACTGCAGGCATAATGGGTGGATTTCCCTTTTTGGCTTCTATTGTAACATACCTGTACACAAGAAAAAAGTTCCCATGAACAAAGTCTAGCACTCATATTAATGAAAACACAAACTAATTCATGATGCATCATCAGAAAACAACAATGACATCACTGCGATATGCCAACTTAACATAACTGCAATTCTTTCATCCTGTTCCATGTCCCCCATTACATACAATTCGAGTTTGCTAGTCTGTCTAGAATTTAGTTCAAAGAAAAATTAACCAACAGATATAAATACTTTGGAATTAATTACTACATGGAAGCATATTGTAAAAAGCATGCATATTCTTATTGAAAATGAACATGGATCCTCCATGCTGATAAAGGATACTTCTGTTCAGTTACATCATTGGAGTTGATTTTGTACATGAATATTGAGTAGTGTCTAGATTGAATTTCATTTCAATCAATCTACTTGAAGAAACATATTTTGCAGAAAAAACTACCTTTTAGCCAGTGACAAAATTAATTCCCTACCTAACCTGCCCTCCCCCTTTTCTAGCTCTCAAGTCCAAAAAATTTCACATTTATGTTTACATACATATATTTGTATCTTCATTGAAAAAACAAAATTGTGTATTGTAACCTTGGTCCCCAAAGAAAAATTTCTCTAGTAGAAGTGCAGTTGAGCAAAGTAATTTACCAAATTCGACAAAGAGCTTTTAATGCTGAGAAGCACAACTATCCTACCAAAAGGCTTATTTTATTACTGAGATTTCACGTTATCATTCTGTTTCACCAAGGAAAGCTTTCAAATACTTAATCAAAAGATTCAAAAAATTTAACCACAAATTTAATACATAGGCATCATGCATCTAGTACGTAAAAATTTCAGCCTCTAATCTGCAAAGGAGTCGCATGTAAATAATTTGTATAGAAAAGGAAACCTTCTTTTTCCAAAATATATAGTTTCTGTGCAACAATTCTGATTAAAATGAAAGTTGCAATCCCACTAATATAATATCGGTACGTACTTGTAAAACTTTTACATCCAAGGGCAGAGTGAAATTTAACTCATCTTGACAGTTTCAAATCAGCAATGGAGTTTTTCCCTCATCAAAAAGTTATTCTCAGCGGCATGAACAAGGAAAGCATTTGCCAGCAAGTGTAACCAAGTCAGTATCAATTCTATGAAAAGCCTTTTACAGGATGATGGTGCTAATTATACATCTAATTAATGTGTCGGTACATTTCATCTTTAAATCCTTAAGCAGTATATTAAAAAAGGAAAAAAAATATAAACAATAAAACAATCTACATAAGTAGTGCAAAAAAAGAACAAGGAGATGAAACCAATAAAACCATCAAAATAACTATTCCAAGAAGAAAAAGGAAGGAAAGGAAGAAAGTGTGGAACTAAAGATGGTAGTATCCTCTCAAAGTGGGTCAACATAATACAATTTACGAAGATAAACACATAATTTCATAGAAAGTGTATTAGTAGTATATAGAGGTTTTACTGTAACATCATCGTTCCCAATTTAGCATACTGTCGACACTAAACAACCGGGGCAAATCAGTAATTACCATTACCTGAGAAGGACTTGGCAACAGTGAAATTTACTAAAGTGAAAAAAAATGAAGAATAGAAAGTAAAAATTGTTGATAAAGTAAGTAGAATACTTGTAGTAAGATAAGGAAGGGTTTTTGGGGAGATTGAAGATAAGCTAAGAGGTGTTGAAATCGATGATGCTACCATTTTCAGACTGCAACATTTCTAGACCTCCTTAACGATCACTATTACAATTTCTTTTTCATTTAATAAAGTTACGACAATTCAATTCAGCAAATTCAGTTCAGTCAGTTAAGCCATAAAAAATGAAATTTTATTCTAAATGACCGTTTAAGTGTCAAAAAATTTGACGCTCCATACATACTCTTATCAAGATACACATAATTATATATGTAGATCTCAAAAGTGTAAGGATATAATTATACAAAAAGAACTATCACCACAACGTCGAAACTTTTTGACACTCGAGTCATCTACTATCCATTTTAAAATCCAAATTTTCTTTTTTCTATTTAAGCCAAATATATATAGATACCAAGTTGGATTGAGGTCAGACTAGCCTCTAAAATATATATAACTTTTTTGGTGGTATAAAATATACGAATTGTTCACCATAAAGCTTTATTTATGTCCAAATTGAAATGATACTTGTGAAAAAAATGTGTATACTAAAAATTGAAATGACAGTTGAAATTTCTAGAATTTGCCTTACTAAAAATTTAAATGATAGTTGAAATTTCTAGAATTATTATTATTATTATTATTATTTGAGATGAACTTTGCCTAATTGTCTCCCTATAAGTGATAAGTTTGGAGTACTAAATGTTGTACAAAATTTCACCATTATTATTTCCTAGGACCCAACATTTGGCCAAGTGTACATAAAGTTGTTATCCAATTTAACTTACAATGGCCTTAATTTCAATAATTGAGATAGGGGGGAAAATGCTTTTATATATAGTTTTGCTCAGTTTTATAGTAATTGATTGCATGCTTTTTCTTTTTTTAAGGCGCCAAAAAACTAATAATATATAACTCAATTTTATAAT
Organism: Euphorbia peplus; assembly: GCA_028411795.1. Classification (NCBI taxonomy): domain Eukaryota; kingdom Viridiplantae; phylum Streptophyta; class Magnoliopsida; order Malpighiales; family Euphorbiaceae; genus Euphorbia; species Euphorbia peplus. The sequence goes on from CP110843.1 coordinate 29,328,650, forward strand.
CACATTTTCATCAAAAACTTTATAACTATGTACTAGAGTATAATTAAGAAAATAATATGTTGTGGACTTGTGGTATTTATTGTAAAGGAACATATATATGGTATTCTTATCCATAATCAAATAGAAATGGATAGAGATGACAATTATGTTTACATTATTGAGTAATTTGAAGAAACTGATGCAGAATACACATGATTTATGAATAAAGAATACACATGATTAAACTTGGTAGATCGTGTGCTTGGGGGCACATGATTAAACTTGTATATGTACACGATATCTATCTATGAAATACCTACATTATCTCCACATGACAGTAATTCGAATCAAGTGTCTCCACTGTTGTATATACGAAGCTACAACTTTGTAAATCTCTCATACTTTTACAATATCATATCGGTAACATCAATAGAAAAATTACATATAGTTTATGAATAAAATAAACACCTAATATAAAAAAAAAATTAATATAATGAACAAAATATAATTATACCATGAATATTTCATATTTTTATACGACAACCAAGTTTAAATTGTCATCCCTACAATTGGATGAAGTACTTTTTAAAAAAAAAACTTCTAAATTAATTATCAAATTTCCATTTCGATGATTTTGGAAGCATGAATCTCTTAGTATCACAACCAATATTTAAATAGCAACTAGATCTGCAAGACTTAATTATAAGCATCAATTGATTTATGTACATTCATGCATGATTAGAAATACATAAAAAAAACATTCTTCATTTTACAAAAATCTATAAAAAGCAGCTGCATCTATGAGACTTATTTTATATTATCAATGAATTTATGGGGATTTTTAAAAAAAATATTTTCCATGAATGGAATGGATTATAATTGAAGATTATGATAGTAAAAATGTCTTGTAAAGGTAAGTGAGAAAGAGTGAGATTCAATGCATTTTCCAGTTCAGGTTTGCTGCTTTTGGTAGCATGTACCTAAGGATCAAACATCCATTCTTTTTCATGTTATTCGGGACCCACACAATCATGTATCTCTTAAAATTAGTCCCGCAGGAAAATTGATTGAACTAAAAACTCAAATTGGCAGTTAATTAGGTCAAATTAATAAATAACTTCTGTAAAGTATAGTTGCAAATTTCCACAAACATTAATAATCAAACCACGAGGAGATAAATCATGACTATAAGGAGCACTTAGACCCAATACCATGCAGATATTGTCCACTCTAGTTCAAATTCGTTATCATTGAGCCACATGGCTGTAAAACACGTATTGCATGTATTGCATCCCACATCTTACGCATAAGCCCTAGTTCTCTACTCTACATTTCGTATGTAGGATTCGGTTCATTTTTATCTCCATCGCCGCTTCTCAGAGCCACTCCTTGTATATGCCTTCATATCTCGGTGCAAGCTCCCAGTAATGGTTTGTTACAAGCCCACTAGAAGCTTTCGTCTGGTTCTTCTCCAAGCTTCTCGTCTAACATAGAGAGTCAACTTTTATACTATAATGTAACATATGAGCGTAATACTATACATATATTGTCTGCTTTAGTCCAAATTCGTCATTATTGGCCGTGCGACTTTAAAACGTGTTATACATGTATTTGAGCTTACTTATATGTCCTAGTTTTCTTCTGTTTATTTTCGACGTAGTAGTCAGTTTATTTTTAACCTCATCGTTATCTCTCTGAGTCGCTCTTATACAAGTCTTCTTACCCCAACACCATCCTTTCAAAACTAGATGTCGTTATTAAAAGTGAGGCGCTTCGTACACATTTTTGGCGCTAGCTAGTCTCTATACAAATCTCGTCGCAAAGTTTTGTTTCTAATTTAAATTATTAATGATGATGATTATTTTTTCCTCTTAAATGTGGGATCCTATTGTAGTTAAGTTAGTCTATGACATGATAGTTGTGGCTTATGGCAATCAATTATTGTGATTAATAAAAGAACTCACTCAAGCATGAATCTATTGTCTATACCATACATGAATAAAATATATAATTAGACATTACATTACATTAATGTTGTTAATCTTTATTTTAATAGGAACAATCTCCATCAAGGCCGATCTATTGTTCGCCACTAAACAGTCTTCATAATGCAATTATCATCAGGTTGTATTAATTAACATTTTCTTCAAAATAAAATTAAAAAAACTAATTAATATTTTATTTGAAATCGATAATTAATTAATATTATTACGTGGCCGCCGACAGACCATGAAGTCAAATGCATGTCTTCAAAATTGTAGTTGAATTGATAAATATGAAATCATAGTTAAGACATATGGATCTGATATAGAATAGTTTTGACATTATTTATTTAATTTTTTCTTTTTTTTTTATAGTGAGTTCGTGACCTGTAAAAGCTGAAAACATATGATGAATGTTTGAGCTAGACTTGTAGTATGTATTTGAATTTATCCTTTTAATTTGGATTATGAATTAAGCAGAAAAAAGTTAATCAATACACAAACAAAATTCTTAGATTTTATGTTAGATTATAGTTCTATCATTTTTTAGGAAAAGGAAACATCTTTAATCTCTTAGAATTTTTATTTTATTTCATTATTAATTAGAACACTTCATTGTTTGAAACCATAATTAATAAATTATTTAATTGTAAATATTAATTTCATTTAAAAATATTGTTTATTTCATCTGTGTTTACAGTTTTACCTTTTTATAGTTTGAAACAAGACTTATCGTTTCATTATACTTACAATGCACATATAAAAAGTTGTTTCGAACTCTTAATGTAGATAAAATAAATCTATGATATTTCGAACTCTTATAGTGCAAGTTATAGTTACTTTAAAGTAACTGTTACTTAATCTTTATAATTATGGTATCAAACTAAAAACTTTATTAGTGAAAATGCATATATAAAGTAAGAGTTATTTTATAAAAGTAAAATAAAATGACTATAGAAAAATGATGAGCCATTTGGATGGTTTTATTTATTTATCTTTTTATGTAAAATTGTCAATAACCTAATAAGTCTGGCAAAAATAAATGAAACTAAGATTATTTGTTTAAGTAAAATTCACCATGATGACAAAACTAATCATTTTAACATATTCATTATGAATGCTAATTTGTAAAGTTTAAAAGAAATGAAAAACTATAGCTACTTTTGCCATTAAGTTTATTCGAGGATAAAATAAATGGTGGAGGGTAAGATTATTTTATTTTTGTGATTATTTTGTATGTGTCACTATTGGATTGATTTATCTAAATGTGTAATTCAACACTTATTTTACTTTTATTTTATTAGATGCAATTTTTTTATTCTTTTTATCTTTTTTTCTTTACATATTAATTAAATTGTGACTATGAACTCACAATATATATTTTTTTTTTGAAACCTCGAAATATAACTTCTTCTTTTTTTAATGAAACTGCTGGTAGCAAACTTTTTGCTCTTGCTTATCTGTAATATTAATATGAAGAGATCCCAGAATTTCTCATTATGGGTAATAAACTTCTCTAGGTAAAAAAGCCTGTGGTGTATTGACTTTTTATGATGCCTTTCACATTTTAAAAACTTGAAATTTGCCTTATTATTTTGTTAAAGTAAAGTTGTGGACCTATATTTTGTAAATAATAACTTTATTAATAATAATTTTTTGGTAACATAATAATAATGATATCAAAGGATCTAGTGAAAAATCATGTACACTTTACACAACCAAATATTGAAGCTTGGTAGTTAAAAGTTGCAATCTTCAAACCAACCAACATTGATTGGTGGGTTGTTTTAAGATTAAGAACACTCAAATCACATTTATCTATTTATTTAGTTATGGTCCCAAAAATTTGGGGCACTTATTTCATGAAACTTCTTTTTCCTCATTATTTAATTAAAATAAAATCGATGAGGATGTTTTTAAATTGTTGGAAAAAAATGCTCTCCCCACACACAAATAGTCCAAAAAAGCATATTTTTTACTTTCATATTGTGGTAATTATTTATGGTGTAGTTAGTTGAGAAATAAAGTTATCTACAAAGTTTTACTTAATCTTGTGAATTTTTATACTATTCTAATAACTCTTAACTTGCTTAAAACATTGTGAAATGACTCTCCAATTTGATGAAACCTTGACCTTGCAACATGTAATAAGCAAACACGTTTCATCTTGCTAACATAGTAACATGCATATTCGAAGAAATACAGTTTTCTATCACCAAGTATAACGGTTTGGATTATAAAATCTTTAATTTATCTTTCTTTAAAATCCTTAATTCTCGGAAAACAACCGTGACTGTATTTCTTATGCTTATTCTCTTAATTTATTCAAGTTTATTATCTTATCTACTGATTCGTTTCTTCCATTTTATTCTGAAATTCTTATTTTATTTTCTCCTAAAATATCTTCTTCTTTTATCTCGTAAAATTGTTTATTTCTAGTGCATTGTGAATTTATTCTCATGATATCGCTTATTCTTTTTTCTTATCATAATTTCATCTATACTTTATACAAATAACAAAATAAAACAACTGATCAATAAAAACATCCTCAAACTTTCATATAATAAAATTAGTTTTTCTTAACCTAATATGAAAACCTTGGTGTACCATTTCACTAAAAACAACTTTTTACTTTTCCAAATTTTAGAAAGTGGAAAATTATTTCAAGATAATTATTTTATACCAAATACTCCTATTATATGTAAATAATATATATTATTTAGTTTGTAAAATCAATAATTTGACTGACAAATTAAGAGTGAGCTATCTGTTTGTAAGTTGTAACTCACCATTATTCAACCACTTTACAATGTGAAAAAGAAGAAGCTTTAAACGTATATTTACAGCCTTTTCCTTTTATTAAGGTATAATAATTGATAATGTATACACATTTTTATGAGTAGTAAAATTTATATTACTACTTTACACGAAAAAAAAAAATCTTTTAAATAATTTTGTTTAAATTTCTGCACAACTTAACAGATGTGCAACATTTCATACAAAAATTCATCAAAATACCTTTTTTTTTACTAGAGATCCGTTTAGCTCTTAAGTTAGTGAGGGAACATAGAAATACTTAAACGACATATTAGATAAGAATTTTAATATATACATAAAAATGTAATTAAATAATAATTCATTTAAAGATATTTTACGAACAATGGACCAAGATATTAAATAAAATAAAAAGATATGAAAATTGGTTGGTAATTTATAATTCTCTCATGGATTATTTTATAAGTAATTTTTTTAAATAGAGAAACTTTTATTTTAAATTTATTAATGTATATGCCACAAATATAATACCATAAGATACATGAAATCTACCAATTTGATAGGTGTGTCTTATAAAATCCTCGCTTTAATGTATCATTTTGGATTGACTTTAAAATAGATATGAACATTTACGTGCTAGATTAGAATGGATTTGCTGATCTGTAATCACCATACAAATGCTAAAGAATTTACTACACTATCAAAAAAAATTTGCTTATATTACCTTTAGTAGAGAAAAAATAAAATCAGTAAGCAAATGTTAAGCACTAGTTGAGTGACCAAAGATTTTTAAAGACTAATCGAAAATTAGTAAGAAATTATAGTTCAACATAAGTCGAAGTTTGAGTGTCTAAACAAGCTCACTCAGTCCGATTTGAATACTCAAACGCCTAGGCAATTAGACATTATTCAATTATATTAGTGAATATAACATATATTCTTCTATATTGGAGAAGATATGTTGATACGAAAATTTGAAAAAGAATTATGTACATTCTCATATCTACATACATTGTTATTAATGAATTTCGTAAAATCAGTCGTGGAAGGATTTCGATTAGATTAGTCAGATTCGATTATAATGTTATTTTATTAAATTATGTTGAAATGTACTCAATTAACACTAATCTTAATAATCTTATACCCATAAAACATAAACCTTAATTACTTGCATAATTTTTACCCCCTCTATTTGAATTAGAAAGTTTGAAATTTTCAAAAGAAAAAATAACGAATAGGTCGAAAATGTAAAAAGTAAATGACAGAATTCAATTTCCATAAAGTCTCCCTTTTTAAATTGCCGTTATTTCCCACTTTTTAACGGTTATAATTGCCGTCAACGCCGTTGTCTCCCAGTCGTCAACCCATCATCCCTTTTAACGGCCACTATTACCGCTCCTTAATAATTCAATTCGCGCGCAACGCGCCAAACGGCACCGTATAGAATAGTTGGTGAAAAGAGAGACCAGGTATCCGGTGTCGTTTAGCCCGTACTCCTCAAAGAAATTCCACTGAGAAAGCGACACTTGCCACGCGTCATATCCTCGATGCCCCCACACTCATTTGTCTAGACGTTAGTGTTACGGCTGGATTTATGGGCTTAGACTATAAGTGAGCATGGATCTAGTACTTAAAAATTTGGACTAATATATTAAAAGTTATTTAAATTTAGTCGAAAATGTATAGGTTATATTGGTGTCAAGTCTTCTAAACTAGATAAATTTGTGCAATTAGCTCCCTCAATTTTGAAATGTATTAAATTATCCCTTAAAGTAGGTCAATTGCAACACATAACTCCTAATTTCAAAATGTTATGATCTAGAAACCAACGTCATGTATGTACATTCGGCATCATCAATAACAATCCACACTGCTGGGTACATTTGATTATTGTCATCTTAAGAAAACCACCATCTAACTCAATAAATCTTCTACAATCTTTAATCCTTTTTTAATCATTCCCTTAAAACACTAAAGCAAATATAATCCTTTCACCTCCTCTTTCAGATCATAACATTTTGAAATTTGGAGTTATGTGTTGCAATTAGTCCACTTTAGAGGGTAATTTGTTAAATTTCAAAGTTAAGGGGGCTAGTTGCACGAGTTTGCCAAATTTAAGGATTTGGCACCAAATATACCAAAATGTATATTGTCTTTCTGAATTTATTAGTTCTTTAAATAGTTTAGAATAATATAATTAGCTTCTTAAATTCAGGTGGTTGAACAAGAGTAGAGTTTGAGAAAAGATTCGTGAAGAGGGATGAATGAGTGGAATGAGGAGAAGCTCAGTTGACAAATATTGTAAAAAAAATCACTCTATACAAGTTTAAGAAGCGAATATATCAACTTAAACAAGTTAAAGAAATAAATAAATCTTCTTTAACAAATTCAAGTAACAAATAAATCACATTAAACAAGTTCAAGAAGCTAATGAAATATATTATAAATTTAAGAGCGACACACTTTTTGAGTCAAGTTCAAGAATCATATAATTAATTTTAAAGTAAAATTCACAGTTCAATATAATTCTCGATTTTCTGATTCTAAAATTTGGTTCGGTTTAAGAATCTCCAGAATCCACGTAAACACAGTAGGACAATGACGTGTCCACCTTCCCCGTTTTATAGCTGAAAAATAAAATCTGTTCCTTTCCCTAGAGAATAAAAAAACCTCTGTTTCTCTCTCTTTTTGTATATCTCATTTTCTCTGTGTTCCTCTCTTTCTACGCATTCTTCAATCTCGCTAGGGTTTCGTTTTCTTAACTCCCAAATCATTTCTCTGGTACGTACCTGAGCTGTTTTCTATGAATTTAATCTCAATTCCTCATTTGTTTAATTTGTCGTTTAGCTGATTCTGATGCCGTTTTGCTCATAAACTCCCGTCGTTTTGATGCTTGTGTGATGATTTTTGGTTTCTGTTTGTTTGGTTGAGGAAAACAATGGGAATTACAATGGAGAGGTGTGATTTGAGCTTCTTATATTGGAATTTGGGGGAAAAATTTGAAGTTTAGCGTTTTGGTTTCGTGTTTTCTTGCATTTTCTCAGCTGCCAAACAGCGTCTGGGAGGTTTTTCGGGGAGTGAATCGATTCGATTGTTTCGTATCCGGTAGAGGAAGCATATCCGTTCTTTATACTGAATGTTGGAAACTCTCTGATTGTTTATTATTATTATTGATAATCTTTGAACGAAACAGAGGAATTAGGAATTGAATGAGCCGGATATAGCCGGATTGAGTTTCCTTATTACATATATTTTGAATAAATTATTCTGAATAACATTGCTTTTATTTGACGCAGGGCGGATTCTACTACTTCTCTGTCAAGCTTTCCGTGAAAAGGATTTGATTGCTTCATAATCATTTCCTTCAGTATCTCTGTTGCATTGGTTTGATTTTGCTTCTAAGTGAAGATTGAAATGATGCAACTGTGATACCTCAGTATTGAGAGTGCCAGATCTATAATCATCTGCATAGGTTACTTGTTAGGGAATGCACGTTTTTTCAACTATTTTCAGCAGATGTTATGAGAGTTTTGGGTTGTTAGATTGGAATTTGGTCTGATGGCTGTTGCTGGTCTACATAATGTGTCAGTACTTGATTCTTCATTCCGAAGAGAATCCCCGTCGGAAGTTGTGACAAGACGTGATGATGGTGGGAGGGGTAACACCAGGGCGTCTCCGCTTCTACAAATGTGGCGGGAGCTTGAGGATGAACATGTGGTGAGTCATGCTAGAGGGAGGATAGGCGGGAGGGTGATCCAAAATAGAGTTGATGTGAGTTCGGATGTATCGAGGGTGGAGGCATCTGATAGCCCTAGAAGTGAGCGGAGTTGCATTTCGGAGGATTTGAGTGTGAGTGAGAATGACTATGGGCAATGGTCACGAGGTCCAGTTGGATCCGAGAGTGGACAGGAAGATTCATCTGATATGGGGGATAACGAAAGGGAAAGGGTGAGGCAAATTTTTCGGGAATGGACGAATTGTGCTGCAAGGGAACGATCGTCAAGCGTGTCTCGGAGGAGTGCTAGGCCTAGAGGTGAATGGCTTGGCGAGAATGAGCAGGAGAGGGTAAGAGTTATAAGGGAGTGGGTACAATTGAACAGCCGACCGAGAAGTACTAGTCGTCAACGTAGAGAAGAGCGTGGTACTGAAATTGTGGGTCAAATCGAACAAGTACTTGATGGATCTGCTGTTAACAACCACAATGAAGGACAAATAGAGAATACACGGAGGGGGTTCCGTCGGTTATGTGGCAGACAGGCTCTGATTGATATGCTTAAGAAGGCTGAAAGAGAGAGACAACAAGAACTTCAAGGTTTATTGGAACATCGAGCTGTATCACAGTTTGCTCATCGTAATCGTATTCAGGTTAGTTCCTAAAAAAGATCTTGTATTTAGTTTTCGATTGACCTTGATTCCCTTTCTATCGCGTGCTGTTGGTTACATTGGTTTCGTTGATCTTGAAACATACAGTTTCTTTTGTGATATATTGTACTTGGATGTTCAGTAATCAGTATTCTCGATGTAAGTTTTTGAGGGCAGTGCACTTGGGTAGTTTGGTAAGCCAAATATTGGTGCTTGTACGATTTACATTCTCCTCAAACAATTTTTGCTAAAGCCAGGGTTTTTTTAGTCTTTTTTTCCCCACTTGTATTGCTTTGGCTTTTTTTTTATGGCGTTTCACAGTTGCAATTCCCTACCTCTGCCAATAATTTCTTCCTACACTTTTGTTAATCATGCTGATTGATATCCTACATTTTTCTGCAGTCGTTGCTCAGAGGTTGGTTCTTGCGAAATGACCGACGAGTTGATAATAAGAGACCTACATCTACTGCTGCAAGTGAACTAGGCTTACTGAGGGAGAGACATACTGTATCTGATTTGAGGTATTTGGAGCTTTATAAACGCCCATGTATTTCAGTATGTTGTTTTCGATTGCTGTATCTCAAAAGAATCTATGTGCGATTTATTATTGGAATATTTTGTTATAAGAATTTTTTTTATCAAGAGGAACCTTGTTTATTATGCAAACCAGGAAGATTCATGAATGCATTTCTTGCAATCTCTGTATGCTATGTTATGACTATTGGAACATTGATTAGCTTTTGCATGCTAGGAGCTTCCTTTATAAACTTTTGCAATTGAAAAGGCACTTTGTTTTGGGTCTGCAATGATAGGCAATTAATGTTATAGTGCTTCTCTATGATGCTTATGGGTTTGTGCATTTTGCAACCGGCATAGTAATTCAATGTATTATGCTATAAGCTGTTGTTAAATGTTGATAAATGAAATCTCCATCCTAAAAAGATAATCCAGTTTAACTTTACTTAGTTAAAGCAAATATTTTTAAAGGGTATCTCAGGTTATTTTAACCTAGACATGAAAGCTAATTGATATAAGTGCCTGTGGTTAACCCTTTGTTCTTGGTTTTGTATATTTAATACTGTTGTTTTGTCCCAATTTTTGTAATGACAATTAGCAAACTTTTTTCGTGGATGAAGGGAAGGATTTTTTTCTAGATTGGATTCTACCTGCAGTCAAGCAAGCAGCTGCATCTCGGACACCTCATCTAATAGTGACGCTAATGGAAGTGAAAGTATCCAAATCCAAACAAATAATCTTCAACCAGTTGCTGATGAATTTCTAGAGCAAACCGAGTCGAATGTTGGTGAAAGTGAAAGCCATGGCTTATCTGATAGTAGAACTGATGTACGAAGTGGCATTGTTGAGGATAGAAGTTTTCAGGAGCCTGCTTCTGGATCACAAGGGGATTCAGGGCAAGTTTCAGAGAATGAGATCAGAGGCATGCAAGAGTCTGCCAATGTTGAATTTATTCAAAGCCGGGATATTACTGGAGAACATGTGAATGTTAACAGGAGAAGAAGCATCAATGCAAATGAAGCTGGAGAGCCTAGCCTTCTGCCATCTACTTGTGAAATCAATCCTCATCTACCAGAGCCAAATGAAGGTAGTTCTGCCTCTGTCGTATCCAGTCATGTGGTTGAGTTAGAAAGCGATGCAGTTGTAAATGTAGATCGGCATCAAACGTCTACACAAGTAGAGGAGTGGCAGAATCGAGTTGTGGGAAGTGACAATATTAGCTTGGTTGAAGGTGGTCTTGGAACTAATGATTGGAGAGATGATAGTCAAGATAATGCAGTACATCAACATGAAGCCATTGCTAATGAGTGGCTGGAAAATGAGGAGAGAGAAACATGGCATGAAGATAGCGGTTTTCAGGAAGCTGTGCAAAGCTGGTTAGAAGAACCTGCTGAACAGAATGCTGTTCCTGCTCCGAGGATGGATCCGTTTTATCTGCCAGATGATGATAATGTGTATAATGGGGAGATCAGGGAACTTTTAAACAGGTAAGCATATACCATTATTCATTTTCTCGAGTATTTAGTTGTTTTAGATTTGGTAATTACTTATCAGAATACTTGATTTGAACTTTTTGTTGATATTTTAGGAGAAGTGTCTCCACTCTTCTTCGTAGTGGTTTCCGTGAGAGTCTTGATCAATTGGTTCGGTCATATGTGGAAAGGCAAAGCCAGGGACCCCTTGATTGGGAACTGCAAGGATCATCTCCTACTCATGCATCAGCTGAACAGGAACTGGAACAGCAGAATGAGGTTCAAAATGAGGGGCACGTAAATCCTGTTCAAAGGAGTCAAGATGGTCTATCCTCCTCGTCAATGCCCCCAGTACAACAGTTCTGGGACCAAGAGTCGCAGCATTTCCCTTGGCCACAGCATGATGTACAACCACGATTTGGAATTGTGCGTTAATTTCCTTAGTGACCTTTTGAATTCTAGATGCTTTTTTTTTTCTTAGACATGGCATTTGGCTTTGTTTTTTTCTCTCAGAATTATTAATTCGTCATTTTTTTCTTTTATTCTTGAGCATTGAAACTTTTTGTAATTATGTTTAGTCTTTCGGCATCAACTAAAACGTTGTTTATATGATACAGGAATGGGACATCATTAATGATATGAGGATTGACATGGCTAGGCTACAGCAGAGGATGAGTAACATGCAGAGGATGCTGGAAGCCTGCATGGACATGCAACTCGAGTTGCAGAGGTCAATAAGACAAGAAGTTTCTGCTGCCCTTAATCGCTCAGGTGGTTCAGCAGGTATGTTTGGTCTAATGTTTCTCATATTTCCATGTCCTATTTCTATTGAGAAATTAATATATCTTTGAGAGAAATAGTGTGGTTTTCATTCATCTGTTTCCCATTTCAAGTCACTTCAATTTTTTGTATTGACCTAATAGTAATACATCCCTAGACCCCAAAACTTGTCTAGAAAAGTCTAATGACCCTCCGACTTTAAAAACTACCAGTTACACCCTTTGAAGTTACTTAAAGTGACATGATTAATTCCTGAAGTTCACTGTGGCAGAGCAAGTGGTGGAGATTTTGACAAGTTGAAACGCATTTCACTTTAAGCAAGTTTAGGGAGCCAATGAGTTACATTGAGTAAGTTAAGAGGGGACAGCTTAAGCATCTTCAAGGTGCCAATAGGTTACTATAAGTAAATCTAAGGAGTTGATCCGTTATTTTCAAAGTTTGGAGGGATAATCGGCTTTTATTGTAAACTTATAAGGGCCATGTATTGAATTAGGCCTTAATTTTATGTTTCATATGTTAGCATAACACTTTATTGTCTTGTTTTATGCTTTAAATGTATGATGTTCTTCTTCTTCTTTGGCAGGAATGAGTGAAGCCGAAACCGATGTGGCTGAGGATAAATCTAAATGGGATTGTGTGAGAAAAGGAGTTTGTTGTTTGTGCTGTGACAGTAACATCGATTCCTTGCTCTACAGGTATATTCCATTAAAACTATTACTATTATACCATTTACTTGAAACATTTATAACCAGACAAGAATACACCTTATATTTTTCTAATCTTGCATTGTTTGCTTTTCTTTTCGTGTTGGATATTTCTTGCCACAGATGTGGGCACATGTGCACGTGTTCAAACTGCGCAAATAAGTTGGTCCAAAAAGGAGAAAAGTGTCCAATGTGTAGGGCACCCGTAATTGAGGTGATCCGCGCGTACTCCATCTTATAACTTTGGACCCCCCCCAAAAGAGGATTGAAAAGATAGAAAGAAAAGAAATCTTGATTGACTATTTATAACAAACGGCGTTTTGCTCGCTCTTGGATCCCTCCAGGTACTTATTATTTCCTGGGATCTCCGTTTTCCTAACATCTAAATATAATGAACTTATGATTGATCTCTGTTCTTCCAATGCGAGTAAGAAATATTGAGTGCAATATCATATACTATAGTTATAAGATTTTCGAAGCAATTTTTATTTTTTTTTGATTAATTTTCTGATTTTTCCATAGAGCTCCCAAATGAAGTGGGACATAAACCAATGTGCTTTTGCTTGGATATTTAGTACAAATTTGTTGATTGTACCATTTTCTTGCATCTTTTGAGGTTGTTTGTACTTTTTCCAACTTTTTTTGTGTAGTAGCTCAATGATTGGGAGAGACAGGAGATGGGAAAAAAGTTCACAAAACTTTGTTCCCTCCACTGAAAATTATACTTATGAATATGCTTTTTGATTACTTGTGATTGTGATAGTTTTATTTTCAAAAGTTAATATTTGAAAAACCAAGTGATTATCATCTTGGTTTATGATTTTGGGTTGTAATCTTATGTATCAATACATCTGAAATTATTCGGAAAGATGAATACATATTATAAAGGAAAGAAAAAGGGCAATCTTAGGTCCTCTCACTGTTCATTTTTTCTGTCTAATTTTATGTTTTATCAGTTCGACATATCCAGCCTTGATCCGTTTTAGTTGCATGTATGAAAAATTGGATAAAAGATTGATTTTTTCTCATTTGTAGTACACTTTGTAAACATTTATTTTGCGTGTATGATGCGACTATAAAGAGAATGAGGATTTCATAACAAAGTTATAGTTATGCTAATGATTAACTAATATGGCAAATAGGTGTATAATGTGTGTTATAACTGATAGAGAGTTTAATGGATCAAATAATATTACAAATTCAATTAGTATTATCCTGTTTAGTTAAAAAAAAGTGTGTTGATTATCATTTCTATCTCATATATAACATCGAAAGTGCAAGCCAACTATCTAGTTCGTAAATCATGTACCCAACACTAGTAGATGGTTAATTTGACTGGATTTCTTTCCTTTGGTAATTAATTACAAGCGTGAGATGCCTTTTTCAAACATTTTGATTTTCTAATAGCTAATGCTAATGGTACTATTTTCCCACAAGTAATTGAAAGTTAGTTTTGTTCTTTTTCTTGTCATTAACAGGGTTACCATATTCCCAACTAATTTATTAAATTGTAATGTTAAACTCTTTCTATCGTTTATTAGTAGCGGAAATTGTATTAATTTCCATTAAAGATATTCTTACTTTCTATCTAAACTTTTCCCTTAATTTAGAAATTAAGGAGCATCTAATAGATCATAAAATTATCCCTAGAAGATTGGATTCAAATATCATCTCAGTTGATGTTAGCTCCGAATCAAAATTTATACGTACACTAAAAATCAAATTTAAATTGGTAAAGAAAATAATAATGGAATCTTCTAATTTTATTACATCAACAAAATCCTAACCTAATATCCATTTACACGTGGCAATCATTCATCCCAATTTCTACACTCTCAATAACCTCACTTCTCCTATATCTATACACGTGTCCCCATTCTCCACCGTCGATCTCCTCACTCCCTCACCAATCCCACCCTCCACCACCCTCTCCGCCGCCGCAACACCACCACCACCACCGGAACTTCCAAAAAGCCTTGTACCTCTACAAACAGGACATGTCACGTGCATTTTAAGCCAAGTCTCAATACACTCCAAGTGGAACACGTGCCTACAATATGGAATCATTCTAACATTCTCTTTCTCTTCAAACTCTCCTAAACATATAGCACACTCTATCTCCTCCCCACGGTAATAACTGTAGACGGGCAGAGCCCGAATAACTTCGGGGTCTATCCCTTTGTGTTTTAAACTAACCGCGGGCCTAGGTGGGCGCGGGCGGTTGTTGGAGAGAGTTAGTTCGGGTGAGGGGTCGGTGGAGAAGCGGCGGATATAGATAGAGAAGAAGCCCATGAAGAAAAGAGCTGATAAAAGGACTAGAATTGTTAAAGCCATGGATGAGTCAAAGGGTGGCTCGCCGGAGGAGTGTTGTGACGGTGGTTGAGGTGGTGGTGGTGAGGTGGCGTAGAGGGTTTGTAGTTGGGCGTTGATGGGACCAAACGACATCGTTTAAGTATGGTTTTGAGAAGTTAGGATTGAGAAGTGAGAATAATGGATGAGTATATAGGAATATATGTATAGATAATAATGATGTTTGGCCGTATACGGTGTTTGACGGTGATGCAACACCAGAATAAATATTTAGTGGATTATATATTAATTTATAATGATAAACTAAAAAAAGGAAGAAGATATATTTGTTAAGAAAAGAAAAGACAAGAAAATTCTGATCCTTTCTTGCCAACAAGGGATAGGATTTAAATACATCTTTTTTTGGTTTTTACATAAAAGAGTAACTTCTTTTTTTTCGGATAAGTTCAAAAATAATGCTCGTAGTTTACTCAATTTTTAAATAGAGGTCTGTGGTTTAACAGTTTGCAAACAAAGGTACGTGGTATGATTTGTTTGGCAAATAGAGGTATGTGGTATGAATATTTTTACAAAACAGAGTATCCGAAATCACATTATTAAGTTTTGATGATATTTTTATCTTTTAAACGACTTATATCTCTACATTGACAAAATATTGATCATTCAAATCGAACTGCAAGTTGTAAAATGGACTTAAACGTCAAAATAGTCTGTAAATCGTCAAATTACAAAAGAACGTAAAACATCCATAATATGATTTATGATTTCGATTTGAGAGTGGGAAATGTCATTAAATGATATGTTTTATCGATATGTAAATGTACATTTTCATAAAAAATACGAAATATACTTCAATCGAATTGAAACGTAAAGTTGTAATTTATAATACCTTGTTTTGCAAAAAACTTCATAGCACATACCTTTATATGCAAACTGTTAAACCACAGACCTCTAATTGCAAATTCACGAAACCACGAACATTATTTTTAAACTTATCCCTTCTTTTTTTTAGCAACACATAAAAGAGTAACTTGTTACATGAACTCGTTTAATAAAAACATGATAATATATGTTTTTTAAACTAATTGTTTCTCAATGTATTATATGTAGTTTATAATAGAACTTCTTTTTAAATTAGAGAGTTACTTTAGACTTAATTAATATATTTGATACAAATTTATGTTTGTATTTTAATGTGTGATTATGAAACTCCTTACACGATATTAATTCATAATTGTGCTATTAAATTTGTTAGAAAATATGTGAATCATGTGGCTCAAACTTTAGCCAGGATGATTTGATTGTGGAGATTGAGGTGTCGTGTCTTCCTTTTTCTTGTTTTTGTTTTGAGAGAATATGAATTATACTATCTTTAGTCTTTAGAAGAAAAAAATAAAACCGAATTATTCATTTTAATTGTCCATTTGGTTTCATTTGTTTGGGAGTTACTTTTTGTCTTTAAATTCAAAGAAGAAGATACGATACATATTGTAAGAATTTGTACAATTACTTTAGTCGAAAAATTAATTATTTTCTATCACCTCAAAGGTATTCCAAACAAACACCTGTGTGCTTATATTTAACTTCTAGGATGAGTTAAATCAATTTTCAACAACGTATCGAAAATAAATGTGAAGCAAGATTGCTAGGTCATTTTTAGTAAACATATATATTAGCTTTTCATTAGAAAAATATAATTTAGAAATTTTGTTTGTACGTAATATTTTTGTTCTTTTTGCTCTATCTTCACCATAATATTTAAGATAGTTTGATTGCATAATTTGAAGTACACATATAAAACTTTATAAACTATACTTGAATAATATCATCACATAAATATGTGGACTAATACACGTTGGGCTTGGGATTCAATTAAAATTCAATGCAGACTGAGCTGAATTTGAGCTGGATTGTAGGCTTGATATAGGTTCATCTATTTATTGCAAGCCCATCAACTGAAATTAACTATAGAAAAACATTTTTTTTTCAATAAAAAACAGGTAACGGGTAGAAGAAGAGGCCAGACATCCCAACTGAGTTGACACCTTCGGAATCTCAACCACGCACCCGAGACCAGAATATATTAAATAGCAAAAACAAAATACAAGAAGAAAAAAAAGAAACAAATTCAAGTGAACCGATACAAGTCTCGGCCGCTAAAATTATCAGCATAAAAACTAACACAAAAATAAGGGATTGAATCCCACCGGACTAAATCATTACATAAACGACCAAAATTAGCTAGAGGATCTGCTACTCGATTCCCTTCGCGAAAAATATGAGTTATCTTCACCTCCATTGACTCCATTTGGTGCAAACACTTATTCCATTGCATCCTAACGGACCAAGGCACAATCTGCTCCGTTAATTAAACAAGTGCACAACATAGGTGGAATCGCTCTCTAACCAAAGAAAATTCCAACCTTTCTCAAAAGCCATTTTTACCGCAAAACATGTAACTCTGCAAGGAACACAAGATCTGTTGCAAGGGGAAAAGCAAAACAACCCAAAGAATTACCATTGCA
Organism: Euphorbia peplus; assembly: GCA_028411795.1. NCBI lineage: Eukaryota > Viridiplantae > Streptophyta > Magnoliopsida > Malpighiales > Euphorbiaceae > Euphorbia > Euphorbia peplus. The sequence continues at coordinate 29,346,055 of CP110843.1, forward strand.
ATCCCGAAAACTACCTCCACAACCTGCCATGCTCGGGTTTCCCGCGACAGAGGCATCTGTATTAACCTTCCACCAACCCCTCGGAGGAGTTAACTATTTAACATGTAAAATACGAGGGCTTCTATGCAAACGAGGAACTAAAGTGCAAAGTTGAAAGAATAGTAGTTACTTTGTAAAAAATAAAGGAACTATAGAATTTTCCCCTCTAAGTATTTAGTAGTTAGAAGCTTATGGATTCCTACAATTTATATTTTTGTAGCATTGGCTTGAACTTCTATAATTGCTGATTGATTTCATTTTTGTTCAGCTTGACATGAACAATCAGTTATTTGGATCAGAGATTCTCTCATTGATTGAAGATGATGTGCCTCCAGAAGATCTTGTTTTCCACAAATTTTACGCGAATGAAATGAGCAGTACAAAGCCAAAGAAGAAGGTTGTTGAAGACGAGGCAACGGAAGAAGGCCTTCTGGATGTGGATGAGGGTGGTGAGGAAGTTGGAGTTGACAAGAGTGACAATGAAGAGATAGAGAATATGTTAGATTCAGCTGCTTTTTTGTTTGAAGCTGATGGAGAATACAATTACGATGATTTGGACCAAGTTGCCAATGAAGATGATGATGATCGGGTATATACAAGTTATGTGGAGGAGATAGATGATGATTTAGAAGAAGGGATTGATGATGGTGATGAAACTGATGATGATGGGGTTGCTCTTGATGTTGGGGAAATGGATGATCGATGCTAGTGATGAAGAGGATGGGTTTGATAACAAGAAACGAAAAAAGAAGTCTAGGAATAAGGCGGCTGCCTCGCGCAGGTTTTGAAGATTATGAGCACCTGTTAAATGCAAGTGAAGTCGGTGGTGGTAAGAAAAAGTGAAAATCAGGAAAGAACAATGAAAACGAAGAAAATGGTACGAAAAAGCGAAAATCAGGAAAGACGAATGAAAATGAAGAAAATGGTAAGAAAAATAAGAACTCCGAAGAGAAGAATGAAAATGAAGAAAACAGTAAGAACAAGTGTCACTATTCACAAAATGATGATTTTAGTTAACGAGCTGAATCTCAAGTCGACTACTATTGTTATAAAATAGCTACTTATTGGCGGAACGATTTTGTTGATCTTAAAATTTGATTATGCAGGTTCATTCAAGTAACTCCAATGTAGGAGTTCAAGCATCGATGCAATCTCGTCGAAGAACCAGATTGTTAGTGACCAATTTTATCGTGCTTTATATACAAAGCTTCTAGACCTCGCTGCCATGAATTCTCCCAAAGTCTGCTTTGGACCATGCTTTCAACTTTGGAAATCCGTATTGCATGTGCTTAAACTGTTTTTGAAAATGAGTTTTACCTGATACTATTTTATATACAAACTTAACCATTGGAATTGGTAATGTAAGCCTATAACCTAAGCGGGATTAGTAAAATGGTTGGATATATGTGGCACAATTCAGTTCAATTTCCTCAAAATCTAACCTAAGAATTCTAATTGGTTTGGTCTCCCAAATATTTGGGATGGGTGATATTAGAGTATCCGATTCGAGCAAAGAGAGACAATTACACATAGTAAATGTATCAAGTGTTTTTTTTGAGTATCAACTTTTTACAACTATGAGATTGGAACCCATAACTCTCATGGGTAGAGTTACTAAGATATTAATTTGTATCATGTTAAAGTGAATACATTGCGAACACACTATACATTAGTTAAAAAACTACACATACAGAAAATCCACTATTTACAACCAACATTATAAAAATCCGCAAACTCTTGCCTGCATGCAAGATAAAACATGAAGCTAATACAACGATGATAATTAGATTAAACCATACTTAAGATCTATTTACTTATTAGGATTATAAGACACGTAATTAGTGACAGCCTTAGATCCCTCGGCAATTGCATGCTTCCCAAGTTCACCGGGCAAAATTAGCTTCACTGCATCCTGAATCTCCCTTGACGACAGGGTCATTCGGTGCGTATATTGTGACAGTTTTGCTGCTTCGTCGGCAATTCTTTCGAACATGTCTCTCATTAAGCTATTGATTATATCCATCCCCCTCCCTGAAATTAAATTACCATCATAAAAATGATCAAAACAAATTGCATGCAAAGACTACACGTCTATAAAATAATTTAATTAGTCCTTATATTTTAAATAAAAACTCTTTTAACTATTTTCGTAAAAATAATTTAGATAAATGAAATCCATCTATTTCTATTATAACGACGGACTACACTCACCCGAGATGAGTGTAGAACATACTGTTTTTCGTATTAGAAATTAACAACCGTACCTGAAATTCTCAATTCGGGATGAACTTGCTTCAAAACCCTATACACATAAACCTTATAATTACTCTCTTCCGCCGAATTCAACCCTTTCCCTTTCGATCTCTTCCTCTTCCGCCCGCGTTCTCCTTTCCCTCCACCCGTCTCCATCTTCACTTTCCCCCCTTTCCTTCCCCGCCCCGAAACCTTTTCCTTCTTTATTTCTTCCTCTTTTCCATCACTCCTTCCCCCCTCTCCTCCTTTCTCCGGTTCTCCCACCGGAATTTTTCCCTTCTCCGCTTCTTCTCCTCCATTTTCGACTTCTCCATCCGCAATTTCTTCCTCTCCTCCATTCTCTGGTCCTTCAACCGGAATTTCAGTCCTCTCCCCATCTTTTTCTCCATCTTCTTGCACCGGAACATTCTTAATGATCACGGGTTCTTCCTCGAAAATCTCTTCCGTGCTAAAGACATCATGTAGATTCTCCTGAGTAGATTCTTGAGTATCTCCAGCTTCCAATACAGAAACTTCTACAGTTTCTTTAACTACCTTTCTTGTAGACCTCACCACAGTTCCTATTTTTCTTTTCTTTTGATTCTTCTTTGGAGCCATTTTTTTAAGGGTTTGAAGCTTTTTGACAAAAATAAAAATTTCACTCTATGTAACTGAAATATTTGCATGTAGAAATATTAAGAATATTATGAGAGAATATAAGGTGGTCGATTGAAGTTGGCGGCGGTTGACGTGTGGGAGGACACGTGTAAGGTAGAGGTGATGTGTGTGGCTACGTGGGGTAAAATTATGTAAAGTAACCGTCTGTGTGGGGAAATTTCTAGTGGGGTTTTCTATCGTTTACTGTGGGTGGAGATAAAATCAAGTTCTATAATCTTCTGCTGTCCTAAATTAAATTTCTAATTCAAGAATATATTCTTGAATTAGATTCTTTTTTTTCCTATATAGGAAAAAAAAGAATTTTTTCCTCAATAATTTAAAGTAACATTGTAATTCATTTTCTTAGGGATACTGTCATTTTAACTCTGAAAGTTACATATGATTTGAAAGAAATAAAATATTGTGATATCAATTTTGATAATATTTGATTCCTACATACTATCTATGATTCACTTAAATAAATAATTCGTGTGATTATGGTCGAACATTTTAGACTAAATTATTTATAAACAACAACAAACATGAGCTGAGTATGACAAGCTCACGCCACAAGCTCAAGTTAGAGATATTGAGGAAGGGAAGGCGACGTTGTGGTAAACATAGAAAGAGTAAATAATGAACATTATTTTAGGAGATCATTCTATACAACTGAACTATGCATTAAACACGTATCAACATGTGATTGAATAAAGAACTAAAGTAGTTAGAGGAAATTCTCTATACAATTTGGTTCACGTTCACATAGTCATTATTGTGTGATTGATATGTACGTTTAAGTTGACGTCTCTCTTTGTACAACCATTGAAATGATGCCAAGTGTATAGAAAGAGTCTCCAAACTATGCAGACTCCAATCTTGGCCGTGACTTTCCTTGATATCAAATGTAGTTATTTGTTTTTGTGATAGTAAAAAATAATCATTTACTTTTGTGTTGTTAAAGTTGAGAATATGTCCTTGAAGAAAAAGTTGAGGATACCACTTCTTGATCAGAATTACTAAACTTATAAAAAAAAAATCTTGAAATTTAAAAGCCCACCAAGCCACACCTATATAAAAGGCCCATAAACTGTAGTTCTAAATTGATGTCTGACCCATTCTAACTTGATCCATTTATGTATTACTTTTATAATATGTTCATTGCTCAGTTAAAATACATAACAAATATAATGAGAAAAAAAGATACCATGAACCTTTTAAACTTTTATATCTCAAGTTGGACTAGATAGTAGGCTTTTATAACACCTTAGAATGAAATTTACTCATTTCCAAAATACACCTTAAAAAAAGAGGATTGTCACAAATATATAAATGTTTCATTACTCATATATCTAGTGAATGTGGAATACTTAACGGCCTAAGAAATTTAACATATCTCCCTTATTAAATAATCATATGACCATATGTTATCCAAAGCCGAATTGCAAACTCAAATTATATCCATGCATGTTAGGTTTGAAAACAACACCTATTTTTAACTCTTTATAGTTTTTAAATATGTGCCTTTTGCCTTGTGTATTAGGGTAATAAAATAAAGACATACTACACAAAATCACTCATCTTTGTATGTACCCAATACAAGTATAAATGTCTATAATGCATAGTCACGAGTGCCTTGACTTTTATCAATACATAGGAAAATGCCTCTTGTCCTAACATTTTGTACCTTTTTCCAATTTTTATTTAGGACTATGTACTTGTTTTATACAAGGACCACAATTATATTTGTTAATTACAATAGTTAATTTATTATGTAGTTTTAATACAAGTTTTTTGCACTTTAATTTTTCAAATACTTCATAAATGGATAAAATTAAAGATTTAATCAAATCTCTTATAATAATGTACATTAATTATAGTGTCGAAGGGACATCTACGTCAGGACTTATAGGGGGTTGATATAAAAAAATATTGTTGTGCTTTTAATATTAAGTTAAGTTTTTAGTTCATATAGGTTTCATTGACATGATGACTGAGCCTTTATGATCAAGTGATCTAGGATCCGAATCCTAACTTTGATTTTGTAATTAAATTTAGGGTTAATTTAAACTAAGTGCCATGTAGTTTGCATTCGAGCAAAAAATGACTGTGGTCTACATTGTTTGCGGAAATAAAGAAATTGTCGACTTTGTTGACGTAAATGAGGACATTTTTTGTCCGAAATGTTTTTTTGACATTTGACAAGTCATGTTAGAGTTAAGCTCAAAGGCTAGAAAAACATTTCGGACAAAAATTGTCATCGTTTACGTCAACAAAATCGAAAACTTTTTTAGTTCTGCAAATAATGCAAACCACAGTCCTTTATTTGTTTAAAGGTAAAATATAATCCTTTTATTAGCAAAATCGCGAAACCACAAATTAGTTATTTAAAATTAACCTTTAAATTTAACATGTGGCAATGTAAAGATATATATGTGATGGATGCACGTTTCTAGCCTAAAAGTTATTTGCACGAGGGAGTAATGCTACATTTATGAAAGATAAATAAAGTAACTATATTAAACAGTACCATCATTGTAATATTAAAGTCAAAACTATAAAAATTGGGTAAGAAAACTGATTCAAATTCTACTTTCATATGGAAATGAAAATTCTAATTCTGAAATGTTGAGGAATGTTTGGTAAGGATATGAAAATCAATAAGGAAAAATGTATTTGGACATGATATTGTATATACTATACTGTCTCTGAATTTTTAAGTAAAAGCGGGTTGCATGAGGAAGCAACGACCTTACTCATTTCAACTAGATTGACACCAACAACCACGAGAACTAAAAATAAATTAAATATAAATAATAAACTTCAGATGAAAATGGAAAAAAGAAGAAAATAAAAGACACATTATACTTACTAGAACCCACTTGGACAGACGAGCGGCAAACCATAAAATTCAAATTCAAAATTTGGTAATTAATTTGTATAATTAGATTATTTTCATTGATCTATATGGCATCAACAGTTCTCCTCCTATAGTTGAACTTGTATTTTGGTTTATTACACATTGAGTGATCTATGTGGGAGATCCTAGGAACACCCAATTTTCCCTGTAAAGAACTTCCAAATCCACTAGAGATCGTAATTAATTCGTATAAAAGATTATTTCCATGTCTTGTTTGCATACTATCAAAATTAGTCATAAAAAAGCTCAATTCAAATATGACTTAGGAAAATTTCTTATCGGGTTCATATATTGTCTAGAGTCCATTTGTGTATAATTATATATGGCTCATACCTCAAATCCAAACTACATATTTTAGACTTCCGTGAATGAATTAGACGAAAATTAATACCATGGTTTGTAAGAATATGTTAACATACTTGAATCCAAACTACATATTCTCTTTGTTTAGCTAACTATTCAAAATAAATGAATGAACAGCTAAACAATTTATTTCAAGCAAGATATTCAAATTATTACCATAGTTTTTCTTTAAAAAAACACATGGAAAATGCATCAAGTATCACCAAACATTCTCTTGAAAAAAAATTAAAAATATCACCAAAACATAGGATCCTAGAAACAAGAGGATGGACAAAACTCCAACTCCTAAAATTAGACACAGAAATTCACAAAAAAATAAAAGGAATAAGTTAAAAAAATAGCCTTAATTGCAACTGTACATTTTCAAGGAAAATCATAAGAAGATGATTACTTGAAAATAGGGCACTTTATAATTCTGAACAACATTTAAAAAGAGAATCTAACTGATCAATGTATATCATATACATATATGATCTCGCAGAAATGATATAACACAATTTTATGTTCTAATTACTGAAGAAGCGAAAACTAATAAACTTAATCTCTTTCAAAAAAATAAATAATAAACTTAGTCAATATATATCATATATATCTTAGCTAGTTATAACATGGTGAGATCATAGTTGCAATTTGCAAAGATGAAAAGTACTGTAATCAATTGATTAACTATCGGATTAAATACATAATATATGAATAAAAACTAAAAATTAACCCAAATCCTAGGAAACAAATTTGAAATTGATTATGAATTATATAAGTGGTATACCAATGATAATATCTACACCAAAAACAAAATAATTATTTTTATTTTCAGCAACTTCTGCATCTTCTTTTAGAACGTTTAGAAGATTCATGAATTTGATCAAAGCTTGATTGAAAAAAAGAATCTACCTCATCTCTATTGGAATCTTCAAAGAAGTCAGTGTCTGAAAATTTCCTTTTATGGAAGATCAACGGTTCTAATTGCACTGATTTCTTTGTTGGTGTTGGAGGGCAGCTTTTAACGGCTGTGATTTTGTGATCAGCTGAAGTTGGAGTTTTGCACTCTTTTTGATCGTCTGATGAACCTACCAACACTTCTTCTTGGTTTTCTTCTTCTTGGTTTTCTTCATTAAAATCATCAATTTTTTCTTCTTGAGTTTTGTTTTGATGATGATCTTTAGACATGGAAATTTTTGAAACTTGCTGGGGAAGAAGAAGATTTGGTGAAAGATATCTAGAGAGAGAAAGTGGGGGGAGAGAGAGAGATTTGACAATTTGTTTCTTTTTCTTGTTTATCTTCTTATCTTATGGAAATTAGGTTTATTACAGTTGCATATTATATTATTTTAATTCCTTTTTAACTTAGTTTATAGTTACCATGAATAAGACCAGGTAATTCATAAATGCTTCACACGTATGTATATTAATGCAACAATAAATAAAATCGTTTGGGATTGAATTGATGTTTTGTAACATATTAAACATTTTAAACTAGAAATTCAAGCTGGTAGTTAATTTTGATAGTACATATTATACTCTCTAATAGTCAAGTGTATATATTCAATTTCATAAAATAAATAAGAAGAGCACATATATATTCAAAATTAAAATTTCAGTTTTAATTTGGATTTAATGATAAACCTTGTCTCAAAATAACAATGGGATTTTATTTTATCTGAATTAGATATCCCAATATTTACTGTTTGGAGGAAATAAAAACTACAAAAATATATAATTAAATGAAGGGTAAAGATAAAGAGGATATAAATAGTTTTCTTTTTTGTTTTGTTTTCATCCGGTTTACAAACTCACGCTAGGCCGACTAATCCAAATTCGGGGCGGGTCCATGAATATAAATGGTTCTTTATGTTGGTAGTCGGTCACCTTCTTCTAGGCATCAAACACCTTCTATATGGCATTTAGTCCTAATAACACTCCAAAGATCAAGTCGTAAATTTTTAAAAAGAAAAGAAAATACATAAAAGTAGAGAGATATTATAATTTATGAATATTTATTGTATTAAGTCATCATAATCGAACGTTATAATCGCTCACTGCCAAAGAGTGTTGAGGAGATGAGTGTTGTGATGGACAATGATCTCAGTCACTACATGACTCGCTGGTGCTAGAGAGGGGCTAAGACAAACTGAGCCTATTAGGCTTGAGCCATTCGTAATCCTCATCTAAGGTTATAAAAAGTTACCTTTTCTGGATTTTTTAGTCCTTACCCGAACATAAAGTAAATTTTAGGATACTAAAGCCATGTTCGTTATGTTTTACTAGTAGTTTATTGCAATTCAATTCAGTTCAGTTCAATTTAATATTCTCTGCACTTTTATTCAATTCAATACGTACAATTCACTTCTGTAAATGTCTAAATTAGTCTACATAAAAATAGTATAGTTAATTTCTATAGGAACATTTGTGTTGACTTATATTTGATGTACTTATGTGTGTATCTTAGTAATAGTAAGAAAGATTTTTCCTGTAAATTATATATTTGTACTTTGCAAATGAAAATAGAGAAAAATTTACTATGTCAATTCAATTTATTCACAATAAACATGATGTACGCTAATGCATATGATATATCAATATCTCATAATTAGTCTGATATCAAATACTGTAACCTTAGGATTTACATGCATTAAACTTTTTATAATTAGCTATTAAACAGTGACGGGTGAATGGTTAATTAATGCTTGGTGTTTTTGTTCAACAACTAAAATGAAAAAAAAAAGAAGATAATGAAGTTAACTATTCCTAAATTAATAAAACCCAACAAAACAATACAAAAAGTTGATAATTAATTATTATGTTTATGGTATGAAACCCATGTGCTTTTGTTTTTGATAAGATAAGCACACAAAATCTACGTACCAAAATGCAATATAAACTATTGTTAAGGATTTAGTATTATTTTATTATGAATTATTATTATTGTTTAGTAATAATATATAGCTACGTACAAATAAATTAAGTGTGTGTAACCAAAAAAATAAATTTAGTGTGGTTGGTGGAGGGTTTTTTTTTTGAAAAATGGAAAAAATTGGAAAGAGGAAGCATAATGTGGAAAGAGTGTTTTAACTAAATTCGTATCTTTAACACAGCTAACAAATTTTGGGTTGAAATATTATTGAAAGAACGAACATATGAAAGAAAAAAGGAAAAAACAAACAAACAAAAAATATGTGAACTGTTCTGTAATAGAAAAGGTCATCTCAAATAAATGAATATCAAAAGTATAGTGGCGAATTCCACTACTTATTTGAAAAGCTTTGAACTTTACAAACCATGTTACTTTCGTGACAAATATAAAAAGATATCATTTTTCACATTTTCCATGGAGCTCAAACAAGCTAGCCATTTGTGTAATAGAATCCAAGGAACAAGTTTAGAACTCGTTTTCACCAAATGCATGACATGGAAAAATATCACATTCCACCCAAAAAGAATGTCAACCACAATCCTTAAGCAACTGAAATCGCATAAATAACATTCTTAGCTCAATAACAAAAGCTATTTGAGTTTAAATAGGGGTAGCAACATAGTCCCTCAAGAAACCCTTTGAGGTTCGGAAAATATTGTTAATATCCACAATTGTCGGTAAAGCCGAAGATAGATCCATCCATGTTGAGTTTTATCATATGCTCATAATGACGGGCGCCATGTAATGGTGATTATTCTTGAGGCAACAATCATACGACCTTCTATATATAATAAATGGAGAATCTAATGCTCGACAAAACAATTAGACACGAGGCCTTTTCAACAATAAATTGCAAAGTTATTTTTTGAAATAACAAAATGATGAGCATACACATTTTGTACATATTTGGAACAAACGCCTCAAATCATGTAAAATAATTATAAAAATATTTTTATTATGTCAAAAAATTTAACGCAACGTTGCACTATAAATGATTACGGCTAAGTAAAATTTGTCTAAGGATAAATTTTGAGTTAGTGTAACTAAAATGTAGGTGTTATTTGTAAATTTTAGAATATTTGAATGTAGGGATAGAAGGAAGAATAAAATAAAAAAGGAAATAGGAAGAAGAATCTAACATAGAGCCGTATAAAGATACAGCATGTTTCCAATCAATTTTATTGTATTTATTGTATGTATCAATTAAGCTGTCCCATCTAAATTTGTCTGTATTTGTATTTCTACATAGGATTCCTTTTTCATTTTCCACCATTATTTCTTTCTTTTATATTTCTATACATCAATCCCTCTCTCCATATCAACATTAATTTTTGGCCCAATAACATTTCTTCCACATCGTTTTTAGGTAAATAGGTGGTAATTAAAAATTGTTGGAAAAGATTTATGTAATGATATTTTACATTTTTTTTTTTTTTTTTTTTTGATGATATGATATTTTACATTTCAATTTTGAGTATAATGTGGAAAAAAGTAAAATGGTAATTTGAATAATGTTATTATCTAAATATGCTGTATGTAAGGAGATCTTTTCAATAGGAGTACTAGAGATGAATGAGCACTAAAGCTTAAAGTACTCTACTTGAAATAAAAAGAAAATTTAAGATTTATTTCACATTCCACATGAAATAAAATGAAAAAGATTTTACTTAGCTTATATGTAAGAATAATTTATATGCCGATTAGAAAAATTTGGTAAATTCAAGAAATGAAACTTATAGCTAAATACTATTTTCGAGAATAGTGCTCATTTTGTTAAAATCACATCATATGGTTACATAAATTTTTAAATTAAAAATTCTCAAAGTTCGACCTCATAAAACTAATCGTTAATGATCACAAAATAGATGTTTTCAAGAATTAAAATGGTTTAGTATTGCATTAAATTATAAAATGACGATTTTGATGTTTCAAATTAAAACGTCATTTTGAAACTTTATCTCACTAAACGCCACTTTCTCTTTATTCACAAAACAACACATATATTCTTAAAACTTTAAAAGGAAAAAATTAAAGTTATTCAAAATAACATTAAATTCTAGAATCGTCAATTTGTGAATTCCTTAGCGGTACTACTCGTTGGTGATGAGAAGAATTTGTGTTGCCTTCAACCGTAACAAATTTACATAATAATAGAGATTAATATAAAAAGATTTATCTGTTATTAATTAGTATGAGTTTTAACTTTTGTATTTATGTATTTTATAATTATTAATGAAACCAAAGAACAGTAGACAAGAGGTGTCTGCCATTCCCTTCTTTTTGTTCCTTTTTGCCATTTGTACTATTTATTTATACCAAATGAATCCCCCCTAAAAATAGGCCGTGTTGACCTCAGCAATTCTAAAGGAATATGGTACTACTTCTATTGTAATAATATGATTATATCATCTCTAAATGCATCTAATTCTAATGTCCCATATGGTATCTTCATGTATCTTCGACGATCTTTTTGTCCATTTTAAAAATGTTGAAAGAAAAAAGAACTTGCAAATACTTTGGAGAGGTTGTAATATCAGTCATCCCGCTATTTATTATAATCGTTAGTAACGAATTGGTCCGGAACGAGTGATAGTGATGCATGGGAAGTATGAGGCATAAATGAATTTGGTTTTACAGTGGAAATAACACTCATTAGCGAGATGTGTTTATTGAGATTAACTAGATAGAAAGTAATTTCATAAATTGTTAATGAATTACAGGGAAAAGATCAACCTATATACAAGGAGGGAAAAGAAAAAACGGTTAGAAGTTTGACTGAAGTTAGTTGACTGTTATTGACCGAAGCTGTTAGCAGTCAATAACAGCTGCAACTTCTCCAACTTCTTTTTCCTGCCAAAACACATTCTTGCTGACTCAGCATTAATGATCCAAAATAACCATTTTGATCCTATTGCTTTGTAGATTATGCAGACGTCTTGGCTTCAATACGCCCCCCACAGGATGAATAATTTCACCATCCCAATAATTTCGAAAAAGAAAAAACGGTTAGAAGTTTGACTGAAGTTAGTTGACTGTTATTGACCGAAGCTGTTAGCAGTCAATAACAGCTGCAACTTCTCCAACTTCTTTTTCCTGCCAAAACACATTCTTGCTGACTCAGCATTAATGATCCAAAATAACCATTTTGATCCTATTGCTTTGTAGATTATGCAGACGTCTTGGCTTCAATACGCCCCCCACAGGATGAATAATTTCACCATCCCAATAATTTCACCATCCCATTTGCTGGATTGAGGGTAACATAGCATCATGGCTAAGTGGTTTTGTGAATATATCTGCTAACTGTTTTTCTGAGTAAACATGAGCAGTTTTGATGAAGCCTTCACTTATGTAATCTCGAATGACATGACAATCAATTTCAACATGCTTAATCTTGTCGTGGAACACATGATTCTTAGCGATAGCAATTGCTGCAGTGTTATTATAGTGGAGAGAAATTGGCTTTTCATACTCAATCTAGAACAAATAGCTTATCCATTTCAGGTCACAGATGGTTTGTGACATGCTTCTATACTCTGACTCTGCTGAGGATCTACTAGCAACCCCTTGTTTCTTTATTTTCCAGGAAACTTAGGTCAATTGATCGTGATCTTGGATGCTGAAAACGATTTCTTCTTCTTGCCATAGCTCTGATGCCATATTGAAATTAAGAAGATAGAAAGTAATTTCATAAACTGTTAATGAATTACAAGGAAAAGATCAACCTATATACAAGAAGGAAAAAAGAAAAACGGTTAGAGGTTTGACTGAAGTTAGTTGACTGTTAGTTGACTGTTATTGACCGAAGCTGTTAGCAGTCAATAACAGCTGCAACTTCTCCAACTTCTTTTTCCCACCAGAACACATTCTTGCTGACCCATCATTAATGATCCAAATAATCATTTTGATCCTATTGCTAATCCAATGTTGATAATGGACAAAGTGGTGGTACTTTGTAAAAAAACAAAGTGACCATAGAAAAATTCTTGTTTATTTAAAATTTGGGCGCTTAACTAAGAACTCTAACCACTAAAATTCTATTTTACAAAAGTTCAAGACAGTACTGTGGCCTGTGTTTATGAACCTTTATCAATGCTCAAGTCCAACCTTTTATGGGCTGGACATAGACATTCATATAAGAAACATATATCCTAAATAACCAAATTTTCCCAAATCATATCAATAGTATATAACGATTTATTTTGATTTCATATTATCAGTTTGCTAATATGTTTTTGTTAAAAAATCTCTTTATTGAGTGTTGTTGAATTTGCATTTTTACTATTCATAACTAAATTTGAATTAAACTGATTTTTTTAATATTAATATATTATTTGGAAGGAATGTTGAGAGCTTAGTAATTAGCCCACGAGTCGATCCAAAACATCATCAAGCCGGTATGCTGGGTTTATACAAGAAAACTACTTGTCAAGCATGGTTAGGTCCATAAGTATGTTTAGTCTGGTTAGTTTTATACAGGCTTCCCATACTTACGGCTTCGCTAATTGTGCTTAAAAAGCCTAAAACAAAAACAGAACTTACAATTGGAAATGACATATAACTTCATTCGGGTTTGAATCTTATCGAGAACGAAAAGTAAGATTATCGATCTATTAATTAGTTATTTGGTTATTTCTATGATTCTAAATATAATTTCACATTAATCCATTTAAATTTTACAATAGGAGTTTCAACCATATTGTAAATGCATCAAATATTAATAATTCCTTTAAATTTTATCTAATAAATGTCAAAATGTAAAGCTCAAATAACGATTATTTCTCCTGGGCTGAGATTGAGCCCAAAACGTTTTCCATAGGCCTTTCTGCTGGATCTTACATGACCCTTTAGAGAAACATGTATCAAAATTTCTTGCAAAGCCTAGAAAATATTTGGCCTCTCACTTCTAAAATTGACTTACATATTTATAAAAAAAAATAAAAAAAATTTGACTTACATAACAATATAAATTTTGCTTCATCCCATAAAAAAATTTAAAATACCATTTACCATTATTATTAGTATTCGAATTTCACTTTCGTTCGGTTGGGTATCATTCAGTTCAGTTTGATTCAGTAAAAAAAAACAAGTTCTTACTGCTTAAACATTGAGTTAGTATCGTGTCAAGCTACATTCTTGGCACACTTAATCGTATGAACTAAATTTTTAAATGAAGACACGTGATAGAAACACGATCTAATTTATTAATTAAGTAACCTAATACGACATGTTTGTGCATGATTGATCTATTACATGGCGCAATAGGGGAGTTTTTGCTCTCTTTCTTCACACCTGTTTCATTCTTTGTACAACTGGATTCAATTGTTTTCTTCAACGAGAAAAGAACAATATCTCTTGCTAATTATTGATTTTATTTACATAGCTCACATTAACATGTAAGATATGAACACAACTAATATCATTATTCTCTTTATTCAATTTTACTCATAATATTGTTCTATTTAATAAATTATTAACAAATTAGCAAATAAAATTAATTGTTTTTCTTGTATTTCATATAAAATTACAGGTGAGTTACTTTTGTAATTTAAACTGTCAAAATTCCATTATTTCATACAAAAAGCCGCTAATACAAAAGCATTTAAAAAAATAACGTTTTCGACCCAAAGAAAGAAAAACGCTGAGCTGTTTGTTGTTTCATTGCATGTTCAAAACGTTAATAAATATCATTTCTTTTTTCTTTTCTATAATCTTTGTTTCTATAACCTAATTAGCCCAATAATTTTCTCCCCATGTGATATCTTGTGAGAAATGAGCTGGATATTCAAAGTGCTTAAGGAAGCTTAATCATGACTTTTTTCACAAATATTAATTTAATTATCCAATTTTTCTTGTAGTTAAGTTGTTGCCATTTTTCATTTCCTTATAAGTCTCTTGCACAATTTATAACGCATAACATAATTATCTCATTTTAATTCTATTACTTATAGTTAAGTCTGGTTAACAATGGGTAAAATAAGATAAATCCTCGTTCATAACCGATTTAGAAACATAGTCTGTTAGTGACTAAATCTGCACGATCAGGTGTGGGGATTGAGTGAGACAATGATGTCTCGTATCGAAAGTTTAATGAGGGACATCTGTAAGGAGTCATGAAAATAGAGACGGTTGCTAGGACCCAAAAGGTGCCCTTTGAGGAATGCCTTTTCTTCTTCTTGATTTTGAGTTATTATGAGAAGTTGAAGGATGAGGAATAGTTTTGTACATTTCTTCTTCTTGATGATCTTCCTTTGATGCTAATCTTGATGCTATTATAATTCTTTGATCCTTTCTTGAATCCTCCTCCATTTCTTCATGGTCCTTCTTTGTGCTCAAGTTAAAGTTTCCTTCACCATTTTTCTTTACTCCTACAACCTGAATTATATGCCAAGATAACATCTTTTTCTTTATTACACCTTCACTCCATCCTTATCAAGAAAATGAGTGCTAGCTACAACAATATCACATCAATTTCAATTAACTTCAAAAGATACTAGATGGAGATGTATTGTAAGTCTCGTATTTACTAATGACTTCTAATCTTTCATATGATCTAATGTGAATAATTCATATATACACTTCTCTCACGTCAAAACAATAAATATTCATAAGTGATCCGATATTTAAATTAGATGTCTTTAGTATTATATAGATAAACAACCCAACCTAACCAAACAGGGCTCGGAAAAATGGATTGAAGGGTTAAATCGCCTCACGTTGACTTATGTAGCTAAAATATAGGTATTTAGTTAATATATACACCATTAGCTCTTTTCCCTTTCATCAGTCCTAACTTACTTTAAAAGTATTTAAAATGAGCGGATCACTCCTACTATTTATAAATGACTCCGTTACATTCAAATCTAATTAATGCCTTATACTTAAAAAAATATGTATGATCTTACTTTGCCATAAACTCGCACACGGTGAAACCCTTTTGAACTTAAAACGTATATAGATATGTTTTGCATAAAAAAGTGTATATAAATGCATAATTGTTTTATATCATTCTCAACTTTAATAATTAAGATACATTATTCATCTAATAGACTCTCACATAAAAGAAAAGAAAAACTAATATTCAATACTATTTATAAAATTTTAGCTATCAACTTAAACTTATCCAACAAAATATTAAAATACTAAAACTTAACAAGGCAACATTAATTTTAAAATATTAAAAATCCAAAAATGAATCCAAGTTCGTAGAGTTTAATAAAAAAAATAAAGAAAAGGAGAAAAAATATTTTTTTTTAAAAAAAAGAAAGTAAAAGAAGAATTGACTAACCTTGCAACCAAGAGAACAGAAACGAAAAGAATCCAAAAGACTTCTTCCACAAATTTCACACAAATGAGAATTATTTAGTCCTTTATTTGCTACTGCTGCAGTTGCTGATGAACTTGTCTTTGGTTGTGGCCTTTCATTTAAAAACAATACTCTTGCACTGTTTATTACATATGTTTGAACTCCACTTATGTCCAACACATTCTGAATCTCCGTAACTCTTACTACGTCATGGTACGATGATCTTCTGATCTGCAATTCCCAAATTTTCAATTTCATCAATCCTAATTTAATCAATCATCACAAGAAAAATGGTAATTAGCAACCAAAATGAAAATCAGTTGCAATGTTGCAACTGATTTGGTTGCAAAACATAGTGTTTGGTTGCAAAGATGTGTCATTTTACAATGCCTACTTACTTGAATCACATTATGATCTTCGTGTCTTGAAGATCTACAATAGAAGCAAAATGCGGCGTTTTTGCAGTCCAAACAATACATATTACATTCGCTCCGAGGAGAATCTTGATGTCTTGAACAAATGGAGAAAAATGGTGTTGAGAGTAAAGATTCTAGCCATGGTGGAATCTTCATTTGTTGATGATCCTGTTTGGCAGCCAAGAAAATTTCAAAATTATGTGATTAGCAAAAGAGAAAATTAGATTCAAAATGGGGTGTGAAATTGAGGATTATAATGTTACCATGATTGAGATTTTCTTGCATCAATGGAGGAGAAGAAGGAGAAAGTTAAAACATAAGATTTATCAAAGAAATGAAACAAGGAAGACAAAGAGGAGAATATAAACAAAGAAAAAAAATGTGATGAAAAAAGATTAATATATAACGGTATGTAACGGTTGAGATCATGAGATGGTAGGTTAGAGTGGAATTTGAATCGTTGGATTAAAAAATTAATTTAATTGGAAAAAAATTGGGGAAGAAAAATGAAAGTTGAGGGGCTGTTTTGATATTTACGCTAATGTTATGGGGGACTTGTTTGAAATCTTATTTGTAAGATGACATAAAGGACGGCAAAATACAAAGGTTACTTTTATGGGTGGGTTAGTTAATTACTTAGAAGTCTTTAATTTCTTATTAATTTTGATAATTAATCACATGCTTTAGTATTAATTATAACATTAGTTTAATTTTTCTTGGAAGTTCAATTAAATTATAAATATCGAATATAGGTTTTGGTTCCAATATTTCGAAGTATTTAGTGTTCGTTTGGATTTTTTTTTAATGTGTGATACATAACATTTTATTTTTTTTGAAAGGCATGATACTCTTTCAAAAGCGAAAATAGTATTACGAATAACAAATACAGAGAAAAAGGTTATTGATATCAAACAAGTAATCGTAATAACATGCTCATATACAATCCTCTATTTAAATAAGAAGTTTTAGAGAGGAAATTGGAATATTTAGTGTTTAATTCGTTTTCTTTTTCTTTTTGCATCTCAATTTCATTATTCTCTCCCAAACAATTTCTTTTAAAAAAAAAGTATGTGTATTTGGTTAAAATTTGAAAATAAGGATTTTTTTTATAATGATTTGGAAGGAAAATCAGGTAGCATTAAATAACTTAACGTAATAGTTGAATTAATTAAACTGACCCACACATATACTTCTATATTTATAATAAATGTTTACCAGCGAGATTTTGATGTTTAAATTGGCAGATTTACTGAAAACTTAAATGTAACATTATATTTATGAAAATGTACCTTATAGCGTTGATCGGATATATAAGTACAAGTTGTCGGAAGAAGATCCATTGTCCTTATCTTTCTATTTATTTACTCGTTTTTCATTCAATTATGGCATGCGACAAACTTATGTTACTTTTAACTAAAATTAACTTATTTTGTTTAAGTAGGATTAATGTGACACAAACTGAAGAGATATCGAATAAGAGAAATAGGGACAACGGATTTTCTTCTCGAATAGTCCTTCTCAAAATAGGATTTTAAAATACTTAAAAAATAAGTAAACTAAAATTTGCTTTTGTATATACAATATGTGATATAGATTCCTACTTGAGGAGCACTTTTAAACTCATAAACTCATTTATACAAATTACAATATTTTTCATGATCTAATGACATCTTATGATTCACTTTAAGATTTGTTATTTAAAAATTAAATGATAAGCAAATAAACTAATTAAGACAAAAAAATAATTCCTGCCACATGATATGGGTAAGCATAAAAAAATAACAAAAATGTGGAAAAATATGATTGCTTCTATTATTATATGTAATTCAGATTTCCTATAAGAAGTAATAAAGAAAAATATACAAAAAAATATATTTCTTGTCTAAGAAAAATTTTAAGGGTGAAAGAAATATATATTGAAAGGTGGAGAGAGAATTTACACAAAATTAAAATGTAAAATAATGACTATATATGGCAAAAAATGCACATTGGCATCCATTCAAAATGACATACCATAATAGAGAAGATCACAAGTATAGTGTGGCATAAAGTTGAAGTCAAATTTCATTTTTCTTTCTAAATTATATAAAAAAAATTGTAAAATTGTATGCCGTATTGAAGAGAGAATCAAAACATTCCAACTACGTTGACTTGATTAAAAGATGTTGTGATACCATCTATTTGCCGATTTTGATAAAATTGTTTTTTTCTAATTTCTAACTTACCTGTCTACGATACAAATTCTATTGAGGTTAATGGCGTTTGAAAAAAATGAATTTTAAATTAGACGCTTTACACTTTTCAACAATAATTGATTGAGTTTGTTTTTTTTTAATTTTATCCTCGCATGTTAAAATGAAAGAAATTTACCTAGAAATTTTCAAGTGCTCTTCCAGAAATGCGATATTATAATATTTAAGGGCAAATTAATAGATTGCTTCCTATCGTATTTAATAATTCGTGATGTACGTTCAAAAGAACGATAATAAAAGAAAGCGCACGAGAAAACATCATCAAATTTTTAATCAACTTTACGGTGAGATAATAATTTTCTATAAACTTCCTCGATGCTGTTACCAAAAAATATTCCTCCATGCAATATTGTATTCTTTGATAAGCATCCTTTCATGTATGCATAAGAAGTTCAGCATTCATGTATTCTTAAAAAAGTATATGGTTTTAAACCAATGCCGTTTGGTATAATTAATTAAACCCTTAAATTCAACGTGAAATGTCGTAGAAGAACATCATAATTACATTTTTAACAACGTCAAAACCAGATAAAATCGTTGGAGAGTCGATGGACGAAAAATGTAATGATAATGTGGAAGAAGTTATGAACTACTAATGTAAAATTAGTCAGTAAATTTCTTTTTTAACTTTTTTTCTTTTGGGTCCTATATTAGCATTATAGAAAACGTTCAGAAACTAATATATGGCAAGTTGTAAGGTTCATGCATTTGCTTTCCTTGGCCAACTCATTATGCCAAATTTAAACTCTTATGCTACAATTTTTATTAGGAAACTGCTAGCTTTCTTCAGTTTCTTTGCTTATGTTTGAAATTTGAATCCTCTCTAAGGAGTTTCAATTTTAAAAGGCTAGAAATGTAAGCTTATTATTATTATCTGAAAGGAACAAATTTAAGCTCAACATATATAAAATAAAATTGTACAATAAATAGGTCTAGCATATTATTGATTGAACAATTTGAGACACTATGAAAAGATAGATTTTATTTATAAAAGGTTTCATTTTCTATTAATTTGATTCCCGTATGAATCACCTAAGACTCAAATATAACCATTTGGTCGTTAAGAAGAACAAATTTAACATCATGATTTGGTTCTATATATGGATACTTGCGGAGTTTCGATAGATAAATATAGATCAAATTACCGAGAAATGCTTCTATTTGATCTACTGTCAATAGGATCACGTAAATATTAAATATTGCACGGTTTTATGTTGAGTCTAAATCTCTACTTTCCAGATTGATAAGAGCTGATTCTATACGTTATTACTTGTATCTGTTGAGCAGGAAACTTTAGCTTAATTTTCCATGTTCCACCTTATCAATGACACAGTGTCCAGTGTTTTGGTTTCATTTAAATGTTGTTTTATAAAAAAAATATGTTGCTTGAGTGATGACCTGGAATGAAATCTAGTCTGAATTTGATACATGTACAGAATATGAGATGCTAACATTGCACGAATGCACGATTTATACGTGGAATCCAAAGCCGTTCTCCCTTAATAACTATCTGTACCTATTCCAAATATTAAGTCAAAAATAGTCCAATTTCTGTATTACTATGGAAAGGTTCACATCTCTAGAATTATGATATCTAATCTGATCTTCCCATTACAATATTTAGCTATCAAGTGACTAGTTAGAAGACATGTAAGGTACATCAAATATGATAGCAAAATAAGCATATTGATTTGCAAATGAAACATACTAATCCGGAAGGCCTTCTTCGGAATAAATTTATAACATGACTAGCTCAATCTTCATCATCTGAGCTCCCTTCATCAGTACTATAGTCACTACTATCATCATCCTGATCAGGGATATCAAGCTGTACGTGTCGAACCTGTATTGTCTCTGGTGGTTTATGCAGAGCAGCAGCAGTCTGCAATTGTTGCTCTGCCATCCTATGAACAGGAAGGGATTCCAATGGAGTGAATTGGTCCTCAAGCTTCTGCACCAAATGCGGCAGTGGCAAATCTATTGGCAACTCCACTGGCATCCCTTTTTTCCAGCCAGGAGGAGGGAGCAAGACAGGAGGTAGCAGGGCTTCTGTGGGCTTCGGCGGCGGTGGAGGCTCAATGATTGGCTCGATCATCTTCTCTTTAGTTTCATCCCGTTTAGGCAAGCCCACATCAAGATCTACAAATGCATACAACTGAGAAGCTCGCATTTGCTCGTCTTGCGGAGCAGGTGGGAACGCCCCACGAAGTGGGGCTTGTCCAGCACCAAATTCAGGAGGTGCAAAAGTCGTATAGCTTATCCGGTGAGCATAAGATAAAATATCAGACAAGTTGAGCTGAGAGGCGACTGTCGTATTGCTGACATCATCATCATCAACATCCTCGTTATCCTCATGAACATCACCTGAAGGTTTCAACTTCACCCTTTTGGGTCGGCGATAGTCAGAGTAATCATCTACTAGAATATCAAGAACTCTTTCAGCATCTTTTAGTTTATTGGCAAAGTTGAGGAGTGCGGAATCTTTAGCTTTAATATCTCGGGCGAGTCTCTGTTTGGCATCTTGAAGGTCGAGGATTTCCTGCAGCTCAGCCACAGCTTCAAAGAGTTGGGTCTGAAGAGAAGTGAAAAGGGAAAGGATTTCTTTAGTGGAAGAAGGATTTGATTCGAGCGGAGGGGGAGCCATTGACTGAGCTTGGGATGAAAGAAATGTCGGTAGAGATCCCCGAAAGGCCGAGAGCCAAATGGGCCGGTTGGAAGAGACTTCAAACAACTTGGAGGCTAAAGAGGCCATCTGAAGAAGAAGAGATTGGGCTCGTCGGAGAGGAGGGAGAAGTGAGAGGAGTGCGGAGGATGTTGCAGTAGTACCAGTGGCAGTGGCGGTGGCGGATGAATTTGAGGGATTCGGTTGCGGCTGTTGGTGGTGAGAGGATGATGAAGAGGGAAATTTGGGAGGAGTAGGGTTTTGAAGTGAAGGTGAATTCGGGTTTGTTAGCCCTAGCCTCGCCGGAGACTGCACTATTTGGTGTTGAAGCATTTTGATCTATCAAGTTCCTCTCTTCGTCTTCCTGTCACAAATTCGAAATTCTGTTAATTACTACCAAGGAATGAGAATCTTGCACCTAACATAATAACAGAACAAATACAAATCAAGGATATTCTGGCCATACAAAACAAATATACTTGAAGCCATGAAGAGACAATATCAATTACAAACACAAAACACGCCACATCGGATACATAAATAACACAAAATGAAAGCTGTGATTAACAGAATAATGCGTGAACAACCATATACACACAGATTGGAAGAACTTGCAGAATCATATACAGATTGATCATCTTGTACTCACCGCCGTGCCAGTTTAACCACTACATCAACCAGAGTAAACCTAAATATTTCATACAAACACTGATACATACACCATGACTACATCCAGTTAGCCTAATAAACTTACATATTTCATAAGAACACTACAAAAACCTAATTGAAGTTCACATTCAAACATAACTGAATCAAACAAATAATCCATCACTTGCAGATGATATGAATGTCTCTAAATTTGGTCTATCATCAACAACTACAATTCCCCCAACTGAAACACCACTGTTTTAAATGATGGACGCCTTGACCAGTGGCGAATCCAGGATTGGACTGTCGGAAGGGGCCAGTTTTACACCAAGGCATATGAAATACGATTTTTCAACAAAAATTGCAGATTTCTGACAAAATTTCTAGATTTTCGATGAAATTTTTACAAATTTTCAACAAAACTTGACATATATTGACACTATATACAAATTTGGGACGTATTTAATGTTAGAAATCTTTGTTTACTAGAAAAAATTTCAAGCCGGGGGCAGAACAACTCATTGTAGGGGGTGGTTTCAACGAATGGGGGAAGTGAAACCATCACTGGTAGGGGTGGTTCCGGGAGCCGGGGGGGTAGCTATGCCTCTGCCGCTTAGGTCCTGCCTAGGCGCTCAAAATGGAAACCCCGATAGGACCAATCAGACCTCCTGGGTGCTCAAAATCCGACTAGGCACTGAAGGTCCTCAGCCGCCCTATTAGGGCCTAACGCTTTTTAATACAATGAACACTATTAACACATAGCAAGCTAAACCAAGGGCTGGATTTGCCAAGAAGCCACTAGCGTGCCATTCTATGCTACACATACACTTCTCCTTATCCGTAACCGTACTCGTATCTATGTCGGACACCATTTTTAGGCTATTTTATGAAGGTTACGTCTTAGAAATAAAGTTTCCGGTGTCCGTGCAACATAGGTGGCATTGATTGGAAGCAAATAGACTAAATTGAAACATCAATGGACACAATTGTGCAAATTTAGCAGAAAAAATACATTTGAATTTTTAAATTGATACTCAAATTTGAAAAATCGATATAGGGTTACTAATTTCCAGCTCAGTTACATGGAAGTTGAAGGAGCCTCAATCAAAAATTGGGGGAAAGATAGAGAGGTATAGCAGAGACTTACGGTTAAGAGTCACTAGATCGACGGCGACGGAGACGGCGACGGTGATGAGATCGCCGGTCAGCTGCGATGCAGAGGTGAGGAGTGGGACGAGATTGTTCCCTCCTTTTCTAAAATGGTTATTAGTTTATTTTGCTCATAACAAATTTTTAAGGGTTAATACCTATATAGTTCCATGGACTTGTTCCCAAACTTCAGTTATACCTAAATATTTAAAATTTATAAATAACTTCGTATATTTGTCACAATTTAATAAAAATTTCTCTAATTTTAAAAATGATGTCAAATTCTATATGTTGCATAATATAGGAGCAAGTTTATGATAAGGGAGGTTCGAAATTTTGTAAACAATATTGTCAATCATTTTTACGTTTCGATATAGTCAACTTTTGTGTTAAAAAATTAGTGAAAATAATTGACAAGTACAAGAGGTCATTTGTAACTGTTGAAAATAATAAAGGTTTATTTCTAATAGTTGCACAAAAATAAGAGATTACTTGTTATGTTTGAAAAATTTTAAGCCATTATTTGTAATGTCCTTGAGTTACGCATAATTGAATGTAGCCGACAAAAATTACAAAATGTAAAAGTTAAATTGAGAACTGTTGAAAAGGTCACAACTTAAACATGTTCTTATACCTTTGATAATAATAGCAATAACAACCATTTACTGTGGAGACTCGATTTATTATAGGTTAGGTAGCGTGTATAACGAATATACATCTATCAGATTTACCGTTCAACAAATAACAAATATCTACAATTTCACAAACAGAGATTGAAACCTTCTCTAGAAGATGAGGTATAAATAGCATTTCCTATATTAGGAAAAGGAACGCCCCATATCAGATATCTACCATGATATTCACCTGTCCCGTGACAAAATAGTTCAGTCACGATTAGATAAGAATCTTGAGGTCGAGA
The DNA here is from genome assembly GCA_028411795.1 of Euphorbia peplus. Lineage (NCBI taxonomy): Eukaryota > Viridiplantae > Streptophyta > Magnoliopsida > Malpighiales > Euphorbiaceae > Euphorbia > Euphorbia peplus. Next base: position 29,370,526 of record CP110843.1, read on the forward strand.
GATTTATACTGTTTTACCGTAATGAAACAGTGTATGATATGTATCAAAAACACTAAATATAGAAGAGTTCTAAATCAGGTGAAGTTTGAAATAGCAACAACATTCTCTTCACATCCCTAAATTTACTGAAAATTTATCCTTACAACACCAGAGGACACAAAATTATAAACGAGTACAAGCACAATTAGCGGCCTCTACCGCGACCACGGCCACGTCCACGTCCCCGACCTCGTCCCATAGGCTTTCCTGAATTTCAGAAGCATAAAAAATGATTAGCAATCCAAAACATATTAGGCATTGGGAAAATTGATCAATGGTAATCTCATTGAGCTAATACAGAAAAGTTCAAACCGAGTCCAAAAGTGCAAAACATACCAGCAGTGGGTTTCTTCGGTTTCACCCTAGGCGTCTCTTCGACAAGCAACGTCTCAAGATTCAAGCTGTCGGGAAGAATATAATAACGGATATTGTTACCCCTCACACTGAGATGATCCATAGTTACCGGATTTTTCCCCTTCAGCGTTAGTTTGACAGTCTTTAGATGAGTATTCATACTGATATCCACACCTACAACAGAAAATCAACCAGTCAGAATCTAACGTTTCTTCATTTCATGGGGCATATATCCAGTAGTGAAAAGGTATCTACGCGAGAATTATCACTTTTGCAGCCTCAAAACCCCTTAAATCTTATAGGGGTACAAATCAAGAATGTATCATGTCAAAGCAACACAAAAGACTCATTAGTAGAAAATGTGCAAAATTAGGGAAATCGTAGTAATAAGCGCTTAGTTTAATTGTTAGGAGTTGTGAGGATCGTATCATCCAGAGCAGAATCTTGTAATAATACTGCAACCTTTAAACTATATAGGATAGCAGTAAACACGAAAAATCTGTCATGTCAATGCAACATAAGGACTCCTTAGTAATGCCAAAAAAATGCACAAAATTAGGGACATCCTAAATACGCAATTAGTTTGTTATGAGTTGTAATAATCACATCATACAGAGAAAAGCAGAATCTCGTAACAAGCAAAAGCACACCAAAAATTAGGTACCAACAATCCTGAGACTCATCATATCAAAGAATGTGGTTTTCTCATCAACCCATAGGATAAACCGTACACTTATACTACATGGAAATTCTGCCTCATTAGCGTTTCTGCTTATCATATCCATTTCAGTTTCTTTTTCATTTCCGTTCCCATTTCCTAGCAATATTTTTTTAGAAATAACATTTCCTAGTGTCCGTTTCCTTTCCAGTTTCAGTTTCTGCTTCCATGCAACATAGCAGTTAACCTATGGTTGAGTAGGACTAAAGTAAGCCAAAATATAGGATACCCTCATACACTACTTTACACACCAATAGCTTTACTTTTGCATGAACATCATATACAATCAACTCACCTAGAATATCCCACAAATAGTTTAACCGGGTTACTTGTCCAAGTGAATTACACCAGCAGCCTTAAAGAAGCTGCTTGCTTAAGGAAATTTCAAAATTCGCCTATCTTGTAATGACAAGTAAGTAAACCGTGACAACGCTTATTGATAAGTTGCATGCTTGATCTCAAAAGAAAACTAGAACGTGTGCAATTCATTGCTTTAAATCTGATGATTAAGCAGCTGAGACACTGTCTCTTACTTCCACATAACTAGAGCATGATAGAATTGACGTTGATCTCACTAGACGAAGCCAATAAGAATCAAATTTTATGAGAATGACACAATGGTAATCTTATGAAATGGCAAAACAAGGGGGAAACTGTAGACAAGGAGGCAAAAAGCTAGTACTCTATCAAGATGTGTGTCTTTTTGTGTGTGCGTTGGGAGGGGAGGGATTTAAGGGGGAAAGATCTATATTTACCATCAACACAATAGTCCCCTGAAAAGCAGCCAAGTCAATACCTATAATTTAAAAGGAGTGGTAGCGTATTCTGATTCTGAGTTCAAAAATCTAGTTATTACGAGAAGGATGTGAAGTTTGATGTGGCATATTCATCATACAAGGTAATATTCTGCAAGATATCACACATCGAGAAGTTCCAATTCATGTAACTGGATCATAAGAGACTAGTCTCAACCTTAAACACATCATTCAATGTTTTGTTTCTTAGTAAAACTCCAAATATCAAAATCATCTCACAAACTGTCTCGTTCTCAGACACATTTTATTTCACACCACCCTAGCCTCCTCCATTTTAAAGCGAACATACAACACACAGGATACTCTATATACAGAAATTGTCGACAGCACCGGATTTCGAATCCATCTCTTAGAATCACAAACACAAGGAAACATCACATAGCTTATCGCCTCATCAATACCGAGTAAAACACGGAGTGATAAATAAAATCAAGAAGCTACATTCACATTATCACATTGCCTAGAAAACAAGTTCAGTTTGACGTGCAAGGCAGTAGATCGAAGATCAACAAACAGTTAAACTAAATTTGAACAAATGTATCGTCAACAATCACCAATAACACTTGCTAGTACACTGAAATCCACCAGACACACATTTGGATCACAACACAAGGAAATGTCACATAGCTTATCGCCTTATCAATAACGAGTACAACACAATAATCTCTAATGAGCGACACACAAACTTAAGAAGCTATATTCACATTATCACATTGCCTAGAAAGCGAGTTCAGTTCGACGTGCAAGGCACTAGAACAAAAAGATCAATGAACAGTTAAACTAAATTAGAACAACGTATCGTCAACAATCGCCAATAACACTTGCTAGTACACTAAAATCCACCGGAAACACACATTAGAATCACAACACAACGAAATGTCACATCGCTTATCACCTTATCAACACTCAGTAAAACACAATAATCTCTTCGGAGAGCGCTACATAAAACTAAGAAGCCACATTCACATTATCACATTGCCTAGAAAACGAGTGCAAGGCAGTAGAACGAAAAGATCAACGAACAATTCAACTAAATATGAACAACGTATCGACAACTAACGCTAATACACACACTAAAATCCACCAGAAACACTTATTAGGGTTTAGCAAAACCCCGGAACAAAAACAGATAAACAACCAAAGAATAGCGTTTACCGGTAATAGTCCCGAGAACTATAGTCCCGTTCTTAAGCTCGATTGAGACTGTCTCGTTGTTCAACTTCATCAAGAACCTGGAAATTTTGGAAAACGTAACGGATTTTCAATCGGAAAAACGGAAAACAAATGGATACAATGAAGTATATTAGGGGAAAAGATAACGGAGAACAGACCTGACGAGCTTCATCGTGAAGGAGGTAGATGAAATCTAGGGTTTCAAGAACGGAAGAAACGTCAATGGAATTCGAAAAAATTACAATGGACAAGTAGAGCAAAAATATAACTCCATGCCGTATTCTTTTTGAAATAAAAATTGGGGAACATATAGAAGAAAGAAAGAGAGACTAGAAATTGTTGGGCTCGGCCCAAGTTTTTGTATTGTTGGGCCCAGCCCAAGAGTGTGAATTTTAAAAGGAAAAGCCCTAGTGATTGGAAGGACTAAGCGCGGATCTTGTGATGCAGGACGATTTGAAATAGTGGCGGTTTCATATGTTGTCAGGTATGGGTGCTCGGGTTTTGGAAATTTGGGTGTCTAAGTTTATTGGAAGCGATACAATAAACAGAACTCATGAGTCTCATGTCGGTTTTGCCAAAAAAAAAAAGGTCGTTTAGGGTAAAGAAATTTAGAACTGTATTGTATAGTTGGTTTTGATTGAACAAATATTTCATGATGAATGGTTGCTTATGCTTGGCTTGAGATTGCAGTTTCCTACCTTTGCCCTGCCCTTTTTGCAAAACCGATGTAAGACAGTGCATCGAGAGAAACTGTGTTTTCCACCTGTAATATGGTGCTTTGGTTAAACAAACGCATTTTGCTTAAATTTGAACTTTTTAAGTGCTCAAATGCGGGTTTTTTTTAGAAATTACTTTTTTTGTCGATAATGGGATTCAAACTCATGATCTCACACTCCTTTTTGGAATATAATAAGCACTGAGTCGTTGTTTGGTGGGTTCAATGCAGTTTTTTATACGCTTAATAAACATACCAAACAAGTATACAAAACTTATTTAAAATATACCATTTCAAACGTAGATAAAATAACTTTTGCTCTTCTGATTAAAGCTCCGTCTTTTAATGTTTTATCAACAATTTCATTTCAGTAATTTCACTTTAGTTAAGTAATTTTCAGTCATAAACATATGATCTAAGTTATATATTTATAGGTAACTAATTTGACCTAACATAGTCTATCTTTATTGTATACAACTATAATCAATCAAGGATTTAATTTGTCAAGTTAGATTTTCAAGAGCTAAATCAACAAAAATAGAAAAAATCATGGGCTTAGCTTAGTCATGTTTTTCTTTTCCTAAAATGAAATGTACAATCTCTATAAAAAAAAAATGAAATGTACAATCAACCAACAACTTGCCTTCACAGAAACATTTTGGATTTTTTTTATTGAAAGAAAAAAGAAAAGAAATAAAATAAGTTGTAATCTCCATATTTAAGACCTTTATATTAACTTTATTAGAAGTTTCCAAATCTACTCATGATATTCATTAAAAAAAAAACAAGTTTCTTGTTTTCTACTTTATTTTATTTATATGTACTGTAAAGATAATTAGTATAATTATAATAATTTAAATATATATAATTATTCCTTCCTATTTTATTCTATTGAATGTATGAAGTAGACATCTCTTCTTCTTCTTTTGTTTTTTCTTGTTCTTTCAAAAAAAATGGAAAAGTCTGTTCTTTTTTTTCTTCTTCATTCTCTCCTGTTTTTGCCTTTTCTGGTTCAAGCAAGAACACTCCCACCTTCCAAGAACCAGGATGAATCAGAAGATTGGGGTTACGTGGAAGTCCGCCCGAGTAAGTTTTCGAAGATAACAGATTTAGATTTCACGTATAAAACTGTGCAATATTTGTCACCACAATTTCAGATTCTATTAATAGCATTCAACAAAAAAAATCCATTATAGTTCTGTGTGTCACTTGAGCTTTATTAGTCAATTTCCTTAATTTTATAATTAGACATAGTATTTGTTGAGTTTCTTATGCTTAATTTTTTTTATTAATGTGGTAATTAAATAAACAAATTACAGAAGCACACATGTTTTGGTGGCTTTATAAGAGTCCTTACAGAGTTGAAAATCCTTCAAAGCCATGGCCAATCATTCTTTGGTTACAGGGTGGACCTGTGAGTATAGATATTTATTAAATTTTATTTGTGCTTTTTAATTAATTATTATAATTCCTATTTATTTTCTGATAATAAAAAAATAGGGAGCATCTGGTGTTGGTATAGGCAATTTTGAAGAAGTTGGACCACTTGATCTTAATCTTAAACCCAGAAATTCAACATGGTTGAAATTGGCTGATCTTTTATTTGTGGTAAATATTTCATCCCTTTTTTTATTTAGTTAATAAATAGTTTATTTGACAAAAGAATCTAAAGCCAAATATTTTCGGGTATTTTGGTTGATATGATATTTCAGTTTGACAAATTCAATCCTCAAATTAATTAGAAAAGTCAACATTAAACATTTCATTTATGTTTTAAAGTTTGTGTTTGAATAATTTGAAACTGACTTCTTTAATATCTTATGTGGTTCTAGAAAAACCGTGATATGTACGCTAGGTGAATTAAACGAAAAACAACAAACAATAGATATGATAGTTAATTAGAACTTACTAATTTGTTGTGTTGTGCTACGATAGTTAAATTGACAAGCCAATAGCTGAACATGTGAAAAATCAGAGGCTCAACCAATAAATATTGAAAATGACCATGGACTTTAAAATGTTTTTTCATCTTTATATTTAACGTTAATTCTAATTCTAATTTATAATTTTGTTTATAAATTTGGGGTAATTAACAGGATAATCCAGTAGGCACAGGGTACAGTTATGTGGATGAAACAAATTTATTTGTAAAAACAGATGAAGAAGCAGCAGCTGATTTAACAACATTGTTACAAAATTTATTTAACAAAAATGATTTATTACAAAAAAGTCCTTTATATATAGTAGCAGAATCTTATGGTGGAAAATATGCTGTGACTCTTGGATTATCAGCTTTGAAAGCTATTGAATCTGGGAAATTAAAGGCTAAACTTGGAGGTAAATGAATTAAATTTTAATTATTCTTTTAATTGAATTCATAATTATGAATTTTCTTTTGTATGACTGATTATATTTAAATTCTTGTTCAGGAGTTGTATTGGGTGATACTTGGATCTCACCAGAAGATTTTGTGGTAATTTCAAAATTTTTGCCCGAAATTTGAAATTTTTAATATTTATATACCTAGGTGTAAATTCGTCGCTCCTTCAAGCATTTCAACTCTAGGTTCGCCACAAGTTATTATATATATGAAAAGAATAATCCTATTATCTCCTTATAACTTTTTCTTTTGTTATTGTTTTTTTGGATTTGGTTACACTTTATTCTGATTTTGAAATGTGAACATACATATTGTAGGTCTCATGGGGTCCTCTTCTCAAAGATGTGTCAAGGATTGATGAAAATGGCCTACAAAGAGCAAACAAGTAAACTTTACTCTTCCTTCAAAAAAAAAAAAAAGTAAACTTTACTCTGGTTTACACTAATCTTGTCTTGTTAAATAATCCAAGAACAAAAGCATTTACTTATGGAAAATTTAAACAGATTAGCAGAGGTAATTAAGCAGCAAATTAGCGACAGACAGTATGAATCCGCGACGAATACTTGGGCTCAGTTGGAAGGGGAAATTAGTGACAGCAGTAACTCAGTGGTAATAATTATTATCAAGCTAATTAGAAGTTTAAGGCAAAAGCATTTTCATACCCCTAACTATTTTGATTTAGTACATTCAGTTACAATCCTTTTATTTTGTCACATTAAACTTGTAATAATAATAATAATAATAATAATAATAATAATAATAATAATAATAATAATAATAATAAAAGAAAAAGTCAAATTTTATCATAAATTTTTTTGGTTGTTTTAATTAAGGTGTAGGCTATGGTGACTTTGTTTTTGTGTTACTTTGTTTGTACTTTGCTTTATTCACCATTAGATCACTTTTCACCCCATGATCTAATGGTGGACAAAACAAAGTAATGGTTACTTTGTCAAAAACAAAGTGAACATAGAATTTCCCTTTAATTAATTATAATATTTAGTTTTTTGCTCAGTTAATTAACTAAATAAACTAATTTTATTTTGGGCTTTTTCAGGATTTCTACAATTTTTTATTGGACAGTGGGATGGATCCAGTATCAACGATAGCAGCAGAAAAAATTGGGATAAAGAGATATATGAATTACTTGAGCTCTTTATCTTCAAATGGTGGTATTAATTCCTTAATGAATGGTGCCATTAAAAATAAACTCAAGATTATCCCTCTTAATGTCTCGTAAGAGTATTTCTTTTTCTCCTTAATTATTTAAACTACATTTTATTATGTATTACCCGTTAATTACCGTTGTTAAGTTATTTAGTTGGTTAGAATTTTGCGTTGAAAAAATTGACTAGTAAAATTTTATTTAGTCAATCATTGATCAAGTAAATATTACAGTATTAATCAATTTAAAAATTAATGATATTTTGATGTGATAAATTCTTGTAGATGGGGAGGGCAATCAGATTATGTATTCAGTAATCTAGCAGGTGATTTTATGAAACCAAGGATTAGTGAGGTAATTAATTATCATTTTAGAGACTTAGAATATTGTTGGTATTTTGGTTTTTCTTTAATCTATAAATTCTTATATTATATGTCCTTATTTTTTTCATGTAGGTTGATCAGCTTCTTGATAAAGGGGTCAATGTCACTGTTTACAGTGGACAGGTATGATAAATAATAATAATAATAATAATAATAATAATTCGTTCAAAAAAAAGATAATAATAATAATAATAACAATAATAATTAATTTCTTTCGAAATTAAAAACAATAATAATTAATAAATTAATATAGATATTATTAATTATGAGGAGTCTAACTCTCATACTGACTCGAGTGATTTATTACTTAAGATGTTATTACTTTATTTATTCTAATGTATTTCGGCTTTCTTTCTTTCAAAAAAAAGGGTTGTTGTTATCATCATTACTATAGGTGGTACAAAAGAAATATAAGATTAATACACATATAGCTTGTGTTAAAATTTTAACTTCCCCCAACCAATTTTCAAAAGAATCAAGTTCATATATTTGTTCAAAAGTAACAAATAACTTTATAGTTTTAAAATTGATCAAAATTCGAAAATTATAAATGGTACATACTATAAGTGCAAGCTTAAAGGAATCAGAAATTTGTAAATGATATCATATGTAGTTTCCACATTTTGATATGATCAATATCTAAATTACGGTGTAACTGAAAGTAATCGGACAAATATAAGATATTATTTAACTTTTGAACAAAAACAAAGGGTTATTTTTTATGGTTAAGAAAAAATATGAGTTATTATCACGCAAACAAATATAGAAGATCATTCGTAACATTAGAAAATTTAAAGGGCAATTGAAATATTTTGACAATTTTGAGGAGCAACATATATAACATCTACATGACCCATTACAATAACATTTTTCTTCTATAAGATAATTGGATGTCATTAGAATTTTGAAATTAATAACAAAGAATTCTATTAAATAATTTCCTTTAAAAAGTAGCTGCATTATTAACAAATGTGTTTTTCCCTCTCTCTTTTTCTTAGCTTGATGTGATTTGTGCAACCAAGGGAACTGAAGCATGGATCCAAAAACTCAAGTAAGGGTCTCTACTTTTGTAAATATCAAATTAGTCTTATTTAAACTTGTTCATGGCTCAAATTCCCGCTCGACCCAAACCTATTGTCATGCTCAAATATGAGAAAATGGCGTTAGTTTTAGTTCATATCGGTTTACACCTACAGATCGGTTTACACATACTTTCAAGATCGTTAAGCTTTATAAATTATAGAACGTTTTTCATCCCAACTCGATCTATTTTTATTCATATTATATATATATATATATGTTTTTAATTGATTAATTGAATTTTCAGGTGGGATGGACTAGGTGAATTTATGAAATTGGAGAGAATACCATTATATTGTGAAGTTGATAAAGTTACAAGAGGCTTCACCAAATCGTACAAGAATCTACATTTTTATTGGATTCTCAAAGCTGGCCATTTTGTAAGTCAAAAATTTAAGTTAATTTTTAATTTCAATCTCAATCATATGTTGTGTTTGTGTCGTACTCATTTCACATGATAAATCATTACTAAAATTGAACTTTTTATAAACTAATCAACCTTTAATCATGATTTGTCACATCAGTTTCCTTATCATGATTAATGCAACGGAATATACATAAAAGCAAAGCAAAGCAAAATAATGTTTGATTTGATTTATATTAGTTTAGAAAACATACTAAAATTAGTGCATTAAAAAGCATTAGAAATTAGTAGATTGGCCAAAGACTTTAGAGTCTAGATAAGGTATGGATGGAAATTAGTCGTAAACTAGTTAAATTTTGAGCATCAAAACGGTCAAATTGTCAATATAACATTTTATACACTTATTTTTATAAGTTTTTAAAGTCAATCATGGAAGTCAAAAAAATATATAATGTGACGTGATTAATATATAGACAATTATAACATAGAGTGGTATTCACCTAATCAATTACTGAGATTATATTAATGAGATTGTGTGCATCGATTAATCAAAATTACTCTAATGAAATTCATTATGAAGTGTAAAAGTTCCTAGAATTTAGAAACCATAGGTATAATTAAATTAAATTTTTTGACTTTGGTTCATATTTAAGTCAACAAATTATTACAGTCTAGTAGAATGATGAAAATTGTATTGTGTTGGATAAAATCTACAATTCCATGCTAGTACAAAATTTGATCATGTTGAAGGAAGTCACAATTGTGTCAGTTGAAAAACAAAATTAAAATTAAAAATAATATTGATATAGTGATTGATAAATTGACATGACACAATTATAAAGCAACCAAAAAATGGACAAATAAATTTCTGACACATAAAATCTAAGTGATGAAACATAGAGTAATTTTACACGCTAATAACAAAGAAAATCCTGTAGTTCAAACTCATGTTCTTAATTACGATCATAAAGGAAGTTAGTAGAAAAACTAACATATTTGTTATTGTATACATTGTTAATTAAATATCTGACGATATAATATCTGACGATATAATATGTGATTTGTTGCCTTTTAAAAGAGTGTTTTAACACTCGCTTTGTATAATTGATTAGGCATGTTCACGATTTTAACGGTCTGTCTATGGTAGGTTCAAATAAATTTATTAGATGTTTACGATTTGTTTTGAAAGTCAATTCGGCCTTATCTAACATGGTCATTATTAAAAGAGTAAATTGTTTTCCACTTAATCTTTTAAACATTGTTCTAAATAAAAATTTCTTGACCAAACGCTTAAAATCAATAATCCGATTTGAACTGATCTGACTATCTGTCACTCAAAATTCAGCTTGTGTCCAACTCGTTTCCAAATTAGTTCTTAAGAAACGCTGACTAGCACCTAACAACAATGCTTCTAAGTAAATATTAAAATTAACAGTGTTGGAATATGTATTAACTATTTTTTAGGTATTTTTTAAAAACTAATAACTATTGATTGGTTGTTTGATTGAGTGCAGGTACCAGTAGACCAACCCTGCATAGCATTAAACATGGTGGGGGCAATTACACAGTCACCAGCTGCAATTTCTTCTTCTGTTGCTTTTTCTGCTTAGAAAAATACAGTAATTGTGGCTCTAAATTGATTATAATTTAGTCAAAAGATTACAGAAAACAAATATAATGCAAAAAAAGAAAAAAAAAATTGTTCAAATATAGCACTGCTACATAATTAAAACCTGAACCAACAAAACTAGAGATGAGGATGTTAAGCATTTTTTTCCTTTTAGACTTATCACTACCTAATTTCAATTTTAGTTTAGCTCCTTAACATTTAGTAATTTTACTTAAGGAAATGCACTTTAATTGAATTCATTAATTTTCAATTCAATTCAATTTTTAAGTTATAAAGAACACATTCTAATAAGATAACACACATTTATGTTCAATAAAGTAAAGATTTATACACAATTATGTCAAATAAAATAACAACAGTGGGTGCAAATAATAATACAGAATTAAAATTGAATAGAAGAAAATAAAACTCTACAAGAACAGCTGCAGGATAGATCAGTACGACCTATTGAAATTTGAACTTTCTTGCAAGTTAAGTTGTTTCATGTTTCCTTTTACTCAATCTAGCAAAGAAAAATAATTTTCATGTACTTCTAAATTTTTAATATTATTTAATTGAAAAGTCATAAATTGCTTTTGTGTTAATTATTGGGATAAGTAAATATTATGGATTTTTAGTTTACACAATTTGTAAATAAATGGACGTATGTGATATGGTTGTTTGAAAAACATGAAATTTTGAATTATATCGTTAAGTTTCAATGATAAAGAAGTCAAAAGTGCATTTTATATCTTTTAAGAAAAATTACATTTACATATTAACAAAATATATCCTCTCATGACATGGTTACTCTCAAATTGAAATCATAAATCATATAATGGAGATTTTTATATCTTTTTTCTTCTAATTAGACAGTTCAAAACTAAATTGATGTTGAAATTCATTTGATACAGTTGTAACTCAATATAGAGGGAACAATGATTTATCGATATGTAAATACACATTTTTTAAAAGATAAAATTGTCATAAGAACTTAACATAGTGATTCCACATACATAATTTAGTAAATAACTCATATTACATACTCATTTTATGTAGATTTTTCCTGTCTTTGCCCATATTCAACATGAGTATCTTGACTTTAGATGCGTTTGCATATATTAAAATCCAACTTACTAAACAAGCTCCAATCACCATTTTTTCATTTTCTATACGAGTTAAGTTCATTTATGTCTTCATCATCATCTTAATTGACTACGTTTGGCTCATGTCTTTCCCTATCCAAACCGGGCCACTAGATGCCCATCTATTCCCATTTGGTACGTTCTCGAACCGCTCAATTCTAATTCTAATTGTAACAGCATATGATCTATTAGCTCTAGCCAAAACTGACACATAGGATTAAGTTTATTGATGTACTCGCTTTAACGCATTTGGTGGCTAAAGACTTCAATATCCTGATTTAATAATCCAAGAAAAGAACATATTGAGGATATTTCGAGTGATCTCCAAAGAAATCTTCAAAAATGCCTCAAATATCATCATATGCTTATGGATTCTTTTCCTTTAAACAATATAAAATCACGTGTAGTTTTTTCTATTATTTTCACATGGAAGAGAAAACATTATGTTTATATAAACTAAGCTATAGCATCAACAAAGACCCACCATGTGCAATATTGGTCCATAATAGTATTTCTTTCATATTTGATGTTTTCCATTTCTTGTGTCATTAATTGCCCATCATGTGTTGTCACTTTATTTTTTTATTACTGTACAATAATATCTCATTTATTTGGGGTAATCTTCAGTAAGTTGTAGGCAATTCGACGAGAATTTTAGTTTGTTATTTAAAGAGTTATTTAGGTTTTGAAATTAACAATGTGAGATATTTAATATGTCTCGGCATGTATTATATAATACGTGACATCTATGTGAACTAACTCCAAACACTGATGAACTATGGTTGTCATCCATGTAAACAAAGTCCTAACTAACATCAAAAGATATCTCAAGGGGATAGAATTGCTTTGTGTATTAAAGAAATCAACTAATTTCCCAAGTTAACAATGTGGTGCATTCAACACGTTCCCTTACATCCAATTCATTTGGTGCATGACGTCATTTTAGTAAGAATTCTTAACATTTTTTAATCATGACTCTGATATCATCTTAATAAAGTCTAACTAACCATATAAAACACTTTAAGAGGATATAATTGTTTGCTATATTTAAAGGGTTATTTGGCTTCCAAACTAACAATGTGAAACAACACCACCTTTAAAAACCATTCGAACCTTGTGGTAAAATTTAAAAGGTCCCTAAATTTTTTTCATCAGGTTTAGGATATCAAGAGAATCTTTTAAAAGTTAACATCAACTGGTTAAAATGTACTACAATTTTAAGAAGTAATTCATGCATTGAGCCTATTCTTTTGTCCTCATTAATGTTCATTAATGTTACAGTAAATCCTCATCAAACTTTTCTTTAGTTTGTTTAGATCTAACTTTTACTAAACTTTTTTCAGAAAATCCCATAATTTGAGCATTTTGGATTTTGTAGCTGTCACATAGGAGAATGGGTACAAGTACTGTTTTTTTCTCTTTCTCTAAAAAAAACACATTGACATTGATTCTTTTTTGTACTAAAAATCACTACCATTACCTTAAAACTTATCAGCACCAGACTCATCAGTCATCATTTCTTTCTTTTTCTTTTCTGAAAAAAGTTTTCAAATCTAATTTTGTCAGAAATAGAAACTAAAAAAATAAACAAAAAATTCTTCATAAAATCATTAATTACATGAATAAATAAATGTAGACTTGTGGGCTTCTCTTTCTCAGTATAATTCAATGGGAAAAGTTCTTCTTCTCTGTCTTTTCTTCTTCTTATTTTCTCTGCTTCAAGAAGGATTATTTTCCATAGCATCAGAAGATTGGGGATATGTTGAAGTCAGACCAAGTAAGTAAACTTTTCTTAATTTAATTGACTATTGGTTAATTATTTATATTTATTTGTTAACTAATCTTGAATTAAACAAAAACAGAAGCACATATGTTTTGGTGGCATTACAGAAGTCCAAAAAGAGTGGAAAGTCATCCCACAAAGCCATGGCCTATTATTCTTTGGCTACAAGGAGGTCCTGTGAGTATTCTAAATTCAAAACCTGAAAAAACTCTGAAAATTTTATTTTTTAAAAACTCATATTTGGTTTATAGCCGACCCGAGAATCATTTCGGGACTAAGGCTTTGTTGTTGTTGTAAACTCATATTTGGTTTCAATTTGGAAATGGTGAATTTTGTAGGGTGCATCAGGAGTTGGAATTGGGAATTTTGAAGAAGTTGGACCATTAGATAGTAATTTGAAACCCAGAAATTCAACATGGCTTCAAGTAGCTGATCTCTTGTTTGTGGTAAGTTTTAAATAGAAAATAAAAAATTAAGACATTTAATATTTCAGTTTGACAAAATCAATTGTGGTAAGTTTTATTTATGACCTTTTGAGTATAGTCATATTAGACATAAAAATATTTTCAAATGGGAAAAAAACGAGCATGGACTTCTTTTAGTTTTGATAGTTTTAGTTCTTTTACGCTTTTCTATAAGTTTTATTATTATTATCATTATTATTAGTCCGTGCAAATTAAAGCAAACTAAATTAAAAAATTAATTATGAATTGTTTTTTTTTTGGTAATTAATTATAAATTGTTTGATGGAAACTTTTTTTTTTTTTTTGAAAATTAAAATAGGACAGTCCAGTTGGAACAGGATACAGTTATGTGGAGAAGATGAATTTATTGGTGAAAAATGATGAAGAAGCAGCAAAAGATTTAACTGTATTATTACAGAAACTATTTAATAAAAATAAGTTTCTTCAATTAAGTCCTCTTTACATTGTTGCTGAGTCTTATGGAGGCAAATTTGCTGTCACTCTTGCTCTTTCTGCTCTCAGGGCTATTCAATCTGGCACTTTGAAGCTTAAACTTGGGGGTAATTAATATAGATTAATTAATTGTTAATTAATTTCTATAATCATTTGATAATAATATTTTATTTTTGTTATTTATTTAGGAGTGGCATTGGGTGATAGCTGGATCTCTCCGGAAGATTTTGTGGTAAGTTCATTATTTTATTTAACTTAACAATAATATTCCGCAATATTGCTTCAATAGATGGACACAATAATGATATTTTTGTAATAAAAAACTAACATGTCATTTCCATTTTATTACTTTTTTAGCATATTATTATTCAATGTTATCTATTTATAAAATTATCAGTGTTGTGTCAAATTTATTCACACAATGTTACGATATCGAACTTATTTAGTTTTTAATTTATTTTTTTTAATTTTAAAATGCAGCTTTCTTGGGGTCCTCTTCTGAAAGATATGTCACGTCTTGACAATAATGGTTTGAAGATTGCCAACAGGTAATTTTTTATTTTTTTTTGAAAGAGGTAATTATTTACTTATATATCAATCTAGTCTTGAATTTTGTCATTGTAATCAAATTGGTATATAATAATGTGTCAATACATGATTTGATAAAGTATTGATAAACTTATATATAAAAAAGCTCTCTTATACACTGAGATATAAAATATACGAGGATATGCTAACTAAGCGTCATGCAATACATGTTTGACTATTATAGTTAACATGTAAGACACGTGGTGGTAAACACATTCTTTGTCACATGCACAAAAAATTACCATCATAGTGTTTGGTCAACTTATTGATCTTTATGAAATAAATCTCTAACTTTGATGATCATTCGTGGTTTATCTTATTTTTTTAACACGTCATCTTCTACCAGATCGATCAAAATGTCGGAAATAAGAATAAGTTTTTTGGGAAATTGCAATTTTGTGGCATGTTTTTATTTACGAAAAATGCCAATGGAGTGTCAAAGTCCGGACGACCACTAAGTTTACTGTGATTAATTACATATAAATTATCAGGATATCACAGAAGATTAAGGAGCAAATTAAAGCTGGTCTTTACCTAAATGCAACTAATTCTTGGAGTGAGCTTGAAGAGGTTATTTCACAAAAAAGTAACAATGTGGTAATTATTATGTTTTTATCTATATCTATATTTATTTTTTATGTCTTTGTTTCTGCTAATTGCATAACTCATTTTTTATTTTTTTTGATTAAATTTCTCTAACTTTTGCAGGATTTTTATAATTTTCTTTTGGATTTAGGAGAAGACTCCCCCTCATCTGCAGATTCTAAAATTACTGCAGTAAAAAAATATTCTGCATATTTAGATTCTTTGAGATCAATTAATCCCAGTGGAGCTGATAAGAATTACAAGGATAATCTAATGGATGTTATTATCAGAAAAAAGCTCAAAATTATCCCTGAAAACATCTTGTAATTATCTCCTCCCTAATATATTTTGTGCTAAAGTATTATTTATCATGAAATATAATAATGTGCTTGCAGATGGGGAGGGCAGTCAGAAAATGTTTTTCAAGCAATGGCAGCTGATTTCATGAAACCCAGTATTAACGAGGTAATTATTAATTAATGTGAAAAAGCTAATTTAAATTTTTGAATAATCTATGCTTATTGAAATTACTAATTACCAATTTTATTCTTATTTTCATAATTTGATGTTTTGTAGGTTGATGAACTTCTAGCTAAAGGGGTCAATGTGACTGTATATAATGGACAAGTAAATTTTTTAAAAGTTTCAACTCTAATCTAAAGGATAAATAATTTATTAGTATGTACGTTTTTATCCAACACAATATTTCTTGGGTTATTGTAGCTTGATCTCATTTGTTCAACAAGAGGTACTGAAGCATGGATTGAGAAGCTCAAGTAAGAATTATTTAGAGGTTCTTTATTTTTTCGATTTTTTTATTAAGTCATCGATATTTTAATTTGATATATCAATTAAGCTATTATTCGATTATAATTGCACACATTAATCTTAATTGTACTACTCAGGTGGAAGGGGATTCAAAACTTTCTTAGGAAGGACAGAACTCCTCTATTTTGTGGTCAAAGTAAACATACAAGAGGCTTCATAAAATCATACCAAAATCTCAAATTTTACTGGATTCTTGGAGCAGGCCATTTTGTAAGTAGAAACAAATTATACATTTGGTATTCGTAAAATTTTATTGATGACATCGTGGGATGTTTATGACCCGATCCCCGTGGAGTATTCCTCATGTGCGGGGAGTGGTTCCGTAACGGTCAAAGTCAATATTTAGCTGAGAGATAAGTGTCAGTATGAGAGAGAAAGGGAGAATTCATACCGTCGATGTGGCGATTTTTGGCTCATAATAGGGGTTTTCGATATCCCCTTTCTATTGTTCCGAGTGTGATTTAGCCGATGCCTTGGTGGAGAGATGCGCCGGTTGCTCGGAGGGCTGGCCTAGTTGGTTCGAGAGGTAGAGTCATGGGCCTGATTCCGGCCTTTTTACTGAATGGGCTGAGGGTCTAAGGCCCATATTAGTTTATCACTTTATAATAGAATATCAATTCTTACTTTATTTTTAATTTTTCCTAAAGGTACCAGTGGATCAACCTTGCATAGCATTAAGGATTGTACATGCCATAACAGAATCACCAGCAAAATTAGATTGGTAAATGCCAATTTTTATTTTTTAAAAAATTATGAGACGAAATGTAATGTTTTGTTTCTAATAAAATAACTATATTTATCCTTGTTCATTTCTTTTCTTTTCTTTTCTTTGGCTCAATTGCAATTACATATAAATTAATATAAAAGAACCCTAAAAATAAGTAATATATAAAGAAAAAAAAAGAAAAAAAAGCAAATTGTATTATTAAACTACCATGGACTTGTTTACTTTTATTTTTTGCTTAATTTAGTTTTTTATTGGATGGTAATCTCATTATAGTATAGATGACCTAAATTGAATACCTATCGGTTCGACCGAGTTTGATGGAATATCAAGTCATCGTATCTTCATAAAAATAGAATTTCAAATGCAAGAAAAGAACAAAAGATTAAAGATGACACCTAAGGCATACACCAACGCGTTAAATACCCATTGTGTGATTTGCCCGTCGGACAAGAAATTTCATCCCGGCCCCAATTGATATTGTGTTGGTCGTGAACCATACTATAACGTGGGTATTTACTTTGGGGATGATTAATGGGGCATAAGCTTCTATATAGGCGCTAAAACAAGAGTAGAAAGCTAAGATTAAATGAGAAATGTACATATATCACCTATAACTCTAAATGTAACCATGAATTTTTTTTACTTTTTTTGTGACCAAATATGGTTATTATATATCTTTGCAAATAATTGCCTACAATTTTCCATTGTGTCTTGAATTTTTTTTGATGAAATTAAAGCATCCTTGCTGAATTAGTAGTATTGATATGAAGAAGATCATCATAACATTTATTGATCCATCCTTCAATTATTTTGATCTCACTTTGTCTTTGCTACCAACCATTCTGGAACTGCTATTTCATTCCCATTCAGTATATCCAAACATTGAGACCCTGCAACATCATTTTTATGCATTAAAAGACACTTTTCAAAAATATAAAAATAGCTTATTTGCTGTGTATATGGGATTTATTTTTCTCACAATCCGATCCGTAGTTGAATGCTCATGTCTGAATTGTTAGAATGTGTATAGAACTAATTAGTGTTTGGCTACCGGTTTTGGAAGCAAAGAACTTAGTAATTGAATCACCTGGTTTAGTGTCGGGTGCAACCGAAAAATTTGTAGCAGTCGTTTAATCAATTGATTCTGGTTTAAGAAAGGCTTGATTTTTGTGCCCTTGATCCGTGCTTGGTGGAAGCTCTTTCGATTATGGAGGTATTAAGTTGGATTAAAGAGGAGGGATAGTTGATGTTCGATTAGAGACAAATTCTTTGCATAATGTTCAATCGGTAGCTCAACCGTAGATGGCACCTTTACCTTATAATGTTTTATAATGTCATAGTTAAAGATTGCTCAGTTTTAGAAGTGAGCTTCTTAATTGCTTGATTAATTTTGTTCGTAGAACTGCAAATGTATGTGCTCATACTATGGCACATTCACTTTTCTAATGTTTCTCCTCGGAGTGTGGAGAGATATTCCTCTCCTTTCGTATATAATGTTTAGATTCTTGTTCTTAATGCAAGTTTCTTCCTTTCTAAAAAAGTGAATTTCTCACATTAAAACTTTTATCAAATAAACTTTTGAAAATTATCATTTTTATAGGAAACTAATTAAGAATAAACTCATGTTCATTTCTTGGAGATGAGAACAATAACTAAATTTTTGTTGATTAACATATATTTCTTATTGATATGAATATTTGTTTGTATTTTAGAAGTTACTCATATTTGTTTGAATTTGTTCTTTTATGATCATATATGCTATAAATACACCAAAAACAATAATCGTGTACAACATATCATATCAAATGGATTAAGGCCCTAACAAAACGAATACTGAACAGAACTAAAAGTTAATGAATTGAATACTGAAGTACAGTAAATTAAATTACTGTAGTGAATTGAACGCTATTAAAGAACGGGGCCTAACTCAAGAACGGGTTGTCCGTATTAAAAATTAACAGCTCGAGTCATAGATTTGTGGCATTGAACTTTCTTCCTATGAGGCCATTATTTCACATGAAATGTGATCCAAAATTACATTTGAAATTCCCACGTTGGGAAAATCATAAAAATATATTACATAATATACAACCCTATATATATTAATCAAGGAGGCCCAAAATTCTAACCAATATAATACATCACTCACAAAATAAACAAACACAAGGGAGAAAAAATGCAGTGCAAGATTTCTATATACCTCAACATCTTCAATGGATTCCCGATACGCATACCGGCTTTGCTCACTCCATCTTTTTCAGACAATTTCAATGGATTCCTGGTACGGCTTTGACGAATTCCTGAGATCACGTACATACCGGCTCATTCGATCTTTTGTGACATTTAATGGATCCTTGTGACTCCATACTGGTTTCACTCGATCTTTTCTAACACTTCCAACCTTGTTTTTCTCTTCCAGCCTTTCATTGTGGCAACAAGGTTAATCAAGCCGACGATTTGATTTTTCGTGTACTCCTGTGACAGAAAAAATATCGCTTTTTGAGAATTTGATCGAATAATTATATGAAACAAAATTATAGCTGTGAATTTGCCTTACCGGGTGAGCACGAGCCCAATGCACATACTCGGTCTCGGGAAGGTAGTAAGCCTGTTTGGGTTCAGAAAAAACGGAATTTGGATTAGTAAACGGGATAGAAGTAAAGCATTTTCATCGAAATGGGATTCAATTCAAGCAGGTTGAGCTTTTTTTTTCTTAGCAATCTTTACCTTGATAAAAGTTTCGACTATTTGTAACTTTGGCTTCACATTCATAGAGACGAAATGTTGGAGACCATTGATTAAAACCTGCACGAATCAACAGCATCTTCACAAAGCTGTAAAATTTGTAAGGGCTCAAACAAGGAAATCACGGAGAATCTAACAACCTGAAGATCCAATGACATGAGAGCTCGGCCTTCATCAGTGCATCTTTTGACCCGTGATAGACCTTCAACTAGAGTTTCAACCAAAATTTCAACACCATATTCCAAGAGGAGTTCTTGAACCTGAAGAAAAACAGAAACCTAGTTCAATTAGGTTACGGGAAACAGATTATAAAGGACAAAATTCAAATTCAGAACAAGCAAAACACATTCATGGACAAAATTCTCAGAACTCCTGCAAAAATTTGCCACACAAATCATTACCTGCTTCTGAATTTCCCCGCTAAGAAGCCGTGTTTTATAGTGCTTGAATTCTCCCAGTAACAAATCAACATACCTATCAATAGAAAGACAAAATACATTAAACAATAGTATTTCGTTTGTGTCACAGATGATAATGGAAGCTAAGAGATGAGAACGAAAGCTAATATTGGACTTCTTATACAGTATTAGAGCCTTGTATACAGTATTAGGTCACCCATGAATAATTGCTTCACGCTCTAGATGGTTATGGGCATGGGTGCGTGTGTTAGATATCCCATATTGCTTAATTAGGAGTTATATGGATGCTTATATGTGTAAGACGAGCCGTCCTCCTTTGAGATATCATTTGGAGTAAGTGAGACGTTTCTTTACATGCTATCAAAACATTGTATTCAATGTTGGGTTACACGTAGATATTTGCTTACTGTTACTTGTTTCCCATTTGGTGAAATCATGAATTTAACAACAAAAGTAGTTAATGAGAGCATTGAAACATACCCATTATGCTCAAGTCCTAGCTCTTTTACTTCCCATTTAGCATTAGCAATACGATCAACGTACCTGCAAACGTTTTATACTAAGGATAGTTATATACTGACACAAGAGAAAGATAGCTCTCCCAACTCTTATATTCACAATAAAAAAAACAAATACTGGAAACTATATTACTAGAAAGAACTGATTTACGGGGTTGAAATGGCCCCTAAAGTCGACAGGTGGGGTCGATTTAGCCCAAGTCGAATTTGAAGTATAAACTCAGCCTTGAAGTTAGCAACATTTAACAAATTAGCCCCGGGCTACAGATTTTAGGTTGTAAAATCAGTTCTATTTTGGCTAATTTTTCAAACATCGCCAACACTGTAGGGGAGTTGACACTTTACACCGAAAATTTAACTTTAGGTGCCATTTTGACACTTGACTCGAAAAGACATTCGGAACTAACTAGATGGAACCTAAAACAAAGATGAAGCATAGAGTTTATGGGCCTACCCATCAATGTGCAGCAGTAGTCTTGCAGTTGACCTGTGTATGTGCTCAGTAAGATCCGGTACAGAATCCACCTGTTAAACATAATTATAAGCCACAGAAATGAACCGTAACAAATTTAAAGAAGTTTTCAGAACTATTACTAAAAGTAAAAATTTAGGCCTAAATCACCCCAAAAGGAGAGTACTGTCTCGTGCATATGACGAGCTATATAGCTCACTATTTAAAAAGTATGCCTTCAGTAGTTAATCAAACAAGTGAAATAGATGGTGTAAACAAAGGCTTAAGTTAGGCCCTGTTCTTTATGCCTTAGTAATTGATTTCAGTTGAGTTGGGTTCAATTCAGTAAATTTCAGTTAAAAAGAACAGGGTCTTAGTCAAAAAGGTACCTCAAAGGAGGAGGATTCCCTCACATATATAAGGAACCAAGATTTTCAAGTTTCCTAAATATGAGGGGTGGCAATTTCCAATTCTCATGTCAAAATAGGGATATGTTATGTATGATTGTATATGTTTCATGCAAGAAAAATGGTAATCATGTCAAGTGGAACGATTTAAATCGGGTCAGAAATAACCCCCCCCCCCCCCCCATTCCTAAACCACCAAGACTGATGCCATATATCTCAAAATAAGACATACCAGGTTTGTATAAAAATCCTCGACTATAACTGGATTATTTTGGAGAAGCATTGACTGAAGGTGGCTTTTAGATCTGTGCAATATTCGAGCAACAAGAGATATATTATCAGCAGCTGCACATCTTTCCTGCAATGCAATTGTGAAATAATTCAAAGGCACTCTGATAAAAAGTCCTAGTTGACCAAATAAATTTAAGGAAGACAGCTAGAAGTTCAAATATATCGAGTGAGGTACCGTTTGTTTGTACACCCGCATTTACAGGGACTCAATAAGATACAAATTTACTTATTTTCTAAAACTTCCACAAATATGTTCACAAGGAGTTAATTGGTCGTAAAAGTTCCAGGGGCAATCAGCTTTTATGGAAAACTAGGATAGGCTGTGTAAGTATTAGGACGATACTTTTACCTGCTCTCCAATGACAAGACAAGACTGTTCACAAAAATATCAAAAGGTATTTTTCTATTATCAAATATAAAGGATTATATTTAATATCAGCTAAAGTATAGCAAATAAGTAGAGCACTTTCACATTTAATTCACGGAACCATGCCAAATATGTCCATGATCAAGAGGACACAAAGGAGAGGGAGTGCCGACTCCCTCAAAGATTTATATGATAAATATCAGAAAAATGAAATAAAAATAATTCAAGAACTCTTTAATAGGAGATACAAGAAGAGAAAAGACATGATAACCAAACAGACAGATACCTTAAGACCAAAGGAACTCTGAGGAACTGTAGGTGTTAAATCTGCATGCATATAAATACTCGAGGGTGATGAAGACAATGATGCTGATGGGGATTTTATCATCTGCTGATCACAATCTTGAGATATTCTGGACAAAGCATTCTTCAATCGATCTAATAACATTGTAAAACCAGTTAGTGGTCTGAAATAGGAGCAGCTTTGTCCAATATAAGATTGAATTGTTAAAATCCCACTTACAATTGACAGAGTCAGATAAAACTTTTCCATTTGAGTTATACTTTTGGGGAGAGAAGGTTTCATATACAAAGTAGAAAAAAACCTCAAACAACTGGCATATACCCTGAAATGGAATACTGAATCAGGGAAAACAATTTAGAGAAAATAAAAATATGACTGAGAAAGAATGCTCAATTAAAGACAAGCTAGATACTATGTTGCACGGACACAGATACAGGAAACGTTCTCTTTAAAATATAACCTTCATAAAATAGCCTATAAATAGAAACAAAATGAAATGGACGCGGATGCACGAGCTACTAAATGAAGTGTCCGTGCAACATGCGCTAGGTATATAGCTGGCATATAAGAGCATACCTTGAAGAACTCTACATTCACTAATTCCAGTTTCTGCATAAGCCTTCCATATTTATCCATCGATCTAACATGCATGAAAAAACAAATTATAAGATTTGTCGAACCCATTTACTCAAGTAACACTACGTAAAAAGAAGAGCCATAATCAGAGAATTCCACCTTAGAAGACATATAGATGATCCTGTTTGTGCTGATGTATCATCATTTTTTGAGTGCACAGAGTTGGTTCTAGAAAGTGGCTTTGAAATTCGACTTGGGAGTTGGCTATCCTCATCAATAAAATCTGCAAGAAGATCTTCATCCTCATCTTCTAAAGTAGGAGTTCCATTCCTATGATTTTGATCACTGCGTTGCTGGGAGACCGTCTCACCATGACAATTATCACTAATGGATCCATCATATTCACTTGAAAATGGTCCATGAAGTGAAGAAGGACTACCACCTCTGGGAGTGCGCAATAGTTTTGGCAAAAATGGGTTTCCATTTCTAAGCCAACTTGTAAAACCATTCTTCGTGGCACTACCAATCGAGTTCAATGATTTATGAGAATGATGATCAGATGAGACAATCAAGGGTGCCCCATCCCCGACCAGCCCAGCAAAACTGATTATTTGTACTGTATCTGATGGCAATTTCATCCAATTTTCCCGTTCCAAAACCATTTTAAGTGCCTAAAACAGTAAACATGACATAACTTTCAATTTCATGGTATGGGCATAAGGCAATTCAGTGTAATAACTGACAAGCAGTACAATCTTACCAGTAGAACATTTAAAAACAGGAAACAAAATAATCAATAGCAACTTACATAAACATTTTGCCGATGAAATGCTGAAAAGTAATTCTCACAGACAGCCTTCAGCTTCTGCCTGAACTCAACTGCTTCAACTCCACAAAAAGCTTCACCGGCCAAGATAAATACGCTCAGATCTTCATAATTCTTCAAAAATTGGTGAATGCTCATTGAACCAACTGCAGAAGATGAAAGCAAAACTGATACTCGACTTGTTGTAAGCTGCCAAAGATTCTTTCTTCCTCTTTGAAGGGTTTGTGAAACAAATGCTGTAGCATCATTCCTTAACTGATACCAAGGAGACCCACTGCTTGATGCTCCAGCACCATCATTCCTCGCCTCATCCACTTGGTTGTGAACATCAGAATTTGTGGCTCCAGGTTGGTCTGCTGTGGATATACTGGTGCGAGATTCCTCAGTGGTCATTCTGTTGACAGGTTGAGAGCCAGAGCTATTAACACCATTGGGGTCAGAAGAACAGCTTGTACGTGAATCAAATTCCTGGGCCTCCTCAGGAATCCTGGAGTCTTCATTCCCCTTCCGGATCAAACTTGTTGATGTTTCGGATACCCAATCCTGTAACAGGGAAGATAAGAATTGTGAGCGTTGATGTTCTCCAATTGAAACCTTATATTGGAAACCTTACTTATAAGGTACCAAAGATTAATATAAAACATGTTGTTGGGCATTAACTATCAGCTCGAGCGCTTGGTTCTTTCGGTTCAATTGGTATGGTATCAGAGCTTCTATGATCGGAAGGTCCTGAGTTCGAGTTCGAGTCCAACCAAGCAACCTCATTTATTGGTGAATTAAAAACACATGGTAAGAAGGGCCTGTGTTGTGTACGCTTCAAGCCCAAGGGGCATTAGCGTGAGGGGTGTGTCAAAGATTAATATAAAACATGTTGTTAGGCTTAACTATCAGCTCGAGCTTCAATTGAACACATTTGAACAAAAAAGCCTTGCATGTCATGGTCAAAGAGGCAAATAGTTAATTTAGATTTCCATGCTAAGACGAACAAAATAATTGGTGTACAAACAAAAGATTGCCAAAACCTTCGTGATTAAATCAACACAAACATTTGGCAGACCACGATAAAACACTTCATGAATGTTTTTAGTTAAAATGCAAGGATGAATAAATAACATTACCATGCACTAGAAGCTCAAGGTAATGCCTCCATGTAAAAAAGATAAGAAACAAAAACAAAATACAACAAATAGCAAAATAAAAATAAAAATTGAGGGATAAAGAGCATGAATATACCTTATTCTCCTGCTGAAAAATCATGATTTCATGATAGGAACACATCAATCTAAATAAGACAGCTAATGTTCTCAAAAGACACTGTCTGAACTTAGATTCGGGTATCTGAAGGCATAGATCGCTGTAGGTAAGCCTAGCATGAATAGAAACATGTCAGAGAACATATTGAAACTGCTGCAATATGCTCAATAACTGGAGAACGTTATAGTAAGATGAGAATACCTGTTATTATGTATTTGTACTTCTTGATCCTGTAAAAGTTAATTAGCCATTAAGTAAATAGATTGCTTAACGAGGCAGAGGAAACTGTACTCAGAATTTTTAAAGAGAATAAGAAAATAATAAAAAAAAAAAAAAAAACTGTAACAACCGATAACAGAATAACTTCAAACAACCTCCACATGCATCCTCATAAATGGAGGAGAAGCAGATAGAGGAAGTCGTTTTGAACACAAGAAATTATGAACACTCATATTGTCACGTATACGTAGAGTTGAGAAGAGGAATTTAGTTTATAAGTTCTATCAGTAATTAGTATGCAATTCTGTTATTTCTTTTATTATTGTACTGTTTTGATAATTTGTCATTTAGTTAGTCCATTATCTAGCTGCATAGTCTACAGCAGTATCCTTGTATTATTAGGACAGCTCAGCAGTGCTATCTGCTATATAAAGCCATACCTTTGGCTGGAAATCTATCAATCAAATATCAATGAAGTTATTTCCTTATCCTCCTCTTCTCTCTATTCCCTAGTCTTTACTCTCTCTTCTTCCCTATTCTTCTCTTCCTCTCACTCTATTCTTCCTTTTCTACTGTTAAAATCTCTAGTTGTGACACATATTCAGTTCAAATGTCAAGTGAGCATAGTAGCAAATCTTCACAACTAGAGCATACCTCTTGGACAATATTCTTCAATACTGAGTGAGTTTCTGATAGAACTTCCTGCAAGAAGAAGCTCTGTATCTTCTCCGCAAGACCAGATACATCTCCAATTAATGCATAAGCATCAACAACCTGTCAAGCATAAAAAAATTTATCATTTCAATATAGAATTTAGCAGAAGAAAGAATGTTATAAGATGATAATCATCAAGTGCCTCAAATCAATTAGGAAGAGACTCCAAAACATCAATTATTTAATGAAAAAAGCACTGATTTCTTACCACCTAAAATAACACAATCAGAAATTCATTCGATTTTACTTTCAGATTTGAGCCAAGAGATTTCATTCTTAACTTAAAGCTATACTATTTCAAATTCCTCAAGACACCTTGTATATACTTGGTATTCAATTTCAAACGTTATTGTAACGTAAGGTGTATGATGCAACAGAATTATTCTTCTCTAGATACAGACGTTGCATGTGAAACCATCGCCACCCCTTGTTGTAGGGAGTGGGAGGGAACTCATGTTTCGACATAACCTTCGCTGAACCCGTTCATACTTTGAAGAAATAGTCTACATTGGAAGAAATCATGGAACCTCAGCAGAGCAGACTAAATTGCCAACACATCCGAAAACAGTTACTACTTGGTACAGAATGCTACCAATATTGAACTAGAAATGGCTTTTGTCTAAAATTACCATCCTGAGCAGCAGCAAGATTTGACTGTCAGACTCCACTACAATAAAATGGACTTCAGCAATTACAATAATGCTGCTACATTCACCTAAACTGATGAATTTACTGAGGCAAACCTATACATGCATCTACAAGAATCATAATTTCAGCCAAATGCCGAACTTCAAAGAAGACAGCGAAGAGACACATAGCGTATGATGCATATCAACAACTATTAAGATTCTTAGAACAATCCCATTTTGGACCTGCTTGTTCTCAAACTTATAATAAATAAATAAATAAATAGATAAATAATTAATATCTCAGCAAAAGACAGATCAACTGACAGTTAAGTAATTCTCCTTCTTGAATTCCTGGCAAACTCCTAACAGAAGTGAATCCAGCTTCTGAAGTGTTCTTGCCAGCCAAACCTGTACTAATATTAAAACGATTTAATGAAAGAAAAGAAAGGCTCTAGTTGTAAATTTTCGTAATGAATACCAGTTAAGCCAAAATTTTAAAAAATAATGAAATGAAGAATTATACAAATTGGGACCGATGGTATTAGCAGAGGAGGTCCCAAAGCATTTCAAAATTACACTTACCCAATAAATAAATAAATAAATAAAAGAAATAAAAAATTGATGTATGTGCTCTAAATGATAAATGCATCTCAGTGAAATACTTACCTCAACTCCCCGGGTCATCTCTTGAATGGCTGAAAGCTCGGAAAAACTATCCAATAATTGTAAATACTCAGATAGGACTTGGAATGCCTGAGGAACAACAATGTGCAACTAGGACTTAGAATATTTCATGATGGCAGGAAAACGACAAAGAAATACCTCATTGAGAACAAGGCAATCAGAGATTAAAAAGGCAACACTTCACTTATATAAAATAAAATAAAATACATCACCTTGCAATAATTTCCTTCTTCAACCAAGGACTCAAGTGCAGCTTGCATGCCCAACGCATGATGAATGTCGGACAATATTGGAACAATTTCCTGCAAGTGGAGATGATGACAAGTTTAACTTAATTGAGCCTGCGAATCAATATGATCCCAAAGAAAACAGCATATGACAATGACATATACTTCTTCCTAAGTGGCTACATTTAATGAACAACATCATTAGTTTTATATGCCACAAGAAAGTGACAAAATCTAACTGATATTTCAGAAAATAAATGACAACTTAGATCTGCATTCAGTCAATGTCAGAAAAAGACCTACCAGGAGAGCTTGTTTCTTTTTGGAATAAGAATTTACAATGAGATCCCTCGAGACCTCATTCCTGGATGAGGTTAAGTGCCTTCTGCCATTCTGCAACCCACAATGATACTCATGAGGAAAAACAGATAAGAAATAGCATAACATGACATTAGTACCATAACTGAAAGAAGAACTGGAAAAAGAAGGGAACACATGTTTAACAATAGTTCTAATCTTTAAAATGAACTCTTTAATCATGCCATATGCTTACCATGCAGATGACATTTGCAACCTTCAAGTCCTTCTCTAATTCTCTGACCAAGTTCATCCCCTTCACTGGCCAAAAGGCAATTATAAAAATCTCATTCAAAAGTTAAATTATATAATATCTTTAACTTCTAAATAAATCATAGCAATAACAATGAGTCAAATCAATCTATAATTTCAAAAAGCTCCATTTGGCCACCACATAAAAGGATCGCGAACGACTACTTTTAACACATAAAATGCATCAAGAAAGCATAAAAATAATATTGAAATCATATCAGCGAGCACCCATCATACAAAGGAAGTACCAAAACAATACAACAACAACAAAGCCTTAGTCCCGAAATGATTCAGGGTCGGCTAACATGAACCATCATAAAGAACCGTAAAGCTCAAGTCATATCGGCAGCATATATTCTCTCCCGCCACTCCATCCTATCTACCACCATATTTTCCTCAATCCCTGATAAACTCACATCACCCTCAATTACTCTCTTCCAAGTTAAAGAACCATAAAGCTCAAGTTGCATCGGCGACATAACTTCTCTCATGCCACTCCGTCCTATCTACAATAATATTAGCTTTCTCTACTTACTGACATTCTTTAGGAAAAAAAAAACTAACCACAAAACTAAATCAATTAAACTGATATAGTAAATCTTTAGAGTAGCATCACATTCATTTAAATTTAACTCATTAGAAGATAATAAATAGTTCAAATAAATATTAGAGTTGAGTACAAATGAAGTTATCCCTATGACAGTAACACTTGAACAATGCAGAACATCATTAATGGACAATATATGAAACAAGTCACAAGTTTACAACATGGAGGAGGGGGGAACTCTTCTAAATTTATAAAATCTTAAAGGAAACTTTCAGGGCAGGCACATAACATAATATAAAAGCTTACCCATTACTTCATGATGCTCCATAACTTGGCGGGATAGCTGCTCTGCTACTCTATCCAATTGTGCTAACCTAACTGCAGCCTAGAAAAAGAAGAATATGGGCAGTTGATTCGCAAGTGAAAAATTTGGAACAGAAAAACTACTCTGAAGACGAAATACTGAAATTGTATCACAAAATGCACAAGCTGTGAAGCAAGAAGTACCTGTTTTTCAAAATACTCCAGCTCATTTTCTTCAAATGGAATATGCTCTAAAATGTGTTTAACTGGATCAAAATCCTAATAAAGGAAGTAATGTTATATATTAATATATCAAATCAGAACTTCAATAAAAAAAGAGAGCATTAAATGCAATAACATTTGCTTGTGTGTTAAGGAGATCATCAAACACAAAAGAACAACCAGTTGGATG
Source organism: Euphorbia peplus (assembly GCA_028411795.1). Taxonomy (NCBI): domain Eukaryota; kingdom Viridiplantae; phylum Streptophyta; class Magnoliopsida; order Malpighiales; family Euphorbiaceae; genus Euphorbia; species Euphorbia peplus. The sequence continues at coordinate 29,400,396 of CP110843.1, forward strand.
TTATTCAAAGTTACCAAAAATGAGAGATTATAAAGAAAGATTAGAAAAATATTAAAAAGTAGAAGACGAGTAAAATATCATAAGTAAATTTATCACTTAGTTCGAACTACATAAAATTGTAGCAGGAAGGACCAAATACTATCTGGCTGAAGATGCTGCGCAAGTTGACACGAAAGAGACGAGTAATCGTTGATTAAACTAGCCGGCTGCCAACTTGACATTTAGGCAAACAAGGGCACAAAGGATTATGCGATCTTACAAAAGATTGAGTTCATTCATTCACATATCTGTGTTTATAAACACATTCTAAAGATTTGAAAAGTAACTGAGTTGGATACTATGAGTATAAACTTATGACAGAAGGCGGCACAATCAGAACTATAGAATTAAAACCTAGTGCGTCCTTGCAATTTGGAAAAGGAAAAAGAAAAGGGAGAAAGGAGGTGAAAGTAAATAGAGTATCTCAAAGTAGAAAAGAGCAGCTTCTACATTAACCACGCACCTGATTACATAGTACGTGTAATATTCCCCTTAAAGAAGAAATTTTAAATACGACAGACCAAGGAACTACTCCTTGGAAAAGGAAAAAATAAAGAATTCTACTCTCAAAAATTTCCAGTCCAACTGTCACCAGATTGCCAAGTATGACACTTTTTGATGAGCAAATCCACTAGATTTATGCATTAGCATAACACATCATACTATGTTCGCCAATTAGAGAAAGGTTTCGGGACACATTATTTGGGGATCCATTGCACATAAACAAGAAATTGTGTGACCATTTGGAACATAATTCCAAATTAGAAGGGTAGCCAAGCGATCCCTACAATATATAAAAGGATAAGGTGCAGTTTGATATTCTCCTCTAAACACTTCTTACGTAAAATCAAACTAAAGCACAGGTAAACCAATTAATTGTGCCAAAAGAAGAAAACTAAAGGCAGAACACAAGAATCTGAACAAAGATGGATTTGGGGTTCGAAGGAGAACAATCGGCGTCCATTTATATCACATCAAAGTCCAGGCATACTCTAGTCTCGAAGTTTTTGTATGATTCAGATCTTAAAAGGATGAGGATCTTATTAAAATTTAGCATACAACTCATATACATGGCATCTACAACGTCCTCCAATTGTTGATGATACTGCAATTGTTTCCAAATGATTACTCTGATATGTGATAAACAGCAGTTTGGTCTACATGCTATATACTCACATTTCAACTAAGTCATTATTAGCATAGTTAGTATATTCTTACTTCTTTTTTCGCTCTAAAATGGTTTCAGATTCTCATTTACGCTTTCTTTCCCCAATTGGAATTGGTTCTTTAAGACAATCATGCTTCAACACCTAAAAACTTCTTCTAAAGCTTTTTGTATTATGAATCATCAGAATCTTCAAAGAATCACAAAACTTTGCATGAAATTTACTCTTCTACATTTTAGGTTTCCCAGGACTCAAACCTGGAACTAGTCGCATAGACTGGAAATTTTCCTTGTTAAAATCTAGGTAAAATAATCCCTCTCCAAATCGTGTTTGCATTTTTCATTGCACATGGCTTTCCTTATGTATACATCTAAAAACTTAGTTCCCTTCCTAGACGAGAAGAAAAAGCTCTAAAAAAAATGGACATGAGACAAGATATCAAGTGGTTTGTGCAGTAATAATTATCACTGTAAATAAAAGCAATAGCTACTTTTCTACTCATGAACTGTGTGAATTAGACTATCTTTGGCATAGAGGCAGGCAACCTAAACTTTTCCAAAATGCTCAAAAAAGTGGTTCCATGAGAGAGAGAGAAAGAGAGAGAGAGAGAGAGAGAGAGAGAGAGAGAGAGAGAGTAGGCAAAATGGTCACATATGAAGTTCAGTAAAGATCTAAATCTATTAGAAACACCTTCGGTGTAGCTCAAAAGATACATCTCTACAGAGTGGAGGTGGGAGGTCTTGGATTCAAACCCCAGCCTCTTCAAATATGCCACAGTTATAAATACAGAAATAGATCCAGTAGACACCTCGTCATAGAAGTCCTTTTCAAGTTCCTCCACTGAGTCCACATGAGTTCTGGTTCCATATATTGCACGCAATCCTTCAGAACTTGATGGAAGACTAAGTCGCTGATGAGGTGGCAATGAGGCAATAACACGAGCAACTGCTGCAGCTGCAGCTGCTCGAGCAGGAACCTGCACAAATTATATAACCCAATCAGCTTTACTTAGCCAATATATAAGAATCTGGGTTTGGACCAAGACAGAACCGACTGTTCCCTAGGTTAATTAAACACAAACATAAAATTCACTAACATTCTATGAAAATTCAATCAATGAACGTATCGATGTCAAAAAAAAAGCTAGTAGAGGCCGTATTAGATAATTGGGAATCATTCAAGTGAGTGGAAATTAAAATATACATCTGACTTCATCATTTAGGTTGAACTAGTGTTAAAATGGAGCGAATAAAAGCATGTATCTGTAGCAAATAAGGGAAAGACTGAGAAGCAAACATTTGAGCCACTAATATATTCAGCTTGATCACTTGAGATTCTGTCACTTAACATCATAAATACAAAGATTCTCAACACTTGGGACTGGACCGGACTATTTGTATAACAAAAATGTAGCACATTGGGGTGAATTTACCTCGGGGCGATCAGAGTTTGAAGAAGGCAAAAGGCCAAGAGATCTAGCAGAACGAACAGAGCTCAAAATCTTCTCTCCAACCTTAGACAAATCCATTCCAGCACCTCCTTGGAACAACAAAAAGGGTACCAAGAAGAAAACCCTAGATGAGCTCTCAAATCCACTCAAATCACCATTGAAAAGTAAAGGATTTGAAAAGATAATGGGACCAAATGGGAAATTATTAGGCTGCATTTCAACAAAAGAAATCAATGAGTTCCTCCTCGATTTCCCCCATCTTTTTTGGGGAGATTAGAGATTTTAGCATCAATTCAGATCTGGGTTTTGTTTGATGATGAAGAAAGTTGTCAACTTTTTTGTTATTTTGTGATTTGATCAGATGGGTCTGCTTGTCTCGTTGATTTTTCTGTAGCTGCTCTTTTTATTGCTTGTGATTATTTATTATGTTGAAAATGGTCTGTTTCTTTCTAGGCTCACACTATGTATATAACTTGACTCTTATTTTTAATATATAGTTTAGGTAGTCTAGTATCTAATATGTAAAAGATCATGTACTATTGGATATTGAAAATAAATTTGATATTACAGTTACACGTTCAGCTACATTTTAATAGGGAAAGTAATTGAATAAAAAAAAATTTAGAATGATTTCTAGTTATGGTACTTGTTAAAAAGATAAAAGTCAACAAAATAATAGAAAATATAAATTTTTATTTAATGTTTAATGTATAATTTATTCATTAAAGCGTAGTCGAATAAGACTGATAATATTAATAAGTTTGATTATTTCATGATTTTAATTACATGGACAACTATTTTCACTCCATGTATATATAATTATTAGTATTTGATGATTAAGTGGGCTCTATATCGGAATCTAGTTGAAGAGATGATTGGAACAATGAGCTTTTCATATGGAAATTGCGCACTCGAACCTTAAGAATACGTCGATGGTCAAGTTAGTTCAAGATTTAGAGGGAGAAGTTGAGGACAATAAAGTAAGTAGAATGAAAAAAAAAAATGTAAAAGTGTACCTCACATTTATTTTGGAGGGGGTACTTATAGTAGTATCAATGTCGTGTTATAATCTAGGATTCAACATTATGATCAATGAGGAGTCTGGCATTATTACAACTACAATATTACAAAGATATAATGTCAATATAGATACAATAGAGTCTTTTCTTAAGGTCTCAGAAGCTTCTATTGTTACTATTGGGGCCTCTTGCATAGGTCACACTCCTTTTGATAGAGACTCTAATGTTTTAGTCAGTATATATATCTAAAGAGAGACCAAAGTAAATAAAGTAAATAGAGTGTGTAGTTCAGTTACTGTGTGTTGGCCCTAACAAGATTAGAATCACCTAGAGGGGTTGAATAAGTGTCTAAGTACGAATTTAAGTTTTTGAAAAAACTTAACTCATAATCAAATCTCTTCAAAGTCAGAGGCTAGTTTTGTGAAAGCGCTTCTTAGAGAGATTCTGCCTTAAGACAGTTTCTGTCTTTTAGTAAAATGTTTCATGAAATTAGTATAGTTTTAGTGATAATATGAAAAAATTATCCAATTTCAGTGATAATATTAGTTTTTTTAACATTTTAACAAAGAAAAAATGCAAATTAACTACAATTAACACTCATGCTCAAAATTACAGCGCATATGTTCAAATTGTTAAACCGTCGACTTTATCTAACAACAATGGTACTCAAAATAAGCGTTTTGTCAAAACAAATCCAACGGTATAAAAAAATTTCAAATCGGAGTTCAGAAAAGTCGGAATAAATTATTTAAACAATAATTAAAAAAAGTACAAGTTTCTCTCTATTGCTCTTAAATCTCATACGTGTCAATTTAAAAAAAATGACAAATTTCCCTTTTAAACCTCTTTCATTGTTAAAACTACGTAGTTTTGGATGTGTTCTCACCAGGGTTCGAACCCACACCTCTCCACTCTCAAGCATTGATGCTTACCGCTAGGCCAACAGCTTTAATTGATATATGTGCAACGCGCTCCTATATAAACCTTTATTACTTTCTGCCATCAAGCTACAATGTTTGTTGCAATTTTCTTAAAAAATGTTTTCCCGGCTATTCTGAACTTCGATTTCGAATATTTTTATATGGATGGACTCGTATTTACAAGGCGTTCATTTTAAGATCCATGATGCCCAGGTAAAAACGACGTTTTTAGATTTAGAACATACAGTTTCAATTTTGGAACATGCGGTCTGGTTTCATCTTTTTTTATAATACATTGTTGTAAATAATGCTATAAACCTTCTAAACCTTATATTTTGTATTCTAAAAGTTCAACATAATGTTTTAAAAAATATTGGTTGATATGAGCAACATATTTGCATTCTTATTTTATAATATATCGAATTTGCGACTCATATTCTTTATTAAATTTTCATTATTATTGTTATTATTATCAAAAACATGTTCATTAGCTTTAGATAATACTATTTTTTAAAAATAGAGGAAATTAATTGTAGAACATATGACTTACGGTTTAGATTGTATGACTTAGTTTTTAGATATACGACATTTTAGAACATAACAAACATCGTTTAGAACATTACGCTTAACTATTTCAAGAGCATTGTACTTCACTTTTCAAAACAGAGACTATTATTTTTCGAACACATGTAATATTATATAGAACACGAGCTATAAAATTCCGAACACATGTAACGTTATTTAGTAAACATGTACATTAGCTTTAAATTATGAGTCGCAAATTCGATATATCATAAAATAACAATGCAAAAATGTTACAGATATCAACTAATATCCTTTAGAACATTATGTTGAACTCTTAGAATACAGTATACAAGGTTTAGAAGGTTTATAACATTATTTAAAACAACGGAATTAAAAAAGACGAAACCAGACCGCATGTTCTAAAATTAAAGTTGTATGTTCTAAAATTGAAAACGTCGTTTTTACCCGGGCTTCATGGATCTTAAAATGAGCGTCTTGTCAATACGAGTTCATCCATATAAAAATATTCGAAATCGGAGTTCGGAATAAGCGGGAAAACATTTTTTAATAAAGAATAAACAAATGATGACTCATCACTACCCTCTTTTCTCTCTCCTGGATTTTTAATTAAAATAAAAGGGATAAATGCCCTTTGATCCTTAATGAAACTACGTAGTTTAGGGGGGTTCTCACCTTAAGAACAGTTCTCGCATAAGCATAGGGGTTCTCACAAGAGCCTCTCCCTATATATATATATATATATATATATATATATATATATATATATATATATATATATACAGTAAAACCTCTATAATTTAATACTCGATAAATTAATAACTCGATAAAACTAATAATTTGTCCAGTCCCAACTTGGGACCAGTGTAAAATTCGACATCAATCGATAAAATAATAAGATAATAACTTTTTTGAAACCCCAATGCATATATATTGGTCCCAACTTAACTATAAATTAATATTTGCTATGAACTTCTATATATATATGTGTGGTACACTTCAAAATTCTAAGATTGTCTAGTTAAAAATGAATCATTATTCATTTTTTTTTCTTAAATTCACAATCTACATTGATTATCTTTAAATCTCCTCATTGCACTTAAGAGTTGAGACATTGTCTTCTCATAACAACAAAAAGTTGTGAAGATTGTTGCCGCTTACAATGAACTTGACAAATTCAATTAATTTGTGAATGTAAATTCGTCTAACTAGTATATATTGTAATTTGATTTTTCATCTCTGACTAATATACATTGTAACTAGTATATTGAACTTGAAAATTTAAAAGTCATACGTAAAACCTCTTTAAATTAATAAATTATTAATTTATCGATATAATAATATCTCGCTAAATTAATGAAATATCCTGGTCCCGACATTATTAATTTATAGAGGTTTTACTGTATATATATATATATATATATATAAGAGGATCATGTGAGAAACCCTCCCACTTATGTGAGAACCAATTTTATTGTGAAAATCCTCCCAAAACTACATAGTTTTAATAAGGACCAACAAACATTTATCCCTTTTATTTTAATTTATTGTCCAGGAGAGAGAAATAGTTGAGTGATGAGTCATCATTTGTTAATTTTTTATTAAAAAATGTTTTCCCGCTTATTCCGAACTCCGATTTCGAATATTTTTATATGGATTGACTCGTATTGACGAGCTCATTTTAAGATCCATGAAGCCCGGGTAAAAACAATGTTTTCAATTTTAGAACATACAGTTTCAAATTTAGAACACAGGGTCTGGTTTCATCTTTTTTTTGTACGGTGTTTTAAATAACAATACATGCGTTCTAAACATTATATTCTGTATCCTAAAAGTTCAACAAAATGTTATAAAAAATAGTTAGTTGACATCAATAGTGTTTTTGCTTTATCCTTTTATAATATATTAAAATTTGCGACTCATGTTATAAAAAGCATAACACATGTTCAAATTGTTTTAACGTGTTCTAAAATTCTAGAGTCTGTTTACTAAATTACGTTACACAAGTTCTAAATTTTATGGAAGAAACACTATTGCATAGTTCTACAACTAATTGAAAGATAATGAACATGTTTTATAAATAACGTTACATGTGTTCTAAATTTTATAGCTCGTGTTCTAGACAATATTACATGTGTTCGAAAAATTTAGTGTAATATATCCTAAGGGAGGGATCAGGTGTGACAGCCCTCTAAAATGTGACAGATTTTTATGATGTGACAAAGCCCAACTAACAAGCCTCACAAAAAGCCCAACTAACAAACTCCCTCTTCATTTTCTTTCAACGCAGTGGTCGACGTCGCCATCGAATCGACCTTCGAGCACTCCAATCCCCGACATGGAATAATAGCAACTGCATCCTCCATCTCTGACCGTCTTCCAACTTACTCCTCTATTATTATTCCCACGCGTTTCTCCCTCACTCTCATCGGAACATCCTCCGTCGTCGCAATCTCACCGGAACTGCTGCTTGTTATAGAGGAGTTGTTGCGGCTGTGGGAATCTTCGGTGCTACTGAGGAGAGAAGTTAAATCGGAGCTGGTGGATTTTAGGTCATAGAGGTCGGGGAGTGAATCGAGTGTTGAAATATGGTCTGGCGGTGAAGATTCCATACGTTGGGGTTTGCAGGTATGAGAAGACATATGAGAGTGAGGAGGAGATAAAGCTGAGGTTTGCGATCTTCTCTAAGAATTTGGTTTTGATTTGATTTCCATGATTTGGAGAGGAAAGAGGCAATAAAACTAGACGCAATTGCAGCAAGATAAAGTGATGATGTAAAAAGCTGCAAATATTTTCAGGCAAAAATATTTTCAGCAAGATAAAGGGTTTAATGGGTTTTTTTAAGGCAAAAATTAGTGGTGATAAATTAGTGATTACTGTGGAGGGTTGATGAGAAAACTATGGAATTTAGTTTGATTTTGATTATGCCGAAGCATCTGCTTTATGGATTGGTTGATAGTGATGAGGATGATAAGTTTGCTAGTTTGAAATGTATTAGTATAGGGAATCTTGTTTATGTGATTAATGAGGAGTATCATGTGTGACTGTTTGAACTGAACTGTTTCTTTAGATGGTCTTATTGCACACAAAAATGTAAATTAGTTTTGGAATATCAATGTACAGTTTTGGAATATCGTTGTATAGTTTTGGAATATCGTTGATAAGTTTTGGAATATCGTTGAACAGTTTTGGAATATCGTTGATAAGTTTTGGAATATCGTACTATGCCTTTTGGAATATTCTGGTGTGTATTTTGGAATATTCCAAAATGAAAAAAAAATCATTTTTTTTAACCACAATGGATTTCAAATCGTTTTTGTTTGTGTTTTTGTTTTTTTTATTATACCCTAGGTAGTCTCGTATCAACCTGTCGTGTTTAGTAGTGTTTTTTGTTTTTTTATTATACCCTAAGTAGTACCGTATCAATCCGGCGTGTTTACGAGTGTTTTTTATTTTTTTATTATACCATAGATAGTCCCGTATCAACCCGTCGTGCCTAGGAGTGTTTTTTTTCATTATACCATATATAGCCCGTATCAACCCGTCGTGTCTAGGAGTGTTTTTTTTTCATTATACCCTAGATAGTCCTGTATCAACCCGTCGTGTGTATGAGTATTTTTTTGTATTTTTATTATATCCTAGGTAAACTGGTCGTGTTTAGGAGTGTTTTTTTGTTTGATGTGGTTTTATGTTATGTTTGGAATATTGTAGTATGGGTTTTGGAATATTGTACTATGCCTTTTGGAATATTCTGGTCTGTATTTTGGAATATTAAAAAAAAAACGTTTTTATTTGACCACAATGGATCTCAAAATGACCGGCTAATTAATACGAGTCCAGCGATATAAAAAATTTTGAAAACCGAGTTCGGGATCATCAGGAAAATGTATTTTAAAGAAAAGAAATAAAAGACTTTTCTCTCTCCTGTGATGACATCAGCGCTGACATCATCAGCCCCCTTCCCTCATATATACGTGTATGCCCCTCATATTATGCCATCTTTTTCCATTTAATTACACAATTGCCACATGTTGTCACACCATTAAAACCTTGTCACACCACCTCAAAAGTGTCACACTTGAACCCCTCCCGTATATCCTATGTAAAAAATTGAATGTCATATTTCTAAAAACTAACTAATGTTCTCAACTATATGATATATGTTCTGTAATTAATTTCCTATATTTTTAAAAATATTATTATCTAAAGCTAATGAATTTTTTACTTAAAAGAAATTATAAAATCACATTTTTATTTTATGTGCATACTGCTAACATATATAAATAAATTATTCATATCAAATTTGATCAAAATTAAATATTATTGGATTCTTTTCCCTTATTTGACCGGATTCTTTTCCCTTCTTTGACCGGACAAGAAAAGCTTTGGCTCGCACCTCTATTTAGTGAGACTTTTCTCCTAGTTGCTTGAACTTTATCTCTAAATCCTATTAATTTAGAGTGACCTAATCTTTAGGATTTACAGTCTAGAGTGATGTAGCTACAATTTATAGTTATTTGATTCTGCTCTTTTGAATTTTAAATAACTTAGCAGCAGTTCATTGTTCTTTATCCTTGCCACTCTGATAAACTTCATTTAATTTCAAGTTTTGCATGGTGGACATATGCTAATTTGCTATTAGTAAACTTTTTGTGTTGTTATATGGATCAAAATTGGCTAAATTTTGCATTTGTAGGTCACCTACCACTTATTTCATATGTAGGTTTGGACTTATTCAAAATTTACCTCTTGTGGTTTTAGAAAACGCCTGTAAAAAAATTTTAATCATATAATTCAAAATAGATATTTTATGGTATATAACAATCTATAGACTTTATAAGGTTTATGAAAACAATCTAATAGAATCTGCATAGATATAAAACAATCCATGGAATTAGCAAAATCCTTAAGATCCATGTATTCTAAAATGTCTGTCAAAATCTTTTAAAATCTGGATTGAATACACCCCTCTAAATTACGTTACACAAGTTCTAAATTTTATGGAACAAACATTATTGCATAGTTCTACAACTAATTGAAAGATAATGAACATGTTTTATAAATAACGTTACATATGTTCTAAATTTTATATCTCGTGTTCTAGACAATATTACATGTATTCGAAAAATTTAGTGTAGTATATCCTACGTAAAAAATTGAATGTCATATGTCTAAAAACTAACTCATATGTTCTAAACTATATGTTCTGTAATTAATTTCCTATATTTTTAAAAATATTATTATCTAAAGCTAATGAATTTTTTAATTAAAAAAATTATACAATCACATTTTTGTTTTATGTGCATACTGCTAACATATATAAATAAATTATTCATATTAAATTTGATCAAAACTATATATTATTGGATTTTTTTTAGCATCTATATAATAAAAATGATTATATATTAAATCCGAATTTTTATTTTGTAAGAATGAATCTTGAACTTTATGAACATAAAATTTAATATCAACAAAAAAATTGCTAATTGGACCTAAAAATCACAAGTTCCTCATACATATTTTATTATGTGATAAAAGAAAATGCCAAAATTGATTATATAATCATAATTGATGAGACACCTATTTCAAGCAAATAATTTCTGAAATTTCTAATTTAATGAGTTAAGGTGTAGGTTATACGTTTATCAATAAAACAGTTGTAATACTGACAGAAATGAGCAAGTGGTCTGGTGGTGGGAGTGCGCTCCCCTTCCTTGCTGACCCCATTTTACATTTAATCAGTGATTAAATGTGAGATTCTACTTATTTACATCTTTGTCACCGCGTCCACAGGGGATCAAAACGACGTTGTTTACAGGAAAATATGAATATGTGGCTTGATTAGTAAGAGCATCTCCAACACAACTAGCTAAACAACTATTAAGTCATATTTAACTAGTTGAATAGCTATGATGCACTTCAACAAGGTGACATAACTCTCTATATTGGCTAGCTATTTGTATTATTTAATCATTCTTTCTCATTCTTCTTTGTTTGTTTTATTTTCTTTTTCTTTTCTACTTTTCTATTTCATTTACTTTAATAATAAAATAATGATATAGAGAGTCAAATGGCTAGTATGGTTGGAGCAATGAGACATGTAGACGAAATATTATCAAAAGCTTTGGCGAGGCAGGAATTACCAAATGGAATTCGGTCTTGCAAGTATGATTTTTATGAGCACCCCAACTTTTTTTTTCAAATTTTTGACCGGTTATGTAAGAGTTAAGCTTAAAGGTTAGAAATAATTTTTTTTGCCAAAAACTATTGTCATTCAGGGCAACAGAATTAACATTTTCCTAATAATACAAACTATAATATTTTATATGCAAAAACGCAAAGTACATAATATAAAATTCACACATTAATAGATGGCGACTCCTAATAATAAAATCCTGAAAAAGGGGGGGTATAATTGGATTATGAAAAAATAGTGTAGAAGTAGAATATTATCGTGTCGGTGGGCGTTGAAGTTGAAGTTGAAATCAAAATTGAAATTAGGGATTGGTTATGGAAAGAAGAGGTGTTGGGTCCGCGCTTACCCCTAGCATGGAGAAGAGGAAGAACAAGATGATGAAGCTTAGAGCTGAGTAAGATTTTCTTAGATTAGATTAGGGTTTCGTCTCTGTCAAGATTAATTAATTTGATCTGTTATATTACAATCCTGATTGATTGGTAGACTAGACAAATAGTAGTATATTTGATATATGTATATTCATAACTAGTGTATTAATAAGTTTTGTGATTTGTGAATTTATGTCTAATATGCCTAGTTTGTATACAAAGTGTTCCTTGAATCTGTCTTATTCGTTGCGAGTTGATGAATCGAATACCATCTCATAATAATACCCTTCACTCAATACTTGGTATACAAAGTGATGCAGCAGTATATCATGATTATCTTAGTAAAATCTTTGATTTTTTCTTTTGGACTACACCATGTTGTTTGCTGATCACATACCTCCGTGATGGAATCATTACTTCATGAGCAATTCTGTAGGAAATGTTTCTTGAATTCGTGTCAATTTGACCTTGTCGGTTTTGTGTTTTCTTTTATATTGTTGTATTTTGAAAAGCTTATAGGTTCTACTTTTGATTTGGTTTGTTCTGGAATTGTAGGATGCTTGCTGGAAATGATAGCTCCGGAGATGAGACGTTCACACCTGATATGTTGTCGATATTGCTGTAAGGGTCTCTAATTTACCTCTAAACGCTGAACAAATTATTTGTTATATTATCTTGCCCATCTGTTTATTGGCTTCTGCGCTCACAATTATGAGTTGTAGCATCCAAAATAAGCCTTAGCTGAAATCTTTACTTGAGATATCATTCAAATTTACATGGGAGATATAAATTTTTTAGTTATTCGTAGCATCTGTGCATCTTTTATTATGACTATAATACTAAATTTCAACATGGTTTGACCAATACAGTTGTAAAGAAGCCGAGTATGATTGCTTCTGCGAATTGGCACAGCAAGCTTTGCAACTTTATAAGGAGAGAGAGGTAGGTTTGCTTCTTATAGATATCTACACGCAGTTGCTCTCTTTCATTTCATGCATGGTTTTAACAATATACACTTGTGCAGTTCCATTTTTAATGTTACAATTTGTTGGTTAGGGTGTTGAGTTTGAAGTCATTGAACCGCTGTTTCTGAAATCTGCATGGTTACATATCCGTGGTGCTGGATTTAAGCATATGCACTCATTTAGTCATATGAGCTTCACTGCTAAACCCAGGAATGGTGACTGTAATGAAGCCTCCTCCTTGAAATACTTCTTTTCTGAATTCGTGAAAAACAGAGACACGGGGAAATTTGTTGTCATGTACTGTTCAACATTTGACCCTTCCAAGGATGAAGGTAATGCGCATGGTTGCGCAATTTGCCCGTTGAAAGTGAAATTCCATCCTGACCCCAATGGATATATGATTGGACGTCCCCCATACCATAAGATCGGGTGATTAATTGGGCATCCTGACTACAAACTTGAGATGAAAAATATGACTTATTGTATAATAAGCCTCATGTATTGTTATGTTATTTGTGGCTTTGCCATCTGTCCCATCTATCCTAGCTTACCAAGACTTGTTTATTGTTATGTTATGTTATGTGTAGCTTTGCCTATCTTATCTTTCATTATTTCCAACCCTTCTCAACTTTTTTTTCTTTTTTCTTTTTCTTGTAATTAAGGAAAAAGAAAAAGAAATCCATATAAGTTTGTGTTCTGAAACAAGTAAGATTATACTGGCGTTTTTCATTATTTTTTTTAGAAATTCACTTAAAAATAGAAATGAGAAGATATTATATTTTCCAATTTAACAACCAAATGTTGGAAGCTCCTTGAAATTAGCAACATCTATGAAGCAATTAGACAAGTTGTTGCAATTTAATTACATCTGTAAATGTTGTTGGGTAACCAAATTGAAGTCGAGATAGATAAAAATTGATTTCGGTCGACAGATTTTTTCCTCAATTCTATACAAAATTCTCTCTTTTTCAGCAAAGATACCTAGAAAAATGTCACCTATTGGAGTGGGTGATAAATGCATATTTGAGTTCTTAATTGTTGGGGTCATAAAGGCACATTTGATTTCCTTTACATGGTAATCTTACTTTCTACAAAGTAACAATTTGATGATAGTCTTTAACAATTTAAAAGCTGAGGAATTGGCTTACTAAGACTCTGCCTCCTCAAAAAAATGTTGAGGTGTCACCATATCAATCCATTAGAATTTCTGTTATATTTTTTTCATTCTCTTTTTTTCTTTTTTAGCAAATATTTTCATTCTCTTTAATCTTCTTTTGTTCTCATAATTGATTTCAAAATATTCAACATTTTGACTGTTACTCTTTTTAACGAATCAGTTTCAATACATTTATTTTTAATTTAAAAACATTCAATATATTGTTGGATTGTTCTTCTCCCCCAATTCTCAGTTACAATTAATAAATTTCAAGTAACTCCTATCATTTACTGGAGTAATATTTGTCAAATTATGAAGTACTATTTTAAGCATATAAACAAAACATAGATAAAAGTCGACTGATGGATAAAATTAGATTGAACAAGATGGGTTGAGGTTGATGTTTGGGATAAAAATCAGAATCGGTTTGAGGGTTTTCAAATTGGATTTGGGGATCTTAATTTGTATTAATGTTGTTGTCATTCATGTTCTTTTGTTTAAACAAAGATTGACGACTAAACATTTTAGGAAGGTAAGCGTGGTACAACGATTATTTTGTTTTTTCGTGACTTATTTGAATTGATGTTTTTTAATTGTCGCTAATGTATATTTCAGTATCTCCTATTTGTTTTATTTTTTTGATAGATGTGTCAAGATCAAGAGATTTGAACTTGAACCATGGCCGACTCCAGAATTTTGGAGGCCCTAGCCGTCGAATAAAAATATATCAGATAACCTTCTTATTGAAGTAATATATAAATTAATGACGAGAAATTTTATAATGGACCACATATGGCAATAAATTTATTGTTTTAACACAATTTAATTTTCTTATTAGTTAAACTATATATTCACACATTCAACAAAAAAAGAAAAGAAAAGAACTACTAGATGTATCCATAGCAAATGATGGACTTTGTACAATTTTCATATAATAACTTTGTAAATACAATTATAAAAATACTTTGTAAAGTATACAATATTTTTTTCTGCAGATATAATAATGGAAAAAATGTATGCATTCATGTACATGTAATGTAATAGTTGGGAAATTAGCTTTGTTCGGGCATGTTTTATTATTAATTTATAGAGTCCATTAATGAGTTTGATTAAAATGGCGCGTATATAATTCTACTCCTTCCTTCAAGCTCAGTATTATCAGAAGAAATTTTTTAGCAGAAATTATTCAATCCTATTGGAATCACGAGAGGAGTCATCGATTTTTTGCCGTTTGGAAATCCAGCATCCGCTAACCCTCGTCTAATTATGTCAGTGTTCCGAAATTGGAGGCCCTTTTAAACAGGAGGCCCTAGGCCGCCGCCTATGCGACCTAGCCTTATAGCCGGCCCTGACTTGAACTACCACTTACATATTAGTAAGTGTTTTAATAATTTTAGCGTCGTTAATTTTGTTCCAAAAAGCACCCATTTTCAGAATCAAACTTCGAGTTGGTAAATCAGATTAAAAAAGCCTACAAATCTTCAAATATCTATTTCTCTCAGCATACTCGACCAAATCAATGTTTGTTTGTCGCAAACTCTTAGTTAGATCAATTATAATCTTTCCCAAGTCTTAGGTCATGTTATCTTTTTGGATGAACTGAACTGAATTTACAAAATAGAACTGAAATTGGTGAATAAAACTTAAATTACGGAAATGAACTAAAATTGCAAAATAAAAAAGACGTAGTAATAAAACCTTGAAAAAGGGGGGGTATAATTGGATTATGAAAGAAAGTTGGGGGTCATTTCCGGGAGTATGCGGGGCGAAATCAGTAATAAAAAAAGTATTGTTATTGTTACAGCCCGTTGATATAAGGAGAATAGAAAATCGAAATTAGGGTTAGGGATTCCTGCCTCATGGCTAAGATGGAGAACAAGAAGAAGAACAAGAAGAACAAGAACAAGAAGAAGCGTAGTAGATATGGGTATCTATGATTTTTCATTCAACTTATGATCTGTTATTTTATTATTATTATTACTTTGGTGAAAACATATGATCTGTTATTTGTAACTTAGGTTCTACTTTAATTTTTGTTAGGGCTCTTCTTGCACAACCTGGAGAGATTGGTGGTGGAGTAGGAGGAGGCTCTGAGTCTCAACGACTCGATAAGAATAAGAAGAAGATTACGGGCCTTGAAGAAGTTGAAAAACTTCAAGATGATGATAGGTAATAAATACATTTACTCAAACTCCAAATGAATTTAACCTTGAAAACTATACCATGTTGTTTTTTAAGTAAATACAACTTTCCTCTCATATCATGTGTTTCACAAACCAAATCCTGACTAGTCGATACCATGTTATTGTTTGCAATGTAGACATTTAGCACACCTGCCAAGTCTAGTCTTTGAGAGTCGAGATAGTGTCTTATTAGTTGCTTTGCTGATTGTCAGTGCGGCTTTTTAATTCTTCATGAATCGTATACCATCTGATAATAATAATAATAATAATAATACATGATATGCTTTACTAGTTGGTTTAGAAAGTGTTCCTTCAATGTGTGTCAATTTCACCTTGTTGTCATATTTGGTGTTTTCTTCTATATTGCTGTATTCTGAAAATCTAATGGTCGATAAGATGGGCTTTTGCATATCACGTGTTTTGAATTCGTATCAATCAGACCTTGTTGTTGGCCTTGGTGTTTTCTTCTACATTGCTGTATTCTCAAAAGTTTCTTCACTTCGTCTCAATTTGACCATGTTCTCGGGTTTGGTGTTTGCTTCTACATTGTGAAAAACCTTATGCATTAGCTTGTGCTTTTGTTAGGGTTTTGTGTTTGAAGGGTCTTTTTTTTCTTTCTTTCTAACCTGATTAGCTTTCTACTCTCTATTTCTTAGGGGTCTTGCACATTCCGGAGAGATTGGTGGAAGCTCCAAACGGTACCAACACAAGCGTAAGAGGCACTGTGGGCAGGACTTTACTGATGAGGAAGAGAGTCCAGAAGAAAGGTAAAATACATATAGTCAAGTGTGAAGTTAAGTAGCCCGTGAATTTTAACATTTAAGAGTTTAAGAGTATCTCAAAAGTGATGCACCAAATATATCATTCTTATCTTAGTAAAATCTTTGTTGCTTTAAGGTCAATTTTTTGGATTGCACCATGCTGTTTACTTACTACATACCATAGTTTTAAAAGGCGCCGCCATTCCTCGCCTCAGGCGAGAGGCGGCCCAGGCTATAGGCCTGGAGCCTTTTCTACTTCTAGGCGGTTTGCCTGCAAAAGGCTGCAGCCTTTTCCGGAAAAGGCGACAGGCGAAGAAAGGAGTGTGAGGTAATAGAGTATTTGCGCTTGATCAATTAAGTAGAAATAGTGTATCCGGCTTATTGGTTTTGGTTTGTGTACTGTATCATAATAGAGTTCTATTGCTTGATTTAATATAGTTAGATTGTTGCTTGATACTACTTTTGTTGATCCGAGTGATATGAAGAGTTGAAATTTCACATTGCCTGATAGGTGATTGATAGTGTGTTTTGAGTAGATTTTGTTCGGAGTTGTATTGACAATTTTGATCATTTTATCTGCTGTTAGGTTTAGTTCTATTGCCTGATTTAATGTAATTAGGTCTGTGGTAGATTTTTGCTCGATACTGCTTTTTTTTATGCGTTTGATAGCGTTTTCTAGTAGATTTTATTCGGATTTGTATTGACAATTTTGATGATTTTATCTGCTGTTAGGTTTAGTTATGGAGTCGTGTGTGTGTTATATGGACAAAGTATTGGTATATTGAACTTTTTGTATTGCGTATTTGTGCTTGATCAATGGCATTTTGTTTTGAAGTAGAAATAGTGTATCCGGCTTGTTGGTTTTGGTTTGTGTACTGTATCAATAGAGTTCTATTGCCTGATTTCATGTAGTGAGGTCTTTGGTAGACTTTTGCTTGATACTGCTTTTTTTTTATCTGAGTCATATGAAGAGTTGAAATTTCACATTGCCTGATAGGTGATTGATACCCATGTTTTGAGTAGATTTTATTTGGAGTTGTAACGACAATTTTGAAGGATTTAATTGAAGTGAAATAGTTGGAGTAGTCATACTTTTAAAATGCGACGCCTTTACTCGCCTCAGGCTAGAGGCGGCCCAGGCTAAATCACCACCACCTTCCTATCCGGGTGGGTCGCCGTCTGACTTTCACTTGAAGTCCAGGGTTTTAAGTCTCACACACCAATCTCTCTGCTTTCAACCTCTCCTCCACACTAATTATAAAGATGAAAAAGTGGAAGATTTGATGATATTGATCTTGATGAGGATTGGGGCCTTTGCTATCTGCTAGTTTCTATGTTTTTTGAAATCTCTGTTTGTCGCCTCACATGCAAAAGGCAACTGCCTTTCTCTCACCTTGCCTCAAGGCGATTTTCTTACCCTTGTCGACTTGACTCCCCTTTCGCCTTTCACAACTATGCGACATACCTCCGTGATGGAAGACCTATCTTTCATCTGATGTCATGTGTTTTGAGGCCTTGCTTTCGCAAGCCGAATCCCGATTAGTAGATAGATAGTTTTTTATGGATATCATTACTTCATGAGCAATTTGTTAGGAAATGTTTCTTCAATTCGTTGTCGGTTTTGTGTTTTCTTTTATATTGCTGTATTTTGAAAAGTTTCTAGGTTGTACTTTTGATTTGGTTTGTTCTGGAATCTTAGGTTCCTTGGTGGAAATGATAGCTTCCAAGATATGATGATCAAACCTTGGCCGAAGCTGTAAGTAATTTGCCTCTAAAAGCTGGACAAATTATTTGATATAATTATTTGATAGTAATTTGCCTTAGCTGCAATCTTTACTTGAGATATCATTTAATATATTATTTTAGTTGTTCGTAGCATCTGTTCATCTTGTACTATGACTATAATACTAAATTCTAACATGGTTTGACCAATACAGTTTTGAAGAAGCCCAGTTTATTTTCCAATGCGAATTGGCAGAGAAAGCTTTGCAACTTTATAAGGAGAGAGAGGTAGGTTTGCATCTTATAGATATCTACATGCATATGCTCTATTTCATTTCATGTATTGTTTTAACAATATATACTTGTGCAGTTTCATTCTAATCTTACACTTTGTTGGTTAGGGTGTTGAGTTTGAAGTCGTAAAACCGCAGTGTCTGGAATCCGCCTATTTACGTATCTGTGGGGCTGATTTAAGTACTACTCACGCATGGTGTCATATGAGCCTCACTGCTAAACCCAAGAATAATGCTGACTGTAATGAAGTCTCCTCCTTGAAACACTTCTTTGCTGAATTAGTGCGAGACGAAGACACAAATCAATATATTGCCATGTACTGTTCTACATTTGACCCTTCTAAGGATGAAGGTAAGAATGCTCATGATTGTGCAATTTGCCCATTGGAAGTGAAATTTCATCCCGGCCCCAAGGGATATGTGGTTGGTCATCCCCCATACTGTAAATTGGGGTGATTAAGTAATTGGGACTAGAAAACTGAGATGAAAATACTGATTTATTGTTTTATAAGACTTGTTTATTAGTATGTTATTTGTGGTTTTGCCATATGTCCCATCTATCCTAGCTTAATAAGACTTGTTTATTGTTATGTTATGTGTGGCTTTGCCTATCCCATCTTTCATTATTCCCAACCCTATACAAGTTTTGTTCTTTTTTTTTTGTTGTAATTAAGGAAAAAGAAAATAAAAATCCATGCAACTTCCTTTCCTTTAATTATCAAGTGTTAGATTTCATGGAGATTATAAAAATAGACATTCTTTACCTTTTCAAACTTGGGTATCAGGCCCTTGGACTCTTTGGAGAAGCAATTCATGAAAAAAGTAGTTATTATTAACATCTACAAAAATGAGAACTAAACATATTTATGAAACA
Organism: Euphorbia peplus; assembly: GCA_028411795.1. Classification (NCBI taxonomy): domain Eukaryota; kingdom Viridiplantae; phylum Streptophyta; class Magnoliopsida; order Malpighiales; family Euphorbiaceae; genus Euphorbia; species Euphorbia peplus. Next base: position 29,420,051 of record CP110843.1, read on the forward strand.
AATCTGGAATTGAAAATCAAGCGGCCTAGTAAAACCACCTATGACTCAAACTGTAAGCATGAATTCATCTGAGATGTATGGTTATTATCAATGCAAATGATTGCCTAGAATTTTGCTCCATTTTTGAGAAATTTCTTCAATCAACCTGTAGCCAGCAGGGCTGGAATATTTGTTTACTGAAGGGTTTATTTAAAGTTATTTATAAAAGAAACACCGCGGGCCTGCGTGAAGATCCGAATTCCTATTTGACCCGGTCTCCTTCCCTTTTAAGCTTTCTCACTTGACCTGCGCATTGAACGAGAATGCATCTCATTTGACCCTCATTTTTTCCGTATAAATATTGACAAAACTATGGTAATTTTAATTGGTTTTCACATATAAATTGATTCTCACCTAAATGTGGTTTTCACCTAATCTTGCAAATTATTGTCTAAAATTTGGTATTATCATAACTTTTTAATGAAACTATCGGAATGCCCCTGCAATGCGGGATATACGTTATAATTGGGCTCCAGTGAGTAGGACCTGCCCCCTATTTGACTCTGTGTTCTTTCCTTTTCAGTTTTCTCACTTGAGCTGCGCGTTGAACCAAAACCCATCTCATTTGACCCCCATTTTTTTCCGTTTAAATATTGACAAAACTATGTAATTCTAATTGGTTTTTCACCTAATCTCTCGCCTGTGGTTATTATGTTTGCAAATTATTGCCTACAATTTGGTATTATGATATAACTTTTTAATGAAACTAGCGGAATGCCCCCGGAATGCGCGGTATATACATTATAGTTGGGCTCCAGTGACAATAAAGGAATGAACTCCTTAGTTGGGCCTTCAAGCATGGGCCTGGTGGGTATAATCTGGTGAAAGCCCATTTCCATTTCCAATTCCGAACAGATAATGATGTTATTATATTCCTTCAAAAAAAAAAAATAAAGATAGTGATGTTATAAGAATATATGGCACGTGTCACTAGGGGGAGGTTTTTATGTGTGCAACATTCACATAACAAACAAGACAAAAAGCATATTGTATATTCCTTTTCTTTGTATTATTAGTGTTTTGGTTACAGTATCTTTATTATTCAAATGATTGCAATATAAATAGATTATGCAGTAAAGGGTAGAAAGTGGGTACACTTTCTTATATAATATATATAATAAATGCATATATAATTAATACAATCAAGAAGTGAATACACCATGCGAAAGTGTAAATAGACCGAGGTTTGTAATTTGGCTCGACATTCATTATCTAAAGAAAATTGAATAGTTTAATGTAATGCAGTTTTGAAGATAGCGTAATATATATAGATTAAGAAGTGGGTATATCCGAAAATGTGATAGTAACTTATCGAGATTTGTAATTTGACCCGACATTCCTTATAAAAAAGTTTGAGGTGAATAGTATAGTGATAAGTGAACATTTATTAAAAAAATTCAAAATATGAGATATTTAATAGTAAATAGAATGAGGTATTTATCGATTTAACTAATTTAGAAGACCTATTAACATATTTGTTGTGATTTCTAGACTTTATACTTATCTAGTGGTTTATAATAATAATGATAAAAAATATCGAAATCTTCCTTATAATAAAATAGTAGTGATTTATAACAATAATGGTTAAGTTTAAAAATTTACAAATGAGGGTTTATTTGGAAATTGGTAAGTAATTAATAGCTCATTAGAAAGGAAAGGAGGATGCACATACATATATAGGTTTATCAATGATTTAGAGTACATGTAGTACAAATTTATCTATTATATAAAATTCATTAAATTAATAAAAAGACATAAAATTATTTAGTTTACTTAATAAGAAATCAACAAAATAGAACATGAATATGTGCCGCAAAACTCTGAAAATAATATACAGAGAGTGAGCTCCCTCACGGTAAGCCCATTAAACTAAAAGAATTGTATTTTCAGCACACTCACGCACACACTCACACTCACACTCACACTCACACTCATCTTCTTCATTTCATTACGTTTGAGAGAAACCCTACCTTTTGTAACTCACGATGATGCGATATGACCATTATCCGGTGATGAAGACCTATGATTTGGCAAGCCGAGGAAACTCAAAGTTTGACGTCTTGCCGGATCCCGTGGACTGCGGTGTAGGTTAGTTCCATTTTGTTTCAATGTTTTTGTGAGATTGGGTGAGATAGTTACATAGACTGAAATAAATGCATCTTAGTAAACATTTGGTGTTTTAGGGGGAGGTCATAAGTAAAATCGATTTTCGACGAGTCCTCTGCAGTTCACACTTGGGCAAAGACGACTCGTTTTCTTTTTATTGAGTCTGCTTTTCCAGAAATGAAAAGCGCGCTAAAAAAACGTTGCTTCTGTGAACAAAAAAATAAATTGAAATAAAAAAATTATTATTTGATGAATATAATATGTTTAATACAAATATCACTGAATATAATACGTTTTCAATGTTAGGCCACGATTTGAAGTGGTCAATTGAGTTAGCAATGGAGTGGGACTGCTGCTAGAATTTAGGAAATAAATTAATAATTAAAGTAGTTAGAGGAGTATTAGTGGAGACGTGATTTTAGGTTGATTATCTAGGAAGTTTGTTTCTCCTTTTGTATTTAAACCTCTGCCTATCATCAGAAGGTTCGGAAAATAATTAAGTAAAAACTTTATCAGATCATTGTGGTTCATTCTCACAATAACCAGAATATATTTTCATTGTCGATTGAGCAACAATCTGATCGGGACCTATCAGTATACCTCAGAGTTTGATGGTATCCTAAATCTTCATAGATTGTACAGCCTTCATGTGAACTATTAACTTGGAAAAATTGGACAAAGATTTCCAATTCTACTATTCAACTTGTTCAATTGTATATAGATTTTGAATTTTAGATAGAATTATCATAAGCTCAACGAACTGCTTCTATTTTTGTTTTACAGGATACATCAATACCGCTCGGGAAGCCGCTCTCCAAGTGATGGAGGCCCGCTATCGGGTGGCTAGCAAAAACAACTCTCTCAAGCCCGTATTTGGTGAATATATCCCCAGATTCTCCCGAAGACACCTCTATGACAACACCGATGAAGATTTAGAGTCTGTCTTCAACTTCTTCAACAACATTGGTGGCCTCTCCGTGGATGACTATCCTCATCATGAGCTGGAGGATATCCTGTATTATAGGTCCAACCAATGGACCAATCTTCATAATTGCCTCTATAATGTTTCAATGATGAACCGGGTCATGACTAACCTGGATACTCATGGGCCATTCATGATTGAGTATGAGGATTGCTCAAACCACCACCTCCTTTCCAACCTAGGGCGTTTTCCGACAGGAAAACCTCGAGCCACGGTCAACGGGGCCTTGATGACTCGATATGGAGTCGTCAAAGGTTTTGAATTCGAAGAGTTCCTACATGGAGAGAATGTGGGCTGCTGGAAATTCGTTAATACCATGGGGCCTCGATGGGGAGTCGACAGGGATGGTTGTGGGAGGATCGACTTTGCCGCCGTCTCGAACATCTACATTCCGGCTGTTTATCGTGGAAATTTGCTTAAGAATTGATATTTGTTTTGAACTTAACTATGTATTGAACTTAATTATGTATTGAACTTAACACTGCCCTTTTATCTATGTATTGAACTTAACATTGCCCTTTTATCTAGTTAATCTCTCAATTCAGGAGTACAAGTTGTTTTCATTTTTGTTAACATGACTGTAATTTCTCTTAATTTCGGTGATTGTGACAATAATGCCTTTGTTCTGGTGAATGTTACAATGAATTGTAATGTTTAACTAACCATGATGTTGCCATGCCTAGGAATTCAACCCGAATCCGCTCCGGGACCAATTGAGAGGGTTCTGGTCGACATTCACAAGCAATGTGAAGCCAAGTTGGCAAACCAAGATAAGGCAAGGCTGCAGTTGTTGATCATCATCCTCCTTGATGTTACCGGCTCGTATGGTGAGTAACAAAACTGGATGTATAATTTAGTTCTAGAATCTTCTACATCTAAACCTGTGTATATATTTGTGTCGTAGGAACAATAAAACGTGTATGTGAAACAGAGCTGAATGGTGATATTTTTACTTGTGATTGTGATAGTGATATTTTACCTGTGATTGTGAACAATAAAACAATAAAGTTCACAAAACTTTCTGAAAATTATAATGCTTTTTGATTTCTAAACATCAAGGTTTTACTTGTGATTGTGATATTTTACTTGTGATGATTTACGTTCTCCTGTCTTTCACTATGTTGTTTTTGATAGGCGTCTCTCAAAAGAATCTATGTGCAATTTGTTATAGGAATATTTTGTTAAGAACTTTTTTTTTTTATTAAGAGGAACCTTGTTTATTATGCAAACCTGGAAGATTCACGAAGTAACATGCACTTCTTGCAATCTCTGTGTACAATGTCATGACTGTTTAAACATTGGTTAGATTTTGCCTGCTTGGAGCTTTTCTAACAGGCAATTTGGTTTAGGTCTGCAATGATGAGCAATTAATGTTATAGCGCTTCTCTGAAGTTTGTAGAGTCGTATGCTTATGGGTCTGTGCATTTTTGTAAAATCCGGCATAGTAATTGTACGGGTGTAATTCTACTATTAATTGTTGAATGTTTGATAAATGATATCATTGTCCTAAATAGATAATTCAGTTTTAAGTTCAACATTTTTAATCTAGACATGCAACCTAATTGATACATTTGAATGTATTAACCTCTTGTTTTTGGTTCCTTATATTTAATACAGTGGTTTTGGCATAATTTTTGTAATGACAATTTGCAAACCTTTTTCGTGAATGAAGGGAAGGATTTTTCTCCAGATTGGACTCTTCCTGCAGTCAAGCGAGTAGCTGCATCTTGGACACCTCATCTAATAGTGACGTCGTTAACAGCAGTGAAAGTATCCAAATCCAAACAAATAATTTTCAACCGTTTGTTGACGAATTCCTGGAGCAGACCGTGCCGAATGTTGGTGAAATTGAAAGCCATTCCCATGGCTTATCTGATAGTAGAACTGATATAGTAAGTGGCATTGTTGAGGATAGAAGTTTTCAGGGGCCTGCTTCTGGATCACACGGGGATTTAGAGCAAGTTTCAGAGAAAGAAATCAGAGGCATGCAACAGTCTGCCAGTCTGCAGATGAAGCTGGAGAGCCTAGCCCTCTGCTATCTACTCGTGAAATCAACCCTCGTCTACCAGATCCAAATGAAGGTAGTTCTGCCTCTGTCGTATCCAGTCATGTGGTTGAGTTAGAAAGCGATGTTATTGTAAATGTAGATCGGCATCAAACTTCTACTCAAGTAGAAGAGTTGCAGGATCGAGGTGTGGAAAGTGACAATATTGGCTTGGTTGAGGGTGGTCTTAGAACTAATGACTCGAGAGATGATAGTCAAGATATGTAGAAGCACATCAACATGAAGCCATTGCTAAAGAGTGGCTGGAAAATGAGTATAGAGAAACATGGCATGAAGATAGCGGTTTTCAGGAGGCTGTGCAAAGTTGGTTAGAAGAACCTGCTGAACAAAATGTCGTTCCTGCTCTAAGGGTGGAAAGGCAAAGCCAGGGACCCCTTGATTGGGAACTCCAAGGATCATCTCCTAGTCATGCATTTGCAGAACGGGAACTGGAACTGGAACATCAGAATGAGGTTCAAAATGAGGGGCACGAAAATCTGCGAAAAGGAGTTGTACAACCACGATTTGGAATTGTGCGTTAATTTCCTTGATGACCTTTTGAATTCTGGATGCATTTTTTCAATCATGCTGATTGACACCCTACATTTTTCTGCAGTTGTTGCTTAGAGGCTGGTTCTTGCGAAATGACCGACGAAGTGATAATAAGAGACCTACATCTACTGCTGCAAGTGAACTAGGCTTACTGAGGGAGATACCTACTGTATCGGATTTGAGGTATTTGGAGCTTTATAAACACCATGTATTTCAGTACTTTGTTTTCGGTTGCTGTCTCTCAAAAGAATCTATGTGCGATTTATTATAGGAATATTTTGTTATAAGAAATTTTTTTTTATCAAGAGGAACCTTGTTTATTATGCGAACCAGGAAGATTCATGAATGCATTTCTTGCAATCTCTGTATACTATGTTATGACTATTGGAACATTGATTAGATTTTGCATGCTAGGCACTTCCTTTATAAACTTTTGCAATCTAAGAGGCACTTTGTTTTAGGTCTGCAATGATGGGAAATTAATGTTATAGTGCTTCTCTATGATGCTTACGGGTTTGTGCATTTTAGCAAATGCATTTAGATTTCCAGAAATACTAATATGGTCTTATGAATGCTTAAATAACATTTGACACAAAATGAAATCTATAAGTGCCTAATGGAAAACCTTTCAGTACCTTTTCATATGTTTCAAAATGTTCCAACTTCAACAATCTACCAGTAGTTACTATTTCTTGTATCTGCAAAGGCTAAGGAGTTTATCTGTTGTTTCCAAAGATCGGAGGGATAATCGGCTTTTAATGTAAACTTATAAAGGTTGTGTGTTGAATTAGACCTTACTTATCTGTTTTGTATGTTAGCATAACATTTGATTGTCTTGTGAAGTTGTAGATGCATGATGATATTCTTCTTCTTTGGCAGGAATGAGCAAAGCCGAACACGATGTGGCTGAGGATAGATAGATCTAAATGGGATTGTGTGAGAAAATGAGTTTGATGTTTGTGTTGCGATAGTAACATCGATTCCTTGCTCTACAGGTAAACTCCATTTGAACTATTATTACTAATCTACTATTTATTTGAAGCATTTATGAAATGTTATATTTTTCTAGTCTTGCATTATTTGCTTTCTTTACTTTGTGATTGTGATATTTTTTTCTCAAAAGCTATGTGATGTTATGTCTCTTGAGTAATTCTTCATTAGTGTTCTTTTTTTCAAGTCACCTATTTGTTATCCAAAATGTTACTACGATTTAGCATCATAGCATCATCTATGATATCCCAGTCTCGAATACAAATTTAAATCTTGCCTTGCGATATTGAACGATTCCAGGAGAAAAAAAAATGTTCCATCATCTGTTTTTACCCTTAGATTTCACTATTGTTGTTTTTCAGGATTCATTTTTTGTTGAGTACTGTTTTGACAACTTGAAACGTTTTTTAAGAGCAGTTTAGGAATTTCATTTTATTTATTTACATTGGTTAAATTCTAGTAATGTTTATTAGAATATGCTAGTGATAGATGTGTACAAATGATGAAGAGGCCAATACTAAAACCTTTGTTGTATTAATTTCAGAATCTAATGTGGTTAGTTACACATTTACTTGACTGTTGCTCTTTTTAAGGTTGACCAGCAGTCTGAATTAATTAGGTATCCCTGGCCCATGCATAAAAGGCCTTTACTTTTGGGACCATTTATTGTAGAATGTATTTACCCATTTCTCTTAAGCTGCCTACATTAATTTCACCGTCACACATAACTAAATCATGTAAAACAGTAGAGGGGGCTGAGATTAATTAATGTAGTTAGATATTTTAGTTAAAAAAATAGAGTAAGTACAGAACCGAGCCATGTGTTTGAGTCATTTATAAAAAGGGTTTCCAAATTTAGTCTCACAATGTTGACAGTTAGAAAAGACGAGTGCTAAAGTATTTTTGACATTTTATTTGACAAAATGAGTTAATAATTTTTTATTTGAACAAATCACTTTTACAAATTAAAAAAGTCGTCTTTGAATAGTTAAAATTGTGAATTTTAAATGCATCTAGAATTGATTTAGAAGTTCTCCACTATTGAGATTGTATGTTTATAAACTACAATTGAAAATATCTCTTCCGACTCTTTGGCTTTGACTTCAACATCGTCATTTTTAACAAGTTAACAATTTGGAACCTTATTTACAAATGTAATTTGTTACAAACTCCTATTTATACTATTTTAAACTACATTACTGTTTATATATGACTCAAACGACCGAATGTTTATTCTTTTACTTAAACCTAAAAAGAAAAAAAGAGTATGTTAATTATTTTGCCCGTCCCCCTTTTGAAGGTCACTGAAGATGAGAATTTGATGAAAAGGTGGAGTGATAATAAAGATTAAGGTCAAAATTGTTTAGAAATCGTTAGAACTCGAGAGCCTAAGTGATGGGATTGAGTTAAAAAATTTATATTTCCTTCATATAGTTTGGAATTGAGTTAAAAAATTTAGTATTTCCTTCATATCGTTTGGGGTTAACAATAGTAATATGTTATCTCTTGCTAATTTATACTACTATAACTTTTTCAAATGGGAGAAATTTGCGAATGTAGTCTTTAGGCCATTTTATCCATGTGACACTTTAAAATAATTTTTCATTTTTTTTAACTGTGTTCCTTTAAATATAAGGGAAATTACTAATAAAGTTTTTATGTTACAAGGTTTAGACAAATTATGACTTATTATTCATGTGTTTTCATTACAAAATACATATCATAATAATAACATGAATTTTTAAAAGTTATGTTAAATAAAGTCAAAAAAATCACTCAAAGGAGAAAGAAATTACAAGAAATTTGTTCATAAAATAATAATTTTTTACAATATCAATATAATTCTAAATTGTCAAATACAGAATAACGGCTAAAACATTTATCTACACCTAACACAAACTTATGATGTGTGAAATGGTAAATAAAAGATAAAGGAAAAGCTTAAAGAGTATAAAATGACAAAAAATGAAAAAATAGTAATTGATAATCGGTATTTTGGTTAATAAAAAGTGAGGTAACAACTATCCGTAAAGGAAAATGGACATTTTAATATGCTCATGCCAAATTTCTTAAAAGACGAGAACCTAATACGTAATGTTAATTACCAATGTAATTAAATTCAATTTATTAAAATTAATTTTGATTCATAAATTAATACCTAACTCAGTTGTCGGACACTCAATTCTTCTGCTTACATCAAGATTGGGACCCAAGAACCGACTAGCAATTTGAGGCTAATGATTAATTTAGCTGGCTTGTTTGTTTTATTTAAATATCGTTTTATTCATAAAAAGCTAAACAATTATTTAGTTCTATATTTTCACATATTTCATTATTAACTACATTGATTAACTATAAAGTCTCTAAGTATTACTAAATCAACCATTTAGTTCTTGTGTTAACTATTAGAGTTAAAATTACTGCTTCCATAAAAAAAAGAGTTAAAATTACTAAAAGTACAAGATTGCCCTCATTTTAGTTCTTGTTATCAAGTGAGTATTTGCATACTTAATTAAATCCTCATTCCCTCATTTATTTATTTAATTAAATGACACGGTTTGTTTTAATTTTCTAAATCAATTGTAATATACTGTCAAGCTCAGTTCTAATGTGTTTCAAATGTCAAGATCAGTTCTGAATTTTAAATCTAAGAAAATTGATATAAAACAGAATTAAACCCTTATTTAAATAAGTGAATTCAATTATTGGAAGGTTTAATTTTGTTCTTGATGCTTTAATTATCTTTTGTTAATTGAACTGGTGTATCTCTATTAAGTTACAAAGTTCTAATTTTTGTTAAAACTGAAAACGTTGATTGTTGTAGTGAGGGAAGGGGATGGAAGAAGGGTCGTTGAGAGAAAGAGGTGTTGGGAGAAGAAAGCAAAAATATATTATAATATAATAATGTTAGTATTGTATTAGGGGTATTTTTGTCTATTCATAGTTCATATTATCTCTTTAACAGATTTTTGGATGAAATTATAACGGAAGGACTAAAGTATTTAACACAAACAAAAGGACTAAATAATATTTCCAAGAAACATAAGAACTAATTAATGTAGTATGTAAAAATATAAGGACTAATAATTGTTTACTTTAGAGTGTACAACTCATATACAAATTAAGAAATTTAGATTAAGAAACTCTAATCCGATCTCTCGGATCTTAGATTAAAGTTATTTATCAAAGTTTACAATTCCAGATTTCTAAATCACTTTAGTCAACTCAGCAACCTCCATTTTACAATGTTTGTATTCTATTTTAATTTACTCGTTGCTGTCTATTTGCTCTACTTTGATCTGTTTGATGACGAAGGGATGAAGAATCGGGTTTCAGATTCGTAGCTGTCGAGATGGGGCTTGTGTGTCTGGTTCGGATCCTTCTTTGATTGAAGCTCTTCTCATCCGGGAAGCTCTGAGCTGATTAAAGATGCATGACTGTAACATTAATTTCATTGAATCAAATTTTTTAATTGTTTTTCAATCATTGGCCCACTCCATTGAAGATTATAGACTGTTAATGACATAGTAAAAGATTCAGATTATTGAATTTCTAGTTTGTTCAATTATTGGCTCCTCCGTTAGTGGTGTCATCACCTTTTAACATCATAATCAAATACTATAACTTCCTTTTTGTTCAATTATAAGTCTAACCAATAGGATAGCACATTATTTGGTTTGAAATAATATTTCTCTTAATAATTATTAATAAATTATTTTGAATATAATAATTTATCCAAAAACAAAGAGGGAAAGTAGGCCAATCAAATCAAAGAAAGCTTCCTAAAACTAAAGAACATAATGACACGTGTCATTATTCACCTCTGTCATTACTCCTTTGTTTCTTTGTAAATTAATAATTTTATTTACTTTTTAACCCAACAAACTTTCTTTTTATTACTTTTTAAGTCCAAAAATCACAAACAGATCTCTCCTTCCCTCCCTCTCTAATCATTCATTCATCTCCCTCCTTTCCTTCCACAACGAATCGCATAATCCTCCAAATGGCTCCGATTCCGTCGGAGAACGGCGTCGACGGCGACGGCGACGACGAGCGAGAAGAAGACGGAGCAGAAGAGCACGAAGATGACGAAGACGAAGAAGAGGAAGAAGAAGAAGAAGAAGAAGAAGAAGAAGAAGAAGAAGAAGAGCCGAGGCTTAAGTATCAGAGAATGGGAGGAAGCGTCCCGACGCTGCTATCGAATGACGCAGCGTCTTGTATCGCGGTGGCGGAGCGTATGATCGCTCTTGGAACACTTGATGGAATTGTTCATATCCTTGATTTCCTTGGTAATCAGGTCAGTATGAGCTGCGATTTTGTTGAATTGAAGTCTTAGTGGATGTAATTTGATGATTTTTAGGGTTTGTTATTGTGATTATAGTTGCGGATAGCTTGTGATTCGATATTAGTGTGATTGAAGTTTGTGAATGTGCTTGTGGTTCAAATGCGGTTGCGGAGTGATCGATTGAGCTGTGATTAGGTTGAATCGAAGCTTGTTTAGTCGCTGTTAGTATAATTATACTTGCAAATAGCTTGTGATTCGATATTAATGTGATTGAAGTTTGTGAATCTGCTTATTGTCTAAATGCGGTTACTGAGTGATCGGTTGAGTTGCGATTACGTTGAATTGAAGCTTGTTTAGTCGCTGTTAGTGTAATTATACTTGCAAATAGCTTGTGATTTGATATTAATGTGATTGAACTTTGTGTATCTGCTTGTGGTTGGTTGATGATCAATTGAGCTGCGATGTTGTTGAATTGAAGTTTTCTGGATTCAATCTGTTGTGTTTTGTGATGCGTTTAAGGTTTAGTTAGTGTAATTATACTTGTAGATAGCTTATGATTTGATATTAGTGTGATTGAACTTTGTGAATCTGGTTGTGGTCTGAATGCGGTTAGGGAGTGATCAGTTGAGTTGAGATTATGTTGAATTGAAGCTTGTTCGATTCAATTTTTATTAGAAACTTTATGAATCTGTGTATGGTCTAAATGTGGTTACAGAGTGATCGGTTGAGTTGCAATTATGTCGAATTGAAGCTTGTTTGATTCAAGTATTTAGGGGTAGTTACTTGTTAGTATAATTTTACTTGCAAAAACTTATACTTCCTTACTAATGTGATTCATTCGAGTGTTAGAAACTTTGTGGATCTGCTATGGGCTAAATGCGCTCTCAAAGTGATTTAATTGAGCTGTGATTGCTAAACTGCAGTTTTTTGGATTCAATTGGTATTGAATTTTATATTTTATGCTGCGATTTGGGTTTGTTACTGTAATTGTACTTGCAGATAATTTATACTTCCATGTTAATGTGATTTATTAGAAACTTTATGAATCTGTTGATGGTCTAATTGCCCTCACAAGGTGATCAGTTGTGCTGTGTTATTGTTAAATTAAAGTTTGTTGGATACTTGGATTCAGTTTACATTGTAGTTTTATTTTTATCAGGTGTTTAGGGAAGTTTGTTGGATACTTGGATTCAATTTATATTGTAGTTTTATTTTTTATCAGGTGTTTAGGGTTTGTTAGTGTAATTATACTTGTAAACAACTTATACTTCCGTATTAATTTGATTTATTAGAAACTTTGTGAATCTGTTTATAGGCTAAATGGGCTAAAAAAGTGTTCAATTGAGCTGTTATGTTTTTTTTCTCTGAGCTGTGATATTGTTAATTGGAAGTTCATTGGGTACTTGGACTGAATTTGTGTTGGACTTTTAGTTTTATCAGCTGTTTTGGGCTTCTTTGTGTAATTATGCTTGTAAATAACATGTATTTCTGTATTAATTTAATTAATTGAAATATTAGAAACTCTATGAATCTGTTTATGGTTTAAATGCCTCACAAGGCAGTGTTTTAGATGAATAACTTAGTACTTCTTCTTTTTATCTTACAAATTTATCCGAGTTGTTTTTACTGGTGACATTTAGCACTAAATCAAGTCAAAAGAAAAACATTCGTTGCTAACGGAGACATGTTGGAGCATTTGAGTCAACATTGTTGTTGTACTAGTGGTAACTACCAGTTTGGGTAGTGCGTTTCAACTCCAGTTTAGATTGAGCAACTATATTGGTTTTTAAATGAGCACATTGCACGAATCAGATGGTGCCATTGCATATGAAAGTTCACATTTGAGTTCGCCCATCTTGTCCCTTAGTTATGGTAGAAAACTTGTAGATGTCATGATCATGCAATGCAAATCTCTCCCCCATGCAGGATGCGCCAAGTAAAAAATAACGTGGTTTCTGTGGACTTTTACAAATTTAGTAATAAATGGAGGTAAACAATAAGCTTGTGTTTTTACCATAGTACCATCAGAAATCCATGGCAGAAAACACTTCATTCCTTGCTTTTCAAGATTTATGGTAATAGAAATACTCAATCTACTCTTGACATGAGAAGTGGGTTACTGTCTAGCAATCAGTTAAAGTGTTAAACCCTTATAATCGTTATTATTGTATTATTATTATTATTATTTTGCCTGTGTGTCTTTATGGGAGAAAGATGGGGGGGGAGAGGACTGGTAGGTGCAGTAAGATTGTCATAAGTCTACCGATCTCTGAGCTACACTACAGTGCAGAGAATGAAATTTATATTGAATTATGTTTGATGATTGATGGTGTATGTTTTGAGCTAGAATTGATTGTTTGAAGTATGTTCTGGAATTATTCATTTTCAGATTAAGGAATTTCCTGCTCATACCGCTGCTGTCAATGACCTCAGCTTTGATATAGAAGGTGAATTTATAGGAAGCTGTTCAGATGATGGGTCTGTTTTAATACATAGCCTTTTCACTGATGAGAAAATGAAGTTTCATTATCATCGTCCAATGAAGGCCATTGCTTTGGATCCTGAATATTCAAGAAAAACTTCCCGAAGATTCGTAGCTGGTGGTTTAGCAGGTCATTTATATCTAAATGCAAAGAAATGGCTGGGCAATAGAGACCAGGTTTGCATTAGCATACTTTCGAAAACTTAATATTAATTGCCTATTTAAGTTCTGTTCATCATCTTGTTACGTAATTGATTTGTTAGGTTTTACACTCCGGTGAAGGTCCAATACATGCTGTAAAGTGGAGAAGTAGTCTTATTGCTTGGGCTAATGATGCAGGCGTGAAAGTTTACGATGCTGCCAATGATCAGCGTATAACATTCATTGAAAGACCACGGGGAAGTCCACGTCCTGAGCTTTTGCTTCCCCACTTGGTTTGGCAGGTTAGTTAAGGCATGGTTCCAACAATTTGAACCTTTTTTTTCATTATTTTCATTTGTTTTTTTTTTTTTCTTGTATGCTTTTATGTTCGCTACACTACTTCAACATGTTCTTCAACTTATATGCTAAATTTTGGTACCTTCTATTACGTTCAGGGTGATTCTCTCTTGGTAATTGGATGGGGACAATCTGTTAAAATCGCATCAATAAGAGCAGATGAGCATAAAGGAAGCAATGGAACGTATAGGCAGCTTCCAGTAGCTAATATGAACAAGGTGGATATCGTGGCATCTTTTCAAACGAGCTATTATATTTCAGGAATTTCTCCTTTTGGTGATTCTTTGGTTGTTCTAGCTTATATTCCTGGAGAAGAAGGTGGAGAGAAGGAATTTAGCAGCAACATTCCATCCAGACAGGTATTTTTTGGCTTTTCCATTTACGGAATACGTCTTTTAGATTTCTGACCTAGTATCTGGCTGCTTAAGCCAATAAAGATATAAGAAATGCAAAAATCAGCCAACGCTGTGGGTGAACCTTTTATTTCACCATATAAGAGATTGGTCTGCATGTGATGAAGAATCAGTACTTCTAAGAGTTTTATAGGCTGTCCTACAGCCTATTGCCTTCACTATTTTGAGCTTGTTTCCCAGCATCAAGGTTTTGCTTTGTTCTTTTCTTGAAATTGTATAGTAATGTAAGACCCTTTTGTTTTTAGATTATGAAAACTTGATTACCCCCTTGCTATGCATTGCTTTTGTTTCCTATAGTTCGTAAGTTGAATTATTCAGTTTCATGAATTTTTTAATGTTGGTTGATTCTGTTCTCTTTTTGCTTTTTACTTATTGTGTTAAAGCCTGTTGGCATTATAAATGAAATATTCTTTTTGCTGGTTATTGTGTCATATGGTCTATTTATTGCTTTTAGACAACAAGGTTGGCATAACTATTTTAGCTATGAAGCAGCTTTCCTTAATAGACTACATGCTTACCCGTTCAGTGTCAAATATTGGAGAGCTATAATGTTTCCTGATTTCTTTTGACTATCTTACGCAGGGTAATGCACAGAGACCTGAAGTACGTATAATTACATGGAATAATGATGAACTTGCTACAGATGCCTTGCCTGTGCATGGCTTTGAGCATTACAAAGCAAAGGACTATTCCCTTGCTCATTCTCCTTTCTCAGGTTAATTTGTTTGTATTCCAAGTAGGTCTTATTTGTTTCTTCGTGGATCTAAAGTTAAATAATTACCATATTCTTTTCATGTGAGTACAGGTAGCAGCTATGCTGGTAGTCAGTGGGCTGCTGGTGATGAACCGATATATTATATTGTATCACCAAAGGATGTTGTTATTGCAAAACCAAGGCAAGAATTGACTGCTCTATTTTAGCTTTTGAATAGAAGGCTGGAGGCTTCATTTCGTTTACTTTCTTCAGATTATTTTAGAGTGAGTGGTTCATATAAATGACATTTTCTTAGGGATGCTGAAGATCATATTGCATGGCTTTTACAACATGGCTGGCATGAAAAAGCTTTAGCAGCAGTTGAAGCCGGCCAGGGTCGGAGTGAACTCCTCGATGAGGTATATTGGACTTCATTGTGTTTTTGCTCATAACAATAAAGCCAGGGTCGGAATGGACATACTAATTGGCATGTACTTAACTTAATTAGATAGCCTTAGTTTTAATGTTTCTGGTTAGCTCGGTCGTAGCTAGCTACTAAGAAAAACGACTAGCTATTCCAAATCTTGGTCTGAGTTTAGCTATTATGAAAAGCTTAGTGATTCCATATCCTCATTGTAGCGAATTTGCTAAAAGGTTGTTGGTATTGAGTTGGCAATGTATGTATATGGTACGTGACTGTTGGGACGCTGTTCTACTTTTTCTGGTTGAACACACCAGGAGTGTTCCGGAATGTTTATGTTAGTGAATGGGGACTGTTGGGATGCTGTTCTACTTTTTTTGGATGAACACAATAGTGTCAATCATGCTTTTGATCTTTTGGACTTGTCAAGAATGGGTGGGAAGTTGAATTGCTAGGCACTTGTAGAAAAAGTTGCTATATATAGTTTGTTTCATTTCATGCCTGTGTTGTTATATACGTGATTGCCACTAAATGTATTGAGTGGTGAAAAGTGAGCATATGCTGCAGTATCATTAACCAATAACATGAATGAAAGGGCTTACTTATGGTGATACGTGATTGCCACTAAATGTATATATTCGTGATTGCCACTAATTGTATATATACGTTGATTGTCACTAATTGTATATATACGTTGATTGTCACTAATTGTATATATACGTTGATTGCCACTAAATGTATTCAAGTTGCTTCCTTTTACTTGGATATGTTTACTCCCTCAGTGTGTACAGCTGCTGTGTTTAAGGCATGCTTATGCTATTAGTTTCCCCTTGCTCAAATAGCAAACCTTCTTCTGTCACTCTTCCTCCCTTATTCATGTATTGTTGATCAATGGCTTCTGTTTGCTTGCTCAGGTGGGCTCTAGATATCTTGATCATTTGATTGTGGAAAGGAAATATGCTGACGCTGCATCTTTGTGTCCCAAATTATTACAAGGATCTTCATCAGCATGGGAAAGGTAAAAGAAGAAACACCCTACTAAATATTCCCATATCCTTTGATTATAATCGACTATTTCCTTTACTGTAGGTGGGTTTTCCATTTTGCTCATCTGCGTCAACTTCCTGTTTTGGTTCCATACATTCCAACGGAAAACCCAAGACTTCGTGATACTGCTTATGAGGTTAAAGAGATTTTATATTGTCCTTATTTGCCTTTATTGGTATACTAGCTTGTAGTTAATGCAGCTCCTTGTTTTGTATGCCTTAGGTTGCTCTTGTAGCATTGGCGACAAATCCATCTTTTCACAAGGATTTATTATCAACTGTTAAGTCTTGGCCACCTGTGATCTATTCTGCATTACCTGTCATATCTGCTATAGAACCTCAGCTTAACACATCTTCCATGACTGATGCACTCAAGGAGGTTAGAGAGTTTCAACGTGATTAGAAATCTGAAAATTTCACCTGCTATATGCCTTTCATTGCGGTTTGCTTTTGTATCAGGCACTCGCCGAGTTATATATTGTTGACGGGCAATATGAGAAAGCCTGTTCACTTTATGCTGATGTAAGTTCTTTGTAGCACACTTGTGTTCTTGATTGATGAACTCCACAAAGTTATATTTGTGCATAAAATAATTTGGACAAGTAAAGGTTTTGTATCAATTTTATTTTTCTAACATGATTTTGTTTGTTGTCTGTATTGCTGTTTTTTCTTCCTCCAGCTTATGAAGCCAGATTTATTTGATTTCGTTGAAAAACACAGTTTACATGATGCTATTCGTGGAAAGGTATGACTACAAAATGAGTGAAAACGGTTGTTTCACAATCTATATTTCTGCTATTCTCTCTTGTAACTTAAAACTTATAACTTTGTGCTCATGAAACCATGTGAAAGCTTTCAGTTTAAAGAGGAGAAAATGGTTTTTACCATACTCGTTCTTCTTCCTTCAGGTTGCCCAACTGATGATGCTTGATTGCAAGCGTGCAGTTCCTTTATTGATTCAAAACATTCCTCCAGCTGAAGTTGTCTCACAATTGCTTGCTGCTGGAAACAAGTGTGGCTCGAGATATTTCTTGCATTTATATCTACATTCATTATTTGAGGCAAGTCCACATGCTGGAAGGGATTTCCATGATATGCAGGTATGGAGAATGCTGGTTGTTAGTTACTGATTCTGACTACCTTCATATTACTTTGCTTTGCTTCCTTTTCTTTTAAGAATTTGCTTTACTTGAAAATTGTAATATTTAATGACATAAAGAACTTGTTAGCTCGGCTAGAACAGTAGAACTTTAAAACATGAATGTGTTCCACTGTTATATGAGTTATTTGTAAATAATGTAATTCCTTTAATCAAGTTGAGATGTTATCTCAACTTTAGTAGCTGGTTAGTTCATTGCTGACTGTAACTATCTTGTCTTATAATTGTCTCAAAATAGTATAACATGAAAACCGTATGTATACGGGATTTGACACCGTCTTTTTCCTGTTATCTTGGTGAAGCTGTCAAGTTCAAGCTTTGCGTCTGTGATGGCTATTTGGAAGTGATTGAAGAAACCTGTTTTCTGTCTTTTTAACCTAGCATTTCTTTGCTCGACTTGTATTCTATTTTGTCTACTTTGCAGAATGTGCCATGACATTTTCTTTGCAAGTTTCTAAGAATTATGAGAAGCTTACTGAAAGTTTTTAATTCTTGTTCATATTTTTCTGCTTAAATGAAACGGGTGTGACTACCTGTTGTGTGCGTCTTTATCTGTACTTTATCATATTGAATATTCTTGCTATCCCAAATAACTCAATCTCTGGTTGAAGTTTTAAGTCTGCTGGTAGCAACTTATTTTTCTATCCTTTACCTTGTCAAGGTCTATTCTACTTTATCTGTTCCACTACATATGCTGTGACATTTTTTCTTAGCTTCTAAAATTCATGAGAAGCTGCCAGTTTTCTAATTTATTTTTTACATTTTCTTAATATCTGAAACCTAGAGAGGCTGACAACATTTCTTAAGTTATAAGTTGTTTACCATTTGGTTGTTTGAATAATAAAATGTACTTTTACTATCTCTCACTGCATTCAGTTTTATTTTTAGCCACTGAATTTTGTCACAAGTCATGTGTGTGCTCTGGAGGTATGGACTGGCTACAATATCTAACATTGGGATTTATATCTTCTTGTGACAGGTAGAGCTTTACGCAGATTATGACCCAAAAATGCTTCTTCCTTTTCTTCGAAGTAGCCAACATTACACACTTGAGAAGGTTTGAGAAGTCAATAAACTACCTGATTTTTTTGCTTTTTCAGTCAATCAATGCTCATTTATATTCTTTACCCCATGGGTTGACCCATTGAACCAAATCTCAGGCATATGACATTTGTGTCAAAAGAAATCTTTTAAAGGAGCAAGTCTTCATACTTGGAAGAATGGGAAACGCAAAAAAAGCTTTATCTGTCATCATAAACAAATTAGGAGATATTGAAGAGGTATTTACTTTCTCTTTTAATTTTTGAGTTGTTCCATGAAGGTCATTATTGTCTCTGCAATGGTTATAATTGCTTATAAGCATTTTAATCTTTATGCAGGCTGTAGAATTCGTAACTTTGCAGCATGATGATGAACTTTGGGAGGAATTGATTAGGCAGTGCCTAAACAAACCTGAAATGGTGGGAGTGTTGCTAGAGCATACTGTTGGCAATCTTGATCCTTTATACATTGTAAATATGGTACCTAATGGATTGGAAATTCCTCGGTGAGTATGCATGTACTAAGTTTCAGCATGTGGGCACAATTTTTTCTTATTTTTTTGATTCAAGTTTTGTCTACGCTTCTGGCCTTCTGTTTTGCAATTCATATAAGCTGATGAGCTAATCTAGGCTTATCGAAGGCTAGACAATTTTTGGATCCCACCCTAGTTCATACTTCATATATCATATTGATGTGAGTTTTTTCTAAGATGGCTTAGGGTCTTGCTAGTGCCTAGATTAGGATGATAAGAAGAATGGAAAATGAGGAATGCTAGTGCCTAGTGTGAAGCTTTATGTTTTTGTCTCATGGTACTCGGCATTTTACTTTTTCAAAAAAATTGTTGCATATCCATGTAGATATTATTTGCTCTGGTCCATGTTTCATTCCTCATGGCTTTAAAACTCGTCTAAAAGTATCTTTTTACACACTTTAGTAATATAGCGCAGTTACTATTACGCCCTCCAGTTTTCTATAGCATTTAGTGTGGAAGTGACTGGATGCTCACACGAATTACGATGATGCTTTCTACTCGTTGGCACTTACTTAAATTGTCACATTGACATAGCAAATCATCTTACTCATTTGTTCTAATGCTTCAACATTGTGCATGTTTTTTTCAGGCTTAGGGATCGTCTAGTCAAAATTATCACTGACTACAGAACCGAAACATCGCTTAGACACGGGTGTAACGATATTCTTAAGGTATTAAACTTCATATTCACCTGCTTTTAAGTCCAATAAAATTCAAATGTTATCAGTTTCATATTGTTTTTAAAATCTGCAGGCTGACTGTGTAAACCTATTGATCAAGTACCATAAAGAAGCAAGACGGGCCGTTGTCTTAAGCACTGAAGGAGACGATGCACGAGCAAAAAGGGAAGGAGCTAGTAATTCTCAGGCAACTGAACGAAGTTTGAGCACCAGGAACTTGGAACTGAAGTCCAAAACTAGAGGAGACGCCAGATGTTGCATGTGTTTTGACCCTTTCTCAATACAAAATGTATCAGTAATCGTATTCTTTTGCTGCCATGCTTATCACATGAACTGTCTAATGGATTCCATGCATACTGTTAGCCAAAAAGGGTCTGAAGAAGACACTTCCCCAGACCATGTTTTAGGCTACGGGTATGAAGAGGAGGAAGAGGAGGAGAATGATGAAGATGCACAATCTGGTCGGTTACGATGCATTTTGTGCACTACTGCTGCTAGTTGAGATAATAAGCTCTTTTTTCCTTTTTAACCCCTTTATTTTGGTTGAGGAGTGGGGAAGGGGTTGGTATTGTGTGAGTGAGTGCTTCGTTTCGAGCTTTTCTTCTCGTTTTCTCTTCTCTTCTTTTTCGTGTTAATATATCATATATATAGGAATGTGCTATTTATCAATTAGAATTTTGGCTAGACACAATTGTTGTATCATAATCACATCATAATTTATGGCAAGCAAGAAATTTTTTTAGCTGCTTCCGGTGTGGTGTTATCTGAGTCAAGCAGCCAGCGGACCGACCAAATACATCGAAAGGGCTGCTGAGAAGATTCAACAAGAGTTGCTCTATGAGAGAGGATAGTTAATTTGGGTCATTTGTATATGGAGAGGAAATATATGACTAATAAGTGTGCAACAGCCCAGCTATGAGGTTTGAGCTGATATTTTCTTGTAATCAATCAAGCAATTCTTTTCCATTATCAATTCGTTTTTCAGATAAGGGGGTAATTGTGTCATAATTGTGTTATATGTGAATCATATACGCCATATTATTATATAACATAAAAGTAAGGGTAATAGTAATTACGTCTGTAGATTGCGTTCGTGTAACTGCATCCCCTAGTCTTTTAGTAGAAGTGGTAATTTTGTTTCTCTACGCAACGAAAAGCAAGTAAGTTTAGGTGGTATTAGTGACAAGCTCAGGATAGTACTCAGCAAGCCAAGCTGCGATAACTTTGATCTCTTTCTCTCTTTGCTCCACCAGCCATTCTGGGTCATTTGGTGTTGGACTTAATACATCCAGGCAATGAGCACCTAAATTACCATCACAAAATTAATTTTCATTAGTATACAGTTATTATAATAACTCTGTATAGCAATTAATCATTTAGTTTGATATAATGACTCTGTATTAAATGGTTGAGAATTTATCTAATATGGCACCGTATGAGAGGATCTGAATCCATCCCTACACTAAAGGGATCCAAAAAGGTCCACTGATCGTCCGACTTATGAGATGATAAAGGAATTAACCCAATTATTACCAACATGATTTTATGCAAGTATATGCAATTTCCGTCGTAATTTTAGAGTATTTAAACTTGTTATTGAAACAATATTTTAAATATTTAGCACTAATCTGTGATTTTTAATATATTTTTATCTATCGACTCTTCAAGTATTTTATTCTAGCTCTGACTTGTACAATATATTAATAATCAGGCATCAATGTTGAAACAAGTATGAAGTCTTACCTTGATCGGTATGAATGGCAACAATACTATCCGATATGTCCTCCAAGATTCTGCAATCAAGAAATGGAGAAAAACAATACGAAAGAGAAAGATTAACTAATTACATAGCAATCAATATGATGGTGATGATATTGATTAATCAAGAGTTTAGTTTCTTTACCCTCCAGAACTCCATGGATCACGAAGTCCATTAGAAAAAATGATGTTGCTAGCAAAATTTCCAAGGGCAGACTTGACATTCTGAAGTTCAATTAATTAATTAGAATATAAAATTTATTAAGAAATAATTAGTTCACAATTAGGAAGGTTAATTATTAAATTAAGAACTTACATGAGCACCAAATTCAATAGGAGCCCAATGAGGCCTAGGGGTAACACCAAAAACTTGTTGACATGATTTTATGAAGCTTTTGAGATCAAATGGTGATATTTCAAACATTGTATTATTGTCAACTACACCAATGACTTCTATTAGCTCTGTGCATACCTGAAACATAATTCATCTCATCACTCAATTTACTTATCAACATTATATAATAACATTTTGCAATACGTTTGGCACACTGTTCCAAACCAATAGGAGAAAGCTGGTTTCATTGTTTATGTTGCGATAGAAATCTTTTATTGGTTCCGTGTAAGAAATATGTTATAGAATTTACCAAAGACATCAAGGTAACTAAAATTGTCTGCCTTAACTGAAGAAACTTGCCAATGAATTATTGAGACGTTATAATTATTACGTTACATTAATTTTTTAGTGTAATTATTGTTTGATGATTTTAGTAATAAATTCATAATCACATCATTTAAATACTAGTCATAGTATGTATAAAAATTCGAAGTATATTCTTTTTAAGGAATCTAATATAAATATATTTTCGCATTCTGATGTAAAATCACAGTTTATAATAACTTTAATTTATAGAATTATAAAGAGATGAAAAATTAAAGAGCAAAACAAAATAGAAAAAAGACAAAGAAGAAAGAGATTCATTAATAAAATGCAGTTATGATATCCTGTCATTGCTTTAGTTATATATTTTCGGATTCTCTCATTTTTTATGTATACAAGTTCAAATTTTGTAATTAAATTTGTAAACATTTATGATGGCAAGTCGGTAAAGAAGCGACTCTCATAAACTCTTCACTTGAATTTGATTTTCGATGCGGTTATTAGAGCCCGATTAACATGAAATGAATAGCATACCTGCAATTCCCATGTAGTCCCGTAAAGGGGAGCATCATCAACTTCATTGCATCCTCCCCCATAAAAAGTATTTGCATAAACTCCGGCAACAATCCGGCCAAGAATGTCGGTCCCCGGAGGTGCTCCATCAATGGCTTTGCATAAATTTTCCACAAAATAGTCGGGAGGATTGTCATATTGGGCTGAGCTCATGTATAGTTCTGCTAAATAGTCCTTGAGCTCTTGTGATGAGTTTAAAGGACTTGAGGAGAAAGAAAGAAAAAGTAAAAGGACTTAGTAATAATTAGTTCATATATATAACTACGACTTCAGAAATTTTTCAAAACACCAATGGATAGGAAAAGTAAATAGTATTTGTTCTCTTTTTACCTTTTCTCTAAATTGCACCACTTTACTTGTACATCCCTCAAAAGTTATTAGGCTTTATTGACGCAACTTTAAAGTAACGCGAGATATTTAACTAAACTTGTAACAACTAGCTTGTGCTTACATATGACGATGTTATACACGATGAATATAGCCAACATGTATAAAGTGGATCCAATTTATTATTCCATTAGAAGATCTAACTAATTCTCAGGTTGATTTTAGTTTCCATCCAAGAACTTTAACAATATATCTAACGGTAAGTATAAAAATTATTCGAATATTTAAATTTATTTATAAATATTTTTTAAGAAGAAAAATGTAAAAAATGAGTTGGTATGGACTTACTTGCAAACATTGAACATATTACCGAGGTCCAAAAGCCCATTGGGCTTAGCTCCCATTCTGTCAATTTGAGCCCATGACTGTTTTATAGTGTTGTAACAACTCTTGCTTGAATTCTACAACCCATATTAACATTATAATTAGCATTAATCAATTAAGTTTAATGCAATAATAGGACACCTAAGTTTATCACTTCTTTTTTGTTTTTCACGGTGAACTTATGGTCGAACATTACATTCGACATCCTTATCTACTTATTTGACAAATTTCAAACTTGACATGACACGTCAAACTCAAAATTTTGTCTAAGAATATCGTGTGTCATATAATCAACTAAGAGTTTCAGCGGCGCGGTCAAAATTTGATTATGCATTAATTACCATGAAGTCTTTAGATACAAGTTGTTGGTATCCATCTTGTGGTGTAATATCCCCAAAGTAGAGAATTGGAGCAGATGAGGCCAATGATCCAATCACAATATGAGGATATTTCATCCTAAACCATGAGGCAAGCATTGAAAAAAAAAAAAAACTCATCAGCAGAAACTAATTAAACTAACTTTGTATAGTTAGAAAAAACAAAGGGACAAATTGAGATTAAACTTTATAGTTTTATGTATTTAAAATAATGTTCATCTGGTTTAAAAGTTTCTAAATATCGTGGTTTAAAAGTTTGTAAATACTGATGCTAGATTTTGTAAAGTTTGAAGACATTTTTATTAAAACTATCCAAATTTACTTGTGAGACAAAGCTTCATAACACAATTCTAGCAATTTTTTCATCCCATTTATATCCCTTTCAACATATAAAAATATTCTAAAGCAATATAAATTAAAAAGAATAAATAAATGACTAAATTTCGATCATCTATTGGCCATTTGAGTGAAAATATATATCTTTATAAACTGAAGATATCTCATACTTCTATTTTCAAACTTTTCGGTCTTGAACAAGTCTTTACAAGCACGTGAAACAATGAAGTTCATATTTATACTCTTTTCAAAAATAAAAACTAAATTTCTATTTTGACTTACTCCCACCATATGAAGCTCCAACAGCAATGACAGGAGAACTAAGAGCAGATAGATTTTTCTTAACATGTGTAATAATTTGTGCATAATCTGCTAATGCTTGTTCAGAGCTCAAATAACCTCTGGTACTTGCATTTTTGAATGTTTTTTCTCTTGTTCCAAATGGTAATGATTCTCCGTAGTAACGATGCTGTGGAAAAACATATAAGTGATGTGATTTATCTCGCAGTGAACAATTAAGTCACTTAAATTAGATATCTTTTTGTTAGATAAAAGGTTATACAATCAAGATTATAATCTATAGTTAATCCGTTGGTAATTGTGACTTACTATTTGATGCTTTTTTGCTACTGCCAACGGATTTTTTCACTGTGATAGCAAATTTTCTTGTAATATTATATAGGATTCTAATAGGGCATAAATGCATATATATACTTACCTCTATAAATAAGACCAACCCTTTGAAACGAGAAGCGAGTTCTGAAATGAAACTAACATATAATACATCATCTTCTATGTTACCTTCACCTAAATAAACAAAAACGGGAGAGCTTGTATTTGCTCCGCCCCAGTACTTGAAGCTCAATATATATCTCTGTTGAAAAGTTGTGTAGCTCTCAGGGTAATAGTTAAAATGGTCAAGTGTTTGTGGGTAATAATGCGTCTCATAATCCGAAGGGAGATTGTCAGATGAAAAACTGTTCGCCTCGCGTCTAATCGCACTTAATTTCAATCCTTGATGAGGATATGCAAATGATAGATATGTTGAAATTAGTAGCAGTAGTTGAAGAAATAATAGGTGAGATTGTACTAATCCCATTTTGAGATATATGTAACTACCAACTAATTACTTAGAGCTAATTTGCCTTTCAGAATCAAGTTTAAGCAGGTTTGTATATATAAGCTGAGTTTTTTGGCATTTTATTGTTGGATATATATAGCCCATTGGTCTTGTAATTATAATCATTATTTCTTAATTAGATGATTGATAATTATGGGTTAATTTTGGATTACAAATTGATTGACTGTTCAGATGTGTCATTGATTCTCTTCTAATCATGTTTCAGAACTATATAGGTGGATTAAGATTCTGAACATGACTCTCTTTTGTTCTACTTTCTAAATATCCCCTGTTTTTTTGACTCATTCCTACATACATACACACATAAAATGACACTAAAATATTGTATGAACAGTATTATAATCTTTGGCTTTTATGACTATGCAAATAAATAAGCTAGTAGTCTTCTAGATTCAATTTCTTTTAGTAATATAAGAAAATTTGAGTTTGATCTTAATTGTTGTAGTCGTGTCAATAAAAATTAGGGGGAAGTAAAATTACCAAATTTTATTTTCTTGATGACACAAAGTTACCAAATTTTCTTTTACTTATTACACTTCTAAATATGAAGAAAGCAAGATCCTTACATAAAGCGATATTAAGAACAAACTAAATATAAAAGAGTTGTCATTCAAACAAGCATTACGAGCCAATTTATGAGCAACCCCCATCACGTATTATGCGGCACAAACACAACCGAACAATCTCTGAATAACCCCATCAAACTCCAAAATATCAGGTGAGAAGAAGCAACTGAAATATCAGAGTGAGAAGCAATACTAGACGTTAGTGCTTGGGCATCAACCTCGAAACAAATGTAGTAAAGCCAAGCCATGCTACGCTACTACGGAAAGCCATGGCATTGAAACCAATATTTTGAAGTTACAATGTAATCGAGGACATTTTATCTAGTCAATTGTATTTCATACAAAACATTTTCACAACATCATAGTTTATGCAAGAGCCAAAATATAACATGAAAATCTCTATAAAACGTAATCGAGGATTTACAAGACTACCATTAAACAATGTAGAGAACGTTATGTTTTCTGTATTATAAATGTGAATTCACCATCTGGACAACATGGGAAAACACATTCCCCTTCCGCTAGACGAGGATATAAAGCCTATGACATCTATAATAACCTGTGCAAAATTATCTAAATCGTGGTGAGCATAAAGAAGAACAATTTACAAGCATTTTCAAAAGTAAAAGTAAAATTGACAAACCATAGCAATCAAAATCTTGTGTAAAAAAACAAACACCAAATAAAGATTCTAAATATTAATTCAAACACCATATATGTTGAATGAAATATCTTAAACCTAACAAAACCAGGATAAGGTAGCAGCTATTATGACAAAATAAGAAACAAAATCTTGTTTAACAGGAGACGAATTCAAAATGCAGAAAACGAAATTATTGGGTAACGTTAAGCCACTTTGAGAAGATGTCGAATTCAGTGTAGTCACTGTCGGAGATCATAGTGTTGTACCATGCTTTCCCTGCAGCTTTGATGGCAGTAGCCTCCTCCTGTAAAGGTTCAATGCAAAATAAGAGTATTAACAACAAACGAATGAAATTTGAATCCAGATATAACACATGAATCACAGTGAATCTAAGAGAAAAGATTAAATCACTCCAAACTCTGATATATGTAGCATAAGGTATGCAGATGAGCCGAGCAGACAAAAATTAGAAGACTTTTGACTGTCATACTCATAAATTAGTATGAAGATATTAACCCTGCATAGTCTAGAATCCTTGGTGAAAAAACAGAACACTTCAATGTTATTGTGCCCCAATTGGTCATATTTTTACTATGGTTATGACTTACGCATGCAAGAGACGGGCATAGTCCCAAAATAATTCGGGTCAGCTAACATGAACCATCATAAAGAACCATGAAACTCAAGTCTCAAATTTTTAACTTACCATAACAATGTTAAATAAGCTCTGTTATCATATAAGAGATTCAAATCCATATATAATGCTAATGCAGAAACCTAAACATCCAATTCTATTCATTGCAGAAAGTATATAGAGTGGAACAACTCCTTCGCCTTGAATAGAGCATATTAACCTTTTTCTATCAACATGTTAGACAATTAGATTTATTTATTGTGGTACCGACTGTTGGAATTAAAAAGCAGGTAATAACATTAAACAGGAACTTATGAGACAAAAATAAAATTAACTGGTCAAACAAGTAACATAACACAGTATTTAGAAGAAACATAAGCTAAAATGCATCTCGTAGAAATAGAACAAGCAAATCAAATCTATCTATCAAATCTAAGCAGCAACTGTCACAAAAGCACAAAAAGTTTAGAACATTGAATTGAAGGAGAAAAGTTAATCTTGAATTCAATTGATCATATTATGAGATGGCAAATGAGAGAGCTCAAGCAGTTCACGGAAGAAGGAAAAATTAAGTACATTGCACTATCTGAAGCAAGTCCTAACACAATGAATAGGGGGTACATACATGTATTACATGCTGTTCATGCCAATAGTACACAATCACTTTGGACCCGTGAAACGGAAGAAGATGCAAAACTACTTAGTCGTTGAAATTAGCTAAGCTCCATTTCTTGTTTACCAAACAAATGTCTACTATGTGCAAGGGTATAATATTGCGTATAATAAATTACGCAATATACATGGACATGGAATAGTTTACATTTAGCCCTCTCGTTCGAGGTTTCCTTGGTAGGAAAGGATTGGCAGAAAATGTTTATTTGTATGTGAAACTACAGTTGAACCTTATGCACACACTATAGTTAAGCTAATACCTGTTTTCTTATACATATGATTCAGAAATATCATCCAAGGGTGATCACAGAGAATATTAACATAATAAGGCATCTTATAATCCAATAGGTAATGGAATTGGTGAAACACTAAGGTTTTGCGAATACACAATAGCCTGAATGCAGACCCAGCTACGTGATATCCATATGTACTTGGGACAGAGCGCTCTTTGCGTAAGAAATAAATTTTACACTAAAACGGGTTAGGGGTTCTAATAAAGAACAATTAATGCCTTTGAAATATACAAATTTAGCTCCATGGTTGTTGAAACTGCGCGTGCATGACGCCGCATTATAGGCTAGGTCCTGTGGCATTTGCCTAAATTATCTCACAAGTAGCTAATTAATCTGTTATTCATACAATTGCATTACACCAACTTTCATAAAAGACTCGAACCACTTATGAAGGCATGCATATTTCTATCCATAATGACTAATTGCCAAAATTGAATAGCACAACATCAATCAATCAATAAACCCTACATACTTTGAAGACAAATTCAGATCTAGAAGCAAACAATCTAAAGTAACAGATGGCATGAAACCAAGCAATTCACCCAAATTATTCCACAATTAGCTAATTAATTTGTCATTGATCTAATTGGATTAGACCGGTTTCTATAAAATACTCAAGGCACCTATGAAGCCATAATATTTCTATCCATAATGCCTAATAATTTGCAAAGCACAAAATCAATCAATGAACTATACATACTTAGAATCCAAAATCTAATCTACAAGCACACAATTCAAAACACAACACGAAACAAAAGAGAACAAGCAGAATCCACAAAGCACATGCTGATCAATATCGATACATCTAAACACCAAAGCAATAGCAAGAATTGCAATACCTTGGTAGCAGTCTTTCTCTTCCTCTCCAATTTCTCCGCCTTAGACTTAACCCGCTGCGCCTCAGCCAAAAGAGACATCCTCCTAGCAGTCTTAGCATACGGATTCAACTTCAACATCACATTCAAATTCTTCAAAGGATTCTTCTTCAAAGTGGCCCTCTTAACACCCGTCTTAACAGGTTTCACAACCGACTGAACCTCATCCGAATTAATAATCCTAGCAAGATCAGCATTCACCATCTTAGACCTAGGCAAGACATACCCTTTCTTCTTCTCCGACAACTTATCAAACGACCCATAAACCGAATCAAGCTTCTCAAAAGCCGACTTAGTCCATATCACAAACCTACCTAAATGCCCACCCGGAGCAAGCTTCAACAAATTCAACCTCTCCACATTAGCAATCTCAACACCAGGAATATTCCTAAACGCTTTCACCATCTTGGCCCCTTCGTTCCCATAAACAATCAACGGACCTTTCCTCGAAATGTACCTCCGGTTCCTCATCTTACCCTTCCCGGGGCGAATCGCGTGGCTATCCTTCGCCTTCTCGACATCCCCATAAGCTCCAATCTCCTTCAACAGCTTAATCGCTGCGGAAGTCTTCTCAACACCCTCAGCAGAATCACTAATCACCAACGGCATCTCGGGGACAGTCTCAACCCGATGTCCACGCGCCATCACAAGCGCGGGAACAGCAGACGCTGCGATAGCTGAAACGACAGCGTATCGTTTCTGATTCACATTGATCCTCCGGTGCCAGCGGCGCCAGATCTTGGTGGGAGCGAACATTCGACCGCCGCGGCACATGTTTCCGAAGGCGGCCTGGCCGGCTCGGTGGGTCCCTCCACCGGCGACACGGGGGATACGGGAGACGGCGCGTCCGGTTCCCCAGGACTCAGCCGAGGTCTGGTGGCCGGCCTTTTTGGATACGGCGTAGGGTTGGCGGGCGTTTTTGGACATCTGATGATGCACGAAGTTGACGATGTCGGGACGGATGGAGGCTTTCATGACGTCAGGTAAGGGGAGGGATGCTGAGGAATCCGTCGCCATTTCGTTAAGAGACGGCAGAGATTGGACGCTGACAAGAGGACGGGCAGCGGCGGCGGCGGACATGGCGATTGAGATGAGGGGAAATTTTAGGGTTTGGGTTTTTGGAGGTGGGAGATGGTGGTGAAATGAGGGGTTTTATAGGTGGGTTTTTGTAGACTGAAATGACAGATTTGTCCTTGTGTTGAGTAGGGTGGTGTTGATTTGAAGCTGCGGTTAGGGTTTCTTAGTGTAATTTTACTTGTGAATAACTTTACTGTAGATGTTGTTATTTGCAGCACGAATTTCCCATCTATAAGGTAACAAAAGACAAGATTGTCCTTTGCAGCGTGGGAGGGGAGGGTGGGTTATTTTCTTCTCTAATCCAAGTGCTCCAAAAAGGTTATTTTAATCTTCTAACTTGGGAATGATCTATTAAGTCCCTCAATTATTAAAATGTGATATATTGAATTCATCAATTATTAAAATGTAGATCTTTTGAATCCTTATTAATTATGACAAAAGTCGGAGACCTTAAAGTGAGTTTTTCAAAATATGAGAACCAAACAGTGAATTTTGAAAAAAGTCAAAGATTAAAAAATCATTTGCCTTTCAAATAAGTGTCTTGTAGTTTCGTGTTTTTGCATATAAAAGACTATGATTTGAATTTGATCAAATAAATAACTGTAGTTTGGTTTGTTTGCATAATTAAGGAAATGATCAGATTTGTTGATGTAAACGAGGACATTTTTTGCCCAAATATTTTTTCAAACCTTTGATATGTAAGAGTTAAGTTTGAAGCCTCGAAAAAAAATTTGGACAAAAAATGTTTTCGATTACGTCAACAAATTCGACCATTTATTTAAAGAAAAGTTTAGAAATAATGCTTGTGATTTACTTATTAAATAGGGGTCCGTGGTTTAACAGTTTGCAAATAAATGTATGTGGTATGATTCTTTTTGCAAATAAGAGTATGTGGTATGAATATCGTGTAATTAGGTGTTTTTTTTTGAGATTGGGTGAGCATGTTCGAAAATGTTAGTTGGTGTTTTCTGTTCTAGTTTGGGTCGATTGTTCCTTATGGAATTCAAGTTTTCTTATTATTTTTCAAATCCATTTTGAATGTTAGGGAGAATCCTCAGAAGCCAAATTAGTTTAGTTGTATATAGCCCAATTATGTTTGTTTGTTAAGCCCAATTAGGGATGTTAAATGAATTAATCAATCTAAATAATATATAATCATGTATATGCTTTTTTTGTACATGATACAAAAATACCGCTCGAGTAGCCTTTGTTCAGGTATTGGAGTCACGGTATCGGGTTGCTTGTAAACAGAACCTCCTCATCAATGAATTTGATGACAAAATCCCGAGATTATCTGTACGATACGTGCATGACAACACGAACCAAGATTTACAATCCGTCTTGGAGTTCTTGAACAACACCAGAGCTCTCTCGGTTGAAGAAAGCCCAATTAGTGTTATCAAATTAATTAATCTAAATAAATAGCATATAATCTGCTTGTACAGTATGCAAAAAGACTGCTCGAGGAGCCTCTCTGCAAGTGTTGGAGTCCCAGTATCGGGTGGCTTGCAAACAACACCTTGTCACCGAAGAATTTGGTGAAGAAATACCGAGATTCTCCCTGCGACACCTGCATGATAACGCCAACCAAGATATACAGTATGTCGTTGACTTCTTGAACAACACAATGCTCTTTCAGTTGATGATTATCCACATGAAGAGGTGGAGGACGTACTGACTTATAGGTCCGCACAATGGTCCCGTGTTACTAACGCCCTCTATAGTCTGGATCGTCATGTACCCTTTATGATTGCCTATTTAGATTGCTCAAACCAACATTACATTGGCTCCTGGATCAGTTTTGACTTAAATTAGATTATCTCGATTTATTTGTTGTATTTTTTATTTGGTAAATTTTTTTGCAACACTTTCAGTTTTTATTCATTATAATTTTTTTTTAATGATGTGAGTAATGAAAATTAAAAGAGGTCATGTTATATAAGTAATATATACATAAATTATTGGATAACGTTAGCAAAAATAGAACATCCTCATCAATGAATTTGGTGACAAAATTCCGAGACTATATGTATGACATGTGCATGACAACATGAACCAAGATCCCGAGACTATCTATACGACATGTGCATGACGACAACATGAACCAAGATGTCAATCTGTCTTGGAGTTCTTGAACAACACCGAAGCTCTCTCGGTTGAAGAAAGCCCAATTAGTGTTATCAAATTAATTAATCTAAACAAATAGCATATAATCTGCTTGTACAGGATGCAAAAATACTGCTCGAGCAGCCTCTCTGCAGGTGTTGGAGTCCCGGTATCGCGTGGCTTGCAAACAGCACCTTGTCACCGAAGAATTTGGTGAAGAAATACCGAGATTATACTTACAACACATGCATGACAACGCCAACCAAGATATACAGTCTGTCGTTGACTTCTTGAACAACACGGGTGCTGTTTCGGTTGATGACTATCCACATGAAGAGGTGGAGGACGTACTGACTTATAAGTCCGCACAATGGTCCCGTGTTACTAATGCCCTCTATATGAATCACCTCATGAGTAACTGGATCGTCATGGACCATTTTATGATTGCCTATTTAGATTGCTCAAACCATCATTTCATTGACTCCTGATCAGTTTTGACTTAAATTAGAATATCTTGATTTATTTGTTGTATTTTTTATTTGGTAAAATCTTTTGCAACACTTTCACTTTTTATTCATTATAAAATTTTTTTAATGAAATATATTCAAAGAAGTCAAATGACTTCAACCTTTTCGAATTAAATGAAAATTAATGATGTGAGTGATGAAAATTAAATAGCTCATGTATATATATATATACATAAATTATTGGATAACGTTAGCAAAAATAGAACCTCCTCAACAATGAATTTGGTGACAAAATTCCGAAACTATCTATACGACATGTGCATGACAACATGAACCAAGATCACGAGACTATCTATACGACATGTGCATGACAACATGAACCAAGATGTCAATCTGTCTCGGAGTTCTTGAACAACACCGAAGCTCTCTCGGTTGAAGAAAACCCAATTAGTGTTATCAAATTAATTAATCTAAATAAATAGCATATAATCTGCTTGTACGAGATGCAAAAATACTTCTCGAGCAGCCTCTCTGCAGGTGTTGGAGTCCCGGTATCGCGTGGCTTGCAAACAACACCTTGTCACCGAAGAATTTGGTGAAGAAATACCGAGATTCTCCTTACGACACATGCATGACAACGCCAACCAAGATATACAATCTATCGTTGACTTCTTGAACAACACGGGTGCTGTTTCAGTTGATGACTATCCACATGAAGAGGTGGAGGACGTACTGACTTATAGGTCCGCACAATGTGATTGCCTATTTAGATTGCTCAAACTATCATTTCATTGACTCCTGATCAGTTTTGACTTAAATTAGAATATCTCGATTTATTTGTTGTATTTTTTATTTGGTAAAATCTTTTCCAACACTCTCACTTTTTATTCATTATAAAATTTTTTTAATGAAATATATTCAAAAAGTCAAATGACTTCAACCTTTTCGAATTACATGAAAATTAATGATGTGAGTGATGAAAATTAAAGAGCTCATGTATATAAATTATTGGATAACGTTAGCAAAAATAGAACCTCCTCATCAATGAATTTGGTGAAAAAATTCCGAGACTATCTATACGACATCTGCATGACAACATGAACCAAGATGTCAATCTGTCTTGGAGTTCTTGAACAACACCGAAGCTCTCTCGGTTGAAGAAAACCCAATTAGTGTTATCAAATTAATTAATCTAAATAAATAGCATATAATCTGCTTATACAAGATGCAAAAATACTGCTCGAGCAGCCTCTCTGCAGGTGTTGGAGTCCCGGTATCGCGTGGCTTGAAAACAGCACCTTGTCATCGAAGAATTTCGTGAAGAAATACCGAGATTCTCCTTACGACACATGCATGACAACGCCAACCAAGATATACAATCTGTCGTTGACTTCTTGAACAACACGGGTGCTGTTTCCATTGATGACTATCCACATGAAGAGGTGGAGTACGTACT
Source organism: Euphorbia peplus (assembly GCA_028411795.1). Classification (NCBI taxonomy): domain Eukaryota; kingdom Viridiplantae; phylum Streptophyta; class Magnoliopsida; order Malpighiales; family Euphorbiaceae; genus Euphorbia; species Euphorbia peplus. Next base: position 29,454,358 of record CP110843.1, read on the forward strand.
GACTTATAGGTCCGCACAATGTGATTGCCTATTTAGATTGCTCAAACCATCATTTCATTGACTCTTGATCAGTTTTGACTTAAATTAGAATATCTCGATTTATTTGTTGTATTTTTTATTTGGTAAAATCTTTTGCAACACTTTCACTTTTTATTCATTATAAAAAAATTTTAATGAAATATATTCAAAGAAGTCAAATGACTTCAACCTTTTCGAATTACATGAAAATTAATGATGTGAGTGATGAAAATTAAAGAGCTCATGTATATATAAGTAATATATACATAAATTATTGGATAACGTTAGCAAAAATAGAACCTCCTCATCAATGAATTTGGTGACAAAATTCTGAGACTATCTATACGACATGTGCATGACAACATGAACCAAGATGTCAATCTGTCTTGGAGTTCTTGAACAACACCGAAGCTCTTTCGGGTTGAAGAAAGCCCAATTAGTGTTATCAAATTAATTAATCTAAATAAATAGCATATAATCTGCTTGTATATGATGCAAAAATACTGCTCGAGCAGCCTCTCTGCAGGTGTTGGAGTCCCGGTATCGCGTGGCTTGCAAACAACACATTGTTACCGAAGAATTTGGTGAAGAAATACCGAGATTCTCCTTACGACACATGCATGACAACGCCAACCAAGATATACAGTCTGTCGTTGACTTCTTGAACAACACGGGTGCTGTTTCAGTTGATGACTATCCACATGAAGAGGTGGAGGACGTACTGACTTATAGGTCCGCACAATGGTCCCGTGTTACTAATCCCTTTATATGAATCAAACTGGATCGTCATGGACCCTTTATGATTGCCTATTTAGATTGCTCAAACCATCATTTCATTGACTCCTGATCAGTTTTGACTTAAATTAGAATATCTCGATTTATTTGTTATATTTTTTATTTGGTAAAATCTTTTGCAACACTTTCACTTTTTATTCTTTATAAATTTTTTTTTAATGAAATATATTCAAAGAAGTCAAATGACTTCAACCTTTTCGAATTACATGAAAATTAATGATGTGAGTGATGAAAATTAAAGAGCTCGTGTATATATAAGTAATATATACATTAATTATTGGGTAACGTTAGCAAAAATAGAACCTCCTCATTAATGAATTTGGTGACAAAATCCCGAGATTATCTATACGGGACGTACATGACAATACGTGCAATCTGTCTTGGAGTTCTTGAACAACACCAGAGCTCTCTCGGTTGAGACTATCCACACGAAGAGGTGAAAGATGTATTGACTTATAGGTCCGGAAAATGGTTGCGTGTTGAAAATGGCTCAAAAGTTATCGATTGATGAACCTCTTGATGACTAGCTTGGATCGTTATGGACCATTTATGGTCTCTTATCTAGATTGTCAATCACCATGCCAACCTAGGCCTTTTTACCCTGGGAACTCCCCGAACCACTGTCACCGGTGAATCAATGACTCGGTATGCTGATGTGAAAGGATTTGAATACCGTGGCTTCGAGAATGGACAGAACATGAGGTGCTGGAACTTCGTCAATACTAGGGGGGCCTCAATGGGGAGTCAACAACAACGGTTGTGGGAGCATCGACTTCCCTACCGTCTCTTTCATCTACATCCCGACCATCCATGAGGAGAATTTGCTTTAAGAATTGATATTGTTGTACCTTACATGTTGGACATTAATTGTTTTAATCAGCATTATGTTGTTGAAATTGTATATTATCTAATCTAGACATACATATACGCGCTTGAAATCTATTATCACCAAATATTTTGGCTTTAAAATTCTTAAACCAAAATATTCATATGTTACTGGTGGATCAGTTTTGACTTTAATTAGAATATCTCGATTTATTTGTTGTATTTTTTATTTGGTAAAATCTTTTGCAACACTTTCAATTTTATTTTTTTCATTATAATTTTTTTTTTAATGAAATATATTCAAAGAAGTCAAATGACTTCAACCTTTTTGAAGTAACGTTAACAAAAATAGAACCTCATCATCAATGAATTTGGTGACCAAATACCGACGTTGTATTTACGACACGTGCATGACAACACCAACCAAGATATACAGTATGTTCTTGACTTCCTGAACAACACTGAGAATCTTTCGGTTAAGGACTATTCACATGAAGAGGTGGAGGACGTATTGACCTATAGATCCGCATAACGATTCCGTGTTGTAATGCCCTCAATAGCCATCGATTGATAGATACATACATATATGTGCATGCCTAATCGGAGGCTGCTCCAATAAGATGATTTTTGGGTGGAGAACGGTAATACATTTACGTAAATCTCTGCACCATATATTATGGTTATCTAATATAATATTCTAATTTACCTTTAAAAGATGAACAAATTATTTGATATATATATATTATCTTGCCGATTTGTATATTGGGTTATGCATTCACACTTGTGAATTGTAGCATCAAAAATAAGCCTTGGCTGAAGTTTTACTTGAGATATCATTCAAATTTACATGTAAAATATATATTTTTTAGTTATTCATAGCATATGTACAACTTTTATTATGACTATAATATTAAATTTAACATGGTTTGACCAATACAATATTCTAAAAACTGAGTTTAGTTTCAAATGTGGATTGGCAACTCTATTATTATTAATGCCAATCAAGTTGTTAACAATACTTAATTATTACTATTATTATTATTTCTGAAATTTAACATATGTAATTTGAAATAAAAATTATATATATTAGTTAATTATGGGCAAGCTTAGCATAATAGTCAGCAAGCCAAGCAGCAATAATTTTGATCTCCTTCCCTCTTTGCTCAACCAGCCAAACAGGATCATTTGGTGAAGGGTTTAATACGTCCAAGCAATGAGCACCTAAATTACCATAATTAAAATTAATCTCTTATCAATAAACAAATAAAACCTATATTGTTAAAAATTTAAACACACTTAAATTATGAATATATTAAAATATACCTTCATCGGTATGGATCGAAACAATACTATCTGATATGTCCTCCAAGATTCTACCAACGAGAAATGAAATAGTAATAAATCCAACAATCAATATGAATATTACTTAAATTAATTATAAGTAAATTAATAAGAAAAGCAAAACTAAATTAATTTCATAATTAATAAAAGTGAAATTCTGACGAAATAGAAAAATTAATCAAAAGCTTAACTTTCCTTACCCTCCAGCACTCCATGGATCACGAAGTCCATTGGAGAAAATAATATTGCTTGCAAAATTTCCAAGGGCAGATTTAATATTCTGAAGATCGATAAATCAATTAATTAATTAGAGTATAGAATCAATTAATAAGAAGGTTAATTAATTAAATTAAGAAAACTTACATGGCCACCAAATTGAATAGGAGCCCAATAAGGTCTAGGGGTAACACCAAAGACTTGTTGACATAATTTTGTGAAATTATTGAGATCAAATGGTGATATGTCAAACATTGTATTATTATTATCGACACCCATCGGTAATACCATCTCGGTGCATGTCTGAAACATGATCCAATGTCATAAATATAAGGTAGTAAAATATCATTAATTAACAACAAGAAGGATAGACATCTCACTTTGGTTCACTATACAAACGAATTGAAATTATCAATTAACTGAATTAAATTTTTTCTCAAAATTTAAATCAAATCAATTTGAGTAAAGTTTGATCACAGGACATAACCAAACTAAATTTTAGCGGTTTGATTACTAATACACGAATACGACCCGCAAAAATTTATTACAATAAAACAAAAAATTAATCATAATATATATAAATAAAAACATATAACTAAATTCAATTCCTTTTAATCAACTAAATCCTGAAAATATATTTGAATTCAAAATCGAGTCGAACCAGACTAGATAAATATTAACTGAACCAATTTCAATTTTTAACTTCATGTTGTGCTATTTTAGTAAAGGATTAATATTAAACTCAATTAGAAGTGGATGACCAAATTTGACATGCATATCAAAAAAGCAATATTGACATATTATCTCTAAATAAAAGAGTTTCTTATACCATTCCATGTAACAAGATGTAACTAGTAAAAAAGAGAGTATATAGTGATTAAATTACTTATGTTAAAATTTATAGATTTTTTTTGGGAACTAAACATTAGAATCCGTCTAAATTCTTTGGAAAATTTGCTACAAACTTTTAATATAGTGAAACGATAATAATATATATACCTGTAATTCCCAAGCACTCATCTTGTACAAGGTATCATTATCGGATATCGGATTACAATCTCCACCACCAAAAATACTGGCATTGAAACCAGCAACGATCCGGCCAAGCACATCCGTCCCGGGTGGTGCTCCATCAATGGCTTTGCATAAATTTTCCACATAATAATCTGGAGGATTGTCATATTGGGCTGAAACCATGTACATAGTTGCAAGGTAGTCTTTGAGCCCATGTGTTGAATTTAAAGGACTTTGAGAAGATCATTGAAAAGAAAAGAGAGGAAAGAAAAAAGCTTATTTAAGTGTATATATGACAAAATTGAAAAAAAAAGGAAAAAGAAAATACGTCTACAATTGCTCTTTTTTCTTTATACATATAACTAATCTTAGTTTTTACATTTTTTATTTAATAGACTTTGTAGTTCTCACATTTTTACTTAATTTCTACTAGTAATTCATTGAAAAAAGAAAATTTCTATAGAATTTGAAGGATATGGTGACGCAATTTTCTGCCATGTTGTAGTTACAACCTATGAACATGTAAGTTCTTGTTCTTATTGTGGGTGACACTAAGTTCGAAGACCTTTAAGGGGCATCCTTATCTGAATTATGATACATTCAAGAATAAATTGATTTTCACATCGTAAATGGAGAGAGCGTGACTAAAACATATTAATAAAATGAATTCTTGATTGCTACAGAACATGACATGAAGCAAATATAAAAAGTGAGTTAGTAGCAAAATGAATTTGACATGAAATCATTTGGATCTTGTTTGATTTGACTTCTTGAGACTAACTCGAAAATTGACATGACACGAACACGATCTACTCTTTAATGATGGGAAATACTAATAACCGCGGCAAAATTGGGTGCTTTTGAAAAATAATAATGCAAATAGTGAGTAGATAGTAATTTACTAGCAAACGTTGAACATGTTGCCGAGGTCCAAAAGCCCATTGGGCTGGGCTGCAATCCTGTCCATTTCAGGCCATGACTGTTTTATGGTGTTGTAACAGCTCTCACTTGTATTCTACACAAATCCAAATTTATTCAATTTTAATTATAATCAATAATCAATCAAAGTAAATTGTACTAATTCCTATTGAAGTTTAGGGTTAGTTTCCAAAATTTCACCCCACTTCAATTTGTTTCCAACAAATCATTAATTTCAATAAAATTATATTGACCGACCGTGTTGAAATTGCCGGAATAATGATATGACAATTATATTAGAAATGTTTAATTTATATGTATAACTACATGATAATAAATTTTTTTATCGCTATCATGTTATACACAAAATTAAGTTTTTCTTTTACGTGGTTTACATCACTATTGTTAGATTTTCAGTTTTAATCAATTATAATTCCTTAATAAAATAGGAAAGAAATTTCGGTGAATTTATTGAAATAAAATGAAACTTGTACTTTTGAAATTAGCAAGGCAGAATTCTAGTGACTGTTAGATGCAATTTAACCATATTCAATCTCATTCAATTATGAGAAGAGAAACAAGTTTAATTTGTAGTTAATTACCATAAAATCCTTGGATACAACTACTTGATATCCATCTTGTGGTGTGATATCCACAAAGTAGAGTATTGGAGCAGATGATGCCAATGATCCAATCACAATGTGAGGATATTTCATGCGAAACCATGAGGCGAGCACTGCAAAAATAAAAGTAAATAAGTTTAATACATTTTTAAGAGTTTAATAAGTAAAAACATTACATTTGTTTTTGCTCACTTCCACCATATGAAGCTCCAACTGCAATAACGGGGGAATCAATAGCTGATAGATTTTTTTTAACATCTGTAATAATTTGTGCATAATCTGCTAAAGCCTGTTCTGAACTCAAATATCCAAATGTACTTGCATTTTTGAACGTTTCCTCTCTTGTTCCAAATGGTAACGATTCTCCATAATAACGATGCTGTAAAAAACATTTAAATTAGATTATTTATCTCTATTATGTTAAGTTATATTTGAATTGTAAACATTTAAATTACATTACTTATCTCCATTACTTGATGTGTCTTACATATAATATAAATACTATTATTGAGTTTTATCTATCATGCCAAACTTCCTAGTTAAATAGTTATTTGATAATTTTTTTTTTTTAGAATAAACTCACCTCTATATATAATAACAACCCATTGAAACGAGCCGCAAGTTCTGATATGAAACCAACATATAATATGTCTCCTTCTACATTGCTTTCTTCCCCTGTATAAACAAAAATGGGGGAGCTTGTATTCGCACCGCCCCAATATTTGAAGTTCAATACATACCTCTGTTGGAAAGTTGCATAACTCTCCGGATAATAGTTAAAATGATCGAGAGTTTGTGCATAATAATGAATCTCGTATTCCGGGGGAAGATCGGTACTAGAAGCTGAGAAGCTGCTCGCTTCTCGTCTGATCGCACTCAATTTTAATCCTTGACGAGGATATGCAAATGATAGATATGGTGCAATTAGTAGTAGTAGGAAAAGTAGATTAAATTGTACTAATGCCATTTTGAGATGTTACTTAATTATAACTTTGCCTAATGGAGTTTGAGCTTGTTCATATATATAAATTGAGATTTTTGCCATTTTGTTGTTGAATTTAGCATTGGATTAGCATTGTAATATTCATCAACAAAGTTCATATTTGAGAGAATTGATTATATATATGTTTTGGATTATATGTTGAACTAATCTTTTTTTTCTAGAATTGGCCGGCTAAAAACAAATAATATGTCTAAATAAAAAAGGACAATTAGCAAAGTCAAATTAATAAATGACTTATTAATTCACCTTTGAAAGTTTTGAGAGCTAAGGATTAAAAGATATTCCCTAATTTTTTTAGTTTAAAGTACACCTTTAACATATGAAACAAGAACCAACTTTTAGGTTTAACGTTTGTATTTGGAATCAATTTCAGACATGTAGTAATCACATTTACTATGTTAGTTCAACTAAAACCCAGGTTTGAAATTAAAAGGAGACTGGGCATGGGCCAGGCTTACATCAAAACAGGCCCACCCAAGCCCAACTTAGCATGTAGTAAATTTAAGCAGGCTTAGGCTTAAAATTGAGCCCTTACCTTCATTTAAAACTAAAACTAAAACTAAAAGGACACAGCTGGCAGTATTTTTATGTTTAGGCAGAAATTTCAGACATAATATATTTATTTATTTTTTATGAATTTTGTCCATTTTCTGGTTTGAGGCTTGTCAAACACCTTCATGATTTCTTAATTAAACTTTCTATATACACAAAGATTGAAACTCGAGACTTAACTTAAGCTACTTAAATCCCATCATTAAATATATATCCTTTTGTTATTTTCTCATATGGAATCGAGAATTACAACTTCATAGATCCCATTTTAATAAGGAACTAACTAATAGTGTGTTGAGAGAAAGTATTTGTTAGATTTTTGACTTAATTAACAAAAAAATAAAAAAAATAGGAAAATTTTACCAAATTGAGAAAAATAGACTCTTATTTTGGCTTTTAATGAGTACCCAAATCATTAATATTCTTTCTCCAAAAAAATGTAAAGTTGTGAGTTTGAAGCTTATTGTTGGAGTCATTATGAAATAATAATAATAATATAACTCTTACAAATGTTAATTTGCTTATGGCATTTGCCTAGCTTGCTTGCGGGTATCTCAAATTATATATGTTAATCAATAAGTTAAATAGAGTATTCTCAATAATAAACAGTCCTTAAATTTGGTATTGAAAATTCATTTAAATTTGGTGTTGAAAATTCATTTTGCTTTGAACTCTAAAAAGCTCGATTTAAATCAGCTAACATACTCGTCGGATAATATGACATGGACATATTTAGGGAGAGCTAAAGAAGGTTTGAGCATCCATTTGTCAGTGAATATGTTAAGTAACCCTAAAGCTCTGGTTACCATATAAAAGTAATGGCAAATCAAATTAGCTTTATTGATACAATTAAGTCATGACATGTACACATACAAATTTAACAATACTATAACTTCTAAATAGTGTTGAATTCTAATACAAGAAATAAATCCTCAAGGAAGAAATTACACCTTATTTAGTTACATATTCTGTTAGGTCTTATTATTGTATAATGCTGAAATTTTTATAGAAACTTTATACAACATTTTTGTTTTACATGCAAAAACACCATAAATTTATAAATATACCTTCAAAAGCACTTTAAGTGAGTGTTACATCAGTTACTAAACGTGAATGCTTAACATGATCAAATTCTTATCAAAGGAAAAAAATATTTATTTTAAATTCATCACTTATTTTTACTTTTTTCCATGTAAAAATATTTTGGTTATCCATATTGTTTTTGTGATTTGGGACAAAAAGACAAGGTGAGCCAACATTAAACAACAATATCTTTCTCACTATAAATTTAATTAGACTTATGTTATATTTTTTCTTCCATTCTTAATAGTTGGCGGACCACCAATGCAATTAAGATTATACTCAATCATTTTCTATACATAGCAAACCTTAAAATTGTGAAGATTTCATACCTCAAAAATGGACCTTCCATCATTTCAACTTACTCTATTTTTACTGCTTCTTGCTGCAGTAACTTCATCAGCAGTTCATCCTAGGAAATTAATCAGCAGACATGGTTTTCCAAGAAGATTAACCAAGCCAAGTTTTGAAGAATCTATTAAACTTCCTGCAGAATATCAAATCCATTTCTACACACAAACACTTGATCATTTCAACTACAAACCTGAGAGCTACGCTACGTTTCAGCACCGATATATACTGAATTTCAAGTACTGGGGTGGGGCGAACACTAGCTCCCCGGTGTTTGTTTATACCGGCGAAGAGGATGATGTAACTTATGATGTTGAAGAGAATTTTATTACTGATCTTGCTGCTCGGTTTAATGGCTTGGTGTTGTATATCGAGGTATAAAATTGTCCACCTTGGCCTAAGTGTCATTGATTTCTTGGTCTCCCGACATAAAATACGTTCACATGTATTAGACACACACTTTACTACGTACTATAGTCAAGTCATTACTTCTTCATATCAAGTACGTACGGGATTCAATTTAGTTTAGTCATGTCTAGTTGCTATATATTCTTTAGAGCCGCTCTTTAATGACTTGACTGTTGTCACATAATCCTCATTAGCGGAGTCCAAAACAAGTATTGGACTAAGTATTACGACAAATATTCCGTCATACTGTTTCGTAATGCCAAATTCTTTATAGATTCTACCGACAAAAAATATACATCTAGCGGTGAAATTTTTTGTCTATAATTTCTTTCTAGAGTCGCTCCTCAGCACCAAGTTGTTACACTATTGATGATGGTGAAATTGTTCGGTGTAGCATCGCTATTATGGAGAATCAATGCCTTTTGGGTCTGAAGAAGAGGCGTTTCGAAATTCTAGCACACTTGGATACTTGACATCAGAACAAGCTTTAGCAGATTATGCACAAATCATAACTTACGTCAAGAAAAACCTTTCAGCAGAGAATTCTCCGGTTATTGCTACAGGAGCATCTTATGGTGGAAGTAAGCTCATTCATATTTTAACTTTCGGGTATATCGAGACATTTATGGGGGAAATATAAACTATTTCTCATATTGTGTTTCTTTAGAAAATATTACCAAATTTCTGGCATTTTTGTCCAAACTATGAATGTGTTACTACTCTCGTTAATATTCTGTTCTGAATCACGTATGTCGACTTATTTTGTTTCCATGATGAACAGTGCTCGCAGCGTGGTTTCGGCTCAAATATCCTCATGTTGTAATTGGTTCATTGGCTTCATCTTCTCCAATACTATACTTTGACGATATTGTACCGCAAAATGGCTACCATTCAGTTGTCACCAAGGACTTTCGAGTAATAATCATCAAACTTAACTATCTTATCTCATTAATTACAGTTTATTCAATTATGAATACTGGATAGTGAAAATTGGGGACAGAAGTTTTGCTACAATCTATTTTTTGCAACCTTCTTAACCATAGTTACATTACAAATTAGCGAGAGAAAATTCGGTTGCTATTGCTCTGTTCTTTTTGTAGCGATTATTGATGCATATTCCAAATGAATTTATGTACATTACCGACAGAATTTTGAATGTATTGTTTTGTTTACAGCATATTTAATTGCTATGTTTAATTGATGTAGGATTCGAGTGAGAGTTGTTACAACACAATTAAACAATCTTGGCCCGAAATTGATAGAATCGCGGCCGAACCAAACGGGTTATTGACGCTTAGCAATAAATTCAATACTTGCAGGTAGTTAACAATTAAATTATTATTAGTCTTATGATTACTTTCTAAATGGGGGTGTAGCCGGACCTCTATCCCGAATACTTATGGGAATATAGCCTTAACTATAATATAACTATGTTAATTATTTTTTAAAATTCCTATCCCGTTATCCTTTGTAGCCCCATCAATTCGTCGCAAGAACTGAAGACCTACTTGGAAATCATGTATATGATCGGAGCACAATACGATAATCCTCCATATCATAGAGTCGATAACAGTTGTCGCGGCATCGACAATGCTCCGAAAGGAACTGATATTCTTGGGAGAATTGTTGCAGGAATTAATGCTAGATATTTGCCATACACTTCATGCCATGAAATCTTTTCAGATGAACTAAGTAAAGAAAGTGCTTGGGATTGGCAGGTAATATTCAGTTTGTGTCGTACTCTCGGGTCGTGTACACAGTTGTTTTCTCTAGTTGTATTTTTTATTACGCTATCTTTTAGCTAAGAAAACCTTGTCCAATTTACAGACATGCACGGAAATGGTAATGCCAATTGGATGCGGTGAAAACGAGACGATGTTTGAAGCATCCCCTTTTGACATAAAGCAATACACCAAAGATTGTGTTGATACTTTTGGAATCGTTCCGAGGCCTCATTGGATCACTACGGAATTTGGTGGCCACGTAAGTATCTAACGATCCCTCTTTGCGAACAATTTATAGGCTCCAAATATTTTCGATATTTGTTGATTAAGTCCAGCTATTTTGGACATGAAAAATCTCACATAAAAACAATGAATGGTTTCAGGACATAAAAACTGTACTAGGAAGGTTTGCAAGCAACATCATTTTCTCCAACGGACTGCGAGATCCATATAGCAGCGGAGGGTAAATTATCGAATTTCTACTTTGATTTTATTCTATACACGTGTGTAGTAACAGAGCCAAAACTAAATACTCGGGAGAGTAAATAAAATAAAACAAACTTAAATTTCCGAACTAAGCATCAACGAGGGATGCTTTTATCTAGGATTTCGTTGCCGATGCCAGATTTTTATATAGAGTAAAAGTACATTAAAAATTTTTACACTACGGACTAAATGTCCGTTAGTAATTATTACTTTTTCGTGATACCCTATCCCTCTGGCCCTACGTAATTGCATCAGATTATGCTAATCATTACTTTCGTTCTCTTTCTCATACAAAATCACAGAGTTTTAGAAGACATCTCGGATAGTGTTGTGGCGATATACACAGAAAAAGGTACTTATCAGTTCCCGTATATTAAACCGTTCTAATTTGAGAAGATGTATGCAATATTTGTATAGTGATTTTTTTGTGATGATAAATAGGGGCACATTGTTTGTACACATTTTCTGCAAGTCCAGATGATCCAGAATGGTTTGTTGAACAACATGACAAAGAGATGAAAATAATTGCAGCTTGGATTGCTCAATATTATGCCAAGCTTTCTACCAATTAGCTCTAAAATAATCATTTATTTCAATAATTGGAAGACATTATGTTCTTCAATTTATTTGGATTAGTACATTTTCATTATAGTTTTAGGTTTCTCTTTGTAATAAATTTTCGACCAGAGTATCATGTTTTATCTTAAACTCCCAATGAAAAACTCATTTCAAATTTGCTTTCACATGATGTCATTTTTGTGTAATTTTTCTATTAAATTATGTCAAGAATTTTGCAAGTAGAATTTGAAAAAGAAGAAAATTTATAGTAGAGAATGGAAAATAAAACAAGCATGTTTTGAAACTAAACAGGGCTAAGGTAGATCCGTGGTTTGGGCTGGGCCAGATCCAATTTATAAGAAAAATACATCTTTTTTAATATACTAATTCCAGCTCAACTTAATTTGGATTTTAATTTTTTTTTTCACCCTCAAAATTTATTCTACACCAATAAATAAAAGCTAAACACAAGAACTAATTTTCACAATTCCTTGCTAAGAACATGACATTTTCTTCATTTTATCTATTGCATGTATTCCTATTTCTTGGAGCAATATGTTCATCTGCTCTGCATCCTAGAACATTAAGCCGATATCATAGGCTACGAAAACATGCTCCTACGAGCGAATTCTCATACGAAGACAAGCCAAATTATCAAACACATGATTACAAGCAAACACTAGACCATTTCAACTACAAACCAGAGAGTTACGCAAAGATTAAGCAGAGATACATATTGAATTCCAAGTATTGGGGCGGAGCGAATATGAGCTCACCTATATTCGTTTATCTCGGGGAAGAGGGTGATATAACGGATGACCTTAAAGGTTTTATTGTTGATCTTGCTGATCATTTTAAAGGCTTGATGTTGTTCATTGAGGTAAGGTTGTAAAATAACATAGTTTTTTCGTGTTGAATTAGTTGCAGTGTTTGAAGGGGAATGTTTGTTAAATTGTAGCATCGGTACTATGGTGAGTCGATGCCTTTTGGATCGGAAGACGAGGCATTTCAGAATTCGAGTACCCTTGGGTATTTGAGCTCGGAGCAAGCTTTAGCGGATTATGCTGAGGTTATTGTACATGTTAAGCGGAAACTGTCTGCTGAGAAGTGCCCGACCATTGCACTAGGAGGATCTTATGGTGGAGGTATGTATTGCGATATCTCACATAGGTTCTTCATTTCTTAACTGTCAGAGTTTACGTAGAGAGGCGATTTGTAACCATTGCTAGCTTTTTTGGGGTTCAAGATACTTCTTTCACCCATAAACTTCAGCGTGATATATTATAGTTTTGGACAAAACACTATATTTTATCGGTGAAAACAAATTACGATCTAATGTATAAAATGGTTCAATGTCGCTAACAGATTCATCAATTTAAGATATTACTAACAGCACAACAAACCGATAATGTCATTCCACGTCAACCCCTTACCACCTATGAACCATGTTGGTTCCTTTTTTCTCCGTTAATTGACTTGCATATGTTAATAATGTGGCACTCAACAAAGTCGAGTAAAGAGAAAAACGAGAAAGCAATGAACAATAGCTCTAATAGTCGATGTCAGTATCTTGCTAGTCGCATATAACATGATCTTTCACATCTATTGACGAGTGACATGTCATCAACGTATGGATGTCAATTGATAATAAGCCAACATGATCGTGAGTGGAAATGAAAACAATAGCGTAGCAAAATAGCATACGATATATTAGTGAGTAATATGCTATAAAATTTTTATAGATACAGTGTAAATTTGAACAAAGTTGATATTTTCGTTTCTGATCAGAACTCGCAGCCTGGTTTCGCCTAAAATATCCTCACATTGTCATTGGAGCTTTGGCATCTTCAGCTCCAATACTCTACTATGACGATATCATACCTCAAAATGGGTATCATTCCATTGTTACCAAGGACTTTAAAGTAAGATTTTATGACGAAATTAAAATTTTCCATGACATTTTTAAGTCACTTTTAGTTTCCTTCTAATCATGCAATGTAAATTTTGTCCTGATTTATTGCAGGAGACTAGTGAAAGTTGTTACAATACAATTAAGAAGTCTTGGTCTGAGATTGATAAAGTTGCAGCTCAACCCAATGGGCTATTGACACTTGGCAGTAAGTTCAACACTTGCAGGTATTAAGCCACAAAATGGCTCATCAGGTTCTCATGAATTTTCGGTTCGGTTCTGTCCAGTTTGATTTTATGTTAAAATTGATAACAGTTGATAAACTAATTGAAAACTCAGAAATTTCAAGATGCTTAAATTGAGTTTTGCCTGATTTAGAGATCATTTTGTAGTATCTTCTACTCGGTTTTGAAAATTTAATGACATTTGTATTCTTTTTCAAAAGTTAGGAACATAATTATAATTTATTTGAATCAAAGTTTCATATATTTTCCATAAGTTTAGACTTCTTATTCGTTTTTCAAATCATCGTGAAGGGCTTTGAATTCGTCGCAAGAACTCAAGGACAATATAGAATACGCATATTTGATCTCAGCTCAGTATGAGAGTCCTGAATATAGAGGAGTTGAGAATGTGTGCAATGCCATTGATGGAGCACCCCAAGGAACAGATATTCTTGGCTGAATTGCGGCTGGTTTCCATCGCTATTCTGGAGAGGGATGCGTCAAGATAGTTTCATATGGATTAAGCAATACGAGTGCTTGGGATTGGCAGGTATTTTAAGTCGATTTTTTTAGTCTGATTAAAATACTCGTTGGTCAATGAATGAAGAACTTTAACTTTTTTGAGACTAGCATTATCGAGAACTAGTTGCGTCCCAAGTTCTGCCAATGTTTCTAAATCCGTTACAAATTATAAATTAACTGAAATTACTACAGAAAATGTTGCAATATAGAGAGACTAGATTTCGACTCCTATCTTGACTAATAACATTTTTGTTCCTTGAAAAAAAAAAGTAATAACATTTTGCAGGTAGTACTGCATCACTTCAAACTTTATTAATGGTAGCAGATTGATTTCATGTCTGTGTTGCCGAAGATGTAATGGCATCCACGTGAAAATTAAGATTAACTTTAATTACCGTTGCACAATTTTATACGTCGAAGACAATCTGTTTTCTATCAGTAATCATAGGACTTCATTTGTACTTTAATAGTGCAAATGTAGAGTCAATTTGACGAAAAATCGACTTTCTTCAATTCGTGATTAATGTAACTAGTTATTCTATCAACAAAACTTTAGAGCATCACGGCTTTGTACGTGAAGTCTAACCCTTGATAACTACAGAACTAAATGTATACAACTTTTATCTCTTTCGCTCTTTATTTCTCCCCTTAGTCAGGATTCAACGACCCTCTGTGGCCCCTGTTAGAAGTAGTACTACAAATGGATTCGGATTTCTTAGATTGTTATAACCAAATTAACTCAAATTTATCTCTATTTTTCTTTGATTTTTCATGCAGGCATGTACAGAACATGTCTCAAAGATAGGATATGACTACAATGAGACAATGTTTCAATCCTCTCCTTTCGATATGAAAAGCTACACCAATGATTGTTTTGAAGTTTTTGGTATCAACCCAAGGCCTCATTGGATCACAACAGAATTTGGTGGTCACGTAAGTACTTTTCATTCTAAATTTCTTCAAAAAAAAGAAGGAATTCAATCAAATATTTATGATATATTACGTGAATTGATTCGGTTCTATTCATCGAGTGTCCATGTAATATGAAAGCATTGAATTGTTTCACATGTATGATACACCATTTATTTTCTTTATGAGTGTAATCTCTAATTTATGTTGATTGTTCAGGATATAAAAACCGTACTTGGAAATTTTGCAAGCAACATCATTTTCTCCAACGGATTGAGAGACCCATATAGCATTGGAGGGTATGTAAAGACATGTTTCAAAGCTATTCATATTTTACACCCGGATAGAAAATGTAGTTCAAATCTAAGTAAACACTGTTAAAAATTGAGAACTATCGTGTGCAATGAACCCATCCAATAAGAAGTAGGGAGCTTACCAGTTCATTTGAAAACTGAGTGGTGTAAAAACTAATGTGCTTGTTTTATATGTCTATTGAACAAGTCTATTGGACCGGGAGTATAGTAGAATTTCTCGTCAATATTTAGTTCCAAAATTACTTGAAATACATAAATAAATTGAGTTAGAATTTCCACCATGGGAAAAAATTGTACTTTTCAAATACCCTAGGAGAAAAATGATTCTTTTGTCTGTATATGTTATATATATATATATAACCAATTTTATTTATTTTTTATTTTTGAAAAACAATACAGGATTCTAGAAGACATTTCAGATAGTGTTGTTGCAATTTACACGAAACAAGGTATTTGCTCAATTTTGGTTATGATTCTGTTGCATTTATATATTTGTAATCATATAGAGAGCATACAGTTCAGGTAACAAACACGATTATGTGATGGTAACACCTTTTGAGACTCTTAACTTTGTTCGCAATTTGTTATAAAAATTATCAGGAGCTCATTGTTTGGATATAGTTTTCCCTACACCACATGATCCTGACTGGCTCGTTGGACAATGAGAGAAAGAAATCAAAATCATTGCATTTTGGATTGCGGAGTATTATGCTAAAATATCAATCAATTAACCAATCCAACACAATAATCATGTATGCATTTGTAATAATGAAATTGTACGCTTGACGTAATACACCTAGCCGATCAACAAAAGAACTACCTAGTACTATTTTATGGAAGATGAAATGTGTAATAAATTTTTTTTTATGAAAGATGATTCGTGTCATGATTTGAAATATAATACGTTGTTTAGTTCTAAAGTATGATTTTTTTTTTTTTAATATAAAATAAAGTATTGTTTCTTAATAATATTGTTAAGTTAAGCTATATTCTTTTTTATTTAAATTTATTAAAATTTAGCTTATTTTTGTAAATTCAACAAATTTATTGAAAATTTAATTAATAATTTTGTTCAGTTTTTTTTATCACGAAATTCACTTTATTATTTTATTTTAGCTATATATTAATTTATATCTAAAGGAGAGTGGAGAAAACATATTTTAGGTATTCATTTTTTAATAACATTGAATATATAAAGCTTTCCGTAAGATCAATGCACATGGGTCCTTAGCTCAGTGGTAGAGCAATTGACTGCAGATCAATAGGTCACCGGTTCGAATCCGGTAGGGCCCTTTTTCTCCATTTTTTTTTTAATTTTTAAACGCTAACATGCATTCTTTAGATTGACTGGTATTTAATTTCTTTTTTAAAAAAAAAACTGGTATTAAATATCTTTAGTGAATGTTTTTGCATGTGCAAAAACAATTCTTTTATCGAGAATACAATTTATAAGTTAGATTAGTAGGTATTTAATATTGTTTCAGCGAATGTTTTGCATGTCTAATGGTTACTTTTAAGTGTTCAAGAACTCGATAAAACTTGAAATTACATATTTTATGTTAATGAATAAGGAGTCATTTTTTGTTAATTGGGATTGTAATTGCACCAATAGATAAGCATTCAACTTAAGAGTACATTATTGACCTGAGTAAAGTTTTAAAAAGCTCTCTTGTAATAACTATAAGGCTAAATTTAGGGTATGTTACTTTTTGCTTGTGGAAACAAAACTAGAGGCAAACAAATCTTTAGACTGAAACAAATGAAAATTATTGTATCTCTAATCCGGATGAATGACAGGTATCTCTTTATATAAATATGTTAATGTATATATATTAGAAATAGAACTTGAGATTTAAGTTCATCAATATATATTATGACAAATTATGTCAAAAAAAATATAATGAAAATTTACTCGAATCCAGTATGATCGCTTGTGTGTGCGTTACATCTTGTTAAGGAATCATATTTTCAATTGTAGTACTCACTTCTAGATTTATTTTAGCTAAAGTTATTTGTAAAAGTTTATATAGTTTAAAACATTAAAAAATACTGATAACATCCAAATTCGCTTGGATGTCATCAACCCACTACGGGGCGGGTCGTGAATATGGAGCAATTGTTGCCCCATTTAATGGCCCACTTAAGCCGACCTATGTACCCAGGATACTTATAAAGGCCCTAACCAACTACGGAAGCGTATGATTTTCCACATACATTATGATGTGTCTAATGACAATAAAGGTGCATTATTCTATTATGATGCGTCCAATGTTGTACGATGTGTACGCCTGATGTGCGTCCCAGATGTATCATCCCACTAAATTAATGTTCACTGACAGAAACTGGATCGCAATATTGTTGTACAAAAAAATCTCAGAAACCTTTATTACCTTGCATTTCAAGATAAAAGCAAAAAGGAAAACTCATTAGAGCAAACATTCTTGGAGAATTTATATAAGTTACATTCTAATTACTCCCTCCGGTCCATATTATTTGTCACATTTAGAGAAAAAGTCTTGTTCCATATTATTTGTCATGTTTAGGTTTCCAATGTAAATTTTTTCCACTTTACCCCTATTATTTGCATGTTAGATTTTCAATGTAAATTTTTTCCACTTAATTAATAAGGGTATTCTAGTCCAATTTACATATATTTAATGCAAATCAATCATTTCCTTGATACCCGTGATTTAGTCAAATGTAAAAAATAATATAGACCGGAGGGAGTATTATATTTTGCTTTTTTCATTTTCCCTATGTTTTCTATTTTTATCAGATGACTTTGTTAACAGAGGTACAAAGTGTGACCCAACCCTAACATTCCCACATCCTCCAATCAAGCTTCCGGCGAGCTTTTCTAAAAGGAGAATATCAAATACAAATTTGAAATTTCACCTATTCACAAAAATTTCACGTATATAAAAATGTTTAGTTGTCACTAGAGTTGTAAACTTTTAAATCACTAAAATATAAGAAAAATCACAAAATTTAATTAAACATTTTCCCAGTGATTTTGAATGGAAATATAAAAATGAATGTGAATATGTGGAAAATGGGGTGGACCATCGTGGAGTCTACTTTAAGTTTCCTAAAGTTAGCAAGATACATACTTTCATGCTATCTGTTTGTTTCTATGGAAAACGCAATTAGTTATAATGACATAAGAGTTTTTTTTAAGGGAGACTCATTTTTGTTTAAAAAATTTGAAGTTCAAAACACTTCGTCAAAATTCAGTTTTATTAATAAATAATTATAAATTTTATTGTAAATTTTTCGAACTTTGTGATTTGCCTTACTTTAATAGGCCTATATTACCTAAAGAAAGCATACCAAAATAATAATTTAATAGATGAAGTGTGAATTGAGATTTCTGGAAAACAACAATTTTCATGAAATAATGAATGGTGCACTCAATTGAAAGCTATCAAAGTCATTAATACCTATTATTTATTTAAAAAAATTAGTCTTTGAAGGTTTTTTTTTTTTAATATTGCAACTACTACATTATTGGTTGATGTAAGCTAATTTCTTGAATTTCAAAATAAAATAAAAATTTCTTATTTAAAAAATAATTATTTTTAACTTCTTTAAAATTTATAAATTTGGGATTGGCTAATTTGATTTTGGCATGTCACTATTGATTAATTGTTTTTTAGAGAAAAAATACTACCATATTAAAAAAGTACTTATTAAGTGATATATATTGTGTACAGTGACAACAATTAGAATAAGCAATGCTGACCTCAAATAGTGTCAATCAATAAATCCAATTCTGTCATTTAATAATTCCCTTTCTCTCAATTTATTGCATTATTGTCATAATCTCTTTCTA
Source organism: Euphorbia peplus (assembly GCA_028411795.1). NCBI lineage: Eukaryota > Viridiplantae > Streptophyta > Magnoliopsida > Malpighiales > Euphorbiaceae > Euphorbia > Euphorbia peplus. The sequence goes on from CP110843.1 coordinate 29,473,980, forward strand.
AAAAAATAAATAAATAAGCGACTTAATTAAACAGAATTCAACCAACAATAATCATGTGAAACTAAATTAGCACAAAGAGCATAAAATTCTTCAATTTACATAGATCTCAGTAGAAGCAAGTGAATTTGCATGCTTGCAAGCTCATGAGCCACTTTGTTGTCATCCCCACCAACATGATTAACTTGAAAATTTCAAAAGGCAACGCGCTCAACCGAATATTCTCAAAAATCACAAAACCTTGGACCCCCATCTCGCATTTTCCTTTCAAAGCTTTAACAATGGAAAGATTGTCAAGTTCCAAAAAATATACTAGATGCCACTGTCCCGAGTTTTGTTTTATAAAAAAATTAATTGAATTTGTATGGAGATGAACAATAATAGATATTAACATAAATACAAACAATTAAACATCACTTTTATTTCAAACAATTGATACCACATGATATATAACACTTTAAAATAATAATAATAATAATAATGATAATAATGATAATAATAATATTTGTTTGGGAACCTTTTAAAAAGAAGAGAAAAACAAATTTGTAACTCTAGTCTTAATTAAGTGAATAGGATCTGGTTTTTTCATTTATTTTTCTCCTTATTTAGTGAAATAATTTAATAAATTATGTTTATAAAATATTAACTTTTGTAAACAAATTAATAAGTTTCCAAAAAAAAAAAAAAACAAATTAATAAGTTTGTTTTTTTTTTTTTCAATTTTGTCACTGCCTGAAATGGCATAATGATTTTAATTTTTGAGTAGTCCAAGTCCTCCATTCCTGTAATTACCAATCATAATGATGCAAATCAAACTCATTGCCAGCTTTTATTAATTTGGCTAATTGGATCCCAAATTTTATATGCCCTTTTTATCTCAACATTATCATAAAAGATATTTTGTCCCTATATACTTCAAAAAGTTCTAGTTACCTAATGAAATTTTAAAATGATATATTGACCTTCCTCCATCATCATATTATAAATTTAAGGACTTATTTGTTACTTCAAAAAGAAGTTTAATGACCTATTTATTACTTTGAAAAGTGAATGAATTCAATATATGAGTTTAAATAAGTTCACGAGGTAAATACGATATTGCTACAAGTTATGTAAATAGTTGATTTTTTTAGAGTCGGAGTTTTAGTGTAAAAAGGCAAAAGATCATATAAGGATAGGTTCACATGGCTAAATGGGAGTTTGCATCACACACATAATTGGATCGTCCTAAATCTATATCTAAAAATAGTTGATCAAAACTTAATGTAACATTGAAACGAAATTTGAGAATTAAAGTATCAGTGCTTAATTAATGGACACGTGGCGTCATCTTCACGAAGGTGACCTTTAGCCACACATAAAGGCTAACTGCCTAGGATACGTGGCCCAATCATGACGTGCCAGACCGAAACATTCTAAGTACTTTCTCATAACCACCATAACATATGAGTCCTATCAGCCAAAGATACGTGTTTAGGACACTTGTAGTTTCACTATAAAAGGCAAAGAATAATCCATTAATAAGATATCTATTTTATTCACCTTTCTACTTTTACATAATTCTTACTCTTTATTGCACCATCTGACTTGATCGTTGGTGTGTAGAGTCGTATCTCTGGTCCCATTAGATCACTATGTACTTGTATTACACAGGTTTCTACCCAAGTCATCACCAAAGAATTCACAAGTATCAATCGGTAAAATTTGAATCAATAAAAGGCTTAAATTTACAATTTTCCAACAACTAATTAATGTATATGTTGGTCATAAAGTAAACATATATTTAATGTAAGATCACTATATAAGTAATTGATTGCTTGACACAAACGTTCATCAAAACATCAATTCATAATCATGTATCCACCAATTATTTTTCTTCTGGTACTCTTATTATTACCTCTTAATTTCATCTTAATCTCTGCAGAATTCCATGTTCCAAGCCTTAGTCCGACAGGTCCAAGAATATGGGAACATTATTATTCTGCTCAAAAATCATCAATTTTAGAAGATATGGAAACATTTTTCTACAACCAAACACTTGATCACTTCAATTTCAAACCTGAAAGCTTTGACACTTTTCAACAGAGGTATGTGATTAATTCCAAGTTTTGGGGTGGCCGGAATTCGAATTCTCCGATGTTTGTCTATCTCGGAGCTGAAGCTCCAATTGATGGTGATCTTAATATAATTGGGTTTTTACCCGATAACGCTGCTCGGTTTAATGCACTTCAAGTCTATATAGAGGTATGATTGATATTAAATATCCGTTTAGTTCTTCATTTTTATTGGTTTATCTGTTTAATGACTAACTACTTTTTTTTTTATCATGTCCATATCAAAACTATTTCGTTTTGAGTCGGGTAAAAAGGAAAATAATAATATTATGATTTTATTTTCCAGCATAGATATTATGGGCAATCAATTCCGTTTGGATTAACTTTAGAAGAAGCATTGAAAAACTCAAGCATTAGAGGATATTTCAATTCTGTTCAAGCTATTGCTGATTATGCAAAAATTATCATTCATATCAAAGACAAATTTCATGCTCAAGATTCACCGGCCATCGTAATCGGCGGGTCGTACGGTGGAAGTAGGTTGCCACAGTCTTGTTCTTCATTAATGTAGATGAAGTTTGCAAATTGACATTTTTTTGTCAAATCAATTTAAAAGTAACATGTATTTGTATTTAGTTAATGATTTTTGGTATGAGTCAATTTCACAAAAAAATTTTGATATGTTTAAATCAAATATTGAATGGTGTTTTAATATGGATATAATTAATTTATAGAAAACGAAAGTTACCTTATATATAAAATCAAAACTTTTAACCCTTTTCTTAATTTTTTTTTGTTGTTATTGTTTTTGAAAAGGACCTTTTTATTTTTTCGAAAGGACCCTTTTCTTAAATAATTACTACTCTTTCCATTAAAAAATAAAAAATTAGCTAGTCTTATAAAATATTTTGTTACTAATTTCACTAAAATTAAAATAAAAAATATTGCACCTAATTTAATTTTTTTTGACAATAAATTTGTTGATAGTGTTGGCATCATGGTTTAGACTAAAATACCCTCACATTGCACTTGGAGCTTTGGCATCATCAGCCCCAATTCTGTACTTTGATGATATCACTCCAAATGATGGATACTATTCTATTGTCACCAAGGACTTCAGAGTAACTTCTCCATCTTTATTTATTTTTATTTTATTTTGAAATTTTGAAGATTTTAAATCTTAATTAGTTAAAAGGTTGGGTTGATTAATTAAGTGAATAGAATTAAATTGCTTTTCACAGGAAGAAAGTGAGACTTGCTATGCTACCATACAGAAATCATGGGCCGAAATTGATGAAGTTGCTTCTAAGCCCAATGGGCTTCAAATCCTAAGCGACAAGTTCAAGACTTGCAAGTAATAATCATTGGCATATGCGATGCTTAATTGACATATAGTCTTTCTTTTATGATATGATAATATTTATATATAAAATAATTAAAATTATTTGATTAAAACAACATGTAGTTAAATAATTTATGCATTTTCACATAGCTTATTGGAAATTTTTTGCATACACATTATCTAAAAACAATGTATATATATTTTATGATGGAAGCAATATAATTTACAACGAATTCAGTGATATCTAGTCCAGTCTTTATGTCTATTTATCAAACAATCACTATACATTTTTTCAGTTAGAACAATATGTGATACTAAATCTCATGATTCAACCATTAATCAGACATTAGTTTAATACTAGAAATCTAGCATCATGATTCATGTCTTGTGATTTTTGTTGTTGTTGTTATGTAGAGCCTTGGAGAATTCAGATGAGGTAAAGGACTACTTAGACTCAATGTATAGTAGTGCAGCACAATACAATAGGGCACCAAGATTCAAAGTTAATAGCATTTGCAAAGCCATAGATGATGGTGGAAATAATGACACTCTTTCTAAAATCTTTGGTGGTGTTGTTGCTGATCAAGGGAATAAATCATGCTATATTTATCAACCCACTCCCTCTGAAACTAGCATTGGTTGGAGATGGCAGGTTGGCAATTTCATCATCATCCCATTTTTACCATTATAGTTAGTGGCATGTCATGGCATTCACAATTATGTCCACTTTTCTTTTAGTGCTCATATACATGAATTATAAGTCAAACTCCACTACTTATATGGATTGAATGGTCACACACAGATAAGCCCGGACAAGCGCGGAGGGTTTCTCGGTATCAGAAACATTAACATAAAAACTTATTCTTAGACCTTATAAAGGTCAAAGGTCTCACAAAATGTTTTTATATGAATATCTCTAAATGAATTAAGAGCTTAATTCAGCTTTTAAGTTGATAGTTATGATTTAATGACACCTTTTATATTAATTTTTGACATATTTCTTTCATCCACTCGCGTCTGTCTATTAAAGTTTGGAGTGTTTGGCCTTTCCAATCAATTTGCTTCTCGAGAACATTTAGTTCAAGAATCAAGTGTAAAAGTTGACTTCTCAGGCATTAGAGTCTTGTATTCGTTACTAAATCCATAATCCATTAATATAGGATATTTCAAGTGATTTTCTAATATGCAATTCTAATAATTTTGGATAGTGTTGTGAACAACTTTTATAAAATTTTCTAGTAGTTATGACAATCAGCAATTGCTCAAGCACCTCGTTGTCCTCAAAATCTACCGTTATCTCTTTGAAATCACTATAAAAAAAACATTCTGAGACTTATTATTATATTGTTCTACTTTTACATCATTCTATTTCAACATAAAACTCGATTGATGGAATATAATAATAATAATATTTGTTTCATGTGAATATGTAAATAATAGACATGTAGTGAGATGGTGATACCAATAGGAAGAGGGAATGAGACAATGTTTCCTCCATATCCTTTCAATCTCACTGCCTACATTGATGAGTGCATGGGTTCTTACGGTGTTGCTCCTCGTCCTCACTGGATCACTACCTATTATGGAGGCCATGTATGTTTTTCTTCCTTTTTATTTTGCTATTCTTATAGTTACTTTGTTAAATTTTGCTCGTATTCCAAATTTTTGTTTCAGAAAATATGGAGTAATATTTCGTTATTCTTTTTAGAAAAGTATACACTATATTTAAGGTGCTAATTTTTGGTAAAACATAGTGTCAATAATTGACGCAAAAATGATATTTTATTAAATAAAAACGCAATATTTGCTCATATTATTTGAAAGAATAAGAGGATCAAGAGGCCATTTCACCTTTTTTTAAATAAAATTGTCATTGTTGTGTCTATAAATTAATGCAATTTTGTCATATGTAATAGTTTATTTGACATACAGTAAAAGTTAATTTTGATGGTTGTTTCAAAATAATTATTTGACCTCCATTTATTTCTAACAAAGTCACTCAACTATGAATTTTATCTCAATTATATTACTCTAAAAAAATTGAAAAATGACATGGCGACCACAATAGTGTTAGTCAATTTTGACCACTGATGATCAATATATGACAACCACAAAAACATCGTAAATTTCTAATTTTTTTATAAAATATATGAATTATATAAATGTTTTGTGGCTGTCAAAATCAACAATCAAAGTTAACTTTTAATAATAAATCGGCCGCATCACTTTTTCAATATGTGATATAATTAAGTCATCATTTTTTTTTATTTTTTTTTTTAAGCTTATAATTTTAAGTCATCATAGTGACTTAGTTAAACAACTTTTTTGATTCTACTAAAACAAATTAATGTTTAGCGATCATATTTCAATTTGACATGCTTGATTGATTAACCTTTTGATTTCTTTTGGGCTTTTGAACTTTATGGGCCGATTAGTATAGGTTATACATCAACATCTTTTCTTTTGGCAATATCTACCATTATTATTATTATTATTGTTTTTTTTTTTTTTTCGAAAGACATTATTATTATTATTGTTATTATTATTATTATTATTAACTTGCATGTCAATTTTCCATTTTGCAGAGCATAAAACTGATTCTACAGAGGTTTGGTAGCAATATTATTTTCTCCAATGGATTAAGAGATCCTTACAGCAGTGGCGGGTAAATATTGAAAACAATTACAAAATTACAGATTTTTGAAAATTTTCTTTATCTTTTTTCCAAGATTTCAATGCAAAATCCATCCAATTACATGTCTGACATCCATTCAACAAGTATATAAATTATTTTTACTATTTTTTATTTGGAAATTTATAAGTATTTCTGTCATTATAAATATAAGTTATAATAATTAATATTTATTTTCCACTTATAATAGGGTGTTGGAGAACTTATCAGACACAATTCTTGCAGTTTCTACAACCAATGGTATTTTCTTATACTTGCATTTTTACTCTAAACATAGAAATTTTCATCACTATAATAGGCCCCGTTAATTTTCATCACTACATATGTAACAAATAATTTAATTTTATAGTTTTTGAAAAATGTTTATTAATGCATGAAAATAATATTGCAGGGTCTCATTGTTTGGATATAGTGAATGGAAATGAAATAACAGATCCAGAATGGTTGGTTGCACAAAGACAAAGTGAGATCAAAATAATTGAAGGATGGATCAACAAATATTATGATGATCTGCTTCACATCAATACAACTAATTCAGCAAAGATGCTTTAATTTCATCAAAAACTTCAAGTCATTATGCAAAATTGTAGGCAATTATTTGCAAAGATATACAATAACCATATATCTAACACTAATCCATAGTTACATTTTGAGTTATAGGTGATTTTCGAGTCCGGTTGATTTTCAGTTCCGGACATGTTTTATAAATTAAGTGTATGTTTAGTTCTCCTTTTCGCAGTTGTTTATAGTAAAAATAATAATTTCATGAATTGCTTTCCCAGGACATAAACGGTTAATGTTTGTCTACTTATCGATCGTTTGAGATTAGAATCTACAAGAGGAACATGAGGGTTGGATATCCAAGTGTGAAAAAGTAAAAGCTTAGCACATCATAACATTTTTATGTTAACGCGCTAGACTATTCATCTATTCGTGAAGTAAACTAATTATAAAACAGATAGGATAGGATAGGATAGTCATATATGATAACAAGAAACAAGTCTTAGTATACAAGTAATTACACAAGTTGTTTAATCTGAAGGCGCTATAACAATATATGAAAGTTCACTACGTCAGATATAACCGAGTAATGCACACCCCTTGACCCACTCACGAAACATGACGCCTAAATCCGAAAGAACATCACAAAAGTTAATAACATTCAATTAGAAAAAATTTTACTCAAATTTATCACATAAAACTAATTTACCTCCTTTCATACACAATCCTTGTTCACCAACAGAATTAACTACCTTTCCATAACTATATCTCAACGGCATTCTTCCCAAAATCTTATGAAATTCTTTTATGCAATCCCCTCTTCTTTTCCTATGCTCACTTCTCCGGAAACTCAACCCGGCTGCTTTCACCCCGTCACCCTTCAACCCTATCCGTCGATCATCCGCATCGTTACGTGCATCTCCCCAATCACGAACCCGTGTTGCCCCGACCAGTATAGGCCCCATGTTCTCCTTATCAGCAACCACGAAATTCATAAGTATATCCTCGCAATTCTGCATATCATCGACAATCTGCCTCATTTGAATCATGTTCGGTCCGCCTTTGCAGCTATACTCGAAAAGGTAATGGCTTTTTAGGATCATGAACTTTGTGAGAACAATTGAGTACTTATCTGGATGCACTGTGTAAATCCATTTCTTTGAAAAGAGATCGATATCGTGGGATCGAGCGAAGAACCCAATTAAACGATCGGGATTCGATCTCCAAATCTGGAAGGAAAACTCGAAAGACTTCGGATCGACCTCCACGTCGTCATCACATATCAAGACAGCTTGTGTCTGGATGGATGATCGGGGTAGGAAACGATCGTTAAGGCTGTTTGAGTTTTGGCGGATGAGGGAGATGGTTGATGTACCGAAGGATGATGCAGAAAGATTATGTGCCAAGTTGGACAGTGTTTGTGGCGGAGTGGAAGGATTCCCCCAGAGGACTAGCACGGAAGATACGAGCGGTGAGGCTGAGTACGAGGTAGCAATCATCCGAAGGAGAGGAATGCGTGACTCGGAGTAGCCATTGATGAGGACAGTAATCTGATCTGGTCGAAGGGTTCGTGGGTCTAACTCATTTGCAGCGTTACAAACATCAGGAGGAACATCGCGAAGAGATAACACACCTAGAGGCAGAAGAACATATAAGCATAAAGACAGTAACAAATTTGTTGTGAATGTGTTGTGTCTTGATACAATCTTCATCTTTGCAAGAAAGGTTGAGACGGTTTGAATTCGCTCAAAGTATCTTGATTCATTAGCACCACCAATAATAGCATTTTACTGGTAACAAGTACATCGACAACTTAATAAGACATGAATAAACGACATGATATAACAAAGAAAAACCAAGATATGTCAAGACATTACCTGAACTATTGCCCAAAGCCCCTTGTCCCGGTAAACTTGAATATGTTGTTTACAATAGATTAGTACTATCCGAACATTCTGATTCAGATCTGTCGAATTTGGCATCATAAACAATTCAAAAAATCAGCATTGAACAAGAGCAATAATTATTTTACAGTCATATATTGCTATTATCAACAAGAGACATTCAAGTTTAACCGATCAAAAGACGAAAACTTGATATGAGTAGCGAAATATGCTGAACTCGAAACAACTGCAACTCATAAATACAGTGATACACGAGCAGAATCAATGCATCTCTTTTCAATTGTCATGCTCCGTGAACGAGTAAACAACAAAACGGATACATGGATAAAGATAGATTTCGTTTCTAAAGTTTCTAAATTCTAACCAAACTACCAAACCTCATACATCCATACATTGCAATCTTAATCTACTCACGGAGTCTCATTCAACCTCTAACTTTTCTGTTTCCTTTCGCTTCAATTGGTTAAGAGCAATTCAGGTGAAACTGTCAAAAGACGAAAACTTGATAGGACAAGAAGCAAAATATGCCGAACTCGAAGCAATAGCAACTACTAAGTACAATGATACACGAGCCGAATCAATGTCTTCCTATTTCCTAATCATTTGTCATTGATCCTAAACTGATGACAACCGTATCACACAGATCAATCTTACAAACCTTGAATTGAGATTTAGCTATATGATAATCAATGCACAGCCTCATTGATCCATCTTTCTTTCCACAAAAAACACAACGAGATATTTCAGGATTATTCCCAAAATTACACTTAAGAACATAAAAACCACAACACATCCAAAATTCAATTGGATAAGAGCAATTCAGGCGAAACCATCAAAAGACGTAAACTTGATACGAGTAGTAGCAAACTGCACTAAACTCTCAACAATAGCAACTAGTAAGTACAATGATACACATCAGAATCAACTGATTCCTATTTCCTAATCATTTCTCATTGACCCTCAACCGACGACAACCATATCACTCAAATCAATCTTAGAAAAGCATTTTGCACCCCTAGAACCGATTAAAAAGATCATCAATTCGCAGAAGAGGGTAGTTTTTAAGCATTGTGACCTCGATTAACTATCCGATAATCAATGCACAACCTCATTGATCCATCTTTCTTCTCGATAACAACATAGACAAGAGCACCCCAACGAGATATTTCAAGTTAAGAGCAAGGTATGTTATCTATAATATACTTACATAGTCTCATTCAAGCTCTAATGATCCTGTCTCCTTTCACTTCAATCCGATAAGACGAACTCACTCAAAACTATCAAAAGACGAAAACTTGATACAAATGCTGAACTCGAAATACACAAGCGGAATCAATGTCTTCCAATTTCCTAATCATTTCTCATTGACCCTCAACCAATGACAACCATATCACACAGACAAATCTCAGAAACCTATAAATCGATCAAACCGATCATCAATTCACGAAAAAGGGTATCCGTTAAGCATCATGACGTCAATACAGCTAACCCGATGAAAAATGCACAACCTCATTGATTCATCTATCTTCTCCACAAACAACAGAACATCACCCCAATGAAATATTTCAAGCTTATACTGAAAACCCATATCAATAAGACCCTAAATTAAATTAACAGATAATTTAAACTAATTTAACATAGGGATCAAAATCAAAATTAGCAAATTAATCTCTAATTATGATCAGAAATTGCATAGTTAAGTAAAGATTTTTGCAAAATGAAACATACCAGGTGGGTTGTAGGGTAAAACCCAGTTAAAAGAAGATGAAGATGAAGGGAATCTAGTGGAAATTGAGCTTGAATCTTAGATCACCATCTTCTTCAACCTAGGAAAGTCTGCAACTTTGACCAACTTTGACTTCATTGTTCAATGTGATTATCAATTAGTACTTTGTGGTGAAACGCAGCGTTTTAGGATCCCGAAAAGTTATATTAACATTTTTCTAGTAAAAGATAGTCGGGGATGGAGGATTTATTTTTTTGGATGGAGTTTAGTTAGAGGTTAATCGTAGACAATAAGACAAAAAAAAGAAAAAAAATCGTCTATGTCGATTTAGATGTTCTATTGAGATTTTTGATTTTAAGGATTGAAGTGCGGTCATTGTTTTGTGCGATTATCATTTATCTATGTTTGAAATAAGAGATAAAATATTTATTTTGATTATTTAGCTTGAATTACAATGTCTTATTTTTTTTAACATCGTTAATCTTTTTATTTTTTATTTACAAAAATTTGGTACTACAAACCTTTATTTGAAAAGAATTTAAACTATAAAGTTTTATTTGTAATTCATGTAATTTTTTTCAATAAGGTTCATGATTTAGAGTTTACTTTTTAGTATCTATAGATTTTATTTTAGAATGAGAAATTTTATATAAATAATTAACTAAAAAAATACATTATTAAAATTACACTGTGTTAATTGTTATTGACTAGTGCTACGTATCATCAAAACATAGATTAAGCGTATCAAGTCATTCATATATTAGAAATATTATAAAAACTTTCGTAGTAAAATATTAAATAAAAACTATTTTCTTTGAAGGTATATAAAAAGAAAGGGTGAAAAACATGCCTAGAGTATATTATTGCCATAATAATTTTCAAACTACTTTGTGATTGGCTGCTTTAAGATGATGGATTTTTTACTTTAGGACTTAGGTTGTAGGTCATATATAAGGTGGATCACTCACTGATCATTGAAAAAAATTTAGCAATTTTTTCTTAAACAAACACAATTTTATATCCAAAATACATAAAAAAAACAAAAACATCTTTGAGAAAATGAGGTGTATATGCCGAATCTCTATAAATAGACATAAAATTAATTAAATGTCCTAGCTAGTAGTTGAAGTTGTTGAACGTTTAATAATTAAGATTGAAATATTTTAAGTTGTAGATAAATAAATTTCCATTCTCTATCATAAAATTCGAGAAATATGATAAAATAAGATTCAACATTAAAAATCACTCTCATATGATAATATTTTTTGGTGAATTAACTTTTTTTTTTGTGAATTATCAAACTAAAAAAATCAGGATTGTGAAAGCTAAATCTCAAAAGGCATTTTCTTGAAAAAAAAAAAAGAAATCAAACTTTTTGAGAAAATCAATTCTATATCTTTGAAAAAATTACTTTTGATAGATGGCCCTCCAAGTCCAATTCATTTTTACAAATTCTATTTCTTTTACTTAACCTTCATTATTTGACCATATCTATACCACAATTTCTATTTATAGTTACTTTACTTCATTCACAAAACACCAAATTTGTTATAATGCTTTAATATTAATTGCAACTTTCAAGTCTCAAGCAAGTCAACTAGCTAGTGGATTAGTGACTCGATTGCATTAAATTCCGAGTGGTCAAAGTTTGTTTAAATTAAAATTACACTCACGGAAACGTGCAAGCTTTTTAAATTACTTATGAAAATGCAATTTTCACTTTTATCCAAATTATAACTTTAGAAAAGTGAGATTCGAATTCATAACTTAACACTCATTCTTATAAATGATAACATTCAGATTTATCCAATTTGATATTAACCCAACTAAGGTATAAGGAATAAGTAGAAAAAACGTCTAAAAGGCTTTAAAGTGTTTGCCCGCCAAAGGCCCAACGGCTCAAAGGACGTTCATGACACCTAATAAAAGGAGCCGATGGCGCATGTATCCTCTCATGGGTGTATCACGCCACCTTCAGGAGTACCAAGACGATGCTATTTAGATATACAATAAAGCCTATTGGATAGAATCTATCTAGATAGAAAAAAAAAATATGACATAGATTACTCAAATACCCTCATTTAATGTTATTATTAATTTAACATATAAATAATTAATGTTTAGTGACAATATTAATAGTTATTAATTAAACTATATGAAAATAAAAATATATATATTTATAAGCTAAAAGCATTAGTAGTGTAGCATTGGACTTTTTCTATTTTTATGTTTACTGTTTTGTTTTTTCTTTTCACAAAAAAACCTAAAACAAGGTAGAAAGAGAAACATTAAAAACCAATAGCTAAAAATGAAAATCTTTCCCAGGACAGAAGACAAAAAGAAACAGCACAAACCAACAAATGAAAATGACACAAATATATTAAATAGACTGAATTTTTATTTAATTAAATATTTTTAAGCCAAATTTTTTATTGTCATTACATGATTCAGTACATCATGATACTATTTTCTTCTTTCCTTAAACGGCAGAATTTGATGCTGAGGTTGAACTATCAATCACAATCACCGGAGCAACTTTTTTACTGAACTGAAATGAAAAAAACTGAACTAAATTGAATTATTGACTGAATGTGTGTTAAATTTACTGAATTTACTGAACTTAACTTAACTTAATTTTAAATTTAATAAAAAAGAACACAGCCTAAGGTCATGTTCTTTTCGACTTAATTTAGTAAAATTCAGTTCAGTAAATTCAGTAAAATCATAACACATTCAGTCAATAATTCAGTTCAGTTTAGTTTTTTTCAGTTCAGGGTTTTTTAGGGTTTTGTTAAGTTCTTTTCAACTTAATCATAACACATTTAGTAAAATTTAGGGTTCTGTTAGGGTCTTTTAGGGGATTTTTAAGTTCTAAAGTACATAGATAGTCTTACATGTTACGAGAGTTAAGTATTAATCATCCCAATGGAATGCATTTACTTTGCGATAGCATGTCAACCGACAATTTACATTGCTAAAATTTTTATTACACCAAATTAGGTTCTCACACGTGTTCAATTGGTGGATATTTTCACAAAAGCACTCGGACGTATACAGTTTGAGTTTCTAATACTAGTTGGACATTTGTTATCTCCATACTCCAACTTAATAGTAGGAGATAATTTTTCATTAATAGATCGAATATATATATACATTAACATTTTAGTTTAAGAAATAAATTAAAATTAATTTTTTTATTGTAAGTTAAATAATAATTTTAATAAGAAAACATATTATTGTTTTAAAAAAAACATATTATTGAATTGAATTAAAAAGTAAAATAAATTTAGAATTAATATGGAGAATGAGAAATTAAAACATAATGAGGAAGAAGAAAAAATGGATAGCATCATCTTCAAACCAACTAATTAGATTAACTTTTTTTTTCATTTTTATTTATGACCTTAATTAATTTTTTGTGAAAAAAATATAATAATTAACCTAATTAGCAATTCCCAACACATGCACACATTTTAAAATTATGAGTCATACCACCAAATAATACACATTGTTCTAGGTGATTTTATTAGTTTATTAAATAGGTGAAAGTTCCAATAAACAAATAAAATATAGGAAAAGGGATATAAAAGACATTACATGTGACAAAATCTAATTCTATCCATTCTATCTATAAATTCTCTATCCATTTAGCATCATCCCAAATTTTGACAGGTTTAAATTTACTCATTTTACATTAATTCAATACTTAACAGTTAACACCATATAAACACAATCCAGTCAGACAAATAAATATTCTATATTAGAAATATGTTTAAGATAACAGATATCAACTACTTGTGGTGAAGGTTTTTAGTCTAACAGTTGAAACTCTTTGTATATCTAAAAAAATATTTAAGATGAAAATTTTTTCTATGTTATTAATTGGAGAAATTTTAAAGTTCCTTGTGAATACGTACTCCTATAGTGATGCACAGAACACCATATTTTTTCATTATACTCTAAATAAGTCTCTTATCAAGTAATTGCGACTTTTTATAAAAGCACCATATACTTCGTACCTTCATACCTCCAACTTTTTCCTTTTAAATATCATTATCGAATTTAAAACTTTTAACCCTTTTTTCAATGTAGAGAGGTGTACGTGTACCCCTAACTACCAACAAACATTAATTTAATAAAATATACCATTCTATTTGTTTTCACAGGCTACAACAACCTCTCCTAAATTCACTATATAAATACTAGATATCTCTAATATTTCATATCACAAACTCATAAGTACAACAATCACCAAATTTGTACTTGTGTTTATTAATTAATCTCAATTAATTAATTAGCTACAATGTCTCCAACAATATTTTTGTTTCTTCTACCCCTTGATTCCATCTTAATTTCTGCAATTCCCACTTCAAAATTCTATCTTCCAAGGCTCAGTCCGACAGCTCCAAAAACATTGAAACATTATTCTAGTTCTAAGAAAAGATCACTTATGTCTGAATCATCTTCAATTTCAAAAGATATGGAAACGTATTTTTACAATTAAACACTTGATCACTTCAACTTCAAACCTGAAAGTTTCCAAACTTTTCAACAGAGGTATTTAATGAGTTCCAAGAATTGGGGAGGTGGAAGTTCGAGTTCTCCAATATTTGTGTACCTTGGAGCTGAAGCACCTCTTGAATATGATCTTCCTTACATTGGATTTCTTAGTGATAATGCTCCTCGATTTACTGCTCTTCAATTATATATTGAGGTACGGTTATAATTAATTAGCTCGAAATTCCGAAATATAGTCAATTAGGAGGTTCCATAGAGAGGACCGAGCTAATCCTCTCTAAGACCTCCTTTTGGATTGCAACAATACGTCGCAAAATCTAATGTGGCAACACGTCACAAATTCTAACGTTGGTGGATATATATGGGATCGTCCATAAAACTTCCAATGTCGACTAGACTTGATTTTTTTCAATTTTTGAATAACTGTTAGCGGTTATTTTCTAAATAGTAAAAAGGAGAAGTTAATAAATAAACATGTCCATGAGTTTGAATATTCACTAGGCCCTCTAAACTCGTATTCAACGAGCAAAATTTAGGTTGGAAAAATGACAATATGTTTGGTGAATCGGTAAACATTCTTTAATTGCACTTTTATTTCCACAACATCGATACTATGGAGAATCGATTCCGGTTGGAACGGAAGGAGAAGCATTAAGAAATTCAAGTAATAAAGGATATTTGAACTCTGCACAAGCTATTGCCGATTATGCTGAAATTATCATTTTTATCAAGCAAAAATTGAATGCTCAAAATTCTCCGGTCATCGTCATTGGTGGATCCTACAGTGGAAGTAGGTGACAGAAACCTATTATTTTTTCGTACTAACAAAAAAAATGTGATTTTAATCTGTTTATTTACATGTAGAGGAATGTGTAGTTCTTTTTAAACAAAAAAACGTTTCATTTACTTTATATTGTTAGTAAAATGAAAAGAAATCCATATGATGATTTCAGATGTTGTTGTCATATATCAAGTTGAGTTTACTAACATGTTGATTTATTGAGTTTGCTTTGACATATTGGATCTACGGATCGAGTTTTACCTACCAACATTGTTTTACATCTATATTTTCTCAAATAATAAACGAGTTCTGACAAATCTCGATCGGCTTAAACCATGAAACGGGCCTGAAAAGGCCGAACGACTAAGCTGACGGGCAAATTGGTCTATAGTTGACTAGATAGCCTCTCATACAATATGAAAAAAAAAAATGCTCTTCTAACCCTTTTGTAATTAATCACTTTTGTTAATAAATCTAATGACTTTTTTCTTTGAAATAATATTGTTACAGTGCTGGCATCATGGTTTAGACTAAAATACCCTCACATAGCACTTGGAGCATTGGCATCATCAGCACCTATTCTTAATTTTTATGATATTACCCCTTCTGATATCTACTATTCTATTGTTACCATGGACTTCAGAGTAATTTCCTCTCCTTTTCCATTTATTTGATATTTTTAATTTTTTTAAATTGTCTTTAGTTAGTTAAAATGATTGATTAATTTGACTTAATTTCTTTTTACAGGACGAAAGTGAGACTTGCTATGCTACTATAAAGAAATCATGGGCCGAAATTGATGAAGTTGCTTCTAAGCCAAATGGGCTTCAAATCCTAAACAACAAATTCAAAACTTGCCAGTAAAGATTACTAATTCACTTGAATTTACACTCATAGATTGAGGAAAATAATCTTAATTTATACTCTTGAGAAATTTAGTTCAATTTTATGTTTAGAAAATACTCAATTTAATCGAAATTATTTCGAAAACATCAAAATTGAATTTAGATTTTTATTATTGAATAGACATATATGTAAGTCAAGCTGAGCTGGCTTAGTCCCTCGCATACTTACATAAATATATTGAGTTATAATCCAGTTTGCTACGGATCTAACTAGGCTTGAACCATGTTGAGCTTGATTTGGAATCCAATCCATCTTGGTCAAGCTCAATAAATATATACCATAACTAATATGAAGAGGTCGTTATGTTCCTATAATATGCTCATCACATATTTAGCGAGCTTGGACAAGTTGAATATTTTTCCTTTTTTAAGTACATCCTATTAAATGCGGAACGTATGAACAAATCCATTATGAAAGTAGGAGTTATATTGCATTTGAGAGAAAAATCGAGCTTTTTCCAATTACTATATATAGAGACAAACTTGAATCTTTAATCGTTGTCCAAATTCTAATGAAGGGTAAAATATGAGAGATCTTAATCCTAATTCTACTGATTTGTTCTTATATATGTAGACCATTGATGGATTCTAGTGAGTAGAAGTTCTACCTAGACTCGATATTTTGTAATGCTGCACAGTATAACGAGCCACCAAGATATCCGGTTAAAGTTGTCTGCAAAGGCATAGATGACACAAATGGTGATTCTGATATTCTTTCCAGAATATTTTCTGGTATTGTTTCTCTCCAAGGAAATAGATCATGCTATTTAAATCCATCCACTGTTACCTCTGAAACAAGTCTTGCATGGGATTGGCAGGTCAATTTTCAAATCTTAGTGCTTGTTTGGTTTTTAAGTTTCTTTTATTGTTTTACCCTATAGAACAATATATAAAGCTTTTGGTTGAAATTGAAAAACAAATATTGATAGTTTGTTTGGAAGGAAAATGAAGTAATTACAAGTAACTATCACATTAAATTGAAAAGAATCTAATGCAATGAAACTATGGTTCGTAATGATAGAAGAAGCTGAACTTTCTTAATTAAAAGTTCTCTTGAGTTTAAATAACACGTCGTTTTACCTTCCGTAATAATACAAAGAAAAAAAATATACTAAACAATGTGTTTCTAATAATACCAAAACTAAAGATTATATTCAAGTGAAAAGTAAATAATCATAAAAACAATTTACTTTACTTTTAATATAAATTTTATTTTGAAAGGGCAATAATAATTTTTAAAATGTTTTTGTAATTATTATAGACATGTAGTGAGATGGTGGGTCCAATTGATCACACTAATATCAAATCATAAGCTATCTACAAGTATAATTACACTAACTAAACCTTAAACGCATCACAAAACACAACAGATTGAATCCAGAAAACTTCAATTCAACAACATCGCAGCTCAATTGATCATCAACCAACCACAAGCAGATACACAAAGTTCAATCACATTAATATCAAATCACAAGCTATTTGCAAGTATAATTACACTAACAGCGACTAAACAAGCTTCAATTCAACGTAATCGCAACTCAACCGATCACTCAGTAACCGCATTTAGACAATAAGCAGATTCACAAACTTCAATCACATTAATATCGAATCACAAGCTATTTGCAAGTATAATTATACTAACAGCGACTAAACAAGCTTCGATTCAACCTAATCACAGCTCAATCGATCACTCCGCAACCGCATTTGAACCACAAGCACATTCACAAACTTCAATCACACTAATATCGAATCACAAGCTATCCGCAACTATAATCACAATAACAAACCCTAAAAATCATCAAATTACATCCACTAAGACTTCAATTCAACAAAATCGCAGCTCATACTGACCTGATTACCAAGGAAATCAAGGATATGAACAATTCCATCAAGTGTTCCAAGAGCGATCATACGCTCCGCCACCGCGATACAAGACGCTGCGTCATTCGATAGCAGCGTCGGGACGCTTCCTCCCATTCTCTGATACTTAAGCCTCGGCTCTTCTTCTTCTTCTTCTTCTTCTTCTTCTTCTTCTTCTTCTTCTTCCTCTTCTTCGTCTTCGTCATCTTCGTGCTCTTCTGCTCCGTCTTCTTCTCGCTCGTCGTCGCCGTCGCCGTCGACGCCGTTCTCCGACGGAATCGGAGCCATTTGGAGGATTATGCGATTCGTTGTGGAAGGAAAGGAGGGAGATGAATGAATGATTAGAGAGGGAAAGAGGGAAGGAGAGATCTGTTTGTGATTTTTGGACTTAAAAAGTAATAAAAAGAAAGTTTGTTGGGTTAAAAAGTAAATAAAATTATTAATTTACAAAGAAACAAAGGAGTCATGACAGAGGTGAATAATGACACGTGTCATTATGTTCTTTAGTTTTAGGAAGCTTTCTTTGATTTGATTGGCCTACTTTCCCTCTTTGTTTTTGGATAAATTATTATATTCAAAATAATTTATTAATAATTATTAAGAGAAATATTATTTCAAACCAAATAATGTGCTATCCTATTGGTTAGACTTATAATTGAACAAAAAGGAACTTATAGTATTTGATTATGATGTTAAATGGTGATGACACCACTAACGGAGGAGCCAATAATTGAACAAACTAGAAATTCAATAATCTGAATCTTTTACTATGTCATTAACAGTCTATAATCTTCAATGGAGTGGGCTAATGATTGAAAAACAATTAAAAAATTTGATTCAATGAAATTAATGTTACAGTCATGCATCTTTAATCAGCTCAGAGCTTCCCGGATGAGAAGAGCTTCAATCAAAGAAGGATCCGAACCAGACACACAAGCCCCATCTCGACAGCTACGAATCTGAAACCCGATTCTTCATCCCTTCGTCATCAAACAGATCAAAGTAGAGCAAATAGACAGCAACGAGTAAATTAAAATAGAATACAAACATTGTAAAATGGAGGTTGCTGAGTTGACTAAAGTGATTTAGAAATCTGGAATTGTAAACTTTGATAAATAACTTTAATCTAAGATCCGAGAGATCGGATTAGAGTTTCTTAATCTAAATTTCTTAATTTGTATATGAGTTGTACACTCTAAAGTAAACAATTATTAGTCCTTATATTTTTACATACTACATTAATTAGTTCTTATGTTTCTTGGAAATATTATTTAGTCCTTTTGTTTGTGTTAAATACTTTAGTCCTTCCGTTATAATTTCATCCAAAAATCTGTTAAAGAGATAATATGAACTATGAATAGACAAAAATACCCCTAATACAATACTAACATTATTATATTATAATATATTTTTGCTTTCTTCTCCCAACACCTCTTTCTCTCAACGACCCTTCTTCCATCCCCTTCCCTCACTACAACAATCAACGTTTTCAGTTTTAACAAAAATTAGAACTTTGTAACTTAATAGAGATACACCAGTTCAATTAACAAAAGATAATTAAAGCATCAAGAACAAAATTAAACCTTCCAATAATTGAATTCACTTATTTAAATAAGGGTTTAATTCTGTTTTATATCAATTTTCTTAGATTTAAAATTCAGAACTGATCTTGACATTTGAAACACATTAGAACTGAGCTTGACAGTATATTACAATTGATTTAGAAAATTAAAACAAACCGTGTCATTTAATTAAATAAATAAATGAGGGAATGAGGATTTAATTAAGTATGCAAATACTCACTTGATAACAAGAACTAAAATGAGGGCAATCTTGTACTTTTAGTAATTTTAACTCTTTTTTTTATGGAAGCAGTAATTTTAACTCTAATAGTTAACACAAGAACTAAATGGTTGATTTAGTAATACTTAGAGACTTTATAGTTAATCAATGTAGTTAATAATGAAATATGTGAAAATATAGAACTAAATAATTGTTTAGCTTTTTATGAATAAAACGATATTTAAATAAAACAAACAAGCCAGCTAAATTAATCATTAGCCTCAAATTGCTAGTCGGTTCTTGGGTCCCAATCTTGATGTAAGCAGAAGAATTGAGTGTCCGACAACTGAGTTAGGTATTAATTTATGAATCAAAATTAATTTTAATAAATTGAATTTAATTACATTGGTAATTAACATTACGTATTAGGTTCTCGTCTTTTAAGAAATTTGGCATGAGCATATTAAAATGTCCATTTTCCTTTACGGATAGTTGTTACCTCACTTTTTATTAACCAAAATACCGATTATCAATTACTATTTTTTCATTTTTTGTCATTTTATACTCTTTAAGCTTTTCCTTTATCTTTTATTTACCATTTCACACATCATAAGTTTGTGTTAGGTGTAGATAAATGTTTTAGCCGTTATTCTGTATTTGACAATTTAGAATTATATTGATATTGTAAAAAATTATTATTTTATGAACAAATTTCTTGTAATTTCTTTCTCCTTTGAGTGATTTTTTTGACTTTATTTAACATAACTTTTAAAAATTCATGTTATTATTATGATATGTATTTTGTAATGAAAACACATGAATAATAAGTCATAATTTGTCTAAACCTTGTAACATAAAAACTTTATTAGTAATTTCCCTTATATTTAAAGGAACACAGTTAAAAAAAATGAAAAATTATTTTAAAGTGTCACATGGATAAAATGGCCTAAAGACTACATTCGCAAATTTCTCCCATTTGAAAAAGTTATAGTAGTATAAATTAGCAAGAGATAACATATTACTATTGTTAACCCCAAACGATATGAAGGAAATACTAAATTTTTTAACTCAATTCCAAACTATATGAAGGAAATATAAATTTTTTAACTCAATCCCATCACTTAGGCTCTCGAGTTCTAACGATTTCTAAACAATTTTGACCTTAATCTTTATTATCACTCCACCTTTTCATCAAATTCTCATCTTCAGTGACCTTCAAAAGGGGGACGGGCAAAATAATTAACATACTCTTTTTTTCTTTTTAGGTTTAAGTAAAAGAATAAACATTCGGTCGTTTGAGTCATATATAAACAGTAATGTAGTTTAAAATAGTATAAATAGGAGTTTGTAACAAATTACATTTGTAAATAAGGTTCCAAATTGTTAACTTGTTAAAAATGACGATGTTGAAGTCAAAGCCAAAGAGTCGGAAGAGATATTTTCAATTGTAGTTTATAAACATACAATCTCAATAGTGGAGAACTTCTAAATCAATTCTAGATGCATTTAAAATTCACAATTTTAACTATTCAAAGACGACTTTTTTAATTTGTAAAAGTGATTTGTTCAAATAAAAAATTATTAACTCATTTTGTCAAATAAAATGTCAAAAATACTTTAGCACTCGTCTTTTCTAACTGTCAACATTGTGAGACTAAATTTGGAAACCCTTTTTATAAATGACTCAAACACATGGCTCGGTTCTGTACTTACTCTATTTTTTTAACTAAAATATCTAACTACATTAATTAATCTCAGCCCCCTCTACTGTTTTACATGATTTAGTTATGTGTGACGGTGAAATTAATGTAGGCAGCTTAAGAGAAATGGGTAAATACATTCTACAATAAATGGTCCCAAAAGTAAAGGCCTTTTATGCATGGGCCAGGGATACCTAATTAATTCAGACTGCTGGTCAACCTTAAAAAGAGCAACAGTCAAGTAAATGTGTAACTAACCACATTAGATTCTGAAATTAATACAACAAAGGTTTTAGTATTGGCCTCTTCATCATTTGTACACATCTATCACTAGCATATTCTAATAAACATTACTAGAATTTAACCAATGTAAATAAATAAAATGAAATTCCTAAACTGCTCTTAAAAAACGTTTCAAGTTGTCAAAACAGTACTCAACAAAAAATGAATCCTGAAAAACAACAATAGTGAAATCTAAGGGTAAAAACAGATGATGGAACATTTTTTTTTCTCCTGGAATCGTTCAATATCGCAAGGCAAGATTTAAATTTGTATTCGAGACTGGGATATCATAGATGATGCTATGATGCTAAATCGTAGTAACATTTTGGATAACAAATAGGTGACTTGAAAAAAAGAACACTAATGAAGAATTACTCAAGAGACATAACATCACATAGCTTTTGAGAAAAAAATATCACAATCACAAAGTAAAGAAAGCAAATAATGCAAGACTAGAAAAATATAACATTTCATAAATGCTTCAAATAAATAGTAGATTAGTAATAATAGTTCAAATGGAGTTTACCTGTAGAGCAAGGAATCGATGTTACTATCGCAACACAAACATCAAACTCATTTTCTCACACAATCCCATTTAGATCTATCTATCCTCAGCCACATCGTGTTCGGCTTTGCTCATTCCTGCCAAAGAAGAAGAATATCATCATGCATCTACAACTTCACAAGACAATCAAATGTTATGCTAACATACAAAACAGATAAGTAAGGTCTAATTCAACACACAACCTTTATAAGTTTACATTAAAAGCCGATTATCCCTCCGATCTTTGGAAACAACAGATAAACTCCTTAGCCTTTGCAGATACAAGAAATAGTAACTACTGGTAGATTGTTGAAGTTGGAACATTTTGAAACATATGAAAAGGTACTGAAAGGTTTTCCATTAGGCACTTATAGATTTCATTTTGTGTCAAATGTTATTTAAGCATTCATAAGACCATATTAGTATTTCTGGAAATCTAAATGCATTTGCTAAAATGCACAAACCCGTAAGCATCATAGAGAAGCACTATAACATTAATTTCCCATCATTGCAGACCTAAAACAAAGTGCCTCTTAGATTGCAAAAGTTTATAAAGGAAGTGCCTAGCATGCAAAATCTAATCAATGTTCCAATAGTCATAACATAGTATACAGAGATTGCAAGAAATGCATTCATGAATCTTCCTGGTTCGCATAATAAACAAGGTTCCTCTTGATAAAAAAAAATTTCTTATAACAAAATATTCCTATAATAAATCGCACATAGATTCTTTTGAGAGACAGCAACCGAAAACAAAGTACTGAAATACATGGTGTTTATAAAGCTCCAAATACCTCAAATCCGATACAGTAGGTATCTCCCTCAGTAAGCCTAGTTCACTTGCAGCAGTAGATGTAGGTCTCTTATTATCACTTCGTCGGTCATTTCGCAAGAACCAGCCTCTAAGCAACAACTGCAGAAAAATGTAGGGTGTCAATCAGCATGATTGAAAAAATGCATCCAGAATTCAAAAGGTCATCAAGGAAATTAACGCACAATTCCAAATCGTGGTTGTACAACTCCTTTTCGCAGATTTTCGTGCCCCTCATTTTGAACCTCATTCTGATGTTCCAGTTCCAGTTCCCGTTCTGCAAATGCATGACTAGGAGATGATCCTTGGAGTTCCCAATCAAGGGGTCCCTGGCTTTGCCTTTCCACCCTTAGAGCAGGAACGACATTTTGTTCAGCAGGTTCTTCTAACCAACTTTGCACAGCCTCCTGAAAACCGCTATCTTCATGCCATGTTTCTCTATACTCATTTTCCAGCCACTCTTTAGCAATGGCTTCATGTTGATGTGCTTCTACATATCTTGACTATCATCTCTCGAGTCATTAGTTCTAAGACCACCCTCAACCAAGCCAATATTGTCACTTTCCACACCTCGATCCTGCAACTCTTCTACTTGAGTAGAAGTTTGATGCCGATCTACATTTACAATAACATCGCTTTCTAACTCAACCACATGACTGGATACGACAGAGGCAGAACTACCTTCATTTGGATCTGGTAGACGAGGGTTGATTTCACGAGTAGATAGCAGAGGGCTAGGCTCTCCAGCTTCATCTGCAGACTGGCAGACTGTTGCATGCCTCTGATTTCTTTCTCTGAAACTTGCTCTAAATCCCCGTGTGATCCAGAAGCAGGCCCCTGAAAACTTCTATCCTCAACAATGCCACTTACTATATCAGTTCTACTATCAGATAAGCCATGGGAATGGCTTTCAATTTCACCAACATTCGGCACGGTCTGCTCCAGGAATTCGTCAACAAACGGTTGAAAATTATTTGTTTGGATTTGGATACTTTCACTGCTGTTAACGACGTCACTATTAGATGAGGTGTCCAAGATGCAGCTACTCGCTTGACTGCAGGAAGAGTCCAATCTGGAGAAAAATCCTTCCCTTCATTCACGAAAAAGGTTTGCAAATTGTCATTACAAAAATTATGCCAAAACCACTGTATTAAATATAAGGAACCAAAAACAAGAGGTTGATACATTCAAATGTATCAATTAGGTTGCATGTCTAGATTAAAAATGTTGAACTTAAAACTGAATTATCTATTTAGGACAATGATATCATTTATCAAACATTCAACAATTAATAGTAGAATTACACCCGTACAATTACTATGCCGGATTTTACAAAAATGCACAGACCCATAAGCATACGACTCTACAAACTTCAGAGAAGCGCTATAACATTAATTGCTCATCATTGCAGACCTAAACCAAATTGCCTGTTAGAAAAGCTCCAAGCAGGCAAAATCTAACCAATGTTTAAACAGTCATGACATTGTACACAGAGATTGCAAGAAGTGCATGTTACTTCGTGAATCTTCCAGGTTTGCATAATAAACAAGGTTCCTCTTAATAAAAAAAAAAAGTTCTTAACAAAATATTCCTATAACAAATTGCACATAGATTCTTTTGAGAGACGCCTATCAAAAACAACATAGTGAAAGACAGGAGAACGTAAATCATCACAAGTAAAATATCACAATCACAAGTAAAACCTTGATGTTTAGAAATCAAAAAGCATTATAATTTTCAGAAAGTTTTGTGAACTTTATTGTTTTATTGTTCACAATCACAGGTAAAATATCACTATCACAATCACAAGTAAAAATATCACCATTCAGCTCTGTTTCACATACACGTTTTATTGTTCCTACGACACAAATATATACACAGGTTTAGATGTAGAAGATTCTAGAACTAAATTATACATCCAGTTTTGTTACTCACCATACGAGCCGGTAACATCAAGGAGGATGATGATCAACAACTGCAGCCTTGCCTTATCTTGGTTTGCCAACTTGGCTTCACATTGCTTGTGAATGTCGACCAGAACCCTCTCAATTGGTCCCGGAGCGGATTCGGGTTGAATTCCTAGGCATGGCAACATCATGGTTAGTTAAACATTACAATTCATTGTAACATTCACCAGAACAAAGGCATTATTGTCACAATCACCGAAATTAAGAGAAATTACAGTCATGTTAACAAAAATGAAAACAACTTGTACTCCTGAATTGAGAGATTAACTAGATAAAAGGGCAATGTTAAGTTCAATACATAGATAAAAGGGCAGTGTTAAGTTCAATACATAATTAAGTTCAATACATAGTTAAGTTCAAAACAAATATCAATTCTTAAGCAAATTTCCACGATAAACAGCCGGAATGTAGATGTTCGAGACGGCGGCAAAGTCGATCCTCCCACAACCATCCCTGTCGACTCCCCATCGAGGCCCCATGGTATTAACGAATTTCCAGCAGCCCACATTCTCTCCATGTAGGAACTCTTCGAATTCAAAACCTTTGACGACTCCATATCGAGTCATCAAGGCCCCGTTGACCGTGGCTCGAGGTTTTCCTGTCGGAAAACGCCCTAGGTTGGAAAGGAGGTGGTGGTTTGAGCAATCCTCATACTCAATCATGAATGGCCCATGAGTATCCAGGTTAGTCATGACCCGGTTCATCATTGAAACATTATAGAGGCAATTATGAAGATTGGTCCATTGGTTGGACCTATAATACAGGATATCCTCCAGCTCATGATGAGGATAGTCATCCACGGAGAGGCCACCAATGTTGTTGAAGAAGTTGAAGACAGACTCTAAATCTTCATCGGTGTTGTCATAGAGGTGTCTTCGGGAGAATCTGGGGATATATTCACCAAATACGGGCTTGAGAGAGTTGTTTTTGCTAGCCACCCGATAGCGGGCCTCCATCACTTGGAGAGCGGCTTCCCGAGCGGTATTGATGTATCCTGTAAAACAAAAATAGAAGCAGTTCGTTGAGCTTATGATAATTCTATCTAAAATTCAAAATCTATATACAATTGAACAAGTTGAATAGTAGAATTGGAAATCTTTGTCCAATTTTTCCAAGTTAATAGTTCACATGAAGGCTGTACAATCTATGAAGATTTAGGATACCATCAAACTCTGAGGTATACTGATAGGTCCCGATCAGATTGTTGCTCAATCGACAATGAAAATATATTCTGGTTATTGTGAGAATGAACCACAATGATCTGATAAAGTTTTTACTTAATTATTTTCCGAACCTTCTGATGATAGGCAGAGGTTTAAATACAAAAGGAGAAACAAACTTCCTAGATAATCAACCTAAAATCACGTCTCCACTAATACTCCTCTAACTACTTTAATTATTAATTTATTTCCTAAATTCTAGCAGCAGTCCCACTCCATTGCTAACTCAATTGACCACTTCAAATCGTGGCCTAACATTGAAAACGTATTATATTCAGTGATATTTGTATTAAACATATTATATTCATCAAATAATAATTTTTTTATTTCAATTTATTTTTTTGTTCACAGAAGCAACGTTTTTTTAGCGCGCTTTTCATTTCTGGAAAAGCAGACTCAATAAAAAGAAAACGAGTCGTCTTTGCCCAAGTGTGAACTGCAGAGGACTCGTCGAAAATCGATTTTACTTATGACCTCCCCCTAAAACACCAAATGTTTACTAAGATGCATTTATTTCAGTCTATGTAACTATCTCACCCAATCTCACAAAAACATTGAAACAAAATGGAACTAACCTACACCGCAGTCCACGGGATCCGGCAAGACGTCAAACTTTGAGTTTCCTCGGCTTGCCAAATCATAGGTCTTCATCACCGGATAATGGTCATATCGCATCATCGTGAGTTACAAAAGGTAGGGTTTCTCTCAAACGTAATGAAATGAAGAAGATGAGTGTGAGTGTGAGTGTGAGTGTGAGTGTGTGCGTGAGTGTGCTGAAAATACAATTCTTTTAGTTTAATGGGCTTACCGTGAGGGAGCTCACTCTCTGTATATTATTTTCAGAGTTTTGCGGCACATATTCATGTTCTATTTTGTTGATTTCTTATTAAGTAAACTAAATAATTTTATGTCTTTTTATTAATTTAATGAATTTTATATAATAGATAAATTTGTACTACATGTACTCTAAATCATTGATAAACCTATATATGTATGTGCATCCTCCTTTCCTTTCTAATGAGCTATTAATTACTTACCAATTTCCAAATAAACCCTCATTTGTAAATTTTTAAACTTAACCATTATTGTTATAAATCACTACTATTTTATTATAAGGAAGATTTCGATATTTTTTATCATTATTATTATAAACCACTAGATAAGTATAAAGTCTAGAAATCACAACAAATATGTTAATAGGTCTTCTAAATTAGTTAAATCGATAAATACCTCATTCTATTTACTATTAAATATCTCATATTTTGAATTTTTTTAATAAATGTTCACTTATCACTATACTATTCACCTCAAACTTTTTTATAAGGAATGTCGGGTCAAATTACAAATCTCGATAAGTTACTATCACATTTTCGGATATACCCACTTCTTAATCTATATATATTACGCTATCTTCAAAACTGCATTACATTAAACTATTCAATTTTCTTTAGATAATGAATGTCGAGCCAAATTACAAACCTCGGTCTATTTACACTTTCGCATGGTGTATTCACTTCTTGATTGTATTAATTATATATGCATTTATTATATATATTATATAAGAAAGTGTACCCACTTTCTACCCTTTACTGCATAATCTATTTATATTGCAATCATTTGAATAATAAAGATACTGTAACCAAAACACTAATAATACAAAGAAAAGGAATATACAATATGCTTTTTGTCTTGTTTGTTATGTGAATGTTGCACACATAAAAACCTCCCCCTAGTGACACGTGCCATATATTCTTATAACATCACTATCTTTATTTTTTTTTTTTGAAGGAATATAATAACATCATTATCTGTTCGGAATTGGAAATGGAAATGGGCTTTCACCAGATTATACCCACCAGGCCCATGCTTGAAGGCCCAACTAAGGAGTTCATTCCTTTATTGTCACTGGAGCCCAACTATAATGTATATACCGCGCATTCCGGGGGCATTCCGCTAGTTTCATTAAAAAGTTATATCATAATACCAAATTGTAGGCAATAATTTGCAAACATAATAACCACAGGCGAGAGATTAGGTGAAAAACCAATTAGAATTACATAGTTTTGTCAATATTTAAACGGAAAAAAATGGGGGTCAAATGAGATGGGTTTTGGTTCAACGCGCAGCTCAAGTGAGAAAACTGAAAAGGAAAGAACACAGAGTCAAATAGGGGGCAGGTCCTACTCACTGGAGCCCAATTATAACGTATATCCCGCATTGCAGGGGCATTCCGATAGTTTCATTAAAAAGTTATGATAATACCAAATTTTAGACAATAATTTGCAAGATTAGGTGAAAACCACATTTAGGTGAGAATCAATTTATATGTGAAAACCAATTAAAATTACCATAGTTTTGTCAATATTTATACGGAAAAAATGAGGGTCAAATGAGATGCATTCTCGTTCAATGCGCAGGTCAAGTGAGAAAGCTTAAAAGGGAAGGAGACCGGGTCAAATAGGAATTCGGATCTTCACGCAGGCCCGCGGTGTTTCTTTTATAAATAACTTTAAATAAACCCTTCAGTAAACAAATATTCCAGCCCTGCTGGCTACAGGTTGATTGAAGAAATTTCTCAAAAATGGAGCAAAATTCTAGGCAATCATTTGCATTGATAATAACCATACATCTCAGATGAATTCATGCTTACAGTTTGAGTCATAGGTGGTTTTACTAGGCCGCTTGATTTTCAATTCCAGATTTGTTTCATAAATATGTTTAGTTCTCATTTTTGTAGATGTTAATAATAACTACTTTTTTCATGAATTGCTTCTCCAAAGAGTCCAAGGGCCTGATACCCAAGTTTGAAAAGGTAAAGAATGTCTATTTTTATAATCTCCATGAAATCTAACACTTGATAATTAAAGGAAAGGAAGTTGCATGGATTTTTATTTTCTTTTTCCTTAATTACAACAAAAAAAAAAGAACAAAACTTGTATAGGGTTGGGAATAATGAAAGATGGGATAGGCAAAGCCACACATAACATAACAATAAACAAGTCTTATTAAGCTAGGATAGATGGGACATATGGCAAAACCACAAATAACATACTAATAAACAAGTCTTATAAAACAATAAATCAGTATTTTCATCTCAGTTTTCTAGTCCCAATTACTTAATCACCCCAATTTACAGTATGGGGGATGACCAACCACATATCCCTTGGGGCCGGGATGAAATTTCACTTCCAATGGGCAAATTGCACAATCATGAGCATTCTTACCTTCATCCTTAGAAGGGTCAAATGTAGAACAGTACATGGCAATATATTGATTTGTGTCTTCGTCTCGCACTAATTCAGCAAAGAAGTGTTTCAAGGAGGAGACTTCATTACAGTCAGCATTATTCTTGGGTTTAGCAGTGAGGCTCATATGACACCATGCGTGAGTAGTACTTAAATCAGCCCCACAGATACGTAAATAGGCGGATTCCAGACACTGCGGTTTTACGACTTCAAACTCAACACCCTAACCAACAAAGTGTAAGATTAGAATGAAACTGCACAAGTATATATTGTTAAAACAATACATGAAATGAAATAGAGCATATGCATGTAGATATCTATAAGATGCAAACCTACCTCTCTCTCCTTATAAAGTTGCAAAGCTTTCTCTGCCAATTCGCATTGGAAAATAAACTGGGCTTCTTCAAAACTGTATTGGTCAAACCATGTTAGAATTTAGTATTATAGTCATAGTACAAGATGAACAGATGCTACGAACAACTAAAATAATATATTAAATGATATCTCAAGTAAAGATTGCAGCTAAGGCAAATTACTATCAAATAATTATATCAAATAATTTGTCCAGCTTTTAGAGGCAAATTACTTACAGCTTCGGCCAAGGTTTGATCATCATATCTTGGAAGCTATCATTTCCACCAAGGAACCTAAGATTCCAGAACAAACCAAATCAAAAGTACAACCTAGAAACTTTTCAAAATACAGCAATATAAAAGAAAACACAAAACCGACAACGAATTGAAGAAACATTTCCTAACAAATTGCTCATGAAGTAATGATATCCATAAAAAACTATCTATCTACTAATCGGGATTCGGCTTGCGAAAGCAAGGCCTCAAAACACATGACATCAGATGAAAGATAGGTCTTCCATCACGGAGGTATGTCGCATAGTTGTGAAAGGCGAAAGGGGAGTCAAGTCGACAAGGGTAAGAAAATCGCCTTGAGGCAAGGTGAGAGAAAGGCAGTTGCCTTTTGCATGTGAGGCGACAAACAGAGATTTCAAAAAACATAGAAACTAGCAGATAGCAAAGGCCCCAATCCTCATCAAGATCAATATCATCAAATCTTCCACTTTTTCATCTTTATAATTAGTGTGGAGGAGAGGTTGAAAGCAGAGAGATTGGTGTGTGAGACTTAAAACCCTGGACTTCAAGTGAAAGTCAGACGGCGACCCACCCGGATAGGAAGGTGGTGGTGATTTAGCCTAGGCCGCCTCTAGCCTGAGGCGAGTAAAGGCGTCGCATTTTAAAAGTATGACTACTCCAACTATTTCACTTCAATTAAATCCTTCAAAATTGTCGTTACAACTCCAAATAAAATCTACTCAAAACATGGGTATCAATCACCTATCAGGCAATGTGAAATTTCAACTCTTCATATGACTCAGATAAAAAAAAGCAGTATCAAGCAAAAGTCTACCAAAGACCTCACTACATGAAATCAGGCAATAGAACTCTATTCATACAGTACACAAACCAAAACCAACAAGCCGGATACACTATTTCTACTTCAAAACAAAATGCCATTGATCAAGCACAAATACGCAATACAAAAAGTTCAATATACCAATACTTTGTCCATATAACACACACACGACTCCATAACTAAACCTAACAGCAGATAAAATCATCAAAATTGTCAATACAAATCCGAATAAAATCTACTAGAAAACGCTATCAAACGCATAAAAAAAAGCAGTATCGAGCAAAAATCTACCACAGACCTAATTACATTAAATCAGGCAATAGAACTAAACCTAACAGCAGATAAAATGATCAAAATTGTCAATACAACTCCGAACAAAATCTACTCAAAACACACTATCAATCACCTATCAGGCAATGTGAAATTTCAACTCTTCATATCACTCGGATCAACAAAAGTAGTATCAAGCAACAATCTAACTATATTAAATCAAGCAATAGAACTCTATTATGATACAGTACACAAACCAAAACCAATAAGCCGGATACACTATTTCTACTTAATTGATCAAGCGCAAATACTCTATTACCTCACACTCCTTTCTTCGCCTGTCGCCTTTTCCGGAAAAGGCTGCAGCCTTTTGCAGGCAAACCGCCTAGAAGTAGAAAAGGCTCCAGGCCTATAGCCTGGGCCGCCTCTCGCCTGAGGCGAGGAATGGCGGCGCCTTTTAAAACTATGGTATGTAGTAAGTAAACAGCATGGTGCAATCCAAAAAATTGACCTTAAAGCAACAAAGATTTTACTAAGATAAGAATGATATATTTGGTGCATCACTTTTGAGATACTCTTAAACTCTTAAATGTTAAAATTCACGGGCTACTTAACTTCACACTTGACTATATGTATTTTACCTTTCTTCTGGACTCTCTTCCTCATCAGTAAAGTCCTGCCCACAGTGCCTCTTACGCTTGTGTTGGTACCGTTTGGAGCTTCCACCAATCTCTCCGGAATGTGCAAGACCCCTAAGAAATAGAGAGTAGAAAGCTAATCAGGTTAGAAAGAAAGAAAAAAAAGACCCTTCAAACACAAAACCCTAACAAAAGCACAAGCTAATGCATAAGGTTTTTCACAATGTAGAAGCAAACACCAAACCCGAGAACATGGTCAAATTGAGACGAAGTGAAGAAACTTTTGAGAATACAGCAATGTAGAAGAAAACACCAAGGCCAACAACAAGGTCTGATTGATACGAATTCAAAACACGTGATATGCAAAAGCCCATCTTATCGACCATTAGATTTTCAGAATACAGCAATATAGAAGAAAACACCAAATATGACAACAAGGTGAAATTGACACACATTGAAGGAACACTTTCTAAACCAACTAGTAAAGCATATCATGTATTATTATTATTATTATTATTATCAGATGGTATACGATTCATGAAGAATTAAAAAGCCGCACTGACAATCAGCAAAGCAACTAATAAGACACTATCTCGACTCTCAAAGACTAGACTTGGCAGGTGTGCTAAATGTCTACATTGCAAACAATAACATGGTATCGACTAGTCAGGATTTGGTTTGTGAAACACATGATATGAGAGGAAAGTTGTATTTACTTAAAAAACAACATGGTATAGTTTTCAAGGTTAAATTCATTTGGAGTTTGAGTAAATGTATTTATTACCTATCATCATCTTGAAGTTTTTCAACTTCTTCAAGGCCCGTAATCTTCTTCTTATTCTTATCGAGTCGTTGAGACTCAGAGCCTCCTCCTACTCCACCACCAATCTCTCCAGGTTGTGCAAGAAGAGCCCTAACAAAAATTAAAGTAGAACCTAAGTTACAAATAACAGATCATATGTTTTCACCAAAGTAATAATAATAATAAAATAACAGATCATAAGTTGAATGAAAAATCATAGATACCCATATCTACTACGCTTCTTCTTGTTCTTGTTCTTCTTGTTCTTCTTCTTGTTCTCCATCTTAGCCATGAGGCAGGAATCCCTAACCCTAATTTCGATTTTCTATTCTCCTTATATCAACGGGCTGTAACAATAACAATACTTTTTTTATTACTGATTTCGCCCCGCATACTCCCGGAAATGACCCCCAACTTTCTTTCATAATCCAATTATACCCCCCCTTTTTCAAGGTTTTATTACTACGTCTTTTTTATTTTGCAATTTTAGTTCATTTCCGTAATTTAAGTTTTATTCACCAATTTCAGTTCTATTTTGTAAATTCAGTTCAGTTCATCCAAAAAGATAACATGACCTAAGACTTGGGAAAGATTATAATTGATCTAACTAAGAGTTTGCGACAAACAAACATTGATTTGGTCGAGTATGCTGAGAGAAATAGATATTTGAAGATTTGTAGGCTTTTTTAATCTGATTTACCAACTCGAAGTTTGATTCTGAAAATGGGTGCTTTTTGGAACAAAATTAACGACGCTAAAATTATTAAAACACTTACTAATATGTAAGTGGTAGTTCAAGTCAGGGCCGGCTATAAGGCTAGGTCGCATAGGCGGCGGCCTAGGGCCTCCTGTTTAAAAGGGCCTCCAATTTCGGAACACTGACATAATTAGACGAGGGTTAGCGGATGCTGGATTTCCAAACGGCAAAAAATCGATGACTCCTCTCGTGATTCCAATAGGATTGAATAATTTCTGCTAAAAAATTTCTTCTGATAATACTGAGCTTGAAGGAAGGAGTAGAATTATATACGCGCCATTTTAATCAAACTCATTAATGGACTCTATAAATTAATAATAAAACATGCCCGAACAAAGCTAATTTCCCAACTATTACATTACATGTACATGAATGCATACATTTTTTCCATTATTATATCTGCAGAAAAAAATATTGTATACTTTACAAAGTATTTTTATAATTGTATTTACAAAGTTATTATATGAAAATTGTACAAAGTCCATCATTTGCTATGGATACATCTAGTAGTTCTTTTCTTTTCTTTTTTTGTTGAATGTGTGAATATATAGTTTAACTAATAAGAAAATTAAATTGTGTTAAAACAATAAATTTATTGCCATATGTGGTCCATTATAAAATTTCTCGTCATTAATTTATATATTACTTCAATAAGAAGGTTATCTGATATATTTTTATTCGACGGCTAGGGCCTCCAAAATTCTGGAGTCGGCCATGGTTCAAGTTCAAATCTCTTGATCTTGACACATCTATCAAAAAAATAAAACAAATAGGAGATACTGAAATATACATTAGCGACAATTAAAAAACATCAATTCAAATAAGTCACGAAAAAACAAAATAATCGTTGTACCACGCTTACCTTCCTAAAATGTTTAGTCGTCAATCTTTGTTTAAACAAAAGAACATGAATGACAACAACATTAATACAAATTAAGATCCCCAAATCCAATTTGAAAACCCTCAAACCGATTCTGATTTTTATCCCAAACATCAACCTCAACCCATCTTGTTCAATCTAATTTTATCCATCAGTCGACTTTTATCTATGTTTTGTTTATATGCTTAAAATAGTACTTCATAATTTGACAAATATTACTCCAGTAAATGATAGGAGTTACTTGAAATTTATTAATTGTAACTGAGAATTGGGGGAGAAGAACAATCCAACAATATATTGAATGTTTTTAAATTAAAAATAAATGTATTGAAACTGATTCGTTAAAAAGAGTAACAGTCAAAATGTTGAATATTTTGAAATCAATTATGAGAACAAAAGAAGATTAAAGAGAATGAAAATATTTGCTAAAAAAGAAAAAAAGAGAATGAAAAAAATATAACAGAAATTCTAATGGATTGATATGGTGACACCTCAACATTTTTTTGAGGAGGCAGAGTCTTAGTAAGCCAATTCCTCAGCTTTTAAATTGTTAAAGACTATCATCAAATTGTTACTTTGTAGAAAGTAAGATTACCATGTAAAGGAAATCAAATGTGCCTTTATGACCCCAACAATTAAGAACTCAAATATGCATTTATCACCCACTCCAATAGGTGACATTTTTCTAGGTATCTTTGCTGAAAAAGAGAGAATTTTGTATAGAATTGAGGAAAAAATCTGTCGACCGAAATCAATTTTTATCTATCTCGACTTCAATTTGGTTACCCAACAACATTTACAGATGTAATTAAATTGCAACAACTTGTCTAATTGCTTCATAGATGTTGCTAATTTCAAGGAGCTTCCAACATTTGGTTGTTAAATTGGAAAATATAATATCTTCTCATTTCTATTTTTAAGTGAATTTCTAAAAAAAATAATGAAAAACGCCAGTATAATCTTACTTGTTTCAGAACACAAACTTATATGGATTTCTTTTTCTTTTTCCTTAATTACAAGAAAAAGAAAAAAGAAAAAAAAGTTGAGAAGGGTTGGAAATAATGAAAGATAAGATAGGCAAAGCTACACATAACATAACATAACAATAAACAAGTCTTGGTAAGCTAGGATAGATGGGACAGATGGCAAAGCCACAAATAACATAACAATACATGAGGCTTATTATACAATAAGTCATATTTTTCATCTCAAGTTTGTAGTCAGGATGCCCAATTAATCACCCGATCTTATGGTATGGGGGACGTCCAATCATATATCCATTGGGGTCAGGATGGAATTTCACTTTCAACGGGCAAATTGCGCAACCATGCGCATTACCTTCATCCTTGGAAGGGTCAAATGTTGAACAGTACATGACAACAAATTTCCCCGTGTCTCTGTTTTTCACGAATTCAGAAAAGAAGTATTTCAAGGAGGAGGCTTCATTACAGTCACCATTCCTGGGTTTAGCAGTGAAGCTCATATGACTAAATGAGTGCATATGCTTAAATCCAGCACCACGGATATGTAACCATGCAGATTTCAGAAACAGCGGTTCAATGACTTCAAACTCAACACCCTAACCAACAAATTGTAACATTAAAAATGGAACTGCACAAGTGTATATTGTTAAAACCATGCATGAAATGAAAGAGAGCAACTGCGTGTAGATATCTATAAGAAGCAAACCTACCTCTCTCTCCTTATAAAGTTGCAAAGCTTGCTGTGCCAATTCGCAGAAGCAATCATACTCGGCTTCTTTACAACTGTATTGGTCAAACCATGTTGAAATTTAGTATTATAGTCATAATAAAAGATGCACAGATGCTACGAATAACTAAAAAATTTATATCTCCCATGTAAATTTGAATGATATCTCAAGTAAAGATTTCAGCTAAGGCTTATTTTGGATGCTACAACTCATAATTGTGAGCGCAGAAGCCAATAAACAGATGGGCAAGATAATATAACAAATAATTTGTTCAGCGTTTAGAGGTAAATTAGAGACCCTTACAGCAATATCGACAACATATCAGGTGTGAACGTCTCATCTCCGGAGCTATCATTTCCAGCAAGCATCCTACAATTCCAGAACAAACCAAATCAAAAGTAGAACCTATAAGCTTTTCAAAATACAACAATATAAAAGAAAACACAAAACCGACAAGGTCAAATTGACACGAATTCAAGAAACATTTCCTACAGAATTGCTCATGAAGTAATGATTCCATCACGGAGGTATGTGATCAGCAAACAACATGGTGTAGTCCAAAAGAAAAAATCAAAGATTTTACTAAGATAATCATGATATACTGCTGCATCACTTTGTATACCAAGTATTGAGTGAAGGGTATTATTATGAGATGGTATTCGATTCATCAACTCGCAACGAATAAGACAGATTCAAGGAACACTTTGTATACAAACTAGGCATATTAGACATAAATTCACAAATCACAAAACTTATTAATACACTAGTTATGAATATACATATATCAAATATACTACTATTTGTCTAGTCTACCAATCAATCAGGATTGTAATATAACAGATCAAATTAATTAATCTTGACAGAGACGAAACCCTAATCTAATCTAAGAAAATCTTACTCAGCTCTAAGCTTCATCATCTTGTTCTTCCTCTTCTCCATGCTAGGGGTAAGCGCGGACCCAACACCTCTTCTTTCCATAACCAATCCCTAATTTCAATTTTGATTTCAACTTCAACTTCAACGCCCACCGACACGATAATATTCTACTTCTACACTATTTTTTCATAATCCAATTATACCCCCCCTTTTTCAGGATTTTATTATTAGGAGTCGCCATCTATTAATGTGTGAATTTTATATTATGTACTTTGCGTTTTTGCATATAAAATATTATAGTTTGTATTATTAGGAAAATGTTAATTCTGTTGCCCTGAATGACAATAGTTTTTGGCAAAAAAAATTATTTCTAACCTTTAAGCTTAACTCTTACATAACCGGTCAAAAATTTGAAAAAAAAAGTTGGAGTGCTCATAAAAATCATACTTGCAAGACCGAATTCCATTTGGTAATTCCTGCCTCGCCAAAGCTTTTGATAATATTTCGTCTACATGTCTCATTGCTCCAACCATACTAGCCATTTGACTCTCTATATCATTATTTTATTATTAAAGTAAATGAAATAGAAAAGTAGAAAAGAAAAAGAAAATAAAACAAACAAAGAAGAATGAGAAAGAATGATTAAATAATACAAATAGCTAGCCAATATAGAGAGTTATGTCACCTTGTTGAAGTGCATCATAGCTATTCAACTAGTTAAATATGACTTAATAGTTGTTTAGCTAGTTGTGTTGGAGATGCTCTTACTAATCAAGCCACATATTCATATTTTCCTGTAAACAACGTCGTTTTGATCCCCTGTGGACGCGGTGACAAAGATGTAAATAAGTAGAATCTCACATTTAATCACTGATTAAATGTAAAATGGGGTCAGCAAGGAAGGGGAGCGCACTCCCACCACCAGACCACTTGCTCATTTCTGTCAGTATTACAACTGTTTTATTGATAAACGTATAACCTACACCTTAACTCATTAAATTAGAAATTTCAGAAATTATTTGCTTGAAATAGGTGTCTCATCAATTATGATTATATAATCAATTTTGGCATTTTCTTTTATCACATAATAAAATATGTATGAGGAACTTGTGATTTTTAGGTCCAATTAGCAATTTTTTTGTTGATATTAAATTTTATGTTCATAAAGTTCAAGATTCATTCTTACAAAATAAAAATTCGGATTTAATATATAATCATTTTTATTATATAGATGCTAAAAAAAATCCAATAATATATAGTTTTGATCAAATTTAATATGAATAATTTATTTATATATGTTAGCAGTATGCACATAAAACAAAAATGTGATTGTATAATTTTTTTAATTAAAAAATTCATTAGCTTTAGATAATAATATTTTTAAAAATATAGGAAATTAATTACAGAACATATAGTTTAGAACATATGAGTTAGTTTTTAGACATATGACATTCAATTTTTTACATAGGATATACTACACTAAATTTTTCGAATACATGTAATATTGTCTAGAACACGAGATATAAAATTTAGAACATATGTAACGTTATTTATAAAACATGTTCATTATCTTTCAATTAGTTGTAGAACTATGCAATAATGTTTGTTCCATAAAATTTAGAACTTGTGTAACGTAATTTAGAGGGGTGTATTCAATCCAGATTTTAAAAGATTTTGACAGACATTTTAGAATACATGGATCTTAAGGATTTTGCTAATTCCATGGATTGTTTTATATCTATGCAGATTCTATTAGATTGTTTTCATAAACCTTATAAAGTCTATAGATTGTTATATACCATAAAATATCTATTTTAAATTATATGATTAAAATTTTTTTACAGGCGTTTTCTAAAACCACAAGAGGTAAATTTTGAATAAGTCCGGACCTACATATGAAATAAGTGGTAGGTGACCTACAAATGCAAAATTTAGCCAATTTTGATCCATATAACAACACAAAAAGTTTACTAATAGCAAATTAGCATATGTCCACCATGCAAAACTTGAAATTAAATGAAGTTTATCAGAGTGGCAAGGATAAAGAACAATGAACTGCTGCTAAGTTATTTAAAATTCAAAAGAGCAGAATCAAATAACTATAAATTGTAGCTACATCACTCTATACTGTAAATCCTAAAGATTAGGTCACTATAAATTAATAGGATTTAGAGATAAAGTTCAAGCAACTAGGAGAAAAGTCTCACTAAATAGAGGTGCGAGCCAAAGCTTTTCTTGTCCGGTCAAAGAAGGGAAAAGAATCCGGTCAAAAAAGGGAAAAGAATCATGGAGATTGGGCGAGAAGAGCGAAGGAAGCAGAGAGTCGAAATCTTGCAGGAAAATGAGAGATTTCAAGATTGATTTTTTATTTATATAGAGCACTTAAAATCCTAGAAAAATCATCATTAAGTAGAATCCTTATAAGTCTATGAAATATTCAATATCACTTGATTTTGATGGAATTTTAGAAATCTTAATTGAATACCATCAGATTTTAAAGAAGTTTTAAAAATCTATATTGAATACCCCTATACTTTTAAAATCCAAAAAAATCTTATAAAATCCTAAATGAATACACCCTAGACTCTAAAATTTTAGAACACGTTAAAACAATTAGAACATGTGTTATGTTTTTTATAACATGAGTCGCAAATTTTAATATATTATAAAAGGATAAAGCAAATATACTATTGATGTCAACTAGATATTTTTTATAACATTTTGTTGAACTTTTAGAATACAGAATATAATGTTTAGAACGCATATATTATTATTTAAAACACCATACTAAAAAAAGATGAAACTAGACCCTGTGTTCTAAATTTGAAATTGTATGTTCTAAAATTGAAAACGTCGTTTTTACCCGGGCTTCATGGATCTTAAAATGAGCTCGTCAATACGAGTCCATCCATATAGAAATATTCGAAATCGGAGTTCGGAATAGGCGGGAAAACATTTTTTAATAAAAAAGAAACAAATGATGACTCATCACTCCACTATTTCTATCTCTTGGACAATTAATTAAAATAAAAGCGATAAAAGAATGAATGATGACTCATCACTCCACTATCTTTTTAACAACTACCATAATTTATTTTTTTTGAAAACAACAACTACCATAATTAGAAGTCATTCTAATTTTTTTTTATTCAATTACAAAGTTGTAGAATAAAAAATATTGCACCTAATTTTTTTTTTTTTTTTTTTTGACAATAAATTTGTTAATAGTGTTGGCATCATGGTTTAGACTAAAATACCCTCACATTGCACTTGGAGCTTTGGCATCATCAGCCCCAATTCTGTACTTTGATGATATCACTCCAAATGATGGATACTATTCTATTGTCACCAAGGACTTCAGAGTAACTTCTCCATCTTTATTTATTTTTATTTTATTTTGAAATTTTGAAGATTTTAAATCTTAACTAGTTAAAAGGTTGGGTTGATTAATAGAATTAAATTGCTTTTCACAGGAAGAAAGTGAGACTTGCTATGCTACCATACAGAAATCATGGGCCGAAATTGATGAAGTTGCTTCTAAGCCCAATGGGCTTCAAATCCTAAGCGACAAGTTCAAGACTTGCAAGTAATAATCATTGGCATATGATAATATTTATATATAAAATAATTAAAATTATTTGATTAAAACAAAATGTAGTTAAATAATTTATGCATTTTCACATAGCTTATAGGAAAATTTTTGCATACACATTATCTAAAAATAATGTATATATATTTTGTGATGGATGCAATCTAATTTACAACGAATTTAGTGATATCTAGTCCAGTCTTTATGTCTATTGATCAAACAATCACTATACCTCTTTTCAGTTAGAATAATATGTGATATAAATCTCGTGATTCAACCATTAATCAGACATCAGTTTAATACTAGAAATCTAGCATCATGATTCATGTCTTGTGATTTTTGTTGTTGTTGTTATGTAGAGCCTTGGAGAATTCAGATGAGCTAAAGGACTACTTAGACTCAATGTATAGTAGTGCAGCACAATACAATAGGGCACCAAGATTCAAAGTTAATAGCATTTGCAAAGCCATAGATGATGGTGGAAATAATGACACTCTTTCTAAAATCTTTGGTGGTGTTGTTGCTGATCAAGGGAATAAATCATGCTATATTTATCAACCCATTCCCTCTGAAACTAGCATTGGTTGGAGATGGCAGGTTGGCAATTTCATCATCATCCCATTTTTACCATTATAGTTAGTGGCATGTCATGGCATTCACAATTATGTCCACTTTTCTTTTAGTGCTCATATACATGAATTATAAGTCAAACTCCACTACTTATATGGATTGAATGGTCACACACAGATAAGCCCGGACAAGCGCGGAGGGTTTCTCGGTATCAGAAACATTAACATAAAAACTTATTCTTAGACCTTATAAAGGTCAAAGGTCTCACAAAATGTTTTTATATGAATATCTCTAAATGAATTAAGAGCTTAATTCAGCTTTTAAGTTGATAGTTATGATTTAATGACACCTTTTATATTAATTTTTGACATATTTCTTTCATCCACTCGCGTCTGTCTATTAAAGTTTGGAGTGTTTGGCCTTTCCAATCAATTTGCTTCTCGAGAACATTTAGTTCAAGAATCAAGTGTAAAAGTTGACTTCTCAGGCATTAGAGTCTTGTATTCGTTACTAAATCCATAATCCATTAATATAGGATATTTCAAGTGATTTTCTAATATGCAATTCTAATAATTTTGGATAGTGTTGTGAACAACTTTTATAAAATTTTCTAGTAGTTATGACAATCAGCAATTGCTCAAGCACCTCGTTGTCCTCAAAATCTACCGTTATCTCTTTAAAATCACTATAAAAAAAACATTCTGAGACTTATTATTATATTGTTCTACTTTTACATCATTCTATTTCAACATAAAACTCGATTGATGGAATATAATAATAATAATATTTGTTTCATGTGAATATGTAAATAATAGACATGTAGTGAGATGGTGATACCAATAGGAAGAGGGAATGAGACAATGTTTCCTCCATATCCTTTCAATCTCACTGCCTACATTGATGAGTGCATGGGTTCTTACGGTGTTGCTCCTCGTCCTCACTGGATCACTACCTATTATGGAGGCCATGTATGTTTTTCTTCCTTTTTATTTAGGACTTAATACATTCGTGATCTCTTAACTTATTTGTTTTCGCCACTTGAGCCTTTGATTTAATATTGGGTTCTAATTGCCCCTTCATGTTTTTTAAAGTAAAACTATTGGACCTTTTTGACTGACATGACAGTCTATGTGGATGAAAGAGAAAATATATCAAGTGGCTCAAATAAAATTTCTAATTTAGTCCTTTAAAAACTTTCATAACAGTCCTTTTAACTTTTCTCCCTTTTAAAAGTACCCCTTCCCCAATTTCTTTGAATTATTCTTAACTGTCATATAAAAAATTTACGAACAAAGATTTTTTTTTACAGCAAACAAACAAAGATTTAATTAATTTTATTTAGTGAACGAGGATCCCTCGGTTCCGGCGACGGCGTAGGCAACAATCTCCTTTAAGACTGCGGAGATATGAAGGACGATGGTTTCTTTCTCATCTCCGCACGTTCTTGTTAGTTTTGGGGGAATAGACAAATTGATAAAATTAAATTGTTAATTAGGGATTTGGATTTTGCTTTTGTGCATTTGTGAATTGGATTCCTCTCTGCATCTTCAGAAATCCCGATGGCCACGAAGACGGCATAGAAGAAATCGGTTGAGGAGAAGAAGGCAGAGAAAGCACCGTCAGAGAAAAAGAAACGATCGAAGAAGAAATCGGCGGCATCGAGAAGAAGAAACGGTCGAAGAAGAGCGTGGGAACATACAAGATCTACATCTTCAGGGTTTTGAAGTAGGTTCAACCTGATATCGGGATGAAGAGCAAGGCTATGATTTATCAATGAAGTTTTTACCTAGTCTAATGTGCAAGGTAGCTTGAGCTTTATCATGTTTTATTTTGGGTTCTAGATTTATTAAACTCATTTTTGGTTTGAGGTTTATGATTCATTTGATTTGTTAGTTTTTTTGGAAAAGAAATTTGATTTGTTAGTTAATGGAGGAAAAAAGGTTTTGCAGAGGAAGGAGGGTATGGAAAAAGAAAGAAAAAGGAAGGGGATATCATAGAGAGAAGAATAGGGACGAGGAAATATTTTCTTAATATTTTTAATTTTTAATGTATTTTTTCCAAATTAGTCCTGAAAGTAACATTGTTTTTCATTTGAATCCTAAATTGATGATGTGGCAGGTGAGTGAAAATGCACTCTCTGTAGTGTGAGTGGTTATGGTTCGAAAAAGGACTTAATAGTTTCACTTTAAAATACATTAAGGGCCAATTAGAACCCAATATTAGATTAGACCTCAAGTGGTGAAAATAAATAAGTTCGAGGGGGCACGGATGTATTAAACCTTTTATTTTGCTATTGTTATAGTTACTTTGTTAAATTTTGCTCGTATTCCGAATTTTTGTTCAGAAAATATGGAGTAATATTTCGTTATTCTTTGGATTAAACACTTAATTGCCTCTTGTGGTATTTAAAAT
Organism: Euphorbia peplus; assembly: GCA_028411795.1. Classification (NCBI taxonomy): domain Eukaryota; kingdom Viridiplantae; phylum Streptophyta; class Magnoliopsida; order Malpighiales; family Euphorbiaceae; genus Euphorbia; species Euphorbia peplus. Next base: position 29,517,744 of record CP110843.1, read on the forward strand.
TTTGTTTTTTGCCCCTTGTGGTATAATTTGGTGACATTTGCCCCTTGTGGTATCCAATTTGGTGGCATTTGCCCCCTGATGGATGAAAAATGAAAAAATTTAGTTTCTCGATCAGTTCAATTATCATATTTTCATAGATTCATGCCATCAAATTTGCTAAATTTACAATTTGAAATGACATTATGTAATAGAAGTTATCTAATTTCCATCCATCATGGGGGCAAAAATGACAAAATTGGATACCATAAGGGGTAAATGTTACCAAACCATACCACAGGGGGCAAAAGCTACAATTTTGAATACCACAGGGGGCAAATAGATGTTTAATCCTTATTCTTTTTAGAAAAGTATACATTATATTTAAGGTGCTAATTTTTGGTAAAACACAGTGTCAATAATTGACGTAAAAATGACATTTTATTAAATAAAAACGCAATATTTGCTCATATTATTTGAAAGAATAAGAGGATCAAGAGGCCATTTCACCTTCCTTTTTTAAATAAAATTGTCATTGTTGTGTCGATAAATTAATGCAATTCTGTCATATGTAATAGTTTATTTGACATACAGTAAAAATTAATTTTGATGGTTGTTTCAAAATAATTATTTGACCTTTGTTTATTCTAACAAAGTCACTCAACTATAAATGTTATCTCAATTATATTACTCTAGTCAATTTAAAAATCGAAAAATGAAGTGGCGACCATGTTAGTATTAGTCAATTTTGACCACTGATGATCGATATATGACAACCACATAGATGTCGCAAATTTCTAATTTTTTTTATAAAATACATAAATTATATGAATGCTTTGTGGTTGTCAAAATCAACAATTAAACATAACTTTTAATAATATATCAGCCATATCACTTTTTTTGATATTTGATATAATTTTAAGTCATCATAGTGACTTAGTTAAACAACGTTTTTTATTTTATTAAAACAAATTAATGTTTAGCGATCATTTTTAGACAATCATCGGAACTCAGTTTGACATGCTTGATTGATTAATTGATTAACCTTTTGATTTCTTTTGGGGAAATTCTATGGTCACTTTGTTTTTCACAAAGTAACCATTACTTTGTTTTTTCCACCATTAGATCATGGGTTAAAACTTAATCTAATGGTGGATAGGACAAAGTACAAACAAAGTAGAGGAAAAACAAAGTGACCATAGCCTACACCTTTCTTTTGGGCTTTTGAACTTTATGGGCCGATTAGTATAGGTTATACATCAACATTTTTTCTTTTGGCAATAGAGCAATATTATTATTATTATTATTATTATTATTATTATTATTATAGTGTCGGCTATGGTTACTTTGAAGTAACCATTACTTTGCTTTCATCACCATTGGATCAAAATTCACTATTCTCATCTAATAGTGATAGTGACAAAATAATGATTAGTTCGTAAAAAATAAAGTAACCACACAAAAACCCTATTTTTATTATTATTAACTTGCATGTCAATTTTCCCATTTTGCAGAGCATAAAACTGATTCTACAGAGGTTTGGTAGCAATATTATTTTCTCCAATGGATTAAGAGATCCTTACAGCAGTGGCGGGTAAATATTGAAAACAATTACAAAATTACAGATTTTTGAAAATTTTCTTTATCTTTTTTCCAAGATTTCAATGCAAAATCCATCCAATTACATGTCTGACATCCATTCAACAAGTATATAAATTATTTTTACTATTTTTTATTTGGAAATTTATAAGTATTTCTGTCATTATAAATATAAGTTATAATAATTAATATTTATTTTCCACTTATAATAGGGTGTTGGAGAACTTATCAGACACAATTCTTGCAGTTTCTACAACCAATGGTATTTTCTTATACTTGCATTTTTACTCTAAACATAGAAATTTTCATCACTATAATAGGCCCCGTTAATTTTCATCACTACATATGTAACAAATAATTTAATTTTATAGTTTTTGAAAAATGTTTATTAATGCATGAAAATAATATTGCAGGGTCTCATTGTTTGGATATAGTGAATGGAAATGAAATAACAGATCCAGAATGGTTGGTTGCACAAAGACAAAGTGAGATCAAAATAATTGAAGGATGGATCAACAAATATTATGATGATCTGCTTCACATCAATACAACTAATTCAGCAAAGATGCTTTAATTTCATCAAAAACTTCAAGTAATTATGCAAAATTGTAGGCAATTATTTGCAAAGATATACAATAACCATATATCTAACACTAATCCATAGTTACATTTTGGGTTATAGGTGATTTTCGAGTCCGGTTGATTTTCTGTTCTGGACATATTTTATAAATTAAGTGTATGTTTAGTTCTTCTTTTCGTAGTTGTTTATAGTAATTTTTTTTTTTCATGAATTGCTTTCCTAGGACAGAAACATATAATGTTGGTCTACTTATCGATCGAGAGAGATTAGAATCTACAAGAGGAACATGAGGGTTGGAAATCCAAGTGTGAAAAAGTAAAAGCTTAGTACATCATAACATTCTTATGTTAACGGGCTAGACTATTCGTGAAGTAAACTAATTATAAAACAGATAGGATAGGATAGTGATATATGATTACAAGAAACAAGTCTTAGTATATAAGTAATTACACAAGTTCTTTAATCTGAACTTTCTAATCTTGTTATAGCGCCTTCATATAAGCTTATGCCAAACTAATCACCCAATGCATAGAAAAGTTAGAAAGGTGATCAATCAAGTTAATGAATTTGCTCCATTTAAAAGATAAACAAGGCATGCATACTTGAGATGAATTTTGAGATGAATTTGCATCATCCTCATCATCCATCACTTGCAGAAGCTTTTTAGAACATATCAATATAGAATATTACACCAAACACACGCAACAATGTAAAAACAACTTATGAGAATCACTATAATTTTTCATTCCATGAGTATTTCAGTTTGATTCTATTTTTTCTCATATATTTTTGTGAACAAACCCAAAACAAAGATATACCAACAGTAGTTATAACAAATATCAAATTGAGTCGGTTCACTACGTCAGATATAACCGAGTAATGCACACCCCTTGACCCACTCACGAAACATAACGCCTAAATCCGGACGAACATCACAAAAATTAATAACATTCAATTAGAAAATTTTCACTCAAATTTATCACATAAAACTAATTTACCTCCTTTCATACACAATCCTTGTTCACCAACAGAATTAACTACCTTTCCATAACTATATCTCAACGGCATTCTTCCCAAAATCTTATGAAATTCTTTTATGCAATCTCCTCTTCTTTTCCTATGCTCACTTCTCCGAAAACTCAACCCGGCTGCTTTCACCCCGTCACCCTTCAACCCAATCCGTCGATCATCCGCATCGTTACGTGCATCTCCCCAATCACGAACCCGTGTTGCCCCGACCAGTATAGGCCCCATGTTCTCCTTATCAGCAACCACGAAATTCATAAGTATATCCTCGCAATTCTGCATATCATCGACAATCCGCCTCATTTGAATCATGCTCGGTCCGCCTTTGCAGCTATACTCGAAAAGGTACTGGCTTTTTAGGATCATGAACTTTGTGAGAACAATTGAGTACTTATCTGGATGCACTGTGTAAATCCATTTCTTTGATAAGAGATCGATATCGTGGGATCGAACGAAGGACCCAATTAAACGATCGGGATTCGAACTCCAAATTTGGAAGGCAAACTCGAAAGACTTTGGATCGACCTCCACGTCGTCATCACATATCAAGACAGCTTGTGTTTGGATGGATGGTCGGGGGAGGAAACGATTGTTAAGGCTGTTTGAGTTTTGCCGGATGAGGGAGATGGTTGCTGTACCGAAGGATGATATGGAGAGATTATGTGCTAAGTAGGCGAGTGTTTGCGGTGGAGTGGAAGGATTACCCCAGAGGACTAGCACGGACGACACGAGCGGTGAGGCTGAGTACGAGGCAGCAATCATCCGAAGGAGAGGAATGCGTGACTCGGAATAGCCATTGATGAGGACAGTAATCTGATCTGGTCGGAGGGTTCGTGGGTCTAACTCATTTGCAGTGTTACAAACATAGGGAGGAACATCGCCAAGAGATAACACACCTAGAGGCAGAAGAACATATAAGCATAAAGACAGTAACAAAGTTGTTGTGAATGTGACTGTGTTGTGTTCTGATATAATCTTCATCTTTGCAAGAAAGGTTGAGACGATTTGAATTCGCTCAAAGTATCTTGATTCATTAGCACCACCAATAATAGCATTTTACTGGTAACAAGTACATCGACAACTTAATAAGAAATGAATAAACAACATGATCTAACAAAGAAAAACCAAGATATGTCAAGACATTACCTGAACTATTGCCCAAAGCCCCTCGTCTCGGTAAACTTGAATATGTTGTTTACAATACATTAGCCCGAACATTCTGATTCAGATCTGTCGAATTTGGCATCATAAACAATTCAAAAAATCAGCACTGAACAAGAGCAATAATTATTTTACACTCATATATTGCTATCAACAAGAGAAATTCAAGTTTAACTGATCAAAAGACGAAAACTTGATACGAGTAGCGAATATGCTGAACTCGAAACAACTGCAACTCAAAAATACAGTGATACACAAGCAGAATCAATGCATTTCTTTTCAATTGTCATGCTCCGTGAACGAGTTAACAAATTCAAAACGGATACATGGATAAAGATAGATTTCGTTTCTAAAGTTTCTAAATTCTAACCAAACTACCAAACCTCATACATCCATACATTACAATCTTAATCTACTAACGGAGTCTCATTCAACCTCTAACTTTCCTGTTTCCTTTCGCTTCAATTGGTTAAGAGCAATTCAGGCGAAACTGTCAAAAGACGAAAACTTGATAGGACAAGAAGCAAAATATGCTGAACTCGAACCAATAGCAACTACTAAGTACAATGATACACGAGCCGAATCAATGTCTTCCTATTTCCTAATCATTTCTCATTGATCCTAAACTGATGACAACCATATCACACAGATCAATCTTACAAACCTTGAATTGAGATTTAACTATATGATAATCAATGCACAGCCTCATTGATCCATCTTTCTTTCCACAAAAAACACAACGAGATATTTCAGGATTATTCCCAAAATTACACTTAAGAACATAAAAACCACAACACATCCAAAATTCAATTGGATAAGAGCAATTCAGGCGAAACCATCAAAAGACGTAAACTTGATACGAGTAGTAGCAAACTGCACTAAACTCGCAACAATAGCAACTAGTAAGTACAATGATACACATCAGAATCAACTGATTCCTATTTCCTAATCATTTCTCATTGACCCTCAACCGACGACAACCATATCACTCAAATCAATCTTAGAAAAGCATTTTGCACCCCTAGAACCGATTAAAAAGATCATCAATTCGCAGAAGAGGGTAGTTTTTAAGCATTGTGACCTCGATTAACTATCCGATAATCAATGCACAACCTCATTGATCCATCTTTCTTCTCGATAAACAACATAGACAAGAGCACCCCAACCAGATATTTCAAGATAAGAGCAAGGTATGTTATCTATAATCTACTTACATAGTCTCATTCAAGCTCTAATGATCCTGTCTCCTTTCACTTCAATCCGATAAGACGAACTCACTCAAAACTATCAAAAGACAAAAACTTGATACAAATACTGAACTCGAAATACACGAGCGGAATCAATGTCGTCCAATTTCCTAATCATTTCTCATTGACCCTCAACCAATGACAACCATATCACACAGACAAATCTCAGAAACCTATAAATTGATCAAACCGATCCTCAATTCACGAAAAAGGGTATCCGTTAAGCATCATGACGTCGATACAACTAACCCGATAAACAATGCACAACCTCATTGATTCATCTATCTTCTCCACAAACAACAGAACATCACCCCAATGAAATATTTCAAGCTTATACTGAAAACCCATAACAATAAGACCCTAAATTCAATTAACAGATAATTTAAACTAATTTAACATAGGGATCAAAATCAAAATTAGCAAATTAGTCTCTAATTATGATCAGAAATTGCAGAGTTAAATAGAAATTTTTGCAAATTGAAACGTACCAGGTGGGTTGTAGGGTAAAACCCAGATAATAAAAGATGAAGATGAAGGGAATCTAGTGGAAATTGAGCTTGAATCTTAGATCACCATCTTCTTCAACCTAGGAAACTCTGCAACTTTGACCAACTTTGACTTCATTGTTCAATGTGATTATCAATTACTTTGTGGTGAAACGCAGCGTTTTAGGATCCCGAATTTACATTAACATTTTTATAGTAAAAGACGTGATACGAGATAGTCGGGGATGGAGGATTTATTTTTCTGGATGGAGTTTAGTCGGAGGTTAATTGGAGATAATAAGACAAAGAAAAATGCGTTTATGTTGATTTAGATGTTCTATTGAGATTTTTGATTTTAAGGATTGAAGTGGGGTCATTGTTCGATATGATTATCATTTATCTATATTTGAAAATAAGAGATAAATAAGAGATAAAATATTTATTTTGATTGTCTAGCTTGAATTACAATGTCTTATTTTTTAAACATTGTTAATCTTTTTATTTCTTATTTGCAAAAAATTTCTACTACAAACTTTTATTTGAAAAAAATTTAGAGTATAAAACTTTATTCACAGATCACGTAATTTTTTTCAATAAGGTTCATAATTTAGAGTTTACTTTTTAGTATTTATAGTTTTTATTTTAGGATGAAGAATGTATAAATAATTAACTAAAAATTATATTATTAATTAGTTACATTGTGTTAATTATTATTGATTAGTGTAGCGTATCATCAAATCATAAATAAAGCATATCACGTCATCTATATATCAAAAATATTGTAAAAACTTTCGTAATAAAATATTAAATAAAAACTATTTTCTTTGAAGGTATATAAAAGGAAAGGGTGAAAAACATGGCAAGAGTATATTATTGCCATAATAATTTTCAAACTACTTCGTGATTGGCTGCTTTAAGATGATGGATTTTTTACTTTAGGACTTAGGTTGTAGGTCATATATATGGTGGATCACTCACTGTTTATTGAAATTTTTTAGTATTTTTTTCTTAAAAAAACACAATTTTGTCCAAAGTACATCAAAGAACAAAACATCAATGAGAAAAGGAGGTGTACATGCCAAATCTCTATAAATAGACATAAAATTAATTAAATGTTCTAGCTAAGTATGAGTAGTTGAATTTGTTGAACTTTAATAATCAAGATTGAAATATTTTCAATTGTAAATAAATAAATCTCCATTTTCTACCATGACATTCGAGAAATATGATAAAATAAGATTCAACATTAAGAATCACTCTCTCATATGATAATATTTTCTTTTTTGTTGAATATATATTTATATGATAATATATTATTAACTAAAAAAATCAGGATTGTGAAAGCTAAATCTCAAAAAAAAAAAAAAATCAAACTTTTTGAGAAAATCAATTCTATATCTTTGAAAAAATTACTTTTAATAGATGACCCTCCAAGTCCAATTCACTTTTACAATTCTATTTCTTTTACTTATCCTTCATTATTTGACCATATCTATACCACAATTTCTATTTATAGTTAGTTTACTTCATTCACAAAACACCAAATTTGTTATAATGCTTTAATATTAATTGCAACTTTCGAGTCTCAAGCAAGTCAACTAGCTAGTGGATTAGTGACTCGATTGCATTACATTCCAAGTGGTCAAAGTTTGTTTAAATTAAAAATTACACCCACGGAAACGTGCAAGTTTTTTAAATTACTTATAAAAATGCAATATCCATTTTTATCCAAATTATAATTTTTGAAAGTGCGATTCGAATCTATAACTTAACGTTCATTTTTATAAATGATAGCATTTAAATTTATCCAATTTCATATTAACCCAACTAAGGTATAAAGAATGGATAGAAAAAACGTCTAAAAGGCCTTAAAGTGTTTGCCTGCCAAAGGCCCGACGGCTCAAAGGACGTTCAAGACACCCAATTAAAGGAGCGGATGGCGCATGTACCTTCTCATGGGTGTATCACGCCACCTTCGGGAGTACCAAGACGATGCTATTTGGAAGACATATATACCTCCTCAGATGATGTTATCTGTACAGATAATTAAGAATGACAATAAGAAAGTTTGTCACGTCAATGTCACCAACAAATTTTGACTGGTTTAAATTAACTCATTTTACATTAATTCAATACTTAACAGTTAACACCATATAAACACAATCCAGTCAGACAAATAAATATTCTATATTAGAAATATGTTAGATAACAAATATCTCATTACTACTTGTGGTGAAGGTTTTAGTCTAATAGTTAAAACTCTTTGTATAACTAGAAAGGTCAATAGTCAAATCTGTATTTAATATAAACAATTTTTCTGGAGAAATTTTAGAGTTCTTCGTGGGTACGTGCACCTATAGTTATGCATAAAACTTCTTCAATTTTTATTAAAGCACTGTATACTCCAGTACCTTCATAACTCCAATTTTTTCTTTTAAACATCATTATTGAATTTAAAACTTTTAAGCCCTTTTTTCAATGTAGAGAGGTGTACGTGTACCCCTAACTACCAACAAATATTAATTTAATAAAATATACCATTCTATTTGTTTTCACATGCTACAACAACCTCTCCTAAATTCACTATATAAATACTAGATATCTCAAATATTTCATATCACAAACTCATAAGTACAACAATCACCAAATTTTGTACTTGTTTTATTAATTAATTAGCTACAATGTCTCCAACAATATTTTTGTTTCTTCTACCCCTTAATTTCATCTTAATTTCTGCAATTCCCACTTCAAAATTCTATGTTCCAAGGCTCAGTCCGACAGCTCCAAAAACATTGGAACATTATTCTAGTACTAACAAAAGATCACTTATGTCTGAATCATCATCAATTTCAGAAGATATGGAAACGTATTTTTACAACCAAACACTTGATCACTTCAACTTCAAACCTGAAAGTTTCCAAACTTTTCAACAGAGGTATTTAATGAGTTCCAAGAATTGGGGAGGTGGAAGTTCGAGTTCTCCAATATTTGTGTATCTTGGAGCTGAAGCACCTCTTGAATATGATCTTCCTTACGTTGGATTTCTTAGTGATAATGCTCCTCGGTTTAATGCTCTTCAATTATATATTGAGGTACGGTTATAATTAATTAGCTCGAAATACCGAAATATGATCAATTAGGAGGTTCCATAGAGAGGACCGAGCTAGTCCTCTCTAAGACCTCCTTTTGAATCGCAACAATACGTCGCAAAATCTAATGTGGCGACACGTCACAAATTTTAACGTTGGTGGATATATATGGGATCGTCTATAAAACTTCCAATGTCGACTAGACTTGATTTTTTTCAGTTTTTGAATAACTGTTAGCGGTTATTTACTAAATAGTAAAAAGGAGAAGTTAAGAAATAAATATGTCCATGAGTTTGAATATTCACTAGGCCCTCTAAACTCGTATTCAACGAGCAAAATTTAAGTAGGAAAAATGACAATATGTTTGGTGAAACGGTATTGAACATTCTTTAATTGCATTTTTATTTTCACAGCATCGATACTATGGAGAATCGATTCCGGTTGGAATGGAAGGAGAAGCATTAAGAAATTCAAGTAATAAAGGATATTTGAACTCTGCACAAGCTATTGCTGATTATGCTGAAATTATCATTTTTATCAAGCAAAAATTGAATGCTCAAAATTCTCCGGTCATCGTCATTGGTGGATCCTACGGTGGAAGTAGGTGATTGAAACCTATTACTTTTTCGTACTACAAAAAAAAATGTGATTTTAATCTGTTTATTTACATATAGAAGAATGTGTAGTTCTGTTTAATAATAAAAAAAAGGTTTCACATTACTTTATATTGTTAGTAAAATGAAAAGAAATTCATATGATGATTTCAGACATTGTTCATATATCAAGTTGAGTTTACTAACATGTTGATTTATTGAGTTTGCTTTGACATATTAAATCTACAGAATCAGTCTTACCTACCAATATTCTTTTACATCTATATTTTCTCAAATAATAAACGGGTATAGTTGACTAGATAGCCTCTCATACAATATGAACAAATGCTCTTCTAACCCTTTTGTAATTAATCACTTTTGTTAATAAATCTAATGACTTCTTTCTTTGAAATAATATTGTTACAGTGTTGGCATCATGGTTTAGACTAAAATACCCTCACATAGCACTTGGAGCATTGGCATCATCAGCACCTATTCTTAATTTTTATGATATTACCCCTTCTGATATCTACTATTCTATTGTTACCAAGGACTTCAGAGTAATTTCCCCTCCTTTTCCATTTATTTGATATTTTTAAATTTTTTAAATTGTGTTTAGTTAGTTAAAATGATTGATTAATTTGACTTAATTTCTTTTTACAGGACGAAAGTGAGACTTGCTATGCTACTATAAAGAAATCATGGGCCGAAATTGATGAAGTTGCTTCTAAGCCCAATGGGCTTCAAATCCTAAACAACAAATTCAAAACTTGCCAGTAAAGATTACTAATTCACTTGAATTTACACTCATAGATTGGGGAAAATAATCTTAATTTATACTCTTGAGAAATTTAGTTCAGAAAATACTCAATTTAGTCGAAATTATTTTGAAAACATCAAAATTAAGTTTGGATTTTTATTATTGAGTAGACATATATATAAGTCAAGCTGAGTTGGCTTAGTCACTCGCATACTTACATAAAAATATTGAGTTATAGTCCAGGTTTGCTACGGATCTAACTAGGTTTGAACCATGTTGAGCTTTAACATAAAAATCCGATTCGGAATCCAATCCATATTGGTCAAGCTCAATAAATATATACAACAACTAATATTAAGAGGTCGTTATGTTCCTATAATATGCTCATCACATATTTAGCGAGCTTGGACAAGTTGAATATTTTTCCTTTTTTAAGTACATCCTATTAAATGCAGAACGTATGAACAAATCCATTATGAAAGTAGGAGTTATATTGCATTTGAGAGAAAAATCGAGCTTTTTCCAATTACTATATGTAGAGACAAACTTGATCTTTAATCGTTGTCCAAATTGTAATGAAGGGGAAAATATGAGAGATCTTAATCCTAATTCTACTTATTTGCTCTTATATATGTAGACCATTGATGGATTCTAGCGAGTTGAAGTTCTACCTAGACTCGATATTTTGTAATGCTGCACAGTATAACGAGCCACCAAGATACCCGGTTAAAGTTGTCTGCAAAGGCATAGATGACACAAATGGTGATTCTGATATTCTTTCCAGAATATTTTCTGGTATTGTTTCTCTCCAAGGAAATAGATCATGCTATTTAAATCCATCCACTGTTACCTCTGAAACAAGTCTTGCATGGGATTGGCAGGTCAATTTTCAAATCTTAGTGCTCGTTTGATTTTTTTTCTTTTAAGTTTTTTTTATTGTTTTACCTTATACAACAAAATATAAAGCCTTTAGTTGAAACCGAAAAACAACTATTGATAGTTTGTTTGGAAGGAAAATGAACTAATTACAAGTAACTATCACATTAAATTGATAAAAGAATTTATTGCAATGAAACTATGGTTCGTAACGATAGAAGAAGTTGAACTTCCTTAATTAAAAGTTCTCTTAAATTTAAATAACACGTCGTTTTACCTTCCGTACCGAACTGTATTATTGAATACAAAGAAAAAAAAAATATACTTTTTAGTAAATAAAAAAAAAAAAAAAAAAAAAAAAAAAAAAAAAAATATACTAAACAATGTGTTTCTAATAATACCAAAACTAAAGATTATATTCAAGTGAAAAGTAAATAATCATAAAATTAATTTACTTTACTTGTAATATAATTTTTTTTTGAAAGGGCAATAATAATTTTTAAAATGTTTTTGTAATTATTATAGACATGTAGTGAGATGGTGGGTCCAATTGAAAGGGCGAATGACACAATGTTCCCTCCAAGTCCTTTGGATCTGAATGGCTTTCTTCAAGAGTGCAAGGACTATTATGGTATTTCCGCTCGTCTTCATTGGGTCCCTACATATTATGGAGGCCATGTACGTTTTTCTTCCTTTCCTCATTAAATATATTAAAATGTAGCCCCTAAAGTTTCTAGAATAGTTTAAATTCACCTCGTAACTTTTCAATATTTTCCGTTTTAGTCTTTACAACGGAGTTTGACAAACATTTGTCATTAATTATATCAACTATTTATAATAAATCTATTAGTAATATATACAATAAGTTAAACCATGGTAAACATGTCGAGGACATAAATAACAAAAGTAAAAGTTGGTGGTGATCACTTTGGTTCTTTTCACAAAACATAGATATTTCTTTTTGTACTTAAAGTTGTACATATATGTTAGGATGTGTCATTTGTAACGGGATTGCATCTAGAAACATATAATTCAAAGTTAGTATACTTCTCAATTTTGGTTGGATTTGGATTTGAAAATTAAATCTCGGGTTCATTCAAACAGATCTTTGCCATGTGTATTTTATTTCTTATATTTCTTATGTATAGGTTGGCCAAGACAAGTTATTTGTACAAATTTAAATCCGATATAAAAATAGAATGTTTATTCGATTTAGATGGACCAAACGGATAGCCAACTTGTATATTAATTTACTTGCATCATGTCCATTTCTTATGAAAAAATATGTGTTGTTAAGAATTAAAAAAATATTAGAATGTGCTAGTTGAGTTGGTGTTAAGTTTGTAGACTTCTCACATTTTAATTAAAAGGTTATGGGTTTAAATCCTCATCTCCTCTTCAATGTTTTTTATTTCTTTTTCCTATTTTAATTCTTTTCTACACTCATTAGTATTCTCACATTTTACATTTTTTCTTTCATATTATTATTCTTTTTTTTATTATCTTTTTCAATTATTCTTATTATTAATTTTATTTTTTCCTTGAATATAAATATAAACTTATATATTTTTTCTTTTTTTTTTCAATTTCATTATTTTTCGTCATTAATATTTTTTCAATGTTGATTGATTTTGCTATTTTGAATAGAATTAGAGTCGTACGTTATTTTTGGTATTTTCTATGCAAAACTAGATGTGCATAACAAAAAAATTTTTTGCATAGAAATGTGCCCCCTCGTATGAGTTTCTGGATTCGCCATCATGTTAATATTTGTTTTACATAAAAGAAAACAATAGAATTTATTTCAAATTCGATTTCACATATTGCAGGACATAAAACTAATACTTCAGGATTTTGGTAGCAACATTATATTTTCCAATGGATTAAGAGACCCTTACAGCCGTAGCGGGTAACTTAGTCTTACCTTAATTTTTCCAAAATAAATAGATTTAGCCACGGAAAAATAAATTAATAGTCGTTTTTCTGTTTATAACAGGATATTAGAGAGCATATCAGACACGATTATTGCAGTCTCTACAACTAATGGTATATATTTTGTTGATTATACCTACATTTATTTATTATATTTATCTCAATTCCAATAATATAAATAGTTTTAGTTTCAAAAAAGGCTATTAATTAATGTATAAATATATGTTTCAGGTTCCCATTGCTTGGATATACAGAAAGCTAATGCAACAACAGATCCAGATTGGTTGGTTACACAAAGAAAGACTGAGATTAATATAATTGATGAATGGATTAACAAATACTACAATGATCTACTTCAAATCAAGAAAAGCTCTAGAAAGATGATTCACTGAAATATAAGGGACCATAATGCAATTTTGACAATGCAAAGAGTACAACAGTATTATTACAAGTCATCAAAATTATAAGCGATTAAAATATCTGTTGTTGTTGACAGTTGTTATAAGTGTATCGTTTAGTATAATAAAATGCATTAGTTTTGATGTGTTGTAAAAGTTTAGTTATACAGTAATGTTTTTTATTTTTGAAACGTTATATAGTAATGTTAAACTTTGTGTTCAAGTGAGTGGAATTATATAAGATTTGCAATAAAAGTTTCATACACTTTGGTTTGTGTTCACCATAACCGTTTTATATCGGAGATTAGTGATAATTTTTGTTGTAGATTTCACTAGTTTATTTAAGTATACATGTTCCGCACATCTTTAATTTGATGTATTGCATAAGTGTTGGGATTGGAACTCTTAGAATTAATGTGACTCTTAGAATCATCTTTTCTATAAATTTGCTCATAAATTTCATTCAGGATTCAAACTAATTATCACATATGACATATGCTAAGATAATAATGAATTTATCGAAAATTTGTAGAATATTTATAGAAAATAGATTAGTATATATTTTATCTTTATTTTAATTATATTTCTCATTTTTTAATTTGTAGCATTCCTTGAATCAAACCAATCGCGAATATGTATATATTTTTGAGTAAAATTTACAATGATAAAGAAAGTAATTAATAATCTCATTAAACGTAGAACAAAAGAAAATTAACTGACATTGATAAATATTATGAATCAATAAGTTTTTTTTCTCTATGTCACAATTATTTCAAGAAGGAGAATGTTATTAGTTTGACTGGGATAAACTATTGTATAAAAGTAATTCAACAAAACCAAAAGAATTCATAAAAAATATTTTTTCAAAACCATGTCATCTAAATATAATCTTATATTACATATATATTTTTATAATTTCATGGAATTATATTGAACCTACTTGATATGATTTCGGAATATAAATATTAAAAACATGTTACGTTGACTTTTTTCCAAGTTGTCAAAAGTATAATTAAGACATTATTTTGAGGGCTAATAATAATAGATAACGAGATATTAGCTAAAACATTATTTTCAGGGCTTATAGGAGAACATACATTACCGGCAATTACACCAATTTAAATATTCAGAACTGTTTCCATGAGGAAAATGTCAAAAATATAAAATATAAAATATACATCAGTATATTATTTTTATATTGTTAGATATACTTATCCAAAACTGAAATTTATATAATGTATTTTAAAAACACAATCCCCTTCCCCGTCTTTTTTTTCTTCTTAAGAATTGGGTTTGCACATTGGTGTCAATAAAATCCTATTTTGTTGGTATTTTTTACTTTTCTATGTATAAAAAGAAGTAAAACTAAAGAACTTCTTGAAAAAGAAAGACACACTTACATATACTTACAACAACAACTAATAGCAACGAATAATAAACAACAAAAACAACTGAATCAAGAAATCTTAAATGAGCTATTATAAAGTTATTACCTTTAAGAAATCTTAATTCAGTAATTGCAAAGTCATTATACTACTTGAGAGAGAAAAAAAGAAAGTATTATGTGAGTTACAATACTTTGACGAAGTTATACATGTATATAAGTCATGATATATAGTAAAGAAATGAAAGTTCTTTTAAACGACTGATACTAAATATTATATGTGAGAGATTTAACAAATTATTAGGCTTTTGCTTTGAGTCGCTAATGCCAATTTGCAGTTAACTTTTCCCTATGATTTTATCATATGACTTTTAGTGACAATTAATGTGAAACTATATAACACTTTAGAGAGTTGACTTTGGTGACCATTAATGTGAAAATATCATACTTTAGAGATATATATAGCCTTCAACTTGTAAGAATAATGTGAAAAAAAGAAGAAGAATGCAAATACAATTATAAGAATTATAGATAACATCATGAACTTAATAGTCATATATAAACAAGAGCTCAATTAGAGATAATCATCATCCTTTACAAACTCAATTATAGGAAATTTTAGAGTAAAGACTCTTCTAATTATTAATAGAGTTTTATATTTTTTTATTATATTCTAAATAGTCTTTGTATCAACGTTTTTTATAATTATATTTTTCAGGAGCATTGTCCTACAGGAATGTTCTAGATTTTCTCCAACTATAAACATTAATGTGTTTTAACTCGCATTAGAAGGCAACTCATATAAGGAATGTAGGTGTAACGGACCAATTAAATTAAATATTTGAAAGCTTAATATACATCGACAACTCTTTAAACTTTGCCCAAAAAACATGTTGGATTCCCGAACTTAACGAGTGTTAAGTATCCCACATTAACTAGTCATATATATGAGGAATGAAACATTTATAAGTGGTGGCAATCTTCTCCATTTTAAGGTGTCTTTTAGGGATAAGATTGACTTAATCTCAAATTGAGCGTCTTGTAAGCTCTATGAACTTACTTAAAGTGATATAAGTAACTTTTTAAGTCCCCGAACTTATCGGGCATCTTGTAAGCTCCATAAACACCTTTTCAATGATTGGTTCTGATCTATCCATCCGTTAGTACCATCCATACCAGAGTGGTTCTACAAAATCTTTTGGATGTTGATTTGTTTAAGTTTGTCTTAACGTATCAAATTGCATTGAATGTATTCCAAATATTGTTGGAGAACTTTAAGAATTTGACAAAAAGTTGTAAAGTTTTTATCGTTCATTTATAAATTTCGTCAAAAAGTTCACAGTTTTTGCTTTGTGAAGGAATACAAGGGTGACAATGAAAATTTTCATTGCAATTTTTTTCTAGTGCAATTAAAATATTTATTTATAACTAGATATAAAATCGGCTTTCTAACATCGCAGTCTCGCATTTGTCACAGATTGGGCATGACTTTCCCGGAGATGTCCATATCTCTAATTTTGTAGCTCTAAAGATAAAAACTTTTCTCCACGTTAGAACTTGAAAATTGCAACTTTAATGTAATTATTCATCTTCTCAAACAGTATCACTAATCTAACTTCTCAATCTGTACAAATGAATCAGTATTGTTCTACCTGTTAATATTATCATCCCTACAATCTAATAAATCAATTAAATCAATTATTATAAACATAACCTTTAATATTCTTGAAAAAAAAACTTAAGCATTTGATATTTATGTATGTATTTATTTATTAAGGAAAAGGCAGATTTTATTTTTATTTGTTTGAAAGAAAAATAACATTAATCAGCTCAAGCGCGCAAAAGTCTAGCAGAGCAGAAGCAACTAAACTCCATAAATCAGAAAAGAAGCATGGGACAAGAATTTGATCAAACTGACTGCGTTAAAGCATGAGCCACCTTGTTAGTTTGCCATTGAACAAATTGAAATGAGTCAAGTCCATGATCTTGGAGAAGAACATGCCAACACTTAGAAATCAATTCCCTAAACTCAGAGGTTTCATCTGCGCCTGAATGAATAGCATCTCAACGACAAACTTCGAATCTAATTCAAAGATCACTAGCAAATGGTTCAAGCTAATTATCCATTCAATCGCCTAAAGAATACTCAAAGCCTCACCCTCCGAACCTCTACGAAACCTTAAAAAACCGTTGTTCGTGCGCAATGAAAAGAGATATCTTTAGTAACATTATCTTCTCTATCATTAAACATACTTAACATTCCTTAGAAAATCAGAGTAATCAATGATGTCCTACTACAACCCATAACTTTGTAAGCTGGAAATTATGAAATTATATCTAAACAATTATTATGATAATAATTATAATCATAATAATTAAATAATAATAATAATAACAATAATAATATTAATAATTCTAATAATAATAGATATACAAGCTTAGTGTTTTGTAATTAAGGCTACGTAAGAGGGTTTTAGTGTAATTATAAACCTTCTCAACTTGCTATATAAATATTTATATATATACACTACCTATGCAACTTCTGAATCACAACTAAACAAAAAACCTCACAAATCTTCGTCGCTAAAATGAAGAAAGGGCAACTGATCTTCCTTTTGTCGCTAATAGTTAACTGTTTTTTTATGTTTGCGACAACAGAAGCAACAAGAAGGCTGAATCCGATTACTCAAAGAATAGATATGCCGGAACCAATGGGTTGCGGCTCCGAGTTCAAAACATATACATACAAGCAAACACTTGATCACTTCAATTTTAAGCCAGAGAGTTACGAAACATTTCAGCAGAGATATTTTGTCAATAAAAACTTTTGGGGTGGGGGCTCTGACGGCGATCCAAGGAACTCACCGATCTTCGTGTATTTTGGTGCAGATGAGTCATTTGACATTTTTAAGCCTTGTGAAGTTGGGTTCATGGCTGATAATGCTATAGAATTTAATGCGCTTTTGGTATATATAGAGGTAATTTATAATTAATTATTTTTATTTAGGGGACAAATTTTTCGATTTTTAAGGACAATTTTTGCCGTCTTCAATAATCTTTTTTTTTTCTAGTGTTTATTCACAACAATCAAATGAATTATTTTTTCTTTTATAAAATAAATGAAATTAATTTTTAATTTCAATAAAATTTATGTCAATTGTATAAGAACTCTTCAGAAGTTAACATGGTGCAAGAAATAGTTAACTTTATCTATGTTTAATTGAAATATCAGCATAGATATTATGGAAAATCAATACCGGCATGCGGAAGTATAGACGAAATAATGAGGAATGCGGATAAAAGAGGGTATTTCAACTCGGCTCAAGCTCTTGCAGACTACGCTGAAATTATACTTCATATCAAGCGTTCTTTCTATGCCATGGACTCTCCTGTTATTGTCATCGGAAAAGCATACGGTGGAAGTAAGTAACTATCTTATTTTTGTGTTTTTACATAAAAGAGTAGTTAGGATTAGAGTTCAAGATTTTATATGACAGAGTTTAATAATAAAATTACTATAGTTTAATGTTGGTGTTGCTAACTAGATTCAACAAAATTCGCATTAAAAGAGTCGAGTCAATCTGAAGTCAAACTAGTTATGCGAACTACATGTTAAAATATATGTTTCTTAATTATCAAATAATCGAGCATTGATCACAAGTCACGTAGGTGACATTATATCAATTAATTTTGTCTATAATTTTCAACCAAATCTAAATACCAGAAAAATAATATTGTGACATTACTTTGGTCATAAAAATAACTGAACAAACACATTTGTCTTAAGATATTGAAATTGAAACGATTTATCATGCTGTTAAACAGTGCTGGCAACATGGTTTCGTCTCCATTACCCTCACATAGCAACTGGAGCATTGGCATCATCAGCTGCTGTCCTTAGCTTCGATAATATAATCCCGCAAACTGCTTATTATTCAAAAGTTACAATGAATTTCAAAGTAAGTTTTTTATTATTTCTTTTTTTATTTCATAAACAATTTTACTGGTTTATGAGTTTCCACACATGATGGAAATACATGGATTATGGAGAATGCCTCAAACCTATGACACCAGGGAAATAATGACGATGGAACTTTGTCGCCATATATAAACAAATGATTTCCTGATTCTGTGACAAATTTGATATTGTTGGCGACGAAACTTCCGCCTGATCTTCTTTATCTCCAAAAAAACCTATGTTTCTCGCTAATTTTGTTCTTTTATTTCATTTTTGTTTAAATTTTCTTGTTTTTCGGGGCTTGTATGCTCTCATTGTTACCAAGAAAAAAAAAATAGGAAAACTCAATAAGTATTTATCTTTTTAACAACATTTTATTAAAGATTAATTGATGAATTAATTTCTGTAGGAAGCAAGTGAGAGTTGCTACACAACAATAAAAGAATCATGGGCATTCATTGATGAGATTGCTTATCAACCCCATGGCCTTGATCTCCTCAGCAGGACTTTTCGCACGTGCAAGTAAACATGTGTTCTTATTTGACTCCCATTGATCATGTCTATTATCTTGTTTAAATTGTGACTTATATTATTAACCGGGTAGATCGGGAAAACTACTCCATTGTTAAATTAAATTAACCTTGTATCATTTTGATGAAAATACACTAGTTAACAATTGATGTGTTATCGTTTAACTGGTACCGAATCATTTAGTCTTGAAATATCGTAAAATTTCTTAAGACTAGCTCAATTCTCTTAGAAATGATAGGGTTCCGAACAAATCTCAAAATATCTATTCTTGAGCCCAATTGTTTTTTAATAGTCATACTTAAGCCCCATGTAATCGACCTAGTCTTATATAGTGGGTCGGGCCAAACCAGCCAAACTAATTATAAGGTCTACTCCAATTCAAATTCAAAATATTATCTAAAGTATGAATATTCAAAACGATATAGAGTGTCTTATTAACTTTTTAAACTTGTTTAAATTGGTATATTAATCACTTGATATTGTTGGATATTATTTATAGATCTGTGAACTTGTTGCCAATGACTATTTCCTTCTAAACTTACTTAAAATGGCATAACTTGTCAAAATCCTCTATTGTTCCGTCACATGGACTTACGTGAGACTCTGACTTCAGGTGTCAACTGGTTTTGAAAACTCAAGTAGTTGCTGACATATTTTTCTTAAGTTGTTCAGCATGTGTGAATTTGCATACCATAATAATTTAAAAATTGGATCGGAATTGAATATTCATAAATGGATTAATACTTTATTTTCCTTGTTTTAATTTAGAACATTAACAACTACTGTGGAGCTAAAGAAATACATTGAAGAAGTATATGTAGATGCAGCAAAACATTATGGAGATGAAGGAAGTCCAGTTCATGTGATATGTCAAGCCATAGACGATCCAAAAGATGATTGTCCAATGCCTATCAACAAAATTGCCTCCGGTTTATTTGCTTATTTAAAACATACAAAGCACCGGAATAGTAATAGTCGTATCGGTGAATGCACTGTTAATGCTCCTATTCCCTTTGACGGTTGGGGTTGGCAGGTAATTATATCGGTGACTGCATTGTTAATGCTTCTTAATGTAAAGCAATTTTGATCGTTATGCCTATGTAGTAGAACAGATAAGTGACACTCTTACCTGGATGTAGAGCCGGAAGCCTAGACATGGGTACGGGTGTGTCAAACACATCTGAAACCACCTGGCACCGAGCTACATCTTCTTCTACATTGTGCTCATTGCACGTATAACGGGTTGTGCATTGCTAAATACCATCATTTTAACTTGGATAAGAGGAAAAACTTTTAAGCACGGTCAATTTGGATTGAGTTTTTGTTTTTCCTTCTAAACGTACAGTTTAAGGTGGACTCTGTAAATACCTAGAACTAAAACTGCTTCACATTGAAATTGTTTTGAGGAAATATTTTTATGGTTTCTAAAGTAGGGATGTGCATGGAACTATCATTTGTAAGTGGATTTTAGTAAGAAATTCTGTGTACACACTCTCTCCACCATTGCTATTGCTAGGTCTTCCAACCGTGCTTATACTACTATATACGGTATCATGATAACGTATATCTGGAAAATAACTGATCAAATAAATTTGGTTGTGCAGACATGTAGTGAGATGGTGATGCCTAAGAGCTCGGGATCTGATCCAGACTCAATGTTCCAATCTTCCGAGCCCTTCAATTTTCAAAAATTCTCCGATTCATGTTTTGCGTCATATGGTGTCACACCTCGGCCTCATTGGATCACCACCTATTATGGAGGCCATGTAAGTCACTTTCAAACTTTTACTAATAAAACTTTATTCAGTTTATTTTTTCTTGATAAATTTTAGTTTTATCTTTTCTATTTTTAATTAATTATGTGCTTTTGTTGTCTCCATTGCAGAATTTTGAAACCGTTCTCTCCAATTTTGGCAGCCATATTATTTTCTCCAATGGACTAAAAGATCCTTTAAGTTCTGCAGGGTAAAAATATAGAAATTAACAACTTATTTTAAATTTATTAATAGCATATATACAAATATAACATGAACTTACAATTATGCTTTTATTATTTTAGGGTTTTGCATAGCATATCGGATACTATTGTCTCCGTTGTCACAAAATATGGTAATACCCTCGAACTTTTTAACCTTTTAGAATTAATTTATTTCGATCTTTGAAAGTTTAGTTTGATTTTATCTTTTTTCAAAATAATTATCGTTCCAACTTCGATTTCCACAGTGTTATCAAAAAAAAAAAACTTCCATTTCCACAGTCAAATTCCACATAGATATGAATCAATACGCATAAATTATTTTGACACACACAAAAATTAATGATAATTTTTATTTGGAGGCTATAATTAACGAGATTATTATTTTTTTAATTATTTTATTATGTTAGGATCTCATGGGATGGATTTAGAATGTGCAAACGAAATGGATCCAGATTGGTTGATTGAACAAAGACATACTGAGGTTACAGTTATTCATGGATGGCTTCGTCACTATTATTGCCAGCTACACCCAAAAGTAATTATTAAAAATGTTAATGGAGATTTTAAAACTAATAATGTTACCAGAAGTTTAATTCAGTGTAACCAATGATTATATATGTGCTAATGGATATTATATTATTTCAAGTGCTGCATGTACTTGCACATTGTAATCTTTTTAAGTAAAAATGTGGTGATGAAAAAAGTTGATCTGCCTAACATTCCGTCTAGATCGACACAGCAGGCAGAACAACATTGTATTTGTATATTGTAATTTTTTGTATGTGAGATATTAATAATAATATTTCAGTTATCAAATCTCTTTCCATTTAATTAAATTCTTTTATTTGTTGTTTTGAGGATTTTTTTTATCAGTGAGAACAATCTACACGATTTTGAGAGGCTAATTGTTCTTGGTGAAAATGGCTTGTAATTAGCCAAGTTCGTTTCATAGCTTTTCATATCCCACGTGAGATTATCGCACGTTGGAAAGTCGATAAACTTTTTATTTCTTGAAGTTAATTAGATCATTGTAATACTTAGAAATCCAGCCTTGAATTATCTTAATTTCTGTTTTTCTTTGCATCACCAACCAATCTGGGTCATATTCTCTTGATTCTTGTAGATCCAAGGAATGCGTTCCTGCAATATTATTATATAGTCACAATTAAAAAACTGGATTTTAAATTGTGTTTGGCAAAAAGTGGATTGTTTTAAAAAATAAAATAAAATTCCTAAAAGCTAATCATTAGTACCATTAACTGTGGTAATTGCAAGAATACTATCTGAAATATTCTCCAACACCCTGCAACCAAAGATATTATCTATTATCTGAAATATTCACAATATGTACAAGGAAATATATAAACACCAAGAATTATATTTATGTTTTTTAAAATTATTCTTTTATACCCTCCACTGCTGTAAGGATCTCTCAGACCATTTGAGAAGATAATGTTGCTAGCAAATCTGTGCAGAATTAGTTTTATGTCCTGTGACATAATTATGAGAATTAATTAATTCCAGCAATTAGCATATAATTAGAAATTATTTTTGTATAAAGAGTTAAAAAAAAGATAATTAATTTACATGGCCTCCATAATAAGTAGTGACCCAGTGAGGCTGAGGTAGAACTCCAAATAATTTGAAGCATTCTTTTGTAAAATTCTCCATATCAAAAGGATCAAATTGGAACATTGTATTTCTTTCATGCCCTATTGGCATCACCAACTCTGTACACGTCTGTATAAATCAATAAATCGACCTTACGTTAGAGATGTGTCAGAGATAATAAAAGCCGTAGAACATTAATACATTTAAGAATTTCAAAAAAATTGGCAAAATTCTGTGAGACTGTTGGCCGGAAGGGATTCACCGGACAAAAGGCTAATAATAATATTGGTTAGTGTCGTAATTCACAGAACCAAATGGGTAGGGAATGATTTTATACGAATATATACTAGTCGTGGTCGATATGTCTTTCCTACACACGAGGCTTATACCAACGTATTACTACCCGGGTCAGGTCCATAACTATAATTGATGATCTGTGGTCATCTCCATCCAACGGATTCCCAATGGAGATAGTTAGTCCAACGTATAAAAAATAAAAGTTTAAAAATTCGTCCCAAGGTATACAGAATTAAAACTAGTTAAGATAAATATCCATGATCCTAAACGGGTCTGTAATAGTTTCCAACGGACTTGATAATAGTAATTGGTAGCATGCTATTCATAAAAGGCAAATACCAACGGATTTGTACAGCTCACACATTCCTCGTGCCAGTTTCGGATGGATTGTTGTACATCACCGGGACATATTTCCGTTGTAATCAGCAAATTTGGTTATTAACTCGCTTTTTTTACTCTGTTCTCCTCAGAACCAGCAGTCGATGGACCATTTCTAACCCGATATCCTTCCTCATTAACTACACAATCCATTAACTAATTACCTGCCATGTATACGGATGATGTGATAGATCGGTGTAGGTCAGGAGGCTCATATCATAGCATGAGGTTTGTTGCATATAAACATCAACACCAGCATATATTCTATCAAGAATATAACTTGTTTTTGGAGCTCCATCAATTGCATCGCACATTGCTGTAATGGGATAATATGGGGGTTCACTGTATTGTGCTGCTTCTGAGTATACTGAATCCAAGAAATCCTTCAGCTCAAAACTTCTCTTCAATGGCCTTCATACAAAATATCGAGAAATTTTTTACCGTGAAAATTATGAAATCTCTAACTTTTAATTCTGACTGTCATACCGGACATTCCAGATAAGCTCATTCGTAAAATGTATAGTGTACGTACTTTAGACATTTTGATAGTTTTTTTAGGATTAACTTATATCTGTCAAACTTAATTGAAGACATTTGCAAGATGGTTGTCTCACATGTATAATTAGAGGGCTACATAATTTTCTAATTAAGCAATGCGGGACGACTAACACACAACCCTCATCTTGAAAACAATCTAGCGCGTGAAATAAATGTTCATGACCTCACAATGAATACAAGCTCTGATAGCATATAAACAAAGGTGTCTTGAAGTTGTTTGTGGGCCTTTATATTAGCTCCGACTTTTTACTCAAAAATAAAAGCTCCTTTCGAGCTGAACCTATCGGATGCACCTTTCGAGTTAGCTAGGTACAAGTATAACATAAGTATATCCGACCAGAGTAAAGTTAATGACAAAAGGATATATTTTACCAATCAATGGTGATAACATTGTAGAATTTACGCCAGATTTTCAACAGAAAATCTTTGGAATTACGGACAGAATGGTTTTCATAGAGTAACATCCATCCGTAATAGCAAATTTTCTATTGTAGTGAGATTTGAATCCTAAGTGAGCATTTGAATTGGATTGGAGGACATTGTTTTTATATGATCCATGCATGGTTTTGAGTTGATTAAAATTGAGGAAAAGAAGAAGAAAATTACTCGCAACTGTTGAATTTCTGGCTGAGGATGGAAAGACCATTAGGCTGGGAAGCTACTTTATCAATTTCTGCCCATGATTTCCGTACAGCTTCATAGCAACTTTCACTAGTTTCCTGCACCGTATAGATGTCAAAACGGGTTATCGTGGTGATATATCTATGTTAGTAACATTAAACAAGAAATATTGTGTCAAACGTGTTGGAGTGTCAGGTCACTTCACTGTTTCAAGTCATCGAAGTGAGTTAAATGAAACAAAATTCAAAGTTGAATGATTTTATAAAGACAAACTGAAGTTGAGTAGACATTTTTAAAGAACCGTGAAATTTTAATGACTAACAGTGCGTAGTTAATTAATACATAAAAATTTCTATAAACTTACTCTGAAATCCTTTGTGACAACAGAATAATAACCATTTTTTGGTGCAATATCTTCAAAATAAAGAATTGGAGCAGATGCAGCTAGAGCTCCAAGTGCTACATGTGGATATTTTAGCCTAAACCATGAAGCCAACACTGCATCAATACAAAAACATTAAATAATTTAATTTTTACATTAAGAATATATTTCGTTTTTATATTCTAAGTTAGTAAAGTACTTCAATTTTTAAAGTGAGATCATACATTTAATGAATTTGATACTCAGTGCATGTAAAGTTTATAATTAGTGCATTTTTTTGAATAAAAAGCGATGTGACAATTACGGAAAAAGGAAGCCGGACATTTCAACTTGGTTAATATTCCTGAAAGACCAGAACCGCAAACAACCTAAATATTATTAAAAATTAAAGAAAAAATAGTACATCGATGAAACGAAAGTAATACTGAAGTCATCAAAAACTAAAGAATTGCAAATTTAAAAGCAGGACTTTATCACATAAATTTAATAAATTGATCACTTAATAGATATATAGATGTATTCTTACTTCCACCATAAGATCCACCAAACACAATTACAGGAGAATTTTCTGCAGAATATTTTTTCTTGACATGAAGAATAATAGCAGCATAATCAGCAATTGCTTGGGCTGAGTTCAAATAACCAAGAGAACTTGCATTTCTTAATGCTTCTTTTTCTGATCCAAATGGTATAGATTTTCCATAGTAACGATGCTGCAATATTTATTAACAACAAATCAATAATTAATTGTAAGGTAGAAATCTAATACATATATGACATATTATCGAGGCTAGAAACATTATTTGGTCTTTGGTCTATTATTTGGTCAGGTTTACCTCTTCACATATCTTAGTTGGTCATGTTTTTCCCATAATGTATTACAAGTCGTGAACTTTTTCAATTGTTTTTAATAGAGAGTTGATTGTGTTATCCTTCTGACATATAAAGATGTTTTGACACTTAAACTTGACAAGTGGCATGTTTTAAAGTATTTTGACCACCTGAGTTCTCTTATTCATAACTACATAAGTAGAAAACGAATCAAATCTCTTCACTAAAATTATCAAGTTTATGCGTTAAAATATCATAAAGTTTGAGGCCAAATAATGCTATTAAACCATACTGTTGTAGATTTTACTCTCACCACGGCTAGTAAAAGACATTGTACTGGATAGTCAGGAGCCTTTAGGAACTAATCAGGAAACTTGAAATTATCAACGAAAAATTATTGAACTGAACTGAATTGAACTAAATTAAAGTGCATTTAATAATGTAAAATTAATCAACTAAAACAAACGACCATACAGCCTTCGTTTACAAAGCGTACTGTAAATATAAATACATAGAAATTTCATAATGGAAAACTGACCTCAGTGTAAAGAAGAAGAGCCTTGAAATGAGGAGCATTATCAGTAAGGAAACCATTATATAGGATATCATTATATATGTGTGCTTCTGAACCAAAATACACAAAGATTGGTGCACTAGTGTTTGGGCCACCCCAATACTTAAAATTCATCACATATCTTTGCTCAAAATTAGTCAAACTTTCAGGCCTGAAATTGAAATGATCAAGTTTTTGGGTATAGAAAAATGTCTCAAAATCTTTTAAAAAATCTGATTGTATGGTACTAATTTTGGGTTCAATTTGACCATATTTGTATTTCCTAATTGTCCTAAAATTTGGAAATCTAAAATGGGTTGCAGAAATTGAGGAATTGATGAATAAAAACATTAACAAAACAAATTGAAGAAAAGGGTATCTGAATATGTCCATTCTTTTTAGCTTTGAAGCTTATGTATTGATTTTATTTTGGACCTCAATTTATAGTACAAATTTATTTTATTTTAGTAAGAATGTAGGTGTGTAATAAGTGGTCAATATAGGACTGCCCCTTTTTTTCATTTATATTAAGTCAAGAAAAGTAAAAGTTAAAGAAAGTTTTTCATAATTATCAGTGCATTAACATTTTCTTTTGTAATTATTACGTTGGCTTCAATGTCTTTTTGTTTTTCCTCTATACGCACAGCGGTTACTCGCAACAAAACAATATGACTGATGCTCATGCCAATTTTGGTAGTAATAGTTCAGTCTTCCATTGGTGGAACTCTCACCGTAAATTTTGTAGTCTCGCTATTGCATATGATTTATTTGGAAATGAACAGTTTCCTTTATGTTAATCTTTTATATGTTTTTATTTTTTGCTTAATTTTTGGGTCTGAATTTTCTCTCTTTTCGCACTAAACTGAAAGTGTCAACTTAGCTTGGATGTTCAATCTTAAAGAGTTTTTCAGTTAGTCTCTGCTTTCAATTGAAAGTGGTTTTCATAATTATTAGTATGTTAACTAAACACTTTATCATTTTATCTTTTTCAATTGAAAGTGGTTTTCATAATTATTAGTATGTTAACTAAACACTTTATCATTTTATCTTTTTCTATTTTATTCTTATTCTTTTTTTAATATGTATTATCGGTTCAACTTTGTATATGCATTCTTTCTAATAAGGGCATGGGCATGTTTTAAATGGTATGCTTCCTCTCAATTACATTTTTAACGTATAATGATTTTGAATGTAAGAATTAGAGATTATCTGGTCAACTTTTGGCTCTTAATTGAAAAAGAGAGTGTAGTGCTCGATAGGGTTATTAAAGTATCTTTTAGTTCATTTTATATGCAAGGCAAAAAGACATTAGATGGACTTATTTGAATTTGTTACATTTAGCGATTGATTTACTATTTGGTCGTATTTGACCATTAATTTATGCAATTAGGTTATATTTAGCCATTGACTTATTCAATTAATGAAGTCTAATCATTTTTAAAATTACAAGAAGAAGAGCTGACATCACGACTAGGTATTCAAAATTGCAAGGTATTCAACTATGAACAACAAGATTGAGTTTATTGGGCTTTTTCATTATTAATTTCCTTACTTTGGTTGGGCTGTTTGTACAATGTACATTTTTTTTATCTGCCCTACCACTAATTTGTAGATTAACGAGTCAGCTAGGTTAAGATGAACCTTTTTCTTCCACCAAAATATAAAGTGCTAAATGAGCCAACTCTTTTGTTTTATATGTGTATATATATATATTAAAAAAAATTATTTATGTCAATGAAAATTGACAATAATGATTGTTACAAATAATTATGAGCTAAATTCTGAGAAAGTAGGACTCAAATTTTAAATCTTTAAAGAAAAATATGAATAATTTACTATTTGAACAAATTCTTATTAGCGTTCAAATAAAGGGCTGATATACAAATTCAACTCATGTTAAATAAATTCTAAAATTTTTAAATTAAATAAATCCCTAAATTTTGATACATATAATAAAAAGTTATTCAAATTTACATTTGTATATATTCGTCTACTTCGTTTTCTTTTAAGCTCCGAGCCAACCCATTGATACATCATTTACTATCCTTTAGAAAACCCGAAGTGTACATGCACAAAGTTCTTCATATGGTATTAGATTAGAGCTTTTAAAGTTCAATCCATTTTCTTGATATGGTATTAGAGCTTCTATAACTCAAATATCTTGAATTCAAGTTGACAACCCATTTATTATTTAAAAATCTATAATGAAATAGATACATGTTGTGCATGCTTTAAGCATAATAGGCATTCGGATGAGAAGGTATGTCAGGTATTAATATAAAAAGATGTCGCTAAGTATTAACTACTAGCTTAAACGTGTAGTTCAATCCGAAAACACAAACTAAAAGGGAAAAAATGTAAAATTAACCCAAAAATCACTAATTTGCATTTTTAAAGCCTTAAGCGATGAATTTCGGCAGAAAAACAAAGTAGACATGATCTGATTGACTTTGCTCGTAGCGCTGTTTCCAATCAAATTAATGTCTTGAAACGCGAAAAAATGCAAGTTGATAAATTGTCAAAAGTTACCGATCTCCATCAAGTCGCATTTCTTCAAGTATTTTATTTTTGACAGATTTTTCTTCTAAGTACTTATAAGTAAGAGAGAAAGGAGACAATATATGATATTCCAATCAAGTTGACACCCTTCACCAAAAAATATTATTATCCAGGTCTTATGTAATCTACGTCATAAATTTTTAGATAAAATGGAATCTCACTCGTACCCAACCACTAAATAATTTCAAAAAATATACAAATACTTTCATCCAATAATAATTATGCAAGTCTTTATAAGAATGATAAAAAGTGAAGTCCTATTTTGACTACTTAGATTTTACGCACTCATATTCTCTCATCTATAGCCAATCACAACGCCTCAAAATTTTGCAAATTTGTACTATAAATAGAGGACCCAAATCAATTTAATATTTCAAACCTCAAAAATGGATAATTTCAAACACCCTTTTCATCAAATTATTTTCTCAATGTTTTTATTGATCAGTTTCCCAATTTCTACAACTCAATTTAAACTTCCAAAGCTTAGTGCAATTAGGAAACACAATTATGCCCAAATTGACCCCAAAATTAGTACTAAAAAATCTGAATCATTTGATTCAAATTCTAAAGGTTTTGAGACATTTTTCTATACCCAAGAACTTGATCATTTCAATTTTAAGCCAGAAAGTTTTACTAATTTTCAGCAAAGATATGTGATGAATTTTAAGTATTGGAGTGGTCCAAATACTAGTGCACCAATGCTTGTGTTTTTTGGGGCAGAAGAAAGTATAGATGATGATGTTGAATATATTGGTTTTCTTAATGATAATGCAGCTCATTTCAAGGCTCTTCTTCTTTATATTGAGGTAAATTTTCTATTAGTAGTAGTAACAATAGAAATGTGTGCCAAAATCTTTAGTGGAAAGGTTGGAGTCGTTGTTGGCGAGAGTGTTGAAAGTAGCTATGGTTGAGCACGTTGAAGTAGCTAGCCTTTCCGAGTAGTGTAGGGGTGAATAATGACTTCAAAAATTGAGTCATCCCTCTCGAGGATGAATCATCCAACCGTCATTTTTTGTAGAGACACGAGATCGAGCATCCCTTTCAAGGGTGGTTCCCAAAAGCTGGCAGTGACAAAGTACCCGATGCCACCTCCTGACTTCGTCATTAATTGTTTGATGGAACATTGGACAAAGTGGAGCCGGAATAAAATCTCTAGAGAAACTGAAAGAGATAGAGGATTGAAACAACCATGTTCGAGCATGTTGAAGTAGGCGAACTTCCTCGAGTGAAAAACGACCAACGAAATTTTTTACAGTCGATTGGGCCATACCGATTGAGGACCATTAAGATGCTACCATGTTAGCAATACTGATGTGGCCGCATTCAATACAAAAGCTCTCGTTATTGGTGGATCTTAGTTCCACCCCTATTATCTTAATAGTCTCGAACCAGTATAAAATGTCTCCTAACTAATTAATTTATATAATTTATTTATTTTTAATTATTATATTGATAATTTCTTACTATTAACGAACATTGCAGCATCGTTACTACGGAAAATCAATACCATTTGGATCAAGTAAAGAGGCATTAAGAAATGCAAGTTCTCTTGGTTACATGACCTCAGCTCAAGCACTAGCTGATTATGCTGCTATTATTTTGCATGTCAAGAAAAAATTCTCCGCGAAAAATTCTCCTGTAATTGTCATTGGTGGATCTTACGGAGGAAGTAAGTATACGCACAATAAATAGAGTTTAGATTAAGTTGAGTTTGATCTTTGCTATTAAGTTATTCTATATTCTGTGTGTTGATGTTGCAGTGTTGGGTTCATGGTTTAGGCTAAAATATCCACATGTGGCACTTGGAGCTCTAGCTTCATCTGCTCCAATTCTTTATTTTGAAGATATTGCACCCAAAAATGGTTATTATTCTATTGTCACTAAGGATTTTAGAGTAAGTTTTTAGAACTTTTCATGTAGTAATTCATTTTCTAAACTTAATGAATAATCATATAATCAATTGATAATTATTGTTGATTAATAATATAAATACAACAAAATGTTTCAGGAAACTAGTGAAAGTTGCTATCAAACAATACGAAAATCATGGGGAGAAATTGACAAAATAGCTTCACAGCCTAATGGTCTTTCCATCCTTAGCAAGAAATTCAAGACTTGCAAGTAATTTTATAATTAAAATTATTGATGTATAGTTTATTTCAAGGATAGCTTTTATTACCATCTCTGTCGTGCCCCTTATGCGAATGACTCAAGGGCTAGAAGCACAAAACACAATATCCTATAACATGTGCTGAAATTTTACTAATAAACCGGATTGACAACATTCGAATTCTACAACTAAATGACTTTGATGTCATGTTGATATTCTCGCAAATAAACTTTTTCTTTGAATCGTCAATTAATCTGCAAAATAATACCGGAGATGGGATCTCCGGGTAGAACTCCGAAGATCAAGTCAGTAAGAAAATTGGAGAATAAGTGTATTTTGTATAATTTTGAGTGTCTAACCTGTTTACTTCTTTTTCTCCTCTATTTATACACGTTCTTCCCTCCATAACTATTGATTAACTGATATTTAGTAGAGATCATGGGAACATTTTTGTACCAGTGGTTCATAACTGTCTTTGGATAGTTATTCCAGCCTATTTGAGCCGGTTTTCTTCAATGAATTGAGTTTGTTTAATAGGCTTATTGAGTCTTTATTTGCAATTGTAGTCAAGCCCAGTTAGATAACTTTTAGCTAGTTATCACATGTCAAGCAAACCAATTGTCACAAATTGAATAAATAAAGTGAATATTTGTTGTTCTTTTATGGCTAATTAATATATATGATTTGTTGGTGTGTGTATAAAGGGCATTGAAGAGCAGTTATGAATTGAAGGATTACATGGACTCAATATACTCAGAGGCAGCACAGTTTAATGATCCACCTTATTATCCTGTTAGTGTGGTGTGTGATGGCATTGATGGTTCACCCAAAGATAGTGATGTTCTCACTAGAATTTTTGGTGGTGTTGTTGCTTATATGAACCCAAGATCATGCTATGACATGTTTGCTTTTACTTCCACTGGTTTATCATCTATTCCTTGGAGATGGCAGGTAATTTATTATATATCATGTGTGTTTGGTCGTAATATATGTTTATATATTACATGAACTTTAACTTATGTACATTGACCTGTGGTAAGGTGGACCATCTACGTAAGGACCCGTTCTTTATGACTTATTCAGTAATTTCACTTCAATTAATGCATTTCAGTTTAGTTCGGTAATTTTCAATCATAAAAAGTAAGGCCTAAGTTCCAATGTAACAAATGTTAGAGAGAGAGGGAGAGAGAGAGAGAGAGAGAGAGCGAGTGGAGAAATTTCAAAGTACTTTAGTACGTAATTTCTCATCACTTGTAAAATAATAAAATAAAATTTCAATTTTTTATTATATCCAAAATTCCTATAGCAAAACCTTTTTATCCTTGTGTTTTTAAGGAGAAGTATACTTCATACTTTTATGGATTTACACCTCGTAACATACGTGTCAATGATATTGGTAAAAGACCATTTTGCCCTTATAAGGCGGGCTTTGGGCCTTCTAGGTCCTTACTTTAGTGAGCCTTATAAATGGTCTAACTTAACATTCAAAAAGAAGAGTTTCAATGGGATTTAAAGATCAACTACTTTCTCGAACTAATCATGAAATGAATTTTAGAAGCAATCGATATGCTAATATATATCATGTCAAGAAAAATGACAATTTGACGTGTTATGGTAACTAACATGTTAATCAAAGTTATGAGAACAAAACTTGTTGTTTTTATATTTTGTAGTGTCTCATTATTTGTTTTCTATTCAATTTATGACACAATTACTCTATTATGCTACCCGCATGGTAAAAATTGAATGAAAGATATATGAAATAATTGAAAATGTGGAACAACATATATCTTTTTAAATTTGTGTTACTAAATTGTGTGTGTTTATTACTATTATCTCCAAAATTCACTGAAAAATGATTGGTGATTTTATGCAGACGTGTACAGAGTTGGTGATGCCAATAGGACATGAAAGAAATACAATGTTCCAATTTGATCCTTTTAATATGAAGAATTTTACAAAGCAATGCTCCAACTTATTTGGTGTTCTACCTCAGCCTCATTGGGCCACTACTTATTATGGAGGCCATGTAAATTATTTTATTATTTTTTGTAAACATAAATAATTTCTGATTATATATTAATTGCTGGAGTTAATTCTCATAATTATGCCACAGGACATCAAACTAATTCTGCACAGATTTGCGAGCAACATTATCTTCTCAAATGGCCTCAGAGATCCTTACAGCAGTGGAGGGTATAATTATAGTTCTTAATTAGTGTTTATATATTTTCTTGTTGTAAATATTTCATAAATTTCTCTTTTTTGGTTGCAGGGTTTTGGAGAATATTTCAGATAGTATTATTGCAATTTCTACTGTTAATGGTACACATAGTTAATGAGTTAATTACATTCTAGATCGGATCATCCTCCAACTATCAAGAATGTTATAAACTTTAAATTTCAACAAGGAAGCCACAGCGGATTGACGACTTTCATTTCACTTATAATCTTATCATTCGGAAACCATAAAATACATTGATTATTGATTGTATATCCTGATTTCGGGGAGTATGGTGAAATCAAAGTCAGACAATAATTTTTTTTCTAGTATGAATTTAATGATTAACTATAGTATTTATGTTCGATTTCTGATAGTTGAAAGTCGCATAATTGCAGGATCACATTGCTTGGATCTGCAGGCCGCAAGGGCAAGTGATCCAGATTGGTTGGTGATGCAGAGAAAGTCAGAAATTGAGATCATTCAGGGATGGATTTCCAAGTATTATAATGATTTAATTGACCTTGGGAAATAATATAATCATAATAATAACAACAACAACAATAGTATATAATATTTTGGAGAATGGGTTACTCGTGTTAGAAGTCAGAGAAGCTTTAAGACATTAAAAGCCCTAAGCAATGTTCCGCACTTCCACTTATGAGGATCTTAACAAGTTAGTGGCAACCGAAAACAAAATAAATGTACCGAAATTGTGGTTTTCTTACTATTGAATTCACCCTCAGAGAGTTTATAGATATTAATTATACTAATTCGAGGATTAATGTAACATCTTTGAAGTTGTAAATCATTTGGCATGTTTAATTGAGATAGAGTTTTGAATAAGCAAAATATATCACTGCATTTGGCTCTATAAGATTTTTGCAATAATATATTATTATAAGTTCAACTGAAAAAAGTATCATTATATGCATTCTTCATTAAGTAATATGAATACAAAATACGAATACTTTAAATTTATAGTGATATGCCACCCCCATTAAAGACCACTTTCATCATGTTTGTGTAGGCCATTAAGGGAAAACCTAAATTAATTATCCTTTAGTCAACTAAAAACATACTTCTTTATTTCAATATATATACTTTTGTGTTGTTCAAATTAATACTAGATATCATTATTGTATTCATATGAAAAGCTAGCTAATATTTAGCTATTGGATGTTAGAGAAAATAAGAGAAACTCGAAATTGACTTTGGAAAAGTTGGTTTTATTTGAGGAAGATGATGATAAGAACCTTATAACATTAAAAATGTGATTGTGAAAACATGTGTTCCATTTTTGGGATCATGCTTTTGTTGGGCTTCTGGCCTACATTTTTAGCATTTGCTTTTGCTTATGTTCTCATTGTGACATTTTCATAATACAAATAAAATTTAATTACACTATTAACTGTTAGTAGTGGAGCCAAATTAGTTCGAAATTTGAGGTAAACCAAAGGATACAATTGAGTCCCGAATAGTCAAAAGCTTCCACATCACAATGCAATTAATTTTCCATTGATAGATTTTAACAAGTATGACGATATCATTCATTGCAACAGTCTTTTATCTCAATGACACCGCAGTATCTCGATTCGTTTTATTCAACTTTTAGCTCTCAGTTTCGCTCATGTTCTTGCTCGATCTTTTCGTTTTTATGCTATCTTCACTTTCTTTAATGTTCTTCCGAATGTTATTCCTCCTTTATTATTAAACTTTTTCCCAAGTGGTCGTAGAATCGGATGCTCTAACGGTCTCTAATGCTATTAATTTTCCATTGATAGATTTAACGAATTTGGTGATATCATTCATCAGCGCAAACGTCTCTTGTCTTACCACCACCGCAGAATCTGAGTCCAATTCAATGTTTTGCTCTCATTTTGCTCATGTTTTTTGCTCGATCTGCCCGTTTTTATCATATTTCCATTTTTTAAACATTCTTTCGAGTTTTATTCCTCCTTTGTTAAACTTTTTTCCGATCGAACCACATCAAAACATCTTCTTTAAACAAAAAAAAAAGATGGGCCTAAAGTCTAAATACATCCAATTTCAATCAATGGGCCTTGACTAGCCTTCAATAAACCCAAACAAAAACCTCCATCATACCTCCACCACCGCTCCACCACCATCCATTCCTAGACACGGCGGCGGAGGAGCTATGTTGAGATTAAACCGATTAGCAAAGCTCCCAAAAAACATACCCAAATCTTCATTCCTCATAACCCAAAATCAAAATGTAGAGAAAGACAAGAATACCCTTTTGGATCCTCTTCCTTCTTCACATTTCTTCCGAAATAATTCCATCCGCTTCCTCGAATTCTACAAGGTAACTCCATTTTACCCCTTACCCTTTTGAGGGTTTGTGAAAAAGTTTCAATCTTTCGAGGTTTTAATGGTAAATTTTGATTTTTTTTTGCAGTTGGGTAGTAAGGATGCTATTGAGAAAGAGCGTTTGAGGCTGTAAGTTTTTTTGAATATTTGTTGTTATTTTTTATGTCGCCGATGCGACTTGAGCTTTATGGTTATTTATGATGGTTCATATTAGCTGACCCCGAATCATTTTGGGACTAAGGCTTTGTTGTTGTTGTTGAAGTAGTTGTGATTTGAATATTTTGTTTGGGGTTGATTTTGATTTTGTGTGTTGAGGATTTTTAGTTTGGTTGATGATTTGTGTGTGATTTAGGGCAGTAAAGATGAGATGAATAGAGGGTACTTTGCTGATATGGCTGAGCTTCAGAAACATGGT
This sequence comes from Euphorbia peplus, assembly GCA_028411795.1. Classification (NCBI taxonomy): domain Eukaryota; kingdom Viridiplantae; phylum Streptophyta; class Magnoliopsida; order Malpighiales; family Euphorbiaceae; genus Euphorbia; species Euphorbia peplus. Next base: position 29,554,184 of record CP110843.1, read on the forward strand.
GGTAAGGTGAGTTAATTATCGGTTGGATCTTCGTGTCGTTTATGATGTAAATGTGTCGGGGTTAACTCGCTAAATCGTATTACAGTAAAACCTCTATATAGGAATAACCTCCCAATTGTTATACAAATAGTTCGGTCCTAAGTATTGAGAATCTTTGTTGTATCAACCTTTATTTAGTAATAACCTCCCAATTGTTATACACATAGTTCGGTCCAAGTGTTGAGAATCTTTGTTGTATCAATCTCTATTTAGTAATAACCTCCCAATTGTTATATAAATAGTCCGGTCCCAAGTGTATTACTATTTAGAGGTTTTACTGTATCGTGTTAACTTATTCAAGTTTTTGAAATATGAATGTTTAAGTTTAAGTTCATGTTTATTGCTCTATGTCTATGCATCATTAGTTTCTTGTTGTTGTATGTGTGGTTATTATCGGCGTAAAACGCACTAGCCTCAAAAAACATCGTCTGGAAAGCCAGAAGTTGGGTTCTGTTCAAAAGGCGTGCACCTTTACCTGGCTAACACCTCGCTACAGGCGTGCCTAAGAGCAAATTTTATAAAGCAGATAGTTCTTAATATGGTTTCAAGTTAAAAAGTTCGTTTCAGTCTCAACCCTTCCCCGTCATCTAAGGTTGAAGAAAGAATTATGTCACTAGAGTAGGAAAAGATATAATGAGCACTTATATTTGAAGTGCTAGGCGTATGCCAAAACAGATGGCTGAAGCGCTATATTATAATTCTTACAGATGAGGAAGAAAAAGAATCTAACTTTAGTGTTGATGAAATATAGTTATGAGACTATTAGTTAATCAATTTCGAATTTGTTATGATTATGAAAGAGTTCAAGTTAATTTGGCTTATATTTCTCGTAGTAGAATTATGTTAAGGTTATGGATGATTGGATAGGTTTTAGTATAGTATTTCAATAATTGTAGCATTTTACAAACGTTTAACTATTGTTATCTATGATTATATATACATTATTTTTATTGCACCTTGTGTTAGCTTCTCGCCTCCATGATCCCCTAGCACCTGGAACCTTTAGTAACTATTGTTGATATAATGTTGTTATGTTATGAAGTAAGATTCAATATAGTCAAAATCAAGCTGATTTCGGGTCTAGATAGTTGAACTTGTGAACACCTAATACAGACATAGTCCTTCCAAGTTGACCATAAAAGGGATGGAGAACTTTGAAAGTGACCAATTAACTTGTGAAACTTGCTTAAAATGTACTATGGCCTTTTAAACTTGTTCAAAGTGATGCATGCTTCAACTTATCTTAAATCTGCTCCGCCACATAGGACTAAAGGGGTCAATCATGTCACTTAAAAGTCGGAAGTAGCATTAGACTATTTTGGACGATTTTGGGAGGCTAAGAATGTATACGGTCATGTAAGTAAATTTATGGCTTGATACACCGTTTGGCATACTATACTTATTCATAGACATATCATATCATATCACACGACTAAACTTCTAACTTTTTCCCATTTGACACTGTGATCTTGTCAATTTTGAGCCTTTAAGTACTTATTTGCTGATTTGGCAAACATCATCTAAAATCAACATTACATGTCCGATCAAATTTGATGTGCCTAGCCGAATCAGCAAATAAGGGTACCACAGGCCCAAAATTGACAAGTTCATGGTGCTAAACGACAAAAATTTACAAGTTCAAGTGTGCAATAGATAGGTTCAAGTATAAGTACAAGGTGTCAAACGGCAAAAAAGTTACAAGTTTCTGTGTGTAATTATGTATTGCGCCTAAATTTGCTCCATTTTTCGTTTTTCCCTATGGCTTTGATCTATTTTGAGTTGATTGCTTAGTTGGTGGATGTTGCTTACCCTGCAGGTTTCGGTGGCAAATAAAACTATAGTTCCAGCTATGGCTGCTGTAAAGTTTCCAAGCTTAGATGTTGCGTTTTCCGATGGTAAAACTCTAAAGTTACCAGTTGAAAATGTGGACAATGCTGATGAATCCACTCTTCCTAAAGTATCTTTACTGTGTCTTGCGTTCCGAGCAAATTCTCAGGTATAGAAATTGAATGTCTTGTTTCTGAATTATTTTTGTTCATCTTTGTTTATGTTTCCTTGCATATGTAAGTTCAAGTTTATTATGCTACCGAATCTGTTCTTCAGTAGAAATCGCAAATGGGACGTTTATAATAGGCTTAATGTATTTGGGGCTTCTGTGCTTCGCCAAGTTATCAATTGGACGCCTGAATTTTTGCAGCATCTATTCCAATATGGTCATTCTTTCTTGACAGGCAATGATCAACTCTTGGACCATGCCTTTCATCGACGAATTTCGTGATGCCAAAAATATTCAGCTGTATGAGGTATGGCTTTTTCTTTGAACTAAGCATCAGCTATAGACATTTCCATAGTCCGGAATCAAGCGTCGACCGACCCTCCATGGTGTGTCTTATATCGTCTTAATAATCAAATTTCGTATTTTCAGGTCTCTTTCATTGACTCGTGGCTCTTACGCCGAAGTCTAATTAAGAAGCTTTTGCTCCGAACGATGAAGAAATCGACCATTGATGAAAGCAGCTCGATCCAGAAGCAAATTGTTTATTCATTTGGCGACCATTACTACTTCAGAAAAGAACTTAAAATATTGAACCTTCTCTCTGGGTATGAAACATTTTCCTGTTCTTGATTTATATCTTTCCTGTTAGAAGGAGAAATTAGATTTAATAATATGTTTAGGTGCTCTCGTAACTCTACAGATATGTTTTCCTACTCGACAAATTCGGTAGAATACGATGGCAAGGCTGCGGATTGGCCTCCCAAGAAGAGGTGTTCTCCCTCCTTTCTTGTACATCAGTGCTCCTGGATGAGAACTGAGGTGATTTTATGTATGTCTTGTTTGGATTCGACTGTTTAAATTATGATAGTTTTCATGAGAAATACGGTGCAACATTGGAGTGTTTTTTGTGTTCGGCTTAGGGTCAATAATAACGGTTAATATAATGTGTTTGAGAAGTAAGAATGTGTTTTGAACACACTCAAGGAAGAAACACAAATGTTGCCAATCGAATGGTTGACAGTTTTTGAGCCGATGACACGATTTATATCGATAACCTGATTGATACTGCTAGTTTAATATACTGTAACTTTTTTGGTGCATTTCCATCATATATAAGTGTTGTGTTATATGAAAATGGAACTATGTTGGGCCCAATTAGGCCCAGTTATATGAGTTTCAATGCATAAAACAATACTATGTACTACAGCCTAAGGCACACTTTCTTAACTTTAATGGACATACCCTTTGCAAGCTGCATTACTCTTTTAATAAACATTACTTTTCGAATAGGGAAGAACTAATGGGCCTATAAGGATCCAATTCTGAGGAGATAGTACGGGTGCATGTGCTCGGTTACCTAGTCCACTAAATTTAACGCGGTCAGTTAACTATTTTATCGGTTTTTCAGAAAAACCATTTTATCGGTTTCTCAGAAGGATTAATAATATAGTGGTACAATAATAAATTTGGTTAAACCACTTAGTTTATCATTTTAAGTGTGTTGATGGGAATAGTGGACATCTTGAATTGCCAGTTGTTGTTGGAGTGAAGTAACAAAAATCTAACAAAACATCTCAAAACTATTAAGTATGAATAATTACTTTATTATTAAAATCAAGAAGAGGGTATATCTTATGCACAAGTCAAATACACTTTACTCTATCAGCTTAACTAATCCACCAAGCAAAATGTTCTCTGGATATACATGTGGATACGATTTTTTTTTTGCTTTATAAAGTTAATGTATATGTGGGTTAATTTTATATTAATATTTGTGTGGTTTTATTTTTTTTTATCAATAGATCCTCGTGGTTTGTTTTTATGTAAAAAGACGACTATAAAATGAATTATTTTAAAGAAATGGTCAATTTTACTGACATCGATGACATTTTTGTCCAAAAAAAATTTGCACACTTTTGGCCAGTTAGGTGAGAATGCACAATCAAAAGTCTGAAATGTTTATTTGGACAGACTCACATGCGTAAATGCAAATGCAGTATTTCACAGAGAATTTTTTGCAAAAAGAACTAAAACTACAAGATAGTAATATGAAATTAATCCGTATAAATAATGTATTTGGTGCAAAAGTTCAATTGTTATTTAACTCTGCATAAATTTATTACTCTGCTTGTCAAAAAACTCTGCATAATTTTAATGTATAGATGTGATCAGTGAGTCTTTAAATTTTTACAATTCCAAATTTTCTCGCTTTTATCCATTATGAAATTTGAATCTAAGATCTTACGTTTCCTTTAGAACCGTAGTGAGCAACTAAAATATTGATTGTTGGTCATTATATCCAAGTTTTAAAGTAATCAACCATGTAAATTATTTATGCACTTAATTAAACCCTAATTTAATCATATGGGTTAACGAATAATAATAAATGACTTCTGCAATGACGCAAATAGTGGCTGCAACGTTTCATGTTTGCCACTATACGCCAAACCATAGATATTGTTGACTTCTTTAATTCCATTCCTCATTTTACTATATTTTTATTTTATAAAGAGACTCATTCAAACTATATGTTTCATTTATTCTTGTTTCTATATGATAATACTATAATATATCCTGGAGAAAAGCATAATAACAAGTCTTGGAGGGTTTTTGACTGAATGTTGCGTCAAAAAGTTTTGCGGATTAAGACTATGATGACAAATATTTAGCAAAGTTCGACGATGTATAACAAGTAGTCTAGTAATATCATCTTTACTGCGTCAAACGTCATTATTATACAAACAAATATTATAGTTTCGGTGATTTTGAAACACTTTCGTACAGCTTATATATTGTAGATCCTAACTCATACATGGTTTATTGGGAATTAACTTTATTTTGCTTCTAAATTCAAATGCAATTAGACCAATCATCGTGAAGCATAAATTGAATTCACTATTTCGACAAGTTTCGAAACAAGTGGGTCCTTTTATTAAGAAAGAAAGAAGAATTTCATATGTCAAGTCGGTAAAAGTTAACGGTATTTGTCAATTAGACTGTGATTTATGCAAACAGTTTTTTTTTAAAAAAAGTTAGTTTCGTTATAAAACTCTTAACCAGATAGAGAGTCTAGAAAAGGGAAAAGAGTGATAACGGTAACACATATTAGAGTAAACATTTGTACAATCATGATAAACAAGAGAACTTCTAAAAGCATGAAATTTAGATGCCCGAGCAATACAATGGCCAAACTGTAGCAAGCCTAAATTAGAAGGGGAAAATTGATTACCTAATTATAACATTGAAGGGGCAAGAAAGTAATTATGCAAAAGGCAACCAATAACTTTGTGCTTAAGGATTGTAATAGTTGTATGCATATATAACAAAATTAACTAAAGGTAGAGAATATATAATTAAATTTTTCTCTTTATAGAAAGTTAGAAAAACAAATGCAAAATAATTGTGCATTGGGTTGTGCTAAAGTAACTTACCAATGCATAGATGGCTTTAGTTTGAACAATGGTGGTGGATGTTTGGCCCTTCATTGGTAAGGTAAGACAAAGCTAAATGGACCCTCTCATAAGGTTAAAGCATTATATGTAGGGCCAAATTAATTGTTCAATTTATCCTAGCAACTCAACTAAGGAAAACCACATATGAAATTGAAAACACATCAAAACATTTTGTTGTTTTTTAATTCTTGTTTTATTTTCATAGGATATGCTTTTTCTATCTTCTTGTACATCATTAATTGTTTGATAGTTTGGTATTGTTGTGGAAATTAGTAATTGTTATTAAGAAAGCATTGACAAACAAAGTAAGAACAATTTTATAAATGTTTATTATCTATTTAAAAAAAAATTAAAAAACAAAAAATATAAATGTGTGTTTACTACCTTGCACTGAAAGTTAGAACTATTTTAATAAAGATTAAAAGACATGTTAAAAAACACATCAGTGTTAACTTTCTCGATAAATTGTGATAAATGTTTTCCTCTAAAATTACATGTTATAATTGTTTGTGAAAACAACTTTTCATGTTTTCCCAAAATTCACGGGAAACAATTTTGAGATTAACAAACGTTGCTTTGAATGTAAAAAGTTAAAAAGGTGCTTTAATGGGAGCTAAATATAACTCCATTTTTTGGAAAAAGGAAGAAGCAAAATTAGTAGATTTATTTCTAATTTTTCTAATTAAGTTCAATTTTATCTTTGAATTAACGAAATTTTTGACATTCTAACTATTCTAATCAAGTTCAGTTTTATCAACACGACAAATGTTCTAGTTTAGCATTTGAGATAATTTTCGTTGTCACTGACTGGAGATGTCATAAATACAAAGCCCGAAAATGTGGAGTGTGGATTTTCTTTGTAATGAGTATTAACTAAGTGTAACTGCACAAAGTTTTAAAACATAAAAGTCTTGCAATAAATCAAAGATACTTCCCCTTCTAGATTAGTCAGTCGTCTCTATCAATAAAACAATCCTTTTAAAGTCTTTTACTTGCCTAGTGATTACTCTATCATAAAACAATAACAAATTCTATACATTGTAGAATGACTATAGTTTATCTTTATTACTAACGTGGATAATATAACAATTTTAAAATATTTAAAATTTTATTTGATTTGAAGTATTTTTCAGCAAAATTCATTTCAGTCATTCAAATTTAGTAAAATTTCTTACGCATACCTACCATGGGTAGCTCAGATGGTCAAAGGAGCAGAGAATGTGGAAAATGCACATAACAGGTCTCAAGTTCGATCCTGATAGATTGCAATTTGGTGATTTAATGTCATGTTTCCTGATGGGCTTGCTTGACTGTTCTGGAAGCCTCTGTTATAGCCTGTGGGATTACAGAGGCAAATTCAACCAACTCGAATTGGGTACAAGTCGAATTTATAAAAATTCAAATCATTCATCCGATTCACCCAACTCGATTCAACAAATTCAGTTCAGTTCAATTTAGTTCAATTATAAATAACATAAAACTTATTCTATTAGGATGCACTCAAATTGTATTTAAAATGGTAAAAACATATTTAAGTTTATAATCTTTTCAATTTTCGTTGAATGAGTTTTAAAATGTTCAATTTAATTTAATCTCCATTTCATCAATTGTAATCACTTTCATTAAGTTTACGTTTTTTTTAAAGAACTCTACGTGTGTTTGTTAAATTAGTTTAGATGTAAATTCTACGTATAATCTCAGTTAAATAGAACTTTTCTTTTTAAAGTTTCAGAAATACAAGTTTTGACAATGTAATGTATAATTTTTACTAACGTTGTATGCATCCATAGCTGACTACTCTTCTAGTCACTAGAAGTTTAATTTATACTGTATTATATAATTAAGATTTAAGGTTATCAAATTAAAAAGAATAAGAGATCAATGAGCAAAAAAAATTAAAAATAGATTATGAGCCTAATCATGCTTTTTGTTTGTCATTTTTGAAAACATTTAAGATTTCATCATACAGACTTAGATAATATGAAGGTGAGTAGGAAACTTAATAGTAATTTCAATATTCAAATCTAGTGACTTTGATTTGTTCAAAGTCTTACGTTGACAACTAAAGAGTAATCTTTTCACATTATCTAGAATAAAGACCACAACTTCATTAAATAATAATATAATAAAAAGTTTTGTTTGGGAATTAAACTTTTCTTGAATTAGTAGGGATCAATTTGTAAAGATTGAAAAGATAGTGTGCTGAAAATGTTATTTTCCCTTATTATTATGTATGAAAATCGCATAGATAATGACATGTTCTAAAGTACAAGGTAGTTTACCAAATAGATATCCAGAAATAAATGAATAAATAAAGTTATTAGGGAATATCAGAATTTATTCTTTTCATACATATATGTTTATAAGAATTAGTTCTATTTTACTTGGGTGTAATTCTTTTTTCCTTTTACAACATCTTTTACAAATTGGTAAAAATAAAGTAAAATTATCAATATTGAGTAAAATTGAGTTATTTTGTAAAGTGAAAAATAAAGTATATGCTCACAAATTCTAATATGGTTTATTATAGTTTTCACGAATAAAATTTGAAATTGCATTGTACAACAAAAGATAGATTTAAGGTCCAATGTTTTATACATGGAGGTCAAATCATTCTCTCCTACTAGTAATACCTATAAAGTTAAACAATGACTTATCTCATTCCTAAATTATTTGATAAAAAAAAACACAGATTTAGCTATACAACAACCGGAAAAATTGGATTTTATCTTATCAAGAAAAACGAGTTTTTGTGCTGTGTAATTTCATTTTATAACTAAACTCCAACTTTAAGCATTCTAACTACCTAATAATTGTTGATGTCACGAAAAGAAACAAAAACCTAATAAAACTTTGAATATCACTTAATTATACATTAAAATGGTGGCTCATGCAAATAAGTATATTCACTAAAAGATGTTTTAATCACAATTAAGTTTAGGTCTTCAAAGTAGAGATTTCGACTAATCAAACCATTTAGAAACTTTAAATTCGATTAGTTTTTAACTAATTTTTAAATATAATACAATTAAGTTTTGAAGGTCCTCAACCGCCTTACTAACATGTAACGCATTTTTTTGTTATATACTTGATTTTCAAACACCACACTAATTACCGACTAATTCAATTTAGTAGACCATGATATCAAACTTCATTCCAATATTAATAGCAAAACTCGAACCTCGATCCGATTTCCAACTCAGCTCACCAACTACCACTTAGCAATCAAGTTTTATTAATACACGGAATGTAATACAAAATCTCATAATTCAGTTATTAATTAATTAACAATATAGAGGATAATAACATAATCCATTATTTAAACAAACAAAACATCCGACCATGTCTGTTAACACTTTCCTTTCTCTCTCTAGAACCTCTCTGTTTCTCTCTCTAGAATTGAACAACAGAACCCAAAACTGAACTCTTGACAACTCCATTCCAGCTATACCCTCTTCTCCCCTTACCTCAAAACCCCCAAATCAAGCTCTTGTTTTAGAAAAATTAAATAAAAATGGCAGCTTTTTTTCCCGCCGGAATTCTGATGATCGCCGCCGCGTTTCTTTTTCCGGCAACTTCGAGTTCTTCATTTCCAGCTACTTTGATGCTCGAGAGAGGGATTCCTCCGAGCCATATGGTTGATTTGAATGAGCTTAGACGGCGAGATAGGCTTAGGCATGGGAGAATATTAGAGTCTAGTAGTGTTGTTGATTTTCCTGTTCAAGGCACCTTTAATCCTTACCTTGTTGGGTAAGCTCTTTTGGGTTCTTCTTACTTTTTCAATTGGTGGGTTCTTTTTTTCTGTTCAATTGTTCATAATTCAATTGGGGTTTTGGAAATTTTGATAATTTGTTTCCTTTTGATGATTTCTGTGTATTGACTTGTGCTTTTCATGGTTCTGGGTTTTGTTTGGATTGGAGTTTTGCTAATTTGGGTTGTTAAGGCAATGTAGTAAAAGACGTTAGGCGATAGTTAGGTGGCTGAGTACATTTGAGGAAACTAGTTGGGAGTGTCGGGAGATTACTCGGGTACAAGTCGGGTACGTTTGAGGAAACTAGTTGGAAGTGTCGGTACATTACTCGGGTACAAGTTGGATTCTAATTGCATATGCAGGTCCAGTCGGATTTTCTTAAGCTCAACTGGGTGTTTCTTCCTTTTTCAATGGCTGGGTTCTTTTTTTGTGTTCAATTGTTTATAACTCAATTGGGGGTTTTAATTTCTATGTGTGGGGATTTTGATGATTTCTGTGTGGGGTAATGCTGTTGATGTTTCTGGGTTTTGTTTGGCTTGGAGTTTTCCTAATTTGGGTTCTTAGGCAATGTAGTGGGAGACGTTAGGGGATAGTCGGGCGGTTGAGTACATTTGAGGAAGAAACTAGTTGGGAGTGTCGGGAGGTTTATCGGGTAGAAGTCGGATTCTGATTGCATAGGCAGGTCTAGTTGGTCCTTTTGATGATGATTTCTGTGCGCTTAATGCTTTTAATGTTTGTGAGTTTTCTGGGGTTGGTTTGGACTGGATTTTTCCTAATTTGGGTACTTAGGCAATGTGGTGGGAGACATTAGGGGATAGTGGGGCGGTCGAGTATATTTGAGGAAGAAAGTAGTGCGGAGTGTTGGGAGATTACGTGGGTACAAGTCGGATTCTGATTGCATAGGCAGGTCTAGGCGGTCCAGACTATTGTCAGAGATTACTGGGGTACAAGTTGGATTCTGGTCACATAGGCAGGTCTAGGAGGTCCAGTTGGACTAGTATCGAGGGATTACTTGGTTATAAGTCGGATTCTGGTTGCATAGGCAGGTCTAGGCGGTCCAGTCGGATTTTCTAAGCGGTTTAGGACGAGGAATACATTGGGAACTGGAGCTTCTTCTTTTTTTTTCCTTCCAATGTTCAGCTGGTTTTTTTTGGATTATGCTTGTTCCTTTCATGATTTTACCATGTGATAATTATGCATTATTCATAGAATCTACTAAGTGTTAATTATCTTGGACATGCTACATAGATTCTAAGAATGTCAATTTGTGACGTGATAACACAATTTACAGACAGAACCGGATTAACCCCACCGTCATTCTTTTTATACCATTTATAGTCACATGGAACATGCATGACATGCTAACTCGAATTGTCACCCCTAATAAATCCTCGAACCAATTGGTAAGTAGTAATTTTGGATGGTTGACTGATCAAGTATAGTTTCTTTTGTTTGCCTGTGCAGACTTTACTATACAAAAGTGCAATTGGGTTCTCCTCCTAAAGATTTTTATGTACAAATAGATACCGGGAGTGATGTTCTTTGGGTCGGTTGCAGCTCCTGCAATGGCTGTCCTGCTACAAGTGGACTCCAAGTAAGTTAACCGTAACTTATCTTTGAGTTATCCTCTTTGATTGTTGCACTTCTTTGCTCACTGGTTCTCTTTGCAGATTCCTCTATCTTTCTTTGATCCGGGGAGCTCATCGACAGCTAAATTGATCTCATGTTCCGACCAAAGATGCAGTGCAGGAATTCAGTCAGCAGATTCTGTATGTGCTTCACAAACCAATCAATGCGCTTACACATTTCAATACGGGGATGGCAGTGGCACCTCGGGATATTATGTAGCAGATTTGTTGCATCTCGATACAGTTTCCGGTGGGTCCGTGACTAGCAATTCTTCAGCTCCTGTTGTTTTTGGGTAAGCTGTCTAGGATCTGGAAGTTATTGATAGCACTTTTTATCATCTCAAACTTTTAGAAGTCAGAATTTTTGAACTTGGTTAAGCGGATGTTGATGCAGGTGTAGCATATCGCAGAGCGGAGACTTGACAAAGTCTGAAAGAGCAGTTGATGGGATTTTTGGTTTCGGGCAACAATCCATGTCTGTCATCTCACAGCTTTCTTCGCAGGGAATAACACCAAATGTGTTCTCACACTGTTTAAAAGGAGATGATAGTGGTGGTGGTATCTTGGTCCTTGGAGAAATTATCGAGCCAAATATTGTTTATACTCCTCTCGTCCCTTCTCAGTATGTTTCCCTTCCTAAAGTTATGATTTACTAGATTTTCACTGAAGATCTCGAGTCTTCCTTTTTTATTCTAAGCCGACAATTTCATTAATTTTTTGAATGGAACATAGCTGCCAGTAAAATCCCTTAGATCCACTGGTATTAGGCTCAGTGCACAAATATTTTTACGTAAAAACGGGATTAGATTGATAGCTTATCCTTATTTGCTCCTGGATGCTCAAAGGCGTAGGAAATCACAGAAATAGGATCTAAAATCTATTTCTGTTCTACATGCAACTGATCACTTGCGTTTCGTAAACTTTCAGGACTCATTATAATTTAAATCTTCAAAGTATCGTCGTTGGAGGTCAAACTTTAGCAATTGATTCATCAGTTTTTGGATCATCAAGCAACCAAGGAACCATAGTTGATTCCGGAACAACCTTGGCATACCTTGCAGAAGGAGCTTATGATCCTTTTCTCAATGCCGTAAGTTCCAAAGAAGTTTTTTCGAATTTTTAGTTGCTACATTCTAGTTATAGTTTATTAAAAAAGCTCAATTATCAAGTATTTGCTGAATGTATCAAGAGTTTACCGACTGTCTTATTAGAATCCAACATTATTTCAATGTTTAGTTCATTCAATGTGCAGATCATATCTGCAGTTTCGCAAAATGCACGGCCATTTATTGGCGGGGGAAATCAATGTTTCTTGGTGACCTCCAGGTTTACTTTCTAAATTAGTTATTTTGCTTTAAATTTCTGTGTATGTTGTTCTATGAGGTGATCCTTACCCATACTTGTTTTTTTTTGTCCTCTCAGTGTTAACGACATATTTCCTCAAGTTAGTTTCATCTTTGCTGGCGGTGCATCAATGGTGTTAAATCCTCAGGAGTACCTTCTACCGCCGACAAATACTGTTGTGAGTTGTTAATATTTATAGTATGCATTCCGTTTCTTTTTTTTGTGATTGTTGAGTTATATAAACATATATTCTTCATTGCTCGAAACAGTAGATTGATGCGTTTTGGTCTAGTGATGATTTAATCGAAAATTTTCTTTTCATTTAGTTCGTGCCCCACAAATTTAGGGTAAAGTTTTCAAGTTGCTTCTCTTCTCTTTTTTTCTAAGCTATTTGAATTCGGATTTTCAGGCTGGAGCTAGAGGATGGTGCATGGGGTTTCAAAAGACCCCAGGTCAAGAAATAACTATCTTAGGAGGTATTGACACGTTTGAAAAAGAATCTTACTTATTAGTTATTACGAGTATCTTATTATGATTTAACTGTGTTAAAAGTTTTATTTACGAGAAAAACAACCTCATACAAAGTTTTGGAATTGTATTCTTTTTATCTCAAAACAGTCACCACAAATGACCCGGGGTTTATTATTCTAATGAACTTGTCATTCTCGTTGCAGATCTTGTTCTAAAAGACAAAATTGTTGTTTATGATATTGGAAATCAACGCGTCGGTTGGACTAATTATGATTGTAAGTTGCAATTACTTTCTAAACTTCTTACGTCCATGTCACATGAAACGGGTTTCATAATTTAAACGTAGATTATCAGTAGGATACTGTATATCTCACCGATAGTCATTTGAGTATGAACAACCTTTCTATATAAAGGTTATAAACATTTATATTTATGTTTGATCAATCAGTAAATAATCGCATGCTCTTCATATCAGGTTCGACATCGGTAAACGTGTCTACAGCAAAAAACACCGGGAAAAGTGAGTTTGTGAATGCAGGGCAGTTCGGTAACAGTTCAGAAAGGAATTTGCCTTACAAATTGATAGCTATGCTTGTGCACATGTTCATAATCAGCAATTACCTGTTTTTATAGCATATCTTTAACCGCCATCTTTTTCTTCCTTCCATTGTAATGCTCTTGCTTTGCCGGTTCATATTTATGGCAAACAGCAGTGCAATCTTGTATTCTTACTCTTTAGTTGAGTCGGTGAGGGCTAGTACTGGCGTTAGAATGGGTCGTGTGCAAGTTGTTTCTGTAAATTATGTTGTCGTTCAGAAATTGACACAGCTCTAGGGATTCGGGCGGTAATATGATGGGGTGGGACAGGGATGCATCCTGCATGATATTGTGAGGACAGGGCTGATCTCCGCTCATTACGGGAAATCCCCCATTTAGGTGTGATATAGCTTCTTTTTTTAATATATATATATATTCTTGGGGAATTTATACTGGGATTTTAAGCCATTAGGATTCACTGGCAGCTTTGTAGATTACATTTCATACACGAATAGTTATGTAACGGGACCGATTAAATTATAGAAATTGTTCACTTTTGTTGCTTTTCACTCATTTTAGTGATATTTTTCTTTATGGTCATTTAATAAAATTAGTTGAATACTGATAGAAGAAAACATGGAATGGTATCAGTACCCTCCTGGGAGACCTCCCTCTCTACTAATAGTTTCAAGAACAAAGAGATCTGAAGTTCCGATTCCAATTCAGCCGGAAGTGACGCTGCGACGATGGAAGTTTAAAGTTTCCAGCAGCAACTGTAGGCAATATGCAACCGGACCTATCTTGTCAACAATTTGATAAGGCCCATAAAACTAGGCTGATAACTTTTGATTGATGCCTTAAGACATAAATTTGTCAATTTCAAGTACACCATTCACCTACTGAAAAACTGATGCTTTACTATGTTTACCACCTTGTGTTTTCATATGCTCTTGTGCCCTCTGCAAGTGATGATTAAGTTGACGTAAAGCTACATCACGTTCCCGCTATTCTTGGCAGACAGATTGAACCTTGAACTTCCCCAGGAAAGAATTGTATCACAAGCCATACACAATTTCGAAAAGAGAAAATGGGATGGCGTGATGAAAGATCGAGTCATACCAAAATTTCGCCCAAAGAATTCAAAGTGACTCGTCTATTGCAAAGCAAAGCAAATACACTCATGTGGATGTTCCTTGTAATTCGAATAACACTTTCCAAAAATTACTTACAAAAATCGGTTCGATCACTAAAATTGATGTAAAAATGATGTGATGTTGAACTAGCTCTGGAACAAAAATGCCAATAATTGGCTTGTGGTATAAGGATGTTAGTATAATGGAGGGTTTTTTAAGTCATGCATAGCGTTATTTCAAATTATTTATACTTCATATTTTTTTAAATGAATTATTAAACATGATTTCAATGACGTCATTTTTATAAATTTTGCTGTATGTCAACTAAATACCACATTAGGCAAAGATGAGGTTAAGGCCCCATGGCTCACGGTCAAAATGGTTACACGAACATTTTTCTCTCAATAAAATCATTTACTTTAAATTTTGTATTAATATTCTTACTCGGTGAAATTAAAATTGAAAAAAATGACGTGGATGCACAAAAGCAAAAAGCCAATATTGACTATTAACTTGATTGTTACGTGACAATCCTGTAAGCGATATGTATCACTAATTTCATTAAAATTAATTTTATTTATTAATAAAATTGATACACATTGCCTTTAGGTGGCTTTAACATGGCGGCCGAGACAAGGATCAACGATGACTTATTGTCTAACGCTCTATCTTTCGCTCACCAGAGTGATTTAGTTGAGATAAAATTGAAACTTGATCGACTTTAGTGAAATAAATTATAGATAAATGCTCAATTGGAGATGATCATGAAAATTGTAATGTAGCCGGAGAATCCGCCGGACCAACAACAATTTTAACATGACAAATATCGATAGTTTTTTCTTGTAAAGTTAAATTTATCCAACATGTATTAGTCACATAAAAATTTATGTTACGGGTGGATAAGTGTGTATAGAGAAAGGATATCAAAATATATTCAAAATTTTGAAAAGTATCACTAACATATAAAATGATATCAATTTAAACTTAATGAAATTGTAAAAAATTAAAACTTTGATAACCAGATTTGAGACTCTAGATTGGTAACACTTTTATACATTAAGCCTAAAATATCTATTTTCATACCTCTTTATCCGTATAAAATACAAATTGGTTAAAGAAAAAAAACTAATTTTAATTACTTCCAAATTCTTCTCAAAAATTCAATTTCAGTTTTTTTCTTTTATTTGATCAAGTCTTTGGCTTTATCACCACTAATTAAAATCAAACGATAAATTTAGTAAAAAAAACAGTAAGAATCAACCCCAAATTTTCTTCATCTACCACCTCCAAAAGCCCATTTTATTAGCGACTATTATCTTAGTCGTTAATTACAACAGAATTCTGTTCGTCTCAAAAAAAGTTGATATAAGGAGAAAGATGGGAAGAAAAAAGAAACGTAGAGAAAAAGAAAATCGGAAACTCTGAGCGATAAAGGAGAGGAAGGGCAATGGCAGCCGCCGGAATATTTGTTCTAGCCTTACTTTGTACGGCGGCTACCTCACATTGTGCTTCTTTTCCGACTACTTTTTCTCTAGAACGTGGAATTTCTCCGAGTCATGATTTGAGTGAGCTTAGAGAGATTGATAGCTATAGGCATCGGAGATCATTGTTGAGTAATGGAGATATCTATTTTCCTCTTCAAGGAACATATCAGCCTCCTTCTATTGGGTAATTGATATCTTTTGCATGGCGTTCCAATTTTATTTATTTCACGTTGAAAAAATTATATAATTTAATTACCACGTGAAAAAATTATGTCATTTGGCTATTATTTATAAGTTTTAAGTGAGTTTATTTGTTGGATAATGGTCAAAAACATTATCAATAAAACACTCTAAAATTGGATAATTTATTAAAGTTATACAACATTTGTGGTTTCATTCTAATAGTTAAAGATAATTTATAAAGGTATGATATACCCTTTAGCAAACTATAAGCCAAGTTCATAATATAATTGGGCCATTTATGGACAAGTCTCCTTTAAATGGATTTCTTTCTGTAAATGGGCCCACAGCAATATGGGATTTTTGTTAGAAGATGGGAAAGAAATATCTAGTGTGTGCAGATTGGATTATTATGCAAAATGCGAGGACTAGACCGTCTAGGTGCTTAAAATCGAGAATACGATTAGAATGGTTGGAGCATTCATTCCCTTTTTGACACTCAAAATCCAACTCGTTCCTAACTAGTTTTCCAATCAGCCTCCAACTAGTTCTCGAGAGTCCTCGTTGTTGCCTTACGTCTTTTAGTATAAACTAAGATTTATTTTTCTTATTAGTTTGTTAATTTTCCAATTTGTTTTGATGTAGGGTTTATTATACAAAATTGAGACTTGGTACACCAGCAAAAGATTATTATGTCCAAATTGATACAGGAAGTGATGTTGTGTTGGTTAGCTGCACCTCCTGCCAGAACTGCCCTACTAAATCTGATCTCAATGTACTTTCATTTCCAATCTCAATCCTACTTTTACTTTTCTAGTCTTATATTCGTAATCCCGAACCATAATGCTACTAACATTACGGTTATCAAACGACATGTAGTGTCATAAAATTCTTTAATAATACATTGTTTTAACACTAAGGTGCGACTTTTGGCGGAAGGTTGTGTCAAGAAATTTGACGCAACGAGGACAATTATACAACCATGTGTTTATGTGCGCACATCGCATCATGTGCCCATCGAAGTAAAAGTGTCGAACTGTGTAAAATATTTACAAAAATCGAGAAACTTTTAGTGAAGATTCTCTTTTTTATAACCTCTCTTTATTAAGATTAATCAGTATCTACTAATAGCTATTTCACTCTTTGAACTTGGCTCAAAAACAAGATTCCCCCGTGAACTTACAAAAATTCATGTTACGTCCCTGAACTTACTTAAAGTGTTATAATGGAGTCCTTAAAATCACGTGCCAGAACACGAGATGGTTTGACAAAATAGTAAGTATTCAAGTTAAGGGGCAAATATTTCGTAACAGTAAGTTTGGGAGGCCAATTGGTCATCTTAAACAAACTAAGTTGACTAATAGATCAGTTTAAGCATATCCAGGAAACTAACGCGACATTCTGCACGTTTAGGGGCCGATCTGCTTGGGGTAAGTTCAGGCGGCTCCTAATGTACTAAGCCTAGCTATTTCTAAGGAAAATCAGCTAACTTCTATCAGCTACAAGTAAAAGCAAAGACTAACTAAATAACCACACCGGAATAATGAAAGTTAGATATGAACAGTTGAACTAAACAGACCCTTAACGTCGTGAAATCTTGTATGATATTAAATTATTGATTCAATTACAGGTTCCAATCCATCAGTATGATCCTGGAACTTCATCATCATCTGGTATTGTCCCTTGTTGGCATCCAGTATGCGATGCTGGAATCGAAACATCAGATGCTTTTTGTTCTACAAAACTTAGTATTTGTGGTTTTGCATTAAACTATACCGGCGGAAATGCCTATGGATATTACGTCTCAGACGACTTACATATGTTTGAAGCTTCGGATTCATCTATGTCTACTTCCTTTAAAACTCCTCTTGTATTTGGGTGAGGTTTCTTGAATTCGTTTGATGTTATCTTGAGTTGCTTAGCAGTGTCGTTCTTTTCGTGTTTTAGTAGGGTTGTTAATGAAGCGGAAAATGGGGAATCCTTGGAAACGTGGTGACATTCACAAATGTGAATGCCTTCCCGTCCAACGGTTTGACTCTATGGTTCCATTTCATTTTAACGCTTAATACATCTCTAGCCTCCTATATTTATCTAGAAAAGTCAACTATCTCGTACACTTTGAAAACGTTTTTTACCCCTAAAACTTAATTAAAACGACCTTTACTTTCTGAAAGTGATATATCGGTCTTCTTGAACTTCCTTACAAGGATATATTGCTTAAATTGTATATACCTTAAGCAACCTTGGAGGGGATGTATAACGTTTTCAAAGTACAGAGTTGACTTTTCTCGCCAAGTATAAAATGCTAATATGAAAAAACGAAAACTCGTGAGGTTTCCCATTCTCGTGGAGATCACCGCGGGAGATGGAGATAGAACTTTCTTGATTCTTATAAAGGATAAAAATGATGATTCCTCGAAATATTCGAGAGAAAGGAGATAGGGAACTATTTCCTATCTCTGCTACCGCATTGTGCCCCGTTCACAATCCTACATTATAGGAACTAGAAGTTTGTCAATTTACTTAAGGTGTTCTTGAAACAGATGTACTGCAATGTTGACCGGAACCGGAACAAAGATTAACAAAGCAGTTGGTGGAGTGCTTGGTTTAGGGCCAAGAAACATGTCATTCATCTCTCAGTTGGCTTCACAAGGCAAAACTCCCCGGATTTTCTCCCATTGTTTGAGAGGAGACGCCACTGGCGGTGGCATGTTGGTCCTCGGAGAAATCACTGCCCCCCGTGTCGTCTATACTCCCCTCGTCCAATCTCAGTATGTTCTGCTTCCATACTAAGCTCTTGAACTTATACGGTTTTAAGCATTACAATCCTTAGTTTTCACACATTTCTCGTCCCAGGGAGCATCAATGTGTGTGAAAATAAAAGATTATCGTTTCACTACGCATTAAACACTTCACTAACAGTTTAACTAAACCATGCGGAAATTCAGGTCTCAATATAAGGTTGATCTACAGAGTATTTCTATCGGTGGTAAAACACTAGCCATTGACCGGTCGGTGTTTAAAACAACAGAGACTCAAGGAACCGTAATTGATTCAGGAACAACCTTAGCATATCTTGCTGATGGAGTCTATGATCCTGTCATAGAAACTGTAAGTTTTTCGATTCAACGTTTTTTTGGACAAAATAAATGCTTAATACATCAGGAGATTTATGTTTCTGTCACATAACCCGATTGGTTTCTTGTAATCTAGAAATGTGTTATATTAGCCTCGTAGTCGGGGTAGAGCTAAGTGAAAGTTTGGACAAGTTGAAGCCGAAACGCGTATTACTAATGAAATATTTACTTTTCATCTTCTTATGCAGATTTCGGAGTTTGCTCTAAGAAATGCTATTTCATATCCTAATAGCATGTATAAATGTTTCTTAGTTGGAGCCAGGTTTGCTTCTGATCAATCTGTTTATTTCTCTATTTGTTTTCCTATCCCGGATTGTTATAACCAGGGACGGATCTAGGAGATTCGGGAGGGGGTTTGAGCGTTCACTACTTGTCAGAAAACTCCGTTTAGCCTATGTATGGAGCTTTAACGGGGGAGAAAAATCTAAGGCATTAGAGCATTTATCCCTGACAGTGAATCCTGGATCCGTCACTGATCATACCCCGAAATAACATTTTTGTTTCGTGGTCAGGATTGAAAATTTATTTCCTAAAGTTACTTTGAACTTCGCTGGCGGAGCATCAATGGTGTTGCATCCCAGGGATTATCTTGTACAGCAACAAGCAGTTGTAAGTAACTAACACTAAACTTATGTTGCATAGAAATTTTGATTTTAAAGCGTTTTACGATTCGAGAAATGTTTCTGAAATAAAAACTCTTGGTAAATAGTACAAAATGTCTTGGATCATTTTTTCGTAATTAACGTGATTGTTTGAATTGGATTGTAGGCTGGAGATGTCAGGTGCATCGGGTTCGAAAGTATTCCGGGTCAAAAAATAACTGTGTTAGGAGGTAATAATATCAAGACACAACATTTTACTGCTTGGTTAACTGTTTACCGTTCGGATTAAAAACAACAAAAAAACTATAAAAATACAAACACTAAATCAAGTACCATTTTTCGTTTTGCAGATCTCGTTCTGAGAGACAAAATCGTTGTTTACGACATGGAGAAACAGCGGTTTGGATGGACTAGTTATAACTGTAAGTTGCAACCAACCTTTTACATCAAATAATACTTTCTAACACAAAAACACGATTTACAGATACAATTCTAGTGACACGAACTTCATTGTTCTTTCATTTTTATCATATAATATCATAAACAACAACCCGTAAATTCAATTCTGATACTTATTTTCGGATCCTCTAAGGTTCGGTCGCGGATGCTGTTTCTTCGAGCACGAACAATGGCATGAACCAAAAGCTTCCAAAGAGCAACAGTTCGCCGAGGGATGTACCTTTGAAGATGATATCAATGGCGATAATCGCGCTTCTTCTGCAAATGTTTATGGGCAGCAGTTACTTATTTTTGTAGAGTACTGTAAAACAAACTGTTGTCTGTATATTCTTTGATGTTTTTTGTTTAAGAATTCAAGTACAGATTGCTGTTGTAACAAGAAAACTGATTTAGAGAAAGTTTCATTTCTTTTCTTTTTAAAATCTCGCTATCATTCGATTTCCGGTACACATAATCCGCCTAATACGATCAACTTAGTATGATTATCTTCTGTTCTTTTACGTTTATAATAATGTGAAGTGTGTATAGATTGCACAACAACGATTATGACATAATAAATCATTTCGATATTTGTAAATATCATTAATAATTAGCCTCATCGATTGCTAAATTGAATAGAAATTACGTATTTTGTATGATTCAAGTGTAATAAGAAAAGTAATTATAACATGTTATACTACCTTATTCATTTCAAAATAGGGTCAAATCATTAGGCGATTATAATGTTTCAATGTGATCGATAGACCTAAATTCAACATTATAAATCGGGCAAGTTGGAGATAGGTGGAGCTATAAGGTCCCATCTCTATTTGTAATGAGCATTTTTCATTCTTGCTCCATAAAGAAAGATGATATAAATTTGTCAACAAATATAAATTTTAGAAAACAGACTGTATTATAAATTTGTAAATAGCCGGTCTTGATTATGTGCATGATGACATTTTTTCAAAAAAACATATTTTTGACTTTTGATTCTAAACCTTCACCTAAGTGGTCAAATTTCTCGAAAAAAATTGGACAAAAATGTCCTCATACACGTCATTATAATTGGCTATTTCTTTAATTTCGTAAGTAATTCATTTCAAAGTCCTCTTTTTGCTCAAAAACAAACCGCATGAACTTGTCTGGAAAAAAAATGAAACCACAAAATACTAATATGAATTAAGCTTATTTTTTTAATCAGAATGACTTGTAATTAATAATAATCAGCCCTTCTAAATATTTAGTCAATTCCTTATCTATTGCATTATTAACTCTTCATTTTGATTAGAATAGAACACTCAATTTTTAGCTCTTCATCTTTTGTTTTTTATGTACTAAAGAGAAATATGAAAGCAAATTCACAACTGCTTTTTTCCCAAATATAATCTCCATTATGAAGACTATAATTACCATACAATTAAATGCAAACCTTTTGTATGGTTGTGTCTCAAAATGGCAGTAAATACCTAAATACAATATGAAGCTAATTGTTGAAAATGGAAGCTATGCAAATCAACCCAACAATTTATACATAAATCACAAAAATAAAAAACACTATGTGAATAACAATTTTAGAAAAAGCTTTTCCTTTTATGAAAAAGAATATTGTCAAAAGATAATAATACAAGGATACCATTTCACTTCCTATTTCAACTATTCTATGCAACAAATTTGAGAAAACAACATTTTGATCAATTTTTTTGTTGCATTAATAAAAAGTTCTCACTGATTGTTTTTAATATATTATAAAATTGAGAGTTAATATTAATAATTTCTAGATAAAAAATTAAAATTCAACTCTAAGTTTTTCCCTTATTATGAAGAGGGCGATTTTCTATGGTTACTTTTTTTTAAGTAACAAATTTTCCTATTAAACAAATGATATGAGATTTGATAAAATTTTGACAAAAACAAAATAACGGTTATCTCAAAGTATTTATAGAAAAACAAGATGTCTTTCATTATCAAACCGCTTTATATTCAATCGTTTTCATTTTATCAAACTTTTATGGTCTAAAAAAACATGTTCATCTAGTCTAGAAAATTATTATTAATAATAATAATAATAGTAATAGTAGTAGGTCGTAAGCTATAGTTACTTTATTTTTCTTCTACTTTGTTTATACTTTATCTAATTTACCATTAGATTAGGTTTTAACCCATGATCTAATGGTGGACAAAACAAAGTAATGGTTACTTTGTGAAAAACAAAGTAACCATAAAATTTCTCTAATAATAGATAATGATCTAATAGTATATGAACTCTTTGAATTTAACCCAAAAATGACGAGAAAATCTTATAAAATTGAGATGAGTTAAAACTTGTATCATTTTCAACATGTTCAAAAAGTCAACAGAAATATATAGATTCAAAAAGTAATTAAATTATATAAGAAACAATTGAAATTTTCAAAATAAGGTCTAGCGTATTTTATTATACTAGCTATAGATATCTCCATGGCTACCAAAAAGATTAATGGGTTGGGAAATTTTGATGAAACAGAAGGATAGCAATTACTGTTCCGGTCTGATCTATAACAAGAAGGTGATAAAAAGATCTCCATGGAAAAAGTAAACTATCCCATGGCAAGTGGGCATCTTTCTTTCTTTCTTTTTTCACAAAAGAAAAAGAATGAATGTCTGTATGAATATATTGCATTTTTAACTCTTCATTTGTTTTAGAATAGAAGTGTCAATTTATTTTGCTATATCTTAACTAAAGTAATATGAAAGCAAATTCAAAACTGCTTTTTTTCCAAATTAGTTTCCAACTTGTGAACACACCATAATATTTACAACCATAAATCAAAACCTTTAAATTGTCTTAGTCCCAAAATGGCACTAAAGATAATAAAGGTTAGTTGATGGAAATGGAAATTATGCAAACAGGGCAACAATTTACAGAGAAGTTAAAAGAATCACTATGTGAAAGATCTGTTGCTATGCCTCTATATAAAAGTTAAGGCAAGTGATTGAAACATTAAAATTAAAAGAAATCATATTCTAAAATTACTTATCATATTCTCAAATATACAATTAGATACTTTCTTTTGAAGGATAACTAAGGATAAGTAAGCCGTGAATAATGCATAAATATGTTGATTAATTTTGTTAAGAAAAATGAAAGTAACACACTACTTTTATACGATGATTTGAACAATGTATTAAGTGAAAAAATAGACTCATAAATCATATAACGAAAATAAAAGAATTCACTTCCTAGCCAACCATTCTATACAACAAATTGAGGAAACGTAATAACATCACCACCAGCTTGGTCTCAAACTGATTCAGAATGCACCAATATAGACAGCAAGATTGGCAGCAAGCCCACGACAGTAGACATTTGCACGTATGAAATGTTCAACAGAAGCTCGAAAGCTTATACTAGACTCAAGCAGAACATCAATCAAATTAAAACATAGGATAGCCTGTACCATAACTTCATTATATAGAAATGAAGCAAAGATGTTATAATATATACAAAAATATGATATCAAGTAATATGGCAGCCAAAAACTAGTTAAGTTAGCATTCACAGCTAAAGATAAGCATTTGCTTTCCACCCCCAAAACTGGTTGAACCTGCTCGAAAACTATCTCAACCTACCACCTATCCCCTAAAATTGTTCACAAAAAGAGCAGCCAAAACAAAGCAATCATCAGCAGTAGAACATGACATCCTTGACGTTATCCTTGATGGCTGGAAGAGGTTGGATCTCTCGGTTCCTCCCAGTTCCACTACTCCGACCTCCGCTAGAATTACCATCTGATGATTCACCCTCCACGTAATACCGGGCCCGGAAAGCCGCAAGATGGGCATAATAAGCAGGTGGGACTGCATATATTCCAAAATATATGTAAGTTATCACTGTTCTTAGTGCAAGAAAATAAAAAAGGGATTGAAAGAAAAATCATAGAGACAATTAGGAGATTCATATACCTATGGAAACAGAGCGAGTACACCTTGCATATCTGGATGAGGCATCAACAATTAAAAACAAATCAGTGAGGTGTAAAAAGAAAAACACAAGAAAACAAGAACATAGAAGGAAGGGAAGTTTATTACGTGTAGCAGAGACTGTTCGTCAGCATTTGTAACAGATCAGCACTGAACCCATTCTCATCAAACAGCACATGGTAATGAGCTGGTCGACTCGTGCCCTGCATCCAAAATTCATGTAGCATTAATATATTTCTCTTAACAGAAGAAACTGTGACAACGGAGAACCAATCAAGGCAATTACCTTAATCGACGCATGGCTGTTTAAGTAAAAATCAAACTCTCTTTGATGACATATCTTTGTGTCCACAACAGTTCCTGAAAAATACAGATGTTATATTTACCATCATTCCATCAAAAAATGCAACAGAACTCATCAGAAATGGCCAGTTCAAACCTGGCAGGACATTGCCATTCCTATCCCCAGCACCGCGTTCAGGGAAAAGGCGAGTATGATGCCTCTTCTGCACGACCACGAATGTAACTGGAGGGAGATATCCTTCCTCGAGCGAAGCGCAAGCCTGAATAAAAGAGAAAATTAATTCATCAATGAACTGCGATTCCTAGGCACGAAATTTTTTCTTAATACAAGAATGTATCATATCCACAGCAGTGGGATTAGGAAAGCAAAACTAAAAAGCTTAACAATAGAGCTGCCCGAAATATACTAGCTCCCAAACCAAATAACAAAAAAGCAATACCTTGCGGATGGCATCCATCTCATAAAGCAGAACTTGGTTAAACTGTCCCTCACTAACTCCATCCCTGACACAAAGAGTTAAAACAGCCTTAGCATCTTGCAAGGACATTAACTACCCTATAGAATCACCAACTCCATCCCTAACACAAAGTGTTATTACCTGTAGAAGATAATCCTCGAAGGTTTTTGACCAGTACTTCTTCGAAATGCAATGAACAATTCTCTGCACACAAGGAACTACTATATTACTAAATGGATGTTGTAATTTGAAATACAAAAACCAAATTGCAACCAATGAATATTTTTTCCCAAGTAAAATCTCAAAAAAGGATGTATTTTGACATAAATAAATAAAAACTATACCTTATCATTCCAGAATGAACTATACCCTTGTCTTTATCCTGATGACACTTGTACAAATCCTGAATCATTTCTTCACGGTGACCCTGGGCAGATACAAGTCCTCTATACGTGGTAATTTCAGGCCAATCCATTGACGCCACGACCTGAAACAAATCAACTAGGCAGTGAGAACAATGAGGAAGCAAATGAGATATGATTTGTAGATTATTTCACGTACCGCTGCAATTGAAGGGCTAGAATCCTCCCCTGGAGAAGGATGAGTTACATCAGCACCCAAAATGATTGTGGGACGATCCGAAACTAGAGGAATCCTTCGTTGGATAGCATCAGATAACACATTGTTACGGCCTCCAACCTAGCAGAAGATTTAACTCAGTAGAAGAAATAATCAAGCACATCATATGAATCCTTCAAACTCTTTTTACCTTAACATTGATCTTGAGGGACAGATTTTCCAAGTACTGTTTATCCATCTTCATAGCTTGTTTTGGTTGACTGCATTGTGAAACAATACCGAGCTCTGTTTCACATACACGTTTTATAGTGCCTACAACACAAATATAACACATAGGTTAGATGTAGAAAATTCTAAAACTAAATTCTACATCCAGTTTTGTTACTCACCATACGAGCCGGTAACATCAGGGAGAATGATGATCAACAACTGCAGCCTTGCCTTAGCTTGGTTTGCCAACTTAGCTTCACATTGCTTGTGAATGTCAACCAGAACCCTCTCAATCTGACCCGGAGGGGCTGATTTAATTGGGATGAGCGGATTTGGGTTAAATTCCTAGGCACGGCCACATCAAGGTTAGTTTACAAGAACAAGAATACGCTTTACAATTTTGAATATAGATATAAGCATGTCAACTATATCCTACCATTCCTTTACTAACACACATCTGAATCAACTGTCTACAGAATTCATTCGGTAAATCTGGTCGGATTTGATTGGAGAAGTTGACACAAGTCCAAAAATCCACTCTTCCTCCATTCACCATTTTCTGAAATGCCCATACAAGAAAATGTGTGTTAGCAGTTATTTTATAATTTTTAAGTTGTCATTGCAAACATTAGAAAATGGAAGTGCACCTTGTTAATCATATTCCATTGCCCAAGAGAGGGATTGACTTTGGATTCACCCCCAGTAGCATGATAATTGAGCTGCAACAACAACAGAACACGGTCATACCTAGATTCACAGAAATAGGACGAGAGAATTCTAAGAAAAGATAATTACCATAGGAGCTGGCAAAACCCTAGCATCAACATATGTCAATTCCTCCTTCACTTGAATTCCAAACTCCTCGCTCACAAGCTTATTATCATTGAACTTGTTCGTCACAACAGTCTACAACAATTGAAAAGAAAAATAAAATGCAGATAGAATAAAATTCAAAATCTCAAAAACTGGAAGCAAGAATCAGAGAATGCCAAGTACGCGTTTAATGCTTGCTTCACGTTCATGAGGCCGTTCACAGGTAGCTCTAAGCAAGTTGTTTACTTGCTTTCCATTTAACTTTTTCGTGTATCTCTGTCCTTCAACTATCCTGCACAGCTATAACCCCAAAAAAAAATACAAAAATTAGGTAATAAATATAAAATAGCTATTCAATCAGCTTGGTTTCGAACAAGAGAAATACCTCCATAGGCAGGAAAACCGGCCTTGAATCACTCCCCGCTTGAAGACCAGGCAATGCTGTATATTTGAGAGCAATATTGTATCTCTCGTGAAAATACTGCACAACAGAGATTTTCTTGCTCTGGTCGTCCTGGGTAAAGCTGAAAGTAAAAACATAAAATTTGGTAAGGGACAAAAAAACTTAGGTGATATCATCAATCCTTTTACTCAATCACATTTTAAGTGTCAAAATAGTGCCAATAGAATAATCACCAAACAGCTTTCTGAGAACTAATCTGTTAATGTTGCAGTTCTGGTAAGAAAAGGTTTAATTTGAAATTACTTATTTGAGCTAGAATACTCAGTTGTGAGAACTAATCTTCATATTCCAGAGATTCATAAACAAGATTAGATTCAAGAGCCCTGAAATAATACGTTTTACACATTTACAAAACCATATGAATTAACTACTCACAAAATCTGACTTAGCGGCTGGTTGGACACGCCAGTTATCTTGTACGTTTTAGTGTGCTCCTGATGGCTTAATTGAACCCTCAGTCCTCTGAGAGCTTTCTTGATCTGTAAAAGTTAATGAAGTTAATTGATAAACATGAACCAGAGAAGCATAGGCATTTAAATATTTTACATATAAATATCTAAAAAACTACCTTCACACGATCTTGATCTGATACAGGCCGGTTCATGTCCCTCAATCTGAAGTGTTTACTAACAAAATCTATCACCCACATAGGCTCATAAAACGACCTTGCAGAGACATCTGTAATAATTTTAAAATCATATGTTTCAGACTAAAGCAATAAAAAACTATAGCAACATAAGATGTACAATGTACAAAACAATACATACCAACATTAAGGGAAAGCCCCATCTGGGTTGGACGGAGACTTTGATAGTATCCCCTCCAGTACTCAACACCGTCACCAAGCTCACCCGGATCCCCCAAATTCAGTGAGAAGAATGACCTCCCAACAATTGTATAACTAATAATTAAAAGTAAACACCTCACTCAGTAACTACAAATAAAAAAAGCAAACAGTGGTATATTTTCCCATCTAATTGCAGTAATGAATAAAAGTAACCAAAAGTATCACAGATACACGAACTTACCCAACTCATTTCAGTAATAACAGATGAATCACAGAATTGTACCACAATTTCAGTAATCACAAATGAAAAAACATTAAGACAAACAGTAATAACATTCACCAGAAATAACAGACATTGTAGTCACATCCACAAGAATAACAGCAATGACAAACAGAAATGAATTCACAACATTAAGACAATTCTTTGTCACATTCACCAGAACAAAGATATTATCGTCAGAATCACCAAAATTAAGAGAAAATATAGTCATATTCACAAGAATGAAAACAACATATACTCCTGAAATAACAGCAAAGAATGAAGTAAAATCATAGTCACATTTCACCCAAATTAAGACATTATAGAAAATGCAGTCATTCACAATAATGAAAACAACATATACTCCTGAAATAACAGCAAAGAAAAAAGTAAAAGCATAGTCACATTTCACCCAAAATAAGACATTATAGTCACGTAACAGGTATTAAAACCAAGTTATAGTCACATTCACAACTAACATACAGTTCCGAAGGCGCAGCTCGCATAACAATATCAAGAGCTTGGATAGCCTCTTGTGGCGCATCAATTTGATGTCCTCTCAGAAATTGTCGAAGATGCTCCTGATCTACCATGGATGCAAACTTGATAGCAACCTTGAACTCCCGTTCTCTCCTATTAAAAAATAAACACTATTATCATCCAAAAGAATATTTAAGTACAAAAAAAAACACTATTAAATACTATCATCATCCAAAAGACACTTAAATCTAACAACAAAGCACTAATAAACACTATTATCATCCTAAAAACACTTGAATAAAACAATGAAGCTCTAACAAAGAACTATTATCATCCAAAAAACACTTTAATTGACAACAAGCGCTAACAAACACTATTCTCATCCAAAAAAACTGAAATCGAACAACACTATTATCATGCAAAAAAAACTATAATCAAATAACAAAGCGCAAATAATCACTAATATCATAAAAAACACACTTACATCGAACAACAGGCACTAATAAACACTATTATCATGCAAAAAAAACTATAATCAAATAACAAAGCACAAATAAACACTAATATCATAAAAAACACACTTACATCGAACAACAGGCACTAATAAACACTATTATCATACAAAAAAACAATTTATTCGATCAACAAGCGCTAACAAACACCATTATCATCCAAAAAAAACCCTTAAATCGAACAACAAACCGCTAATAAACACTATTATCATCCAAAAAACACATACATCACAGAACAAAGCGCAAATAAACACTATTATCATCCATATACCACTTATATCGAACCACAAAGCACTAATAAACACTATTATCCTCCAAAAAACACTTAAATCAGCGCTCTAAACACTATTATCATCGTAATCATCCAAAAAACACTTAAAATCGAACAGCACTTCGCTAAAAAAAAGTATTATCATCCAGAAAAACACTATTATCAAAACAAAGAACTAATAAACACTATTATCAACCCAAAAAAACTTAAATCGAAAACAAAGCGCTAATGATAACAGATTCGTTAAATCGATATGTTAAATCAAACACAAAGCTAATATTGTAGAGAACTTAAACAACAGAAGAACGATTACTTACTTATCCTTCTTCGGTAACTTCACAGAAAACTCCTTAGATTCAAACGGAAAAGGTCCAGCCGTGAACAAACTTTTCCGTCCATCATACGCTGCTGATCGGTTACCTAAATGAGACTCCTTATACGTTGTAATTAACTGAGATATTACTTCTCGGTTAATTTTCTTCGAAAGAACTTCCGGCGTAATAGTCACCTGAAAAACACAATAGAAAAAACGGTTAACAAATATGTAACGGCGGTTACACATATTTCAGACATCGGAGAGCAGTATTTAAATGTTTAACGGCATGTTTATAGGAAGTTACGTCGTAGTGACGGAGATCTCTCTCAGCGATGTCCACTAGAAAATGATTAGCTCTCAACCGGCATTTCCTTCCAAGAGTACCGAAGCCAGGCCTCGCCGGAAACCGTACGGCCTTAGACGACGCCGGCGCCGCTGGATCATTCACCGCCGGCTCTCCGACGGTGAGTTTTTTCTCGACTTGTTGTCTAACCTTCTCAACCGCCGCCGCAGAACTCGAAGCCACAGCGGTCGTCGGAGTCGGCCTCACCGCCGGAACAGCCGATGAAGCCGATGTAGTATGCGGAATAACACCGGGAGCAGGAGTACGAACAAGCGCCGGGAATGCAGATTCCGGCTGAGAAGGAGGAGGTCCAGCACGACCTCTCCCTCCACCACCACCACCTCCGCCGCGATTAAACGATGGCGGAGGAGCAGACCGTTGTCCAGGACCGCCGCGACCTCTACCTCCGGCGCCAGCACCACCGCCACGGCCTGACATTGTACACCGGATTTCTAACTGATCGGAAATTGAAAATCGGAGGGGCGGGAAGATAGTACGATTTTAGAGAGAGAAAGTGAGGTGTAGAGAGAGAGAGAGGGAAATGAGGGGGTTTATATAGAGAGACGTGTGTGATAGTGATGTGAGAGATTTACGCCTATAGGAAGATGGATTGCTCACGAAGTTGATGAAAAGTTGTTTTTTCTGACGGTTTTACCCTCGGTGAATTGTGGGAATGCCTTTTGTATCTTTGGATTTGGGAAATGGATTGCTCAGGAAATGAATGAAAGTTTGTTTTGAATTAATCTTATGGGATATTCTATGGTGACTTTGTTTTTTACAAAGTAACCATTACTTTGTTTTTTACAAAGTAACCATTACTTTGTTTTGTCAACCATTGGATCATGGGTTAAAAACTAATCCAATGGTGAAAAAGACAAAGTAAGGAAAAAACAAAGTGACTATAGCCTACACCTAATCTTATACGACATGTTTATAATCAGTATTTTCATTTTTTTAAAATAAATGATTGGTGATTTGTTTTTTTTTTGAAATAAAAAACTGTGATTTATATTATTAGCAGAATTAATTAAATTGTTAATTTTGTACTCCCTCCGGTCCATATTATTTGTCACATTTGACTAAATCACGGGTATTAAGGAAATGATTGGTTTGCATTAAATATATGTAAATTGGACTAAAATACCCTTATTAATTAAGAGGGAAAAATTAACATTGGAAAGCTAACATTTAAATAATAGGGGTAAAGTGGAAAAAGTTTACATTGGAAACATAACATGACAAATAATATGGAACAAGACTTTTTTTTTAAATGTGACAAATAATATGGATCGGAGGGAGTAATTGTGAGCAAGGATGTTTTTAACTCAAAAATTATTTTTTTCTGAAAAAAAAAATGATCATTTCTTTAATTTTACAAACACCGAAAATCAACACCTTTTTATTTACTGAAAACAGATCACAATGTTTTATTTGTGAAAACATTGAAAAACGCGTAAATTAATTGCCTTTTGTGCCTGGATATGGAAATGGATTGCTCAAGAAGTAGAGGAATAATTGTTTTTCATGACCGTTTTGCCCTGGGTAAATTTGGGTAATGGCGTTTGTGCCCTTGGATTTTGAGATGGATAGAAGGATAATTTGAAAAGCATGACTATGTAGGTGGTAGTTCGTGGGCAGGTAATTGCGAGGAACATGGTAACTGAAAAAGAAAAAGGATGGTGAATTTACCATTTTGACACTGGGAGTTCTTTTTGAAAGACAAAGGAGAAATATTCAGAGGATGGTGATTTACCATTTTGACACTGAAAGACAAAGGAGAAATATTGGCGGATGGTTCCATTTAAGCTGTGATTGGTTTTCGTGATAGTAGGAGTAATTTTTTAAAGGAATGTTTGTTTAAAATTTAATTAAAATTTATTTTGATAATGTCGTTTTAGTTATAAATCAATTTTGTTTCAAATTGTTTCATATAGCATTTTTGTTTATCTAAATATACTCATGTAAATTTTCAAAAAGGAAAAAGAATATACTCATGTAACTATAATGGTGTAGGTTATAATTTTGTTAGAAATTCACTATCGAGGCAAGTGAATAATTGTTTTTTACTTTTGTGTGATTTGTAATGAGTTTCTTTAGTTGTCAGAAAAATAAGGATGTAAATAATTCTTATATGAAAAAATAATAAAAGCGAAAAATCATTTAATGTATCAGATTACACGTATCAGATTCGTATCCATTTTCATAACGTTGTTTCCATAAAGTAAAATTTGCAGATTCGTATCCATTTTTATTGAGTTGTTTCCATAAAGTGAGATTTATAGTTCAGCATGTATTGTATGACCTTTTAATTCAAAGTCTATTTGTAATGGTGTAGCTCATAGTCTTGCTAGAAACTAACCATTTTGTCGGAGATGAGTCTAGATATGTACCCCAATTTTTCTTTTTTTACTTTTGTGTAATTTGTAATAAGTTTACAATGGTTGTGAAAAAGAAAAACAAAGATGTCGTTAATTCTTTTTTAAAAAGAAAGTAAAGCAAAAGTTATTTAATATATTAGATTGTGCGTATCAGATTCTGTATCCATTTGCATTATTTTGTTTCATATAGTAAATTTTATAGTTTATCATGTCTTGTACGACCTTTTAATTCAATTTGTAAATAGTGTAGCTCATAGTCTTGTTAGAAAATGTACAATCTTGTCGGAGTGAGTGGTTATTTATACTCCCGACTTTATTTTATTTTTTTTTATTATTGTGTGATTCGTAATAAGCTTTCAGTGGTTGTAAAAAAAAGTAAGGATGGCGATAATTCTATAAAAAAAAGTAAGAGTGTAAATTTTTCACAGTTTTGTAATGGAAAAGAATCATTTAATATATTAGATTGTGCTATCAGATTCGTATCTATTTTCATTACGTTGTTTTCATAAAGTAAAATTTACAGTTCATGATGTCTTATATGACCTTTTAATTCAAAGTCTATTTGTAATGTTGTGCCTCACAGTCTTGCTAGAAATTTATCATTTTGTCGGAGTAAGTGGTTATTTATACTCCCGATTTTATTGTTTTTTTTACTATTATGTGATTTGTAATGAGCTTTCAGTGGGTGTTAAAAAAAGAGCAATGATGCCGGTAATTTTTTATTTTTTTTTAAGTAAGGTTATAAACTTTTCACAGTTTTGTAATGGGAAAAAATCATTTGATATATTAGATTGCACATATCAGTTCCGTATCAGTTTTCATCTCATTGTTTCCATAAAGTAAAATTTATAGTCCACCAGGTCTTGTATGACCTTTTAATTCAAAGTTTATTTGTAATGGTGTAGCTCATAGTCTTGCTAGAATTTTACCATTTTTATCGAAGTGAGTGGTTATTTATACTCCCAATTTTATTATTGTTTTTACTATTGTGTGGCTTTCAATGGTTGTAAGAGATAGAGTAAGGATGCCGATAATTCTTCTAAAAAAGAAAAGGGTGTAAACTTTTCACTGTTTTGTAATGCAAAAAAATCATTTAATATATTAGATTGCACGTATCCAATTCGTATCCACTTTCATTATGTTGTTTATATAAAGTGAATTCAATAACTCATCATGTCTTGTACGACCTTTTAAGTCAATATCTATTTTTAAGGTGTAGATTATATATCTCAGTTCTTATCATATTACTTTGGTTATTTATCTGAGCTAATAAAACTTAATTTCGAATTTTACCCTTTGCAATTTTAAACACAATGATTAAAGAAAAAACGTTAATCAGCTAAAAGAAAGGCTTTAATATCTATGTTATGCCTAATTATTGATGGAAATTGGAAAAGTCTGTGTGTTAATGGCAAATATTGGGAAAGTAATTAACAAGTGGTTTTGGACACAATATTAAAACTCGACGTTTTGGGTTAGCTAGTTTTGTCCTTTTATTGGAGGAATTTAATTGAATGAACTTAATTACTGCCTTAGATTGGTGGAAAAATTAATGACTATCAACATCCAAATGTTTTATTAAATCCACTTCAGTTTTCAAAAAAGGAAAAAATCCCCTTCAAAAATCATGTAATATGTTTCCCGCTTACACAAATAATTGTAAATATTTATAGGCCCTCAAAATAAAAATAAACTAAAACTATCCAAATAAATTTTACTCTTATATTTATATTTATATTTAAATAAAAAAATATTACATATCACTTAAACCATCCACCTATAAAAAAGATAAACTGGATAAAAAACCAAAAAAAAAAGTAAAAAGGATAAAAATACTTTCATCTTTATATATATATTAAAAAAAAAAAATACTCTTATCAATATTAATTACGTGTAACTCAGATAAACATTTAATAATATGTGAGTGAGAAAGCTTGAATTTAAAATGTTTTATAACAAAAAATATTGGGTAGATAATTATTTAATTAGAGACTTTGATTTATCCAATTAAGTTGTTGAGATTAACAATAACACTGAGTACAACATGCAATCATATTCATTGATCTATGAATAAATAAGACAAACACATTTGGTCTACCTTGGAGAAAAAAGTTGACATAACACTTACAAATCCTCTGAAATTTCGGAAAGAATAATGAAGACCGTCAACAACGACCTTGAAATAATCCTAGAGTTTTTGCTTTCTTAGCATCGGGAGCCCCTCAGGAAAACAACTAAGGGAAGCGAATAAATTATGATCATCATGTAGACGAACAACACTAACCTCACTTCAATTTGTCTCCGTGGAGATTGATGCGTTTAGATTGCACTTAAAGAAACCATCTCGAGGCTACCCCCACTTGTCATGTTGGCATTGTCCTATCTAGTGGTGATGAGCATCACTGTGTGGTTGGTGTTTTGTTGTATTTGATGATTACTAACCTTTTGTGTTAGTTCATACATCGACCTCCTGATGAACATTGGAGGTGTGTCAAATGTATTTTATCCTATATTTATGGCACTGTTAATTTTGGTATTCTCATTTTCGGTACCTCGATTTGCTTTGTTCATTGTTATTTAGATGGTGAGTACGACAATTGTTCGGATGACAAGCGTTTCACTGGTGCTTACTACATGCATTTGGGTGACAATTTGGTTTATTGGTAGACGCATAGACACCTACAATTGTTAGGCCATCAATTGAAAGTGAATACAAGGCAGTGACAAATACCACTTTTAGAATTATTTTGGCTAAGATCTCTTTTTAATGACATTTGTTAAATGTTACTGTCTTTAGTCCCGTTATGGTGTGATAATATAGGGGATATCTATCTAACTCCAAATCCCATCTTCAATGTCGGGGAGAAGCAAATTGAACTAAACTACCATTTTGTTGCAGAAAAAGTGGCTAGTGATTTTCTACAATCCACTTTATCCCGATTAAGGATCAAGTAGTTGATGTTTTTACCGAGTCGTTACGGACTACGCGCTTTGCTCCACTTCACTCTCGCTTATCGATGCGTTCTCGGCAACGATTTGCGGGTGGTTGTGAGTTAATCTCCTTATAGGATTCTACTCGTACAAGATATTCACCTAGTAGGACATTTATCTATGTCACAAACTCACACTTTTTTAACCGTTAAAAAAATGACTTTGTTTTATCTTGAAAACTCAAGAGTCCTTAAACTGTAGGAGTGACAGTCTGTTTTATAACGCAGCAACCGCTACTCTGTTGCTACATACACAGACCAGCAGGCGGCATTATGGCAGGCACAAGCAGAAGATAAATTCAAATATTTTCTATATATTTCTATAATAATATTCAAATTTCTTTCCTTTTTATTGATTGTAAAAAAATTCAACTTTCACCAAAATAATAAGGGCAAATTATCTTGCAACATTGCCCCATTTAATTTCCTACTATTTGACACTTTCAAACAAAGAATGTTTAAGAAAATCTATTAAAATAATAATAATTATAAAAGAGAATAATGTTATACATTATGAGTTTAATTTTTGTTTACTTCACTTTCACAACCATTTCATGTTTATTTTTCTTTAACTTCTACTTACCAAATTTTCAACTGAAAAATAAACATACTTTGTGCATGATTAAGGTTCTAAAAATTGCAAAATTTATTTCTATTATGAATAATTAGTAAAACAAAATTCATTTTTAAGTTTATATGAAAACTTACAGCAAAGTTGTGTTGTAATTAATGTTGATAATCATCTCATGTGTATAGAGTATCACCAAACAGTTAAGGCGTGAGGTATGACGTGGGGTGTCGGGAGACTTTTTTGCAGCTTGTAAAAAAAAGGGTATGTAAGAGCATCTCTTATGGTTGGAGACTCTCAACCCCTCCACCTCATCATTTTGCACTATTCCAAAACACTTTCAATTAATTTAGACATTCACAAAAAAATTAGCTCTAATGGTTGGATACTTGATGGGCTCCACACATAATAAAATACCATTTTCTTTACTTTTATATTTTTATGTTAACTTTTTTTAATTAATAATATTCAATGCTGCTAATATTAATTATAAACGCCACTAATTCCACAATGCAATATAATTTGTCATTTGAATAACAAATTGATTTTTTTTATGGAAAACAAATTCATCATAGAATAAAGACAAAATATATAAAAATTAGAATATATTAAAAGCTAACATATATTAAAAGCTAACATATATTAAAAATGACATTGGAAAAAAAGGAAAGGTAATACACTAAATTAAGACAATGTGCATAATTTAAAATAGAAGAGAGTTGTCAATAATCAAGTAGTTGGTTCAGTTGATTGTGCCCAAATGTGCTCTACTAAATCATGTTTGAGCTGGCGATGTATTTCTCTATCGCGTATATCTTTTTCTGCTGCGAGATATTGCTCAAAATTCCAAACATGTCCAACTTGAACGTCTGGAGGAAGTGTTTCTGGAAATACTTCTTCCGGAAAATCTCTTACGTACTTGTTACGCTCATTTTCAACAATCATATTATGTAGGATGATACAAGCATCCATAATATCGTGGATTTTGCGTTTACTCCAATTTCGTGCTGGTCCACGCACTATTGCAAAACGAGCTTGAAGCACCCCGAAAGCTCGTTCAACGTCTTTCCTTGCACTCTCATGCTTTGTTTTGTACCGAAGTCGCTTAGGTTCATGGGCATGTGGAAAGCTTTTCATCAAAGCAGCCCATTCAGGATATATACCATCTGTTAAGTAGTATCCCAAATTATATGTGTTGCCGTTAACATTGAACTGGACTGTTGGAGCTCTTCCTTCTAGTGTTTCCTTGAATAAAGTCGACCTATTTAAAACATTGATGTCGTTATTCACTCCCGTTACACCGAAAAATGCATGCCATATCCACAAATCCACGGAAGCAACTGCTTCGAGCATGATTGTTGGACAACCATGATCTCCTCGAGTGTATTGTCCTTTCCAAGCAACTGGACAATTTTTCCACTCCCAGTGCATGCAATCAAGACTTCCAAGCATACCGGGAAACCCATGGATTTCCTCGTGCATTTGTAGCAAGCGTTGAACATCAGTATTATTTGGCCTCCTCATATACACAGATCCATACACTTCAATAATAGCACGACAAAAATTTTCAACACATTCTAAAGCTGTACACTCACTAATTTTGATATACTCATCAAGGGCATCACCGGGAGAGCCATACGCAAGGATACGTATAGCCGCAGTGCATTTTTGTAGAGGAGTAAGTCCTTCCCTTTTTGCAGCATCAACCCTTTGTTGGAAATATGTTGTGTGATTTTCTAGATCATTCTTTATACGTGTAAACAAATCTCTACTCATCCGAAACCTTCTACGAAACAATTTCTCCGAGTAAACTGGATTCGGAGAAAAGTAGTCATTGAACAATCGTTCTGCAGCATCTTCACGATCACGTCTCACATATTTCCTCCGTCGAGGTTCTGATTGTTCGACCTCTTGCTCTATCATGTTGAGATCCTCTATGTCATCCTCTGCCATCATTTCGATGATCCTCTGACCCTGTGCCAAGAATTCTTCACTGCTATTTGACATTTTGGTATGAAATTGTGAGCTTGGTATATTATGAATATTATGATAATCTGGACAAACATATAAACCATATATATAAAATGTTCTAAACGGCTACTTTTCACTTTAATTTCTAAAATCTATGATAAATATTCTAAACGGCTACTAATTTCATAACTAGCCGTTTTTTAGAGAATCACGCCAATGCTTCAAATAACTAGTGTTCAAATGATTTTATTTTATTACTTGTATTAATTCCTTTGTGCTTGTTTACAGATTCATGCTTGGTATGCTATAAACATATATTAACACTCAAATCAATATATTATTGATTCTTGAATAATACAACTGAAAAAATAATTAATGACATTATATTAAAAATACATACTTACAAATATAATTAAACATACATTAATTAGTGACGTTGTAATAAAAATATATACTTAAGAATATAGGTAAACATACATTAACAGAAATCTAATTATTTCAGTCCGTATTTAGCCTTAATGTAATCGCAAATCATACGATGATTTTCCAAAGCGATTGCATCCATATGAGATGTATCTGCGCGAATAGTTTCAAAATCCTTTATGCGAACTTGTTCATCGTCTATGCGAATTCGTTCGGCCCCTCTTTTCTCTCGAATCTCCATTAAACGATTGTATTCAACAAAAGATGCTTGTCTCTCTGCTCGGCGGGCAACTGCTTCCGTCGGGTCTTCTCCACTAGATATATTTTTTTTGGCCTTTGCAGCTTTCTTAGCCGCCTTTTGGCCCTTTGGTCGAGGTACCTCCATTGCGGATATACCTTCACTTGCACCATGAGTTGAGCCGGATGAAGTTTCTGCTCCCGAGGCGTTACTTATTCTTTTTGTTTTTTTGACACAATGATTTTTTTTAGCAAAATCAAGCCACCTTTGGTTATCTTTTAGGACTTCCCAACAATGAAGCCAACGAAATTTCAAATTTTTTTCACTTCTAGTAGTGTATGAATCACAAGCCATACGAATTAGTTGTGCTTCATCATGTCCACTGTGGTATGATGAATTAACACTAATGTATGCTGCATTGAAGAAAGAAACTTCTCTACTCATTTTGAACCACTGTCTTTTAGCTTGTTCCTCAGTAATCTCAGGGCCGTCTCCATTTCTGTATTTATTATAGTACTTTGTGATCCTCTTCCAGTAGTCCTTCCCCTTTTGAGCATTGCCTACAACTTCATCTAATGTTATTATAATCCAACTTTGACATAAAAGTACTTCGCGGGTCTCAGTCCACTTCAAAGCAACTGCATCAGACTGTTCGTCTTGTGTATCATTGATTGGAACTGCTTCTGAATCGGCAACGAAGCTTACATTAGGTGAATCGTTTTGCATTGTCGGCGCTCCAAAACTACCCATGTTTGAATTGTCGTTAACCATATATGGATATGGAGGATACGAGCTACGATTGTAGTTTGGCGGCATCATAGACTGAACACCTGACTGGTACATGGGTGGATAATGATATTCTGGACTAACGTATATTGGAAGGTTCGGGGAATTATATGCTAAATTTGGATCATGTTGGTAACTACGTGGAATAGGTCGGATTGGAGATATATCGAAATTTGATATATTTGGGCTTGGGTATTGGGAATTTTGATTTTCTGTATTTTGAGAATTTGCAACAAAAGAATAATATTGAGTGAATCCTTCACGATTATTTTCCATTTGAAATAGAAATTTACGCTTGCAAATGGATGAGAGATGTGGATTTCTATGATTTACAATTTAAGGCAGATAAGCATCATATATAGATTTCGTTTCATGACTGCAAAATTTTTTCTCAGTATAAAACTAACCGTTTTTTTTTACTGTTGCCTTTTCTATTTGATTTTATATTCTTTTTACATTTGTTTTTTCAGTTCAATAGAAGGCTCCAACGGTTATAAATTATAAGTTGCAAAAAAATCAGTTATTATTATTATTATTATTGACTAGAGAAAATCCATCTAAAAGAAAAGAAAAGTGAAATTTCTTAAAATAAATAAAATATACAGTTTTTCTACTTTTCCATTCACCAATGGCCCCACTTATTAGCTTGGGGTTTTATCAACGCGCCATATTTGGTGTATACTCCACACAACCCTCTTTTCCTCATACAACTCACACGCGTGGATTTCAAATCCAATTTTTTTTAATTTTTCTCTCAACCTCCTTTTATCTCAGAGCAATGTTCATATATGGAGACTCCTCAAATTTGAATACTCTCATTTCTTCCAACTCTAGTGGTTGGGCACTCAAAACTAATTTTAATTAATTGCTGAATAGTCCCTAATCTCAACCACTAGAGATGCTCTAAGAGCATCTCTTATGGTTGGAGACTCTCAACCCCTCCACCTCATCATTTTGCACTATTCCAAAACACTTTCAATTAATTTAGACATTCACAAAAAAATTAGCTCTAATGGTTGGATACTTGATGGGCTCCACACATAATAAAATACCATTTTCTTTACTTTTATATTTTTATGTTAACTTTTTTTAATTAATAATATTCAATGCTGCTAATATTAATTATAAACGCCACTAATTCCACAATGCAATATAATTTGTCATTTGAATAACAAATTGATTTTTTTTATGGAAAACAAATTCATCATAGAATAAAGACAAAATATATAAAAATTAGAATATATTAAAAGCTAACATATATTAAAAGCTAACATATATTAAAAATGACATTGGAAAAAAAGGAAAGGTAATACACTAAATTAAGACAATGTGCATAATTTAAAATAGAAGAGAGTTGTCAATAATCAAGTAGTTGGTTCAGTTGATTGTGCCCAAATGTGCTCTACTAAATCATGTTTGAGCTGGCGATGTATTTCTCTATCGCGTATATCTTTTTCTGCTGCGAGATATTGCTCAAAATTCCAAACATGTCCAACTTGAACGTCTGGAGGAAGTGTTTCTGGAAATACTTCTTCCGGAAAATCTCTTACGTACTTGTTACGCTCATTTTCAACAATCATATTATGTAGGATGATACAAGCATCCATAATATCGTGGATTTTGCGTTTACTCCAATTTCGTGCTGGTCCACGCACTATTGCAAAACGAGCTTGAAGCACCCCGAAAGCTCGTTCAACGTCTTTCCTTGCACTCTCATGCTTTGTTTTGTACCGAAGTCGCTTAGGTTCATGGGCATGTGGAAAGCTTTTCATCAAAGCAGCCCATTCAGGATATATACCATCTGTTAAGTAGTATCCCAAATTATATGTGTTGCCGTTAACATTGAACTGGACTGTTGGAGCTCTTCCTTCTAGTGTTTCCTTGAATAAAGTCGACCTATTTAAAACATTGATGTCGTTATTCACTCCCGTTACACCGAAAAATGCATGCCATATCCACAAATCCACGGAAGCAACTGCTTCGAGCATGATTGTTGGACAACCATGATCTCCTCGAGTGTATTGTCCTTTCCAAGCAACTGGACAATTTTTCCACTCCCAGTGCATGCAATCAAGACTTCCAAGCATACCGGGAAACCCATGGATTTCCTCGTGCATTTGTAGCAAGCGTTGAACATCAGTATTATTTGGCCTCCTCATATACACAGATCCATACACTTCAATAATAGCACGACAAAAATTTTCAACACATTCTAAAGCTGTACACTCACTAATTTTGATATACTCATCAAGGGCATCACCGGGAGAGCCATACGCAAGGATACGTATAGCCGCAGTGCATTTTTGTAGAGGAGTAAGTCCTTCCCTTTTTGCAGCATCAACCCTTTGTTGGAAATATGTTGTGTGATTTTCTAGATCATTCTTTATACGTGTAAACAAATCTCTACTCATCCGAAACCTTCTACGAAACAATTTCTCCGAGTAAACTGGATTCGGAGAAAAGTAGTCATTGAACAATCGTTCTGCAGCATCTTCACGATCACGTCTCACATATTTCCTCCGTCGAGGTTCTGATTGTTCGACCTCTTGCTCTATCATGTTGAGATCCTCTATGTCATCCTCTGCCATCATTTCGATGATCCTCTGACCCTGTGCCAAGAATTCTTCACTGCTATTTGACATTTTGGTATGAAATTGTGAGCTTGGTATATTATGAATATTATGATAATCTGGACAAACATATAAACCATATATATAAAATGTTCTAAACGGCTACTTTTCACTTTAATTTCTAAAATCTATGATAAATATTCTAAACGGCTACTAATTTCATAACTAGCCGTTTTTTAGAGAATCACGCCAATGCTTCAAATAACTAGTGTTCAAATGATTTTATTTTATTACTTGTATTAATTCCTTTGTGCTTGTTTACAGATTCATGCTTGGTATGCTATAAACATATATTAACACTCAAATCAATATATTATTGATTCTTGAATAATACAACTGAAAAAATAATTAATGACATTATATTAAAAATACATACTTACAAATATAATTAAACATACATTAATTAGTGACGTTGTAATAAAAATATATACTTAAGAATATAGGTAAACATACATTAACAGAAATCTAATTATTTCAGTCCGTATTTAGCCTTAATGTAATCGCAAATCATACGATGATTTTCCAAAGCGATTGCATCCATATGAGATGTATCTGCGCGAATAGTTTCAAAATCCTTTATGCGAACTTGTTCATCGTCTATGCGAATTCGTTCGGCCCCTCTTTTCTCTCGAATCTCCATTAAACGATTGTATTCAACAAAAGATGCTTGTCTCTCTGCTCGGCGGGCAACTGCTTCCGTCGGGTCTTCTCCACTAGATATATTTTTTTTGGCCTTTGCAGCTTTCTTAGCCGCCTTTTGGCCCTTTGGTCGAGGTACCTCCATTGCGGATATACCTTCACTTGCACCATGAGTTGAGCCGGATGAAGTTTCTGCTCCCGAGGCGTTACTTATTCTTTTTGTTTTTTTGACACAATGATTTTTTTTAGCAAAATCAAGCCACCTTTGGTTATCTTTTAGGACTTCCCAACAATGAAGCCAACGAAATTTCAAATTTTTTTCACTTCTAGTAGTGTATGAATCACAAGCCATACGAATTAGTTGTGCTTCATCATGTCCACTGTGGTATGATGAATTAACACTAATGTATGCTGCATTGAAGAAAGAAACTTCTCTACTCATTTTGAACCACTGTCTTTTAGCTTGTTCCTCAGTAATCTCAGGGCCGTCTCCATTTCTGTATTTATTATAGTACTTTGTGATCCTCTTCCAGTAGTCCTTCCCCTTTTGAGCATTGCCTACAACTTCATCTAATGTTATTATAATCCAACTTTGACATAAAAGTACTTCGCGGGTCTCAGTCCACTTCAAAGCAACTGCATCAGACTGTTCGTCTTGTGTATCATTGATTGGAACTGCTTCTGAATCGGCAACGAAGCTTACATTAGGTGAATCGTTTTGCATTGTCGGCGCTCCAAAACTACCCATGTTTGAATTGTCGTTAACCATATATGGATATGGAGGATACGAGCTACGATTGTAGTTTGGCGGCATCATAGACTGAACACCTGACTGGTACATGGGTGGATAATGATATTCTGGACTAACGTATATTGGAAGGTTCGGGGAATTATATGCTAAATTTGGATCATGTTGGTAACTACGTGGAATAGGTCGGATTGGAGATATATCGAAATTTGATATATTTGGGCTTGGGTATTGGGAATTTTGATTTTCTGTATTTTGAGAATTTGCAACAAAAGAATAATATTGAGTGAATCCTTCACGATTATTTTCCATTTGAAATAGAAATTTACGCTTGCAAATGGATGAGAGATGTGGATTTCTATGATTTACAATTTAAGGCAGATAAGCATCATATATAGATTTCGTTTCATGACTGCAAAATTTTTTCTCAGTATAAAACTAACCGTTTTTTTTTACTGTTGCCTTTTCTATTTGATTTTATATTCTTTTTACATTTGTTTTTTCAGTTCAATAGAAGGCTCCAACGGTTATAAATTATAAGTTGCAAAAAAATCAGTTATTATTATTATTATTATTGACTAGAGAAAATCCATCTAAAAGAAAAGAAAAGTGAAATTTCTTAAAATAAATAAAATATACAGTTTTTCTACTTTTCCATTCACCAATGGCCCCACTTATTAGCTTGGGGTTTTATCAACGCGCCATATTTGGTGTATACTCCACACAACCCTCTTTTCCTCATACAACTCACACGCGTGGATTTCAAATCCAATTTTTTTTAATTTTTCTCTCAACCTCCTTTTATCTCAGAGCAATGTTCATATATGGAGACTCCTCAAATTTGAATACTCTCATTTCTTCCAACTCTAGTGGTTGGGCACTCAAAACTAATTTTAATTAATTGCTGAATAGTCCCTAATCTCAACCACTAGAGATGCTCTAAGCATTTACGAGAATGGACAAAAAGGCTAAAACACAAAAGAAAAAGAGTAAGAAAAACTTTTATTCTGTTTGGTCATTATATAGAAAATCCATACAATTAACACCTCATCACCTCCATTAAAGTTTACATTAAAAAAATAAGTGGTAACTTAATAAATTTTTGTTGATAACAGTGGTAAATAGAAATTGACCTTACCTTTAAAGGGCTTTTTTTGTAATTACCTAACTTTTAACACCGTTAATAGGTTTTCCGCTTTTTAGATAGATAAACACAATGCTTTGTTTGTCAAAAAAATAACATAAACATTTTGACAAAATTGTTAAACGCGATGATTTTATTAGGAAATTACCCTTACAAAAAGTGGTAACTAAAAATTCTTACCTTTAAAGGGCATTTTCTGTAATTACCCAAGTTTTAATTAAACTGATTTTATAATGTAATAAAACTGATTAATAAGTTGAAAATATGGGAAGTATGTGTGAGATTTGAAATGGCAGATTGATGCGAAATGGCGAGGGATTTGGCAGTCAAATCCATATTAATGCAGCTTTCTTTCGGTAAGATAGCCTGCA
This sequence comes from Euphorbia peplus, assembly GCA_028411795.1. NCBI lineage: Eukaryota > Viridiplantae > Streptophyta > Magnoliopsida > Malpighiales > Euphorbiaceae > Euphorbia > Euphorbia peplus. The sequence goes on from CP110843.1 coordinate 29,599,019, forward strand.
ATTTCCGCCGCTCACTGTAGGGTCATTTCTCAAATTATTACGTACTTTGTTTTCACTTTAGGTAGTGAAAATATTAATAATCTCACAAATAAAAAGTAATCATAAAAGAATAATTATTTGTTACTTCAAGGTTTAATGTGCATGTAACCTTCTAAACTTGCATTTTATGGTCATTTTACCCCCTCACCTTAAAGGACATCTCTTTTACCCCCTCAATTCTTCAAAAGTGGTACTATGTAACCTCTAAATTTTTATTTTTTAGTCATTTTATCCCCTAATTTTAAGGAATTTTCCTTTTACCCCCTCAACTCTCCAAAAGTGCTACTATGTGCCCTACATTTCTCAACTCAACGGAAAAAAGGAGACTGTACAACGACCATTGATTAACTTAAAAACACCTTAAATTTGGACATGTTAGCATTTATAATTAAAAGAACGAAAACATAACAATAATATTTGGTCCCTATTGCATTTTTTAAATCATATAACTCCTACCACAATAACATTTTTGAAAAGTTGAGAGGGTAAAATGAAAGTTCCTTAAGATCAGAGGGTAAAATGACCAATATATGCAAATTTAGGGGGTTGCATGTACATTAAGCTTTATTTCAAATAAAAAAAGTTAACTAAACAACTTTAATTTTTAACATTTTCACATTTAAGACATTAAACTGTCAATTAAACCTTTAACAATGCATTTTCCAAATAGTGATCTAATTTGTTTTAGCTCTTAATCATTCTTTTAAGTTGATAATAAAGATTGATATCAACTCTCTTTCTTCAGGCTTGTTCATCACTCGAGGAAGAATATAATCCTCCACTCACATTTATTCTGGTGCAGAAGAGGCATCAAAATTCTACCAACGTATAATGCCCTTCCATATTTATAGGCTATTGGGGCAGGCAGTATTCACAAAGCAGCTTCTCAAAGATTGACAATGATCGTAGGGGATTACATTCCGGACGATATCTGTGTCGATATATTGTCAAAGCTGCATTCAAAATCTTTATTTCGGTTTAAAATAGCGTGCAAGACATGGTACTCTTTAATCTCGGATCCTGTATTTATCGATTTTCACACTAAACGAGCATCTCAAAGCTTTAAAATCTTGTTCTCTAAGCCATATGTTGATTCTATCAAAATTGTAGGTTCATGTTGCGGATTGGTTTGTGTAGCCACTGGTCCTAAGGCAAACAGATTTTTTGTATGGAATCTATTGACCCGAGAGTGTAGAAAGTTACCGAAACTGCGTGTACCAAACTACAACGAGCGCTTATTTCATGGGTTCGGTCATGATTCTGTGGGGAATGATTTCAAGTTAGTTATACACATCAAAGGAATCCTATGTAATGTTTTCTCTTTGAAAGCAAATTCAGAGAAAATAATTGAAAGTCCTCTTGATTTTAGTGATTACTATACTATTCGTTGGAATCCTTTTGCGCCATTTTTAAATGGGAAATTACATTGGATTATGGTGTCATATCCTAAAGGTTACGAAATTGTAGCTTTTAATGTAGGAGATGAGACATTTGAGAAGCTGCTATTTTCACATTTGACAAACTACCCTGTAAGCCTATTTGAGCACCGAGGATGTCTATGTGGTTCCTTCTTAAAAACCGGACCCTCTCGTAATTTCGGTTGCCCATGGTATGCATGTTTATGAAGAATGAAGTCGTATTTGACAAAGATGGCAAGTGTTCTAGAAGTGGAAAGGAATTACACAAGTTGGATGAAATCCTTATGCATGAGACAGTTTTGTACATTGAGACTTTAGTTTCACCCAATACAAGGATAGAGTAGCGGATATGAATTCCTCTATTTTCCTCTGTTTTTTATGGTCTCTGTTTCACTAATTTTTGTTACCAGAATAAAGAAGTTTTAAAATATTTAGCTACCAGTAAGAGTTGGTCCAAGCAGTCAGGTGTTTTATCTTCTACTTGAAAGGTTCGAGATTTGAGTCTTTGCTTCGTCAAAATTTAGCTCTTATTTGTAGGCAATCTATAAATTTCATGTGATGACGTGTCAATGTGGGTTTAGTGTTAATTTATTGGTAAATTCCTAAAAAATTCACGTGTTTACAATTTTAAAGTGTGGAAAATAAACTTTTTAAATTTCATGTAATGACGTGTCAAAGTGGTTTGAGTGTTAATTTATTACCAATAAATTAAGACCATAATATCCTTTGTTACATCATCAAATTTAACACCGTTAATGTTTTTTTAGTTTCTTGAATAACGACACTAAATGCAATTCTTATTTTGTCAGAAAAATAAACAAGAAACACCATCTTGACAAAACAGATAAACACATAGATTTTTTTTGGAAATTGTTATTTCTTTGAAAAAGAAAAATACAACTTCCCCACCTCAGTAAAATGTACTACTACCTATAGGTAAATTGAAGTATAAAAGCTAACGTCATTTTGCCGCCTAAAGGTATACATTTCCAGAACCCTAAACCCTAAATCCTTTAAAATCCAAAATCCTAATCTCAACTAGTCTTTCCTCAATCAATAAACCCCCAATTCATCCAAATTTTCAGTAAAGTTTCAATCTTTTTCAGTTGGTTGGGTAAAGATTCAATCTTTTTCAGTAAAATGGCGAAAGATAGGAGCGGAAACCATTCCGAGGCGAGTGATTACTCGTCGGAAGATGAAGGAACTGAGGATTACAGGAGAGGAGGATACCATGTTGTCAAAATTGGGGATAAGTTCAAGAATGGGCGTTATGTGGTGCAAGGAAAGCTTGGTTGGGGTCATTTTTCAACTGTATGGCTCGCTTGGGACACCCAAGGTCGTGATTCGGTATGTGAATGTTCGGGTTTTCTTTCGTTTGTTGTCTTTTAAATTGAGAATGAATGACTTTCTTGTGGTGGATTGAAGTTAGAAATGAATTTAGAAATGTCTTCGTTTGATTTCTTTGTTAGGTTGCTGAGATAAAGATTAGGAATGGTGAAGAAGGTTAGGAAAAAGATTGAAATTTTGAACACCGGACATTATGTTTTTAAGATGGTAGATTGAGGGTAAACAAAGAAATGAATCTAGTTGTTTGTGTTTGTGTGTCAGTTTGTGTGGTTCCTGTGAAAAAGATTCGGGATATGAAGAACTGTGAAGTAGTTTGTTTTCAAGAATGTAGATTGAGAGTAAAGAGAGAAATGTTTCTACTTGTTCTTTTTGGTGTTGCCTTTTGTGTTTGGTGGCTGAGAAGAAGATTAGGAAAAAGATTGAAAATTGAACACCGGGCATTATGTTTTTAAGGTCGTAGATTTGAGGGTAAACAAAGAAATGTCCCTACTTGTGTGTTTGTTTGTGTCGTTGCTGTGAAAAAGATTCGGGATATGAAGAGTGGTAAAATAGTTTGTTTTCAAGATTGTAGATTGTGAGCGAAGAGAGAAATGTTTGTACTTGTTCTTTTGGTGTTGCCTTTTGGGTTTGGTTGCTGAGAAAAAAGATTAGCAATTGGAAGAATGGGGGACTGAACATCAAACATTGTGTGTAACAGTTCTCTATCTATGGTGCACTAAGACAGAAACCGAGACGGACACTAGGAAACACTACGTGTAAGTATTAAGACTGTAGTGGAGTGCAAAGATCAGAAGTATGATAGTGTGAAAAAATTGGTATCTACGCTCTATATATGATTAAAACAGTGACCTGAAAATAGAAATTACTATAAATTGTGGAATAGAGAGTATCGTAATTGAGAAGTTCTAGCTAAAGAGGAAGTTTGAATTAGCAAAAATCAAAGTCAAAATTGGAGTTGGATTGTGTTTTTCAGCAAAACCGTTTCCTTAACCAGATAATAGTTTCCTATTTTTAGTATTTACGGCAACGATGTGGCATAGTGATTTCCGGTAGTTTCCATTTCAGAAACGGATAAAAAATGTGAAATACTGCTTAAGAGAAGTTCTTGTGCAACATAGGTCTCAACTTGTTATTTTATGCATTTGGTTGCTGTGAAAAACATTAGGAATATGAAGAAGGGGGATTGGACATCAAATATTTTGTTTTTGTTAAGGCATGTCTACACACTTATTTCGTTTAGTTTTCTTAATTAGGAAAACTTTCTCTTAAGTGAATCCTAGTTAGAAAACTAGTATACTTTTAGGCCTTATTTGTTTTGATTGTAACTATGTTTTTCAGATATGCATATTCTGAGCTTCGGGTGTAACCGTGTCTCATGTGTTTCGAGTGTTAGGGACTTGGGTAAAGAATGTGATTTTCTTACTGTTGTATTGATGAATTATGTGTTCCTTCTCACTTGTGGGTGTAGGTAAATTAGTCAAACCACGTAAATCTCTTGTTACTGCATGTCTAATGTCAATTTATTACAGTCAATTCAATATCGAACATTGAGGGTAAAGGGGCTTCAGGGGTCATCATGTGCATCATCTGAAATATTTGAATGCTGTTGTTTCTTAGTGTAATTGCAAGTTTTAGTATTAGTGAAAGTTAATTATGTTTTAGAATGAATTTTTATCGTCCATACCGCATTAGTTAGAGATTTTCGGTCTTTAGATTCTCTTATTCGTGTACTAGCAACTACATTAATTTCAATCGTTTAGCCCCTTAACAGCATGAGAAATTCATTGTTTGTAGTGTTATGTAGCTCTGAAAGTTCAAAAGAGTTCTCAACGATACACCGAGGCGGCAATGGATGAGATAAAGATACTCAAACAGATAGCTGATGGAGACCCAGAAAATAAGAAATGTGTTGTAAGGCTGTTGGATAACTTTAAGCATTTGGGGCCGAATGGAAATCATGTGTGTATGGTGTTTGAGTTCTTGGGAGATAATCTGTTGAACCTTATCAAGTATAGTGATCATAAAGGGATTCCTTTACACATGGTTAAAGAGTTATCTTTTCATATTTTGACGGGCTTGGATTACTTGCATCGCAAGCTTTCAATTATTCATACTGATTTGAAGCCGGAAAATATTTTGCTCTTGTCAACGATTGATCCGTCTAAGGACCCTCGTAAATCAGGTGCTCCTGTAATCCTCCCAACTAGCCAGAAAAAAGTTGTTGCGGAATCGACTGCTTCCAAATACAGTGAGAATCTAACCAAGAATCAGAAAAAGAAAATTCGAAAGAAAGCTAAAAAAGCAGCTCCAGGTTCTGCAGAGAATGAAGCTTCCGAGGAAAACAACGGAGATAGCGAAACAGTTCTCGCTGCTGAAAGTTCTTATGGCGACACAGAATCAGCTAAATGTTCTGTTGATGATGAATCAACAAGGGATGGAGGAAAGAATGGACGTGAAGAAACAAGTGATTGTGGAGGTGTTGAAAAACTTGTCCCTGCTGAAGGTTCTAATAGCAATGCAGAATCAGCAACATCAACAAGGGATGAAGAAAAGGATGGACGTGAAGAAAAACGTGATCACAGAAGTAGGAGTCATTCCACAAGGCGAAAGCTGTTAGCTGCAGTTGAACCGAAGTGCAAATTGGTGGATTTTGGAAATGCCTGTTGGACACACAAACAATTCACAAGTGATATCCAGACAAGACAGTATAGGTGTCCGGAGGTTATACTTGGGTCCAAATACTCGACTTCAGCGGATATTTGGTCTTTTGCTTGTATCTGTTTCGAGCTTGCAACCGGAGACCTCCTCTTTGATCCTAAAAGTGGTGACAGATATAACCGTGATGAGGTATTTGCTTGTGTTAATTTTTGCAATGTACTGCGTTATAACTTGTACTCAGGAATAGAAGTAGAAGATTGTTTCGGTGAATGATAATCTTTTAAGTTATCTGATTTTGTGATTACAGGATCACTTGGCATTGATGATGGAGCTACTTGACAGGATACCAAGTAAGGTAAGCGTAATCCGAGTAAACTTTTTTCGACTGTCTTTTTGTATGCTATTGTATCACAGAGATTGCATATAGACAAGGTAAAGTTGAAGGCTTTAACATGTTTTCTCAATCTCCCAGATTGCATCTGGAGGTCGCTATTCGCGGGATTTCTTCAATAAGCAAGGGGACTTGAAGCACATCCGTGAGCTGCGTTTCTGGCCTCTGGACAAGGTACTCATGGAGAAGTATAAATTCAGTAAGCAAGATGCAACTGACATGGCCAGCTTCCTTCTTCCCATGCTCCATTTCGTACCCGAAAAGAGACCCACGGCAGCTGAGTGCCTTAGTAAACAATGGATTACTGGAGCAACCCCTTATGTGCTTGAACCTTCCATATCTCTTGTTCAAGAGGATTCTCACAAGGAGAGAGATGAGAGGTGAACTGGGCGAAATACTTCAACTCTTCGATACGGAACTCACGAATTCTTAGTATTGTCTGAAAACCTTGATTTTTCATGGAAACCTTTTCTTCAAATTGCCTTTATCGATTCGATATGGGATAAGGTACAAAAGATACTCGCGACGGTGGCAGCCAGAAAGGTCTTTTACTTCTAATGTTGACAAGAAAGTCCAATTTCAGACACCATTAAAAAAACATGGATATTCTTTTCTTGTATTCTATACCGAGTTGTTGTATATCAATTGGTTTTGAAAAAAAATAATTATGACTTGTGATTTCAGTTTGTATTTGGGGATGAAACATCTTTTAGACTGGCGAAATGTTGGGAACTTTTACTTTTACTTTTTTTGTCCAACACAACACGAGATTTCTTTCACCTTCGTACATATGCATGCGATCTGGTAATGGTGAGTAACAATATAATGTATGTGCAGTGAGAGTAATAGAATTCGTGACCGAGGAGACGGTTTCTTTGATGATGTTTGAATTTGAAGATATTGACACTCTTAATAAAAATCTCACTATCTTGCGGATTTTGCTTATATGGTAGCCTGTGGAAGTATGCCGGACACTTGCTAGGTTGGATGTCGTATCATTTCAGACCCATGGTTGAGTAACCATGCGAATGTGGAACACAATTTCATATGGCGGCTGTGATTAATTGGCGACTGTTATTAGGATACGAGCTTCTTTGCACAGAACTGAAATGGAAATGAACACTTGAAGTCGTTATTTCCAAACCATATAGGCTTCATAGAGAAACTTATGCACGAAATCCAGAAATTCTAAAGGAGTATTTTGCATACGGTAAATATACTTTATTTACTATCAAATAACTTCACATGTGGTGTTAATAATATTATAATCAAGACTAAGATATCCGACAAGCCGAAACAAACTTCATACAGCAAGAGATTATGTAAAAGATTTTGCTTGATCAACTACAATCTGATTAAAATCATAGGTTGATATAGTATAATGCTTTTAGTTGCAAAATGCTGACACACACACCTCAAGAACAAATTTAGTTTCATTGCGCTTTCAAATTTGACACGATGACAGAGGCAACCCGCTTATCATTTTTGTCATTTATACATTACATAAAATCACGTGGAATACATAGATACGCGTACATGATTGTGACACGATGAACCATTATGACACCCGCTACCGAATACTTCGCAGAATGCATGGAGTCACATTCCAGTTCTCTTGAGCACAAGCCAGAGCTGCAGAAGTTCTTTCTTACGGATGGGGTGAAATAAATATGAGACCATTTGGCTTCTATAACCAGTAAGAATTCGACTATACACTTCTAGATCGCAATCCGCTGATCGTTTATGCAAGAATCACAATTATATGGCCAATCCTTTCAAATACCTGTGAAAATACACAATTGAAGTATTAGATGGCTGTTTTTAAAGGGTATATTGTACCGATGGTAAAGTTTGAGGTCGTCTCACAAAGGATAATTAACTTTTTTTTCTATCGACAAATCACTGAACTTTTCATTTGATTTCAATAATGTTATTCCGGCCTACTTCTGAATAAAAACTAACCGGAATGTTCATGTGGCAGTAAGACAATTCACTATATGTCAATTTAGCAATATGATGTACAAAGATGCTGAGTTTAGCTATATTTCTTTCGTGCTTTAGGATGTGGTACTTGGCATACACTTGGTTGCCATGTCAACCATAAAAATCAGACATGACTCATGAGACATGTTCTGCGTAGTGCTTATAGTTATTATTTAGACCACTTGTGATGTTCAATGATTTTATTAAAACAAAATGAAGTACTAAAACTTTTTGAAACAAAACCACAAACTTTAATCAAGCAAAACAAACTTACCTGACTTAAAAATTGCCGAGTTATAGAATTTTCCTAGCTCTGAGATAAAAAAACATCACAAAGAATGCCACCACAGCGCCAAAAATTATCCCGCCTGTTGTCAGCCAAAAGGCAAACTGCAAGAGAGAAGGTTATGATACTATGCATTAAATTCAGTGCGAGCACACAGGAAAAGACCTGATACATACACATCCCCTCCAAGTTGGCTATAACGCCAATAAATTCAGAAACAATGAATCAACTCCTTAAACTTGCTTAATATTACCTATCCCCCTTGAACTTGCTCAAGTGACTAATTGGCCACCTGAACATGTTTAGAGAGACAAGTGCTTCAACTTTCCAAGTTCTCCACTTTCTCTGAAAGAATTAGGGGTTAATCATTTCACTTTAAGCAATCTCAAGGGGCTAAATGATCGTTTTAAAAGTTTGAGAGGTCAATCGACATTTCTGGACAAGTTTGGTGGGCTAGGGATGTATTAGACCCAGAAAGAAACAAAATAGCACAATGATGCCTAAACTTTGGGATTAACATACCACATGCTCTTCAAGATAGGACTTCAAGTTCATGCCAAATATACCTGCAACAAAGAAACATTACTTGACATAAGCAGGCAGCTAGAAAATGTTTCTTTCCAACTTATTAGTAGTACCATTCTTGAGTGTTTCAAAATTATAAAATATCCATTTTAACGGATTCCGACACTGGTATTGGAATAATGAGCAAATGTCAAGGCCGCCATAGGATATCCACATGCAAATATGAAGTTCTAAATAGTAGAAACACCTGCAACTAGAGCACCAACTGCCACACAAAATGTTCCAACTTGGAGAAGTAACTCTACTCTGCTGACTTCAAGCCTCCGGGAGCTGCAAAAGCAAAAATACAACTTCAGAGACAAAGAGGACAGAAGCTCATGAGAATAAATTGCCAATCATATTCCTTCTTCTTTGAACTTCTAAAAGAATGGTGCAGACAAATGTGTAGATTGATTCAAAACAAACAAAAGACGGAAAAAAAAATTTGATCCACTAAGTTGGATTTTAAGTAGAAATGTATTTGGAATGTACAACCAATAGTTATTATAGAAGTTTAAGGAAGACAAACTGAAATTCAGAGTCCAGACCTTAAATTAACAGAAATCGAATCCTCCATTTCCTTTGCAGAATCAAGAAGTCGCTCTGCCTGACCATGACATGATTCAGATCTGCAAAAGCAATAAGACGTGGTTGTAGAATTGTAACAAGCAAATAAATACACAATAGCTAATAGAAGCTTCTTCAATATCCGTTTTTACGGACAAAAAAAAAAAAAAAAAATTTCCAACCCATCTTTGATTTCTGCAAACCAATCAACATGTTTTCATGGTCTTCTAATCACTAAACCTCAACAAGTGTAGATCACAGATGTTATTAATCTGAAAGCATTAGAAGTAAATAAAAGAAACCTTTGAAGATAATTTTCCAAAAGCATTTCAATTTCTTCCTCCTCCTCTGCAAAATACAAAATTATAATCCATAAGACATGGATCCAGTCATATGTACATTTCAGATTAAATTGATATCCTGCAAATGAAGGACAGAAACATCCTAACATGGCTTGCCTTCAGCAATCTCTTTTTCTAAGGGAACAGAGCATTCCACATCACCATTTAGCTTTCCAAGAGTACAGTTTCTTCCCATTATACATATACGACGTATTTCATGAGTGTCCTCCAAAAGATCAAGCAGCATTTGTCTAAGAGCTCCTGCCCTTGAACCTAGTTCAACCTTTCATATGCAAGGGAAAGTGTAATACTCAGAAAGCATTCCAATACCATTATACTTGCATTATTCCAACCAGACAAGTAATACCAAGGTTTGTTTGCTGATACGTAGTTCCTCCAATATGTCAGCAGTTAACCTGTTGGGTAAAACCGCCAGAAGAGCTTCAACCTGAAACAAGCAGAAAAGGATAATCATTATGATAGAATGTTCGAGGAAGCCCATAATCTACAATTCCCAAAGAACGTCTTACAATAAATTAAAAAGATTATCTCAAGGATTCAATCTATCAGAACATTAATATATTGAGCAACCCCTGAGCTCAAGGATAATTGTGACTTGAGTACAGAAACTACATATCCATAGACAATAATTCAGGACTATTTTTCAAAATACTGAATCATATTCCCAAACTCACACGGGGTTCAACAGCCATTAGCCTCTGCTCCAAACGCTGTACTCGTGACAGCAATCCTGCTTCCACAACCTGAAACGCTCATCAGAATGAAAGATAGTAAGGAAAAAAAGAAAGTAATTCAATATTACTATAGAGAGCCAGTAAAAAAAATAAAATCAAAACTAGCAACTTTAAGCTTCAAATTTCCAGCAACCAATTTCTATCAGGGTCGTTGTAGTAGCTATCCACAGCATCAAATTTTACAAAGAAGAGTGCAAGAGGCACATAATGAGTTAAACTCAGACTACAAGTAAGACAGAAGGGCTGACAAAACACAAAAGCTATAAACATAAAGTCCAAAGAAGTTAGGGGGTGAAGTGATGGAAAAGTTAACTAAACAGTGTAAAATAGTTGCACGCATGAGAGGGGAAAATGGAAGGAGAACAATCGATTTAGAAACTTAATTCTAGCTCAGGAATTCCAAATCTTAGACTTTCATAATCTATTTTTCATTGTGATATAGAAAACAAGTTCTTCGTGTTGCAAACATTTGGTCTTCCAAAGCCAAATTGTACTATAAGCAAAACCGTTGGCCCCATATGTTCTAAATTAAGTACTAACTACCTAGTCAAAAGTTTTCCAAAAAAAGAAACCATAATTCATTGGCAAAGTTCGGTTGCAATGCTATATCAGTTGGAAATTATATTTTAAGTTTTAGGAAATGAAAAATTTAACTTTGCAACTCCATGAAAGGCCATTTTTATATTTTGGCTTCAAACGGTATCCTAATTTTGCATTGTTAAAAAGACAGGAGACTCGACAACACATACAAAGAAAAAAAAGGCCCGCCAAGGTGATCTACAAGTAATGACAAGTAGAGACAAACTGTTGATTGTTGAAAGTATGTGCTTATTTGGTTCTCTTATACATTCTATCTATTTCAGAAACTTGAAACTTGAACTAGCATTTTATAAACGTAAGGTGAGTTTTCCTTGAATTATGTCCCCTTCTTCCTTTCAACCAAAAGAAATTCTGGTTTCCATGACACAAAAGCTTTAAACTTAAAAAGCACTATCCATTATGTGGAATAAATAAATGAAATCTTAAGACTATCCACAAAACTACTCAAGAAATAAGTTAAGCTTGAAATATCCACCCATAAGATTCGTTTTGGTTCAAACAAAAAATTGTTTTGAAAAAAGAGCGCAAATATAAGATCTTTGCATCTTTTGCAGCTCCACTACTTATTACACCTTTATACAACTCCTAAAGTCTACATCTTCATTTCAGCAATGCTTAGCCATGAATGATGTATAGATGATCAATTTTCAACAACTCATTTATTTTTGATGCAGTGATACAATACAATTACTTAATTTATGTACAAGAAATCTTTTGTAGTTTTAATAATTGGAAAATGCAATTGCATCAACCACAGTTCTTGGCATCAGATATAAATAGAAACTTCAATAAAGATCAGAAGTATAGCTTTTTCCAGATTATAGCTTCAAAGCAGTAATATTTCCGTCCTGTCATCTTAATGTTTCAGCATGTAAGTAAAACTAGAACAGCAGAATGTCAGACTTTACCTCAAGCATAAATGGCATGCATGGCCCTCCATTGATATTTTTGGGATTTAACCGAGGCATCAATGTTTCTATGAAAGCTTTCCCTCCTTTACTAAATGGTTAAACACATGTGAGACATCCTCTCTAATTACCTCGAACCAAAACAATATAACAAAATGGAAAAATATTTAACAATGAAGAGGAAGTGGAAGATATAATTTGCTGCACTTAGAAGAGAATATTACCGGTTATAATCAAATATGAGGACACCCTCCTGCATTGCTATAGCTCGTAATGATCCCAGATTGAGTAAGATAGCACGTTCCCGAACCTAAAAGAACATCGAATAATAACAAATATAAGATTGTTGATCCAAATGTGCCAGAAAAATTATAGTTCTTATAATTCAGAAAAAAGCCACATGCTTTATCTCTGTCAACTTGACATTTGTAGTTGATTTAGATTTCTCTTCTTACAATTAGGTAGGATTTAATCCTACAATTCACGTTTGCTCATTTATATATACATGTCATCTTTCCATTGTCGGAGCAAATCCGTACATCATCAAGATAAAGAATTATAAACATGATGCATTTGATTAATAAGTACACAAAAAAGAAAAAGCATATACACAATACAACTCTGTAAATAGCTGACAGATATGCAGAAGGCAGAAAAAGAGCAATGGGACACAAACAGAAAATCACCCTCACTCTAATTTAAAACCCTTAAATCAATAAGATAAAGTACAACACCCATTTCAGACAGAAGGCACACCAGAAAACTAATCCAGATTACCAATAAACATGCATGCATGTAACAGACCAGAGGAGTGCAGAACGTACCAGCAATGAAGGCATTGAATTTGTCAAAAATAATGATGGATCAACACTCCGAACATCTCGTGGACGAAGGCCTAGCAAAATTATGCAAGAAATAAATGAAAAATCTGCTGACCCATTGAAATCCAAAACAACAATAATTGACGGAATCATGTGGTAACACAACAAAGTAGCAGATAATAAACTCTGGAAATCCAACAAACATATTAATACTACAAAGTGGAAAGACAGTCCGTAGTTTTCATGGTTCACCCACCACTTGACTTCAATAATTGGCGTCTGTTTATTTTCCTAGTAGATATTGTCCCATTTGATTTTACTTCAACAACCTGCAGAGGGAATATGAAAGCCACACATGAATGAAAGAAACACAATAAGTTATAACAGAAACAAGCAGAATAACTCCTCCTTTGCACTTGCAGCATCGGAAAATTCAGAAATTGACAAATTTAGAAAAAAGAGCAGCAACCAACTTGAACTTTCAACTCTCGCTATTCTGCTCTGAAGAAAACCTTCTTATATACTTAGAAACTATTTTTTTTTTTTTGACAGAATATACTTAGAAACTTCATGACCGCTTAGATGTCATCATACTGTTACCTATATAGAAGTAGTAGCACATTTTCCTACAGCAATTCCCCTCATATTTTCCTCTTATTCGTACAATTCAACTAAGTAAAGCTGTTTCCAGAAGTGAAACAACTAATTATTACTCAATTGATCAAACCTAATCATACAAGTACTGCTTCTAAACAACCAACTCTAACAAATTCTACCACAGTATAACCTCTATACAGGAATACTCTATATAGGAATAACTTCCCAACTGTTATACAAATAGTCCGGTCCTAAGCTTTGCTATAACAACTTCTATTTAGCAATAACCTCCAATTGTTATAGAAATAGTCCGGCTGCAAGTATATTACAGTAGAAACTGCATATAGTAATACTCTACATAGCAATAACCTCTCAATTGTTATACAAATAGCTCGGTCCAAACTGTATTACTATAACAGAAAACCGAACCTCGTAAACAGGCTCACGAATTCCAAGCGAAAGAGAATCGCTATAAGCAGGAACGATCCTCTGCTGCTGCTGCTGCTGCTCAGGATGCTGAACTCTAGCATCCTCTCTCACTTCACCGCCGTCTTTACTCAAACTCTCCGATTCGCTCCACTGATTTTCTTCCGCTGACTTCGTCAAGCACCGAACTCTGTCAGCTACCTTTAACGGAACTCTGTTAGATAACTTTACCGTTATTTTCACCAACGGAATCTTGGCAGTCTGTAGGGAAATCGGAGACGCGGAACTCCATAGGGACGGAAAGAAGAGGAGATAATCAGCTGAATTGTTGACTGGAAATTGAAGGATTTGAGAAGATAGAGCTGAGAGTTCTCTCATTTCTGGTCATGGAAGTTTAAGTTTGGTGAGGAAGACGACGACGTTAATTTATATATATATATTTCTGTTTTTTATTTTAAAATTAGTGACAGTTATTTTTGTGGTTTGGATTTGGTTTGGTTGTTATTTTCAATGTTTTTAAGAATATATATTTTTTAATGGGATAAGAGGCATATTTTTATTTGCATATTGCACCTCTAAGTTTTTTATGGGATCATATTCTTGTGCCAAATTGTGCAAAGAATCCCATTTGGCTACACAAAGAGAACAATTTAATTTGCTCATTCATGTATAATGTCAAGCAATCGATTTAAGTAAAAACTCAAAGCTAGAATGTTATGTATAACTAAAAGCTCATCTTTTATGTATAGAAATGACTCATTTCACCATGGGCTTTAATATTATGTAACTAAAAGCACGAATGAATAGTTAATATAAGATGGAACAACTATATTTTATATTAATCTAACATTTTATATGTGCAAAATAATAATTATATAAATCGACTTATTTGACTAATCAAAATGGTTTCATCTAGTACATTATGACTTATCATACCTATTTCTTCAAACTGGTATAATGTATCAAAATGGTTTAAAATATGAACTAAGACACATGACATGATCTTTGTGTTTTTAGGATGTCGCATCTTAGACGCAGTCAAATCTCATCGATTGATATACATTCCTAAACAAATAACATCTATATTAACGTAATTGTCTCACAAATAGTTCAGTATACAACAACAAATTAATATTGTGTCTCCACGTAAGTTTTATAATTTGTGCTTTTATAATCTACGTGATTTTTATATGATTAAAATGATGAAAAAATGGCAAATTGTCTATATAAACCATGTTCTCGTGTCAGAAATTGACAGCACTACTCCAATACCATATTTTATGTTAATTTGGGAAAATGTATATTCTAAAATCTCTATTGAGTAATTTTTTAATATGTAAATTAGTAAAACATATTCTTTGTATTACATAGTCCCTCCGTTCTCGAATGTATATCTTTTAAGCAAAAAACTGAAAATTAAGAATCTTATGTAAAAGACTAATGTATTCTTGACATCTCAATAAATACAATTATTTTCTCTTGATAAACTCCTTGATTTTTGGTTTTTTATATGGTAATTATTTTTGTGAAGGAAGGGCAAAGTAGACAACAAAAAGTTAAAATAGGAAAAAAACGAAAAAACAATATACATTTATAAATGTTTTAATTGCTTTTAATTTGCTTAAAAGACATACATTCGAAAACGAAGAGAGTAATAATTGTAATTTCTCGTGCATACTACTACATTTGTATCAATCATAATTTTTTACAAATTTATAAAAAAAAAAAATACATATTTTCATAAAATGATACTTTACGAAAAATGAAACAATTTAATGGATTCAATTCACCATAACCTAGTGATATAATTATGATTTTGTGATTAGTGAGGAAGTGCTAATCAAATTAGTAAATTACTGATATTATTAACTTTATTTTCTCATTAATCTTGAGAGTATATTAATAACTTGTGGCGAATTTCAGAATGTTCAGAGTTTTCTTTTCTTCTTTTTCTCTAAATTTACTAGATTTAATTAAAACTTCTATATTGGTAGTACAACAATGGAAAGTGCTTGGCAAGCGATTAACATGTGCCGTCCCATCGGCCCCATTAGCTAACCTTGTAACAAAAGACTGTACAATTTGGTCGTACTAGATAGAAACTCCAACACTCGTGGATTACAGTACCAAACTCGGATGAGCGTTGACCCGTCTCAAACACAACATTGTTATTGGGTGCATCAATATGACATGTAATAAAACCATTCACGGGGCACTTGCAAACGACTTGAACAAATGGAGCATTAGAGTTAACATCAGAAGAATGAGAACTGTGGATCTGAGCTGAATTCCAAGCAGGAAAACAAATAAAATTCGTTGAAGCAATAACAACTCAAGGAATTCCGGGCTTGCTTTCCTTGTAAAAGTTGATCTCTATGCTGCCACACGGACAAATCACGAGAAGATCATCAGTGGGAACACACTATTAGCTGCTGTATTGCACACAAGATTAAAAGACCCGCCCCTAACTCCATCTATATCACTAGGAGATACCTCCCATGGATTCTTAGCTTCCAGAGATTGCTTGTTGCACCCATGAGCCACGACAATAGAATGATGATGAGCATCCATGGACCATAAGTCTATACCTTGAGTTGGAGGACTATAACTAATTAAAAAAAATAAAATTGAACTCTGATCAGACCGGACCAAATCTTCTTAGCAACCTCCCGCAAAATCTCAAGTTTAGTTCATTTGTACTTTATAAGAAATATAATGGTGAAAAGATCAAGAGCCTGTCTGCTGGTGAATAGATCAAGAGCAAGAAATAAAAAATATATAAGTTAAATAAACGGATCAACTTCCTATCTGCTGAGTTCTATGTTGCACAAAGACAGAAAATGGACAAGAATGCAAATACGGGAAACATTCTCTCTAAAATATAACTTTCAGAAAATAGCCTACAAATAGAAACAAAAACAAAATGGACATGTACATGTACATGGATACACAGACAGACTACTAAATGAAGTGTCTATGCAACCTAGTTCAAAAAGAAAATCAATGAATCAATTGAATATTTTGGACTAGCTACTGACCTGTCAGATTTAGGCATTCCGTATCATTTCGAGAGTAAGATTTGTTGTGGTTGTTGTACCCATCGAAACAATTTTATACTAATTTCAAAATGACATCATTGTCCCGGGCCATCGTTAATGTAGTTCTATCCGCAGAGAAACCCTTGGCATGCATTTCGCGAATAAGTTTTGTTGCCCGGAATAGATCATCATGCTGAATAAATCCATGGATAATAACATTGTAAGTGCAACTATCCGGCGAGCAACCAACCTTTGGCATTTCTTTGAAGAACTTATACGCTTTGTCTGTGAATCCTTCTTTCATAAGTCCACCAATTATTATATTACATGTGTAAATATTAGGTTGCAATCCATCGGCAGAAAGTCTAGATAACATTTCCCCCACATGTTCGAGCCTCCCAGTTTTGCACAAACCATGAATTAGGATATTATAGATAGTTAAACTAGGTTTCAACATGTTGCCTTGCATCTCATGAAATAAACGAAATGCAATATCAAGATGCCCGTGTTCACAGAAGCCATGTATCAAAATTGAGTAAGTTACTACATCTGGAAAAAATCCACTTGCACACGATTCCTTAAAAAACTCCATGGCTTCCCGAGGACTTCTTGCACGACATAAGCCCCATATAAGAGAATTGTAGGTATGATGATTAGGAACCAAACCATTACGAAACATTTTATAAAACAGTTGCTTTGCCTTGGAAATCCATTTCTTCTTACAATACCAATTAATCATGATGCTATAAGTCTTCACACCAGGATTGCAACCGTTTTTAATCATCAGTTCAAACACTCTTCTAACAAGACCCATTTGCCCGCGCAGACCATATCCATTAATTAACGAACTGTAAGTAACAACATTAGGTTTAACACCGATTTGAATCATTCTCCCAACTACACATTCCGCCTTTTTCATCACTCCTTCCTTACAAAACCCGTAAACCAACGTGTTAAAACTAACCACATCCGGAGCCACATTCTCACTCAACATTTCATTAAACAACGCGAAACCTTCTTTCCACTTCCTCGAACAATACAACCCATGAATTAGCGCATTGTACGTCACAACATTAGGCGAAATCCCAACCTTCTTAATCCCTTTAAACAACTCAAAGGCTTCCTTAACTTGGTTGCCTTTACAAAGACCATTAAGAATTATAGTGTATAACACCACATCAGGCTCAAAACCATTCTCAACCATCCGTTTGAGAAAAAACATAGCCATATCCATATTTCTGATTTTACACAGAGCCTTGACAATCGTGGTATAAATACGCACATTAGGTTGATAACCCATAGCCACTATCTTATCAAACAAATCTACGGCATCCCTAATTTTACTTTCTCTACACAACCCATCAATCAAAGTACGAAACATAACATTGTCGGGGTGAAACCCGAGCTTATAAGTTTTACCCAACATGGAAAACCCTAAATCGACACAGTGTATATGGCAAAAGCAATTCATGAGGATGTTACAAGTATAAAGATCGGGTTTGATTCTCACCGATTCGAAGTGATTGGATAAAGTAATTACGGTGTGAAAATGTTGAACCTGTACTAGAGAAGACAGCAATTTGTTGAATTCGAAGATCGGAGGGGGGCGCTCGGCGCGGAGGAGCTTATGAAAGGTGGCAACAATTTCCGCCGCGGCGGGGGGATGATGGGAGTGAAGGTGAGTAATAGAACCCATAATCTGATGATGAAATGGAAGAAGAAGACGGCGTCTGGCGGCGGCAGTGGCGGTGGCGGTGGTGGCGAGCATTGTAGATATGGAGGGAAAACCCTAGATTAGAAATTTGGGAAATTGGGGATTTTGATTTCAAATGTCAAAATGTAAAGTAACCGAATTACCGAACCGAGCCGCTTCATGTCGGTTTTCTGAGTTGATTTTTTGAAATTTGGTTTGGGATCCTTTTGGCTTAAACATATACATCCCGTAAATTTGTCCATTTTGCCCCTAAATTTAAGAGAGTGCTTATTGTTGCTTCAACTATTTAAAAGTGTATCAATTACCTTATACTTTAAGAGGGTGTTTGTTTACTACTTTTCAAACTACTTTTTGCTTTTCCATACAAAAAATGAGAGTTTCAAGTGTTTGGTTAGTATCCACTTTTTGCTTTTTGATATCCAAAAAGTACTTTTAGAAAAAGTAGAGAATTCCTACTTTTCAAACATCTTTTACGGTTTGGATGTGTTATCTCTTATATGTCCTTCAAAATTTCATTATTTTAATATTATTTTTAAATTGATTTTATAAACATGTCCATATATGTCATTTTACATCGTAACAGTAATACTTAATCATAATTTTACCAAACAATAATAATCAAACAACAAACAACAACCAGGAATTAGAAACAGCAAACAGCAAACCGTAACAGTAACCAGCAAACAACAACAGCAACCCGCAGCTAAAACAAACAGGCCCTAAGTCTAATAGAAAAAAATTGACTCAGTATTAAGCATACATCAAAATATTGACTCCACATAAGAACAATTGTATATGAAGTATATTAAATTGTTGGTTTAATTTCTTCTAATATCAAAGACATTTGAGTCTTACTTTATTAAATGATGACACAACTTTAAATTCTTTAGTCAAATATTAAGCGTCACATGGAAAATCAATATTTTAGCATGTACCTAGCATTAGGTGAAAAGTTGTTTCCTTTATATTCAGAATATGAGACCAATAGGTACACTTTTAAATAGTTGAAGAGTAAATATTGTTCCTTAAATTCGTAACGTTAAGTGACCAAAATGAACAAGTTTAGAGGAACAAATATGATTTAAGCAAATTTAATATTATAAAACTTAGCTAATTTAATGTATCAAAATTATTGAAATTAATTAAAAGAAAAATTAGTGAAAATACATACTGTTTTTATTTCCCCTCCTCCCCCATCTTCTTCCCTAGCTTAATTTATTTTGATTTACCATTGTAGAAGAGCTTCTTCATGCCTTACATTTCCAGCTCAATGACCCCCAAATCAAACTCCATAGATGAATCAGATGAAGAACGCTATCATCAACAACAATCAGCAGCTCCTTCACATCACCCCTCTCCCCCGCCTGATGAGGTCACTCCCAATCCGCCTTTTCAATCTCTAGGGTTACATTGTTAATCAGGTTTCATGGGAGTAACGCAATGGAAATCAAAGTTAAATGTTAACCTCGTTTCGGACTTTCTCGATTGATGTACATTAGTTAAAAAGAAAGTTTACATCACTTAAACGTTTTAACTAATTTACATCCATTAACTTTTAACTTTTATTTCCGTCACTTTTCTTTCGTTATATTACTCTCATTCACATCCTCTAACTGTCATCTCCATTAACTC
This sequence comes from Euphorbia peplus, assembly GCA_028411795.1. Lineage (NCBI taxonomy): Eukaryota > Viridiplantae > Streptophyta > Magnoliopsida > Malpighiales > Euphorbiaceae > Euphorbia > Euphorbia peplus. The sequence goes on from CP110843.1 coordinate 29,619,104, forward strand.
TGTTAATACTCCTTTTTAAAGTTTATTAATGATTGGTTGTTTCTTATTGTTGTGCAGTTGTTTGACATTTCAACTACAGTTGATCCTAGTTATATCATATCCTTGATTCGGAAGCTTATCCCGACTGGTACGGGGAATGATTCTGATGCTCGCGGAGTTGATGGTAGTGATGTCGGTGGTAAAGGGTCCAATGATGTTCACATGGAACAGTTAGGAGGCTCAAAATCATTTGAGAATGGGAGTGAAAAGATGCATATTATGGATGATTTCGATAAACTTGCTGGAGATGATAAGGATTCATCTATTAGATGTGAACAGCCTGGTGTGGCTGCAGGAGAAGAGGTATGGGAAGATTGTGGTTGTATTCTGTGGGATCTTGCAGCAAGCAGAACTCATGCTGAACTTATGGTACTCTTCTTTTTGCTTTCCCTTCATTATAGCTCGAGGTTTGGACTGTTTTATATCACTTTAGTATTTTGTGCTTCTTTTTTCGCACAAAAGTTACTTGAGCTGCGCCTAGATTTGTTTGAGCCGTGATAGAAGAAGATAGATGGTGCCATTTCAGTTTTAGTATATCTTGATAATATCTATTTTTATTGGAAGGCTGTTCTGTCTTAACTCTTGATATTATTATCACAAATTTCCCCATTGCTCCAATGTTCCATTCTGAATGCATTCTAGCTTTCTGCTGGGTGCCAACAAGTTCTGTAGATGCTTTTGCACTGCAGAGCACAGTACTCGAAATGCAGTTTGTATGAAATTGGCACTTGTAGTGTCTTAATTTGTTCCATATCTTCACCGTGTCTCCATCTTCAGGACAAACCACATCTCTATTTCTTGTATTTATTGGGATTATTGGCGTTGTATGTGTAGGTGGAGAACCTTATACTAGAAGTGCTTTTGCAACATCTTATGGTTACAGAATCAGCACGAATTAGGGTGAGCTGTTGTTTTATTTATTCCAAGTTGAAGTTCATCCTTTTTTTTTGCTTACTTCAATTATGGATCACTTTCATTTCTTTTGTATGATTTATGTTGTTTGCTACTTACAAGTTACATCTTTAAGAGTTTTGATGTTTGCTGTAATACTTTCCCCTTACCTTTTCTCAGGAGATCTGCCTGGGTATCATTGGAAATCTAGCTTGCCACGTAATTCCAATGGAGCATATAGTCTCTACAAATGGGCTGATTGGGATAATTGTTGATCAATTGTTTACGGATGACACCCAATGTCTTTGTGAAGCATGTAGGTAATTAATGTGTTCAATTTTATTGTTATCTATATGCTATCCCTTCTTGCTCTGAACTTATCAGATTTTCTTTTTGTTATTCTAATTACCATTAGAACTTACTTCATGTGGCCTATAATGAGGATATGAAAAGACGTCAGTTATCTGCTTCTCGCATGATTTGTGGAAGAAAAATAATCCCTTTTTTCTTATATCCATCCATACTGTGACAAAAAGATGATAGTGCCTTCTCATCATATGTTGCGACGATATTTATAGTCTCCTAGCATACGCTTATGTGATTTCTCATATTATTGTGAATGCAATTTCTTTTCTGGTCATCCTGAATAATACTTGCTCTTGAGGCATATGACATATGTTACATGCAGGTTGTTGACTTCAGGTCTTCAAGGTGCTCAGTGTAGTACTTGGGCTGGGGTACTACAGCCTGAAGAGGTCCTGAATCGCATTATATGGGTTGCAGGAAATACCTTGAACTCTCAGCTTTTGGAAAAGGTAGACTGTCAAGTTTGCAAACCTTTTATCGATTCTTATTATCATAAATACGCATGTAGGAAGCTGTGTTGACAATGTGCAAAAGATATTAGCACACTGCACTCATAGCCTGCACTTAGAGAGCACATTATTTCACATGACTCTGGGAAATAGCGTTCTTGGATCTAGAGAATAGTAGTTCTAAAGAGGGTTATGCTTGATGTGATTTGTTTCAGTTTCCTGTTTTGTGGACTACATTTGAGACGTTCCAAAGGTAAAAAGTAAAGAAAGCAACTTTTGTTGCTTGAAGTCGTGTATTTGTGTGTGTGCGTGTTGATATATTTGAAGCTTATGCCTTAGATATCTACGGAACCTTATTATTGACGTTTAATCAACATGCAAGAAATTTAAACGTTGCGAAATATGCTATAATTGCATTGTTTTTTTATAACTCTCGTCTGTTTAGAATCTTTAGATCATATGTTTGTCAGTGTTCAAGCTATAATTTCCTTGTTATTTAAGCGGTTGTTTTGGTCGTCTCTGATGTTGCATTCACTAGCTCAAGAATTTTCCTTTCCTGAACAGAGTGTAGGGTTATTCTTAGCAATCCTTGAAAGTCAAAAAGAAGTTTCAGATGTTCTTCTGCCTTCTTTGATGAAGCTGGGTTTGACAAATCTACTGGTCAGTCTCTTGGCTTCTGAAATGGCCAAATTATCAGGTGAAAGAGTACCTGAAAGGTATGCACTGATCTGAATTTAGAGGTTCACAATCACACAGTTAACATCATTAAGATTACCATGTCTTCTTTGCTGTCAGTTGAGCAATTTCCCCATTGCATATGACAATCTTTCCCTTCACAATATATTTAATATCTCTTGTGTTTGCTAAGGTAAAAGTTCACATTTTTGTTTGTAATACCGGGAAAGCATGTGGAAAAGTTGCCTTAGTTAATATTAACGTGATCTTGTCCAATTGTACCAACTTGTAAAACTTGTACCTTGCATATTCCACATTGTTTTGGTCAGCATATAAACACATTATGCTGTTGGGATTGTACATTTTCTAATCTAGAGGCTTGCACACATACCCTGGCATTCAAAGACTTGATTTCTGCCGTCGAACGTTGTGGTGTTAAAATCCTATCAGAATATTTACATGATATGGGTGGATCGGTTTTGAATTCAGAATCTCGATTTATTTACTGTATTTTTAAGAGTTCTTTGAAGTTGGCATTTTCCCGTCTATAATATACTGTCATATGCTTTTTTTCCTGTGCTTTCTTGCATTATATATTCTTTCCCTTAAGGTGTATTCTTACCATTTTAGTTGATGATCAATCCAGGTATTCTGTACTTGACGTAATTCTGCGTACAATTGAAGCTCTTTCTACTGTAGATTGCCTTTCCCAAGAGATATGTTGTAATAAAGAACTTTTTCTACTAGTCTGTGACCTGGTTAAACTCCCCGATAAAGCAGAGGTATGTACGCGGAATTAGATTTTCATGACTTCTCTGTCTCTCTCAGTTTTATTGACCTTTATCATAATTTTTCCTTTCCCAAAGAAATGGGATGTTAGTTGACTAGTTCTAAGTGCTGGGGCTTACTCTAATTTTGCAGGTTTTCAACTCATGCGCTACTGCTGCCGTTTTAATCGCAAATATTCTGTCCGATGTGCCAGATTTTGCTTCAGACATATCACATGGTAATTTGTATATGATTCTTTATCAGCATGCTTCCTTGTTGAATCAAGCTCCTAACTATACTGGCGGCGGTGTCCAGACCTGACATTTTTACAGGGATTGCTTGACATATTTCCTCTTGTCTCCGATGATATGGAGGCACAAAATGCTCTCTGGAGTGTTACTGCAAGGTTACTCGTTCGAGTTAAAGAAAAAGAGATGGACCTATCCCATCTTTATCAGTATGTGCTGGTTCTAGTCAGCAAAGTAGACCTGATTGAAGACATTCTTCTTGACCAAAAATTTGATAATGACAATGAAGACTCCAAAGGGTCAACCACATCTGATATAAAATCAACATCCAGAAGTATAACTGTATCCTAATTCCTATGCCGAAAAGTCCTCGTCTCTATAGTAGAAATAATACTATTGATATTGGTATGAGTTACCCAAATCCTATCACTACGACTGCCATCCCAAGCATATAAATATTTTCTTGAAAACCTTATAGCAGACAACTACTATTTAGTTATTGCTTTGTCCTTGACCCTAGCCACAGCTTCGAAGAATAATCAGTATTTTGAATAAGTGGACTGCTTCGATGGAACGTCATGGACTAAATGATGTAATGGAAGAGCGTTCTGCTGTTGATGAAGATGTTGCTAGATTACTTCACTGCTGTTGTAAACATATTCAGTAAGCTTCTTCCTGAGAAATGTTGCGTTTGATCGTTTGAATCACAGAAGATTTCAATTACTGTCCTTTTTTACATTGTTCTTTCAATTTACTGTATTTTCAGGTAAGGAGAATGGAGTGACATGGCATGCTAGAGAAATGACAAGACTTAGAAGCTATTTGTTTTATATCTAGGATTGCAAAGGGGGTGGGGATTATCCATTGGTAACAGGAATTTGCTCCAACGGGATGAGGAATCCCACTTATTTTTCCCCAGGGTGAGGATAAGGAAAATAGTTCCCCAGGGCAGGACGGAAGGACTTGGACCTCTCTCCCCACTTAACTGAGATTCCCATCTCCACCCCACGGGAATTTGTTAGATATAGAAAAAAGTTGCTTTTGTAATCTATATTAGGAATACGTATTTACCGAACAATTAGATAATCTCTTTAAAACAATTTAAGCCATGCTTTTCCTATAATACCTTTTTGGCTATTGAATGTCCAATGGAATTCTATATGGGTAATTTGTAGTTTACATGGATTTCTGGATGTTTATATTCTATACTTGGTTTGATTTATTGCTTATCATTAATAAATTTTATGCATCAATTGGGAATGGGATGAGGATTCAAATGAGAATCCGAATCTCTATGGAGATTGTGATAATTTTCTCTCATTTCATACACAGAGACGGGAGTTCCCCATCTAAACAGAAACAGAGACGAGAAAAGCAATCTCCACCTATCCCCTAACAATGTTATCTACAACACATCTTGTCTTAGCAAGAGTGCAAATGCAATTTCCTCGTGCAAAATAACATTCATTTTCTGGAATCTGGTCTTTTTTTTTACTAGGATCTGTGGTTATATCTTTTGGATGCTTAGTTCAACCTTTTAGACTTCCATTATGAAAAATTAATGACCTACCGATGTAAGAAATGACGGAGATTTCATATAAATTGATCCATTTGTGAAACATGTCAATATCCAAACGTTGAAACTGTGTTCTAAAACAGGATTTAATGACTCTTAAGCATGCTTAGCACATCTCGAATTGTTAATCTGCAGGCTTGCAGTAGTAGTTGATTTCACATTTCAGTGAAAATAATCAGGTCTCTAATAAAGGTAGTAAATTTTCATATCAATAAATTTCATCTCTAATTTTCGTCAAGTCATTGTAATCTGTTTATGTACAAAAACTCAAAGACATGTTCATGCAAGCAACATTATAGCACCAACTACAAAACCGTATTGAGGCAACGTCGAATCACAAGAAGTCTTCAATCAAGGGCTGGTAAAAGAGTTTATAAGCCTCCATGACCTCAAGGTACCACATGGCTTCTCGATCCGGAGATGCCGATAGATCAACCATCTTATGAACCTGTTTTCCAACCACAGCATTTGACAATGTAGTTCAAAGGAAAGGATAAATACTTAAACTTTCAACCCCCGAAAACTCCCCCTAAATCGAAGAATGGAACATAACATCGTATCATATCCAATGTTACCTTGATCATGGGAGGCTCGCCCGTTCTGACGGTGTAGCCACCGACCACCATCACATACATCCCTACACAAGAACCACAAATCAAATCTAATTTTAAGTGTCAAAAGCCGCTAAGCTTCCGTTGTGCACGCTTCAAAATAGCTATAAAAAAATCAGAATGATATAAACCTAAATCCCAGTGGCGGAGACGGAAGACGTCAGCTAAAGAAAGATGAATAACACCGGTGCCGTCATCGAGAGTAAGATCGCCGTCGTGGTCTTTGGCGACGATAATGCCCTGAATCCAGGCACGCTGGAAGAGAATTCCGCCGAGGTTGAAGGCGTTTTGTGACGGAGTTTGAGCGGCGTCTTTTAGTTGGATGCACATGAGTTTCAGCGCTGCTAGACTGTAGTCCATCGGAGATCTCTGCTTCCGTCGTGCTTTGGCCGTGGTGAGTATTTTGAATTTCGAAACGACCTGTCGTTTTATATGAAACAAAGTGATAGGCCCATTTTGAAATGAAGAATAGAAAGTGAGAGGCCAAAAGGTTTTTTACTCTAGAAAATCTGCTGTTTCGGACTTTCTATTCCATTTTTCTGTCTCTCTAAAATTTTTTGACATGTGTAAAAAAGATTTTAATTTTTTTTTATTATACTTTAAATAGTTCCCGAATCAACCCGTCGTAGAATCTTTTTTATACATGTCAGAAATTTATAGGGAGACAGAAAAATTGTATAGAAAGTACGGGACAGCAGATTATTTTCCTTTTAAATTAGCGGAAACAATGGAAATTTGTTTAGAAATTTTGGAAACTTCTATTAATTCTGTGACAGTTAAACTAATTTTAGTAAAAATATATCAGCATATAGCTGTTTTTTTCTAAAGCTATAGAGTTCATTTTTTGCTGAAAAACAGTTTTGCATTTACTAAACACGACAGTGTTTAACATGAAAAGTAAGTAAGAAGGCAACTGAAAAAGCGATATCAAACTAGACCTAGCAAAACGAAAACTAAAACAAAGGCTAGGAAAATGAAACTAACAAACTAATTATTAGCCAAAAAAGGTGATTACAAGCTCAGATCACTGTCTTATTAGCAATTACAAAACCTCCATTTGATCACATAAGCTCTATCATTATTATTAATAATAAACACCACTTACATTAAAGAAACAAGGCAACCCATTTTGTTCAATTCCATACACTTTTAAGCACCATTAGCCTCCTAATTGCACCAAACTGTACCTATATTCAGTTATTTTCTCACTCTCTTCTCTACAGTTCCATCAGTAGCCACTAGTAAGGGTTATCAACAAAATTCTTCACTTGTTAGTTCTCTTTGATCCTCATCTGGGTTTGATTTCATTTTCATTTCGTTGCGCAAAATTGTTCATTAAGTCTAATGTAGTTATAACTCAAGTTTCACTTTCTCAGACATTCTTAGAATATCCGAATGAATCCGATCACCACCAATCTCCGGACCCGTAGCACCAGCAGCAACTCTTAGTACATCTTCAAGGAACCCAAAATTTCCCATAATGTCTACATGGGAACCGCTCTCTATGCCTCTACCTTCGAACAAGCTAGAAGGTGGTTTATGATGATACTCCCTTAGGAAGGCCGGACTTCCCGATGGGTTGAACCGGGTTTTCCCTCTCCAGCCTTTAGCACACATGTAGCCTGCACTAATTACCGGTACACTCTCGTCACCATCGACAAAATGCACTCCGTTTTTCAAGCAACTGTTCTCTTCTCCGTTCACCGTTGTATCTATCCGAAAGGGAATGCTGTTGCATCTGTCAGTTTGTGATGTCTTAAACACGTACGATCTTTCTGTTGGCATTCCAACACCATACATGCAGTATATCTCCATGTCAGGTGCATTAGGTAACCTCGTTTCGAGCGGGTTAGACCAGTATTTGTAATGTTCATATTTTGGATCGTCGAGATTATCAGCTATCCCGTGAGAGAAATGAGCCTCAGCACGCTGCATCATTTTCGGTGCAACTGAACGGAGTAAGTCGAAAGAAGTTGCGGCTGTAAATGCTTTGTTTTCAACAAATTTCCGGGCACTTTCTCTGTTTATCTCATCATATTCAGTACAAACCTCTGGACATGATCCCGAATTCTTGTGTGCATGAAATTCCTGTTTACATCATATTTTTCATAGTAGGCATTATAACACAGTAAACATAACAAAAGACGGATGTTAAACTCGATAAGTGTGGTTCGATAATACCTTTGAGTCGAAAGAAGGAAGTTGAGAAGATGGCAATTCTGATGCAGACTTGCCAAAAGAAACTATCCGCCCGTACTTAACTGACTCTTTCACTTGGAAAACTTCCTTCACATCACTGGTGTTGTCATTTACCAAGGCTTTCCGGTACGTCTTCTTCGACAAGTCACAAATTTGCTTCTCTTCGGGAGACCAATCCAGGTCACCCCAAATAGCGTCTCCTCCTTTAGGCATCAATGATATTAATGAATCCCATGTTCTAGACACCCGCAGGACGTGTTCCAGGGTCTGAAGCCGGAGAACTTCAGAATCCAAAACCCCCGGAAACATAGCCCTATTGGATAATTAAAACAATAATGTCAAATGGAATCAATCAGTTTCTTGTTGAATTAAAAGTCCATTTGGTCGTTAAACTCACTCGAGAGGTCAAATTGGTTCAAAATGACAATGTCAGCCAATTGAACCCGAACCAAGTTAAATGACCAAATTAACACTGAGAAAAGATTTGATAAACTGACCTGATGAAAGCAATGTCTTTGCCTTCGGCTGAGAGTAGATTACTAATAGTCTTGGGAACGCCGAGAAACGTCGGGCCGATGTTCATGATCGATTTGATGTACTTGTTGCACCAACCTGGACCACCACCGCCTCCGACTGGAGGTGGTGTTTCAACCCATTTAAGGAAGTGCATAAAATATACAACCCCCATAGAATGGGGAACCACTACCACTTTCTTATAACCATTTGTTACATACATCAGTTCTATTTTACTCTTCAATCTACTAAGTGCCTGGTCTCGAATCTGCTCGTTTCAATTATGAATATTGTTAGGAATTGAATTATATCCGCTATTAATGAAACAAGTTTAACATACAGAATAATATTGCAAGCTACTTAAAATTCAATATATATGTGGTTCCGCTAATTTTTTCCTATATCCCTTGATCGGTAATTTTATTAAAAGAAAATGAAGTTCAACAATCTCTCTAAAAACTATAAACTTCATTGACCGTCGATGCATGTTACTCCACAAATAAATAGGGAAACAACTTCTGTTTATATAGGCCTAAAAGTAACGAAGTTTTCAGTTCCCATTCTAATTGGAAAAAACGAACTAAATAGGAGCCAAAACTCAATCCAAAATCCTACACAATGAGCAAATCATGTTTGATTTCTCTAAAAATTGTTTATTTGCTTCATCTGTTCAAAGATAAACTTGATAAAAGAAAAAATTATGTTTATTACCTCGGTGTTCTGAAAAGAGAGCCTCCAATCATATGCTGCCATGTGCAAATTCTTTCCTTCATAACCAATTTTAGCCAAATTCTCTATCAAAACAGCCCAAACAAAATAGCCAGGGGCAAAATAGTCAGCTGCAACCAGTCCCGGGATTGCTCGAACCCTAATGCCAGGCGGATCAAGACCCGTCTCATTGTCTAAAGAGAGGTGATCTAACCAACAGTATGGCCTGAAAATTTCAAAAACAATTTGGATATAAATACATTTTAATCTTCATCAAATTGTGATTTTTGTAACTGAAACGAGAAATACAAGGAAAATGTCAGACAATTAACACATCAGAAAGTAAATTTCCATACAAGTTCTAAAGATTTTCAATTAAGATTAGAACATCTATAAAGAAAAGCCGGTATTCAATCCATGCTCGAAGTTCTAGCGGATGAAACACCTAAAAGGTGCAGTTTGGGGAAATATTTCACAGATGGGACTGTTCTTAACTACTCCGTTAATACGCCCCGTTTTTACGGAGTTGCATTCACCATAATAAAAAAATTAAAAGTTTGGGCTAATTAGGGAGGATCCACAATAATAAGCAGAAGAACAGATTAACTCCGCACGTGTTGCAGAGTGCTTCAAGATCCCGGAAAAAACATGAATCTTTGCTTCTTTTAGAGATTCCAGCCAAATGTCCCTGAAATTTATCAGGCATCCTTTGCTTTGATGGTTAGAAACAACTCCGAGTAGGAAAATGTTTCTCAACCAGCCTATATTGGGCAATACTTCCCTAAAAATACACCTTTTAATAATTTTGAAGAGACAACCTCATTACATGATATATTGAGACGAACCGACCACTCAACCCGTTTGACACTGCATTATCAACTCAAACTATATCTTAGTACTTAAAGGAGACAACCCAACCCATCACACGATTATCAACTATTAGTACGAGATTAGAATACATTTTCCGAAACTACACTTATCGAGAGAAAGTACAATTGGCCCGTTTTACACAAATCAAATCCCTAAACTACAGCTCAGTATTTTACACATTTTGACAACACGAATTATAGAAACAACCCGACTAGTTTGACATGATTATCAATTATCTTTTAGGTGCATATGAAATTCATGAAAGAAACAGGAATCGAAGGAAAAGAAACAACCTTTTGAACAATTCAGAGAAGGTTCCACCCCAAAGTCTCTGTCTGAAAAGACCATCAGCACAAGGTTTACCGTCCCATAGCTCTAGCCCACCAGTGATAATGCCAGGCACCAAAACCACTGGATGTTGAGCCACTAACCCTTCCCTTTTCAGCCTCATCCCAGGTGATTCCGGGACCTGAAATTAGGAGCGTCAAGTTATCGTACCATAACATGATTATGAGATCAGTATAATCCTCATAATTACACTATTATGCACCATATAAATGCAACAAAAACTATAATGGTATCAAATGAATCATGTCAAAAATTGTGAAACCAAGTCAATTTGGAATATTTATGACTATATATATCACAAAAATTGCAATTGTATCGAATGAATTCTGTCAAAAGATGATTATCCTCAAAATCATAATCGTGTCAAATAAATTGTGTCAAGTGAATTGTCTATATAAATCATATTGTCGTGTTAAACGAGTTATCTCTCTAGACCTATTGTGTCTAGATCATATTGTCGTGTCAGAAATTAAGGTCCGTGTTACCTGAAAACCGGGCAAGGTGGAAGGTAAACAGTGATACAAGACCACCAGAAGCCACCAAGTGGTACATAAATAACCAATCATCCAACAACAACAATCTAAACAACTCCATTCTTTGCTTAGCTTCCTTTTCCTCCTCTTCTTGTCAATTTCCACTTCATTTTGAGTAAAGATTCCATCTTTATTCTCATTTTTTGGGGGTTCAAAAGAATTTTTGGAAGAACAATCTTCTTCCTTGCAAATTTTTTTACTTTCACTAAAATGTAGTGGCACCACATACAGTAACTTCCTAAACCGAAGAATTAAAGCCATGGAGTAGCTTAAAGGCTTAGGATTTACCATCTAGCAACAACCCATTTGAGGAAATCACTATAAAAAACAACCCAATTTAGGAACCACCTAAAGGGTGCCTTGAACAACCTCAAACCGAGTGATCAGCTTGTTACCAACTCAAAAAACAACCCAATTGAGGAAATTATGATCTAGAATTAGAAAACCCCATAAAGTAAACAACTTTTATTAGAGCAAATTCAAGAAGATGAAGATGGGGAGCAATCAATGGAGGTCAATTCACCATCTAAGAACAACCCATTTAAGGAAATTTATCTTGGAGGCTTCAAATTCACCACACAAAACAACCCATTTGAGGAAATTATGAAAAACACACATAAAGGAACCAACTTTGATCAAGAAAATTATAGAAGATGAGGTTGAAGAGCAATCAATGGAGGTCAATTCACCATCTAAGAACAACCCATTTGAGGAAATTTATGTTAAAAGCTTCAAATTCACCACTAAAAACAACCCATTTGAGGATATTATGAAAAAAAACACTTAAAGAACCAACTTTGATCAAGAAAATTGAAGAAGATGAGGTGAATTAACTAACTATCTAACAAGAACCCATTTGAGGAAATTTATCTTAGAACCTTCAAATTCACCATAGGAAACAACCCATTTGAGGAAATTATGAAATTGAGCAAGAAAACCTTATAAAGAAAACAACTTTATCATAACAAACTGAAGAAGATGAAGTTCAATGAAGGTCAAAATATAGTGAAATTCAAGTTATGGGCTATGATTAATCAGTTACAGAAAAAACAAAACCATGTGATGCAGAGAAAAATGGGGACAAAAATCAAAAGATTGAATGAGAAAAAAAGGCAAAAGAAGCAATTGTTTCAGAGCTCTGATTATCTTTCTGATTTCTGCCAAGATTCTTATTCAAGAATGGTGATGAAAGAGGAGTGAATTTATTTTATAGTGAAACAAACCAAATTTGGGTGAGTGAGTTTATGTAAAGTGTAAGATCAAACAGCTAACAATTACTTTCTTTCTTGTCACTTTCCATGACACTTGTCTTTGCCTTTTCTATGCATGGTATGCTGTGTCATCTCATAGCCAGAGGCTTCTTTGATTGTATGCGTACAAATAGTAATGGAAAGTTTGCATATTTAAGCTTCTTTTTGTTCCATTTTCATTACTATTAATTAATCTGCCTATTATTATTGAGGCATTTTTATTAGGGATTAATGCAACATTGTTCAACCAATGTTTAAAACCACTTGTTTATTTAAATAAAATCACTCAATTTTGAAATATGTCTCAATTAAATCACTTTAATAAGTATAGATATAGGAAAAATGGTATAAATGCCCGTCAACAGAAATTAACTTTTGGTCATTGACTATAATTGTTATGTGTCAAGTGTCTGCCATATGACAGTCAATGGTCAAAAGTTAAATTTTAATGACGTTGTAACTAAGTCATTTATTTGTATTCAGTTTCTTTTTAAGTTATCGAAGTGACCTACTTGAGCCAAAATTCAAAATTAAGTGACTCTATTGATACAAATTGAAGTTGAATGATCATTAAAAACAAAATTGAGTGACCAATAGTATATTCATACCTTTTATTAGGAGATTCGGGTCCTTCAACAAATTTTATGTATCATCTATTATCTGTTGAAACTTATTACAAACGTGGTAGGTAAGTCATCCCACACTTGTGAAATAAGAAGTCCTTAACTAAACACTTATCAAAAGATCAAGAAACAATCTTTAAACTTTATTAAAAACCTAAATCATAAGATATTTCCTCATTATTGGGGATAAATTACCCTCATAACTATTAAATTTATCTATTTTAGATGATGGTATTTCAAAACTTAGCTTGAAAGACTCGATTTTACTTTTATATATATTATCACCATTATTTAGGATAAATTACACTTATTACCATTGTATTATAGAATCTCAAATGTAACTTTGAAGACTCAATTTTACATATTTTTTACTAACAAAAGTTAAATTTTAACGACATGAAGATCAGAACCTCAAAATTTTCAAACTTACTAATATTTTCTTTTTATTAATTTTAGAATTCCACTTTTTCTAATTACAGGATTCAAATCCACAACTCACATATTTTATTTTTTATGAATGGGGGTACAATAACAAATGAGTCTTTAAATCTAAAACATTTCAATCTTGTTAACATTTGATTCTATTAATTTTAGAGTTTCACTAATAGGTAGTTATTTACTTAAACAAATGCCTAATATATAGATGCATGTATAAATTATATGGTGCACTAATTGAGTAATCACTTGCATAATATTTAACTCAAATTCACATTTAATTCATAGTGAATCTAATCTATTTTTTCTAGCAATGGAGTTAGGTGTAAACTTCCCTTAATTTACTCTCCATAAATATGATGTGTCATTTCTAAACTAATTGGAATTTATTTTGTATTTAATTGTTAAGAATATATAGTAACTAATATAAATTACAATTTTATTAAGCATTTATATTACATTTAAAGCTCTACCATCTCCCTTTAATTTGCTCTCCAGAAATATATTCTATACGTCCTTTTCTTATTAGTTTAAATGATATTTAATTCCCATAAAAAATGATATTTAATTATTAAATGTTAATAATTAAATTGTGATTATTCTATGAGCATTCTGTTCTATGATTACTTCCAATAATTTGTTAGATTTCGTTAATGAATTGACTTTTATAAAATCAAACTAACTATCTTAAAAGACAAAACAAACAAAAAAAAAAAACAGATTACAATTTTATTAGGCATCAATAATCTACTTATTCTTCTTTCAAAGAAAATAAATCTACTTATTTCCTTTTATTATTCTTTTCTATTATTTTGGTATGATCCTTTTCACGATTATACGGCTTGCTTCCTTTCCAATTGGAACAGTAATTAATTATTTCTTTTTACGCCATCTCCATATTATTCTCAAATTATTAAATGTTTTTTATTCTCTATACAATCTCATAAAATACATATAACTGGTAACTTAACGACGGATAGTGGATTGAGTTGAGTTTTACTATCAAAATTGAGAGGGAGCTTGATATTATAATCCATTAAATTATTCTCTCGAAACTGAATTAGTCGACATCCAATGTAGTGTTCGACAACCAGTTAAATAACCCAAAAAATACAATCTCATAAATTAATATAAAAATGTCTTTCGACTTCACCTATCAATTCAAGTTTTTTTCAATATAATCGATTCTTTACATGATATGAAATACGTACTTTGGAAGCGCTCTAGAATTTCCTCATTATTTAATCATCACATGTTAAATTGTGCTATAACCCAAAACTAAGGTCATGTTCTTTTTTACTTGTATCAGCACATTTCAGCAATTTCATTTCAGTTCAGCAAATTCAGTTCTAATCAGTAATTTCAGTTCAGTTACAATTTCAGTTCTATTCAACAATTTCAGTTCAGTTCAACCAAAAAAAACATAACCTAATTTATCAAATGTTTAATGTATGTAAATCTAAAAGGTTTTTATGATATTTATAAGATTTCATTCTTATAATTTTATTGGGAGACAATTTATAAATTTCAAAATAAATTAACTAGTCTTCCCTAACTTTATGACTAAACATATCTTATTTAAACTTGTTACCAAAACTATTTTGTTGAGGGAATATAAAAATTGGATTGTTCCAATTGTAGAACCTTGGATTCCATCGTGCTTTTCACGTGCCTGTCTCTTTCTCTCACATCCATTTGTTTCTCTCTCTAGCTCAGAACAGAAAGAGATTGTGTGGTGCCGGAATCATGGGAAGAGTTTGCACACATTACTAGAAACACGCAAACCCAAATACTGTCTACTTCATTTTCATACCATGCAAACAAAAACCACAAGGGTGGGCCCTCGTTGTGCTGATGTGGACCTTAATTTACTAGTGAAAAAATAATTTTATATAAAAAAATTATTGTGAGATTCGATCCTCAAATTTTATTTAAAGACTCCCTATTAAATGTTTGATATATCACATATGGAATCCTCTAATTTTAGTTCAAAATCCGAATTTCTTAATAATTTCCCTTATAAATGAGTCAATTTTAACATATCATGTACAATTAAAAAATCTGTTTAATGTGTTATTTTTCACTTTAACCTCATAATTTAGAGATCACTCTGTTTAAAACATCATAAATTGTAAAGCAATTCTAATGAAGAATTGGATGTGATCGATGGTGACTTTATCATAAGAGTTCTAAAGAGTTCTATACTGATTATGAAAAGTTTATTCCTTCATTTTTCTACATAATTTAGAAGCTGCCAGTAATTTCAATTTAATAGTCTCTTAAATACAACTTGACTTTATGCTATATTTGACATGATTGTCATCCAAAGATTCCCATGTGTAATATGTAATGTAGTAAAAGTATTAGATATTAGTCATAAAATTGGAAACTTTTAAGACTAATCATGAATTAGATGAGAAATTAATTCAGGATCTTTTAGATTGGGAGCGCCTAGATATGTTTAAGTGGTTTAATAAATCCAAATCAAATTCTAAATTCTGAGCGCCTAATCGAAATCTAAATTGTCAAGCATCTTTCATTTGCAACATTGAAAGTGTGCAAAGAATCTTAAAATAGTTTGAATTTAGGATAATTTCCACTTATAACTTATTCAACTTTGCACTTTTTACTTTTTACGTTATGTTCATTAAACTATAATCAACACCTCAAAATTATTCTTGACGACTTCAGAATAAACAATTCTAAAAATATATGATGTTTCGAGTAAATTTGGTTCTACAAATTTTTTTTATCATAAAATTATTTAGGTATTGTTTTATCCTTTTGTATGTTTACTGATTGAAAGAGAAAAGATGGGAATGGCATGTCACATTGAGCACATTTATATATTTTCAACCTTTTCATCTGTCCTAAATATAGTTTTATTAATTTCTCCCTAAAATCGGCCCATAAACTCTCTCCAATTCCACCTTAAATTGTCTCCATTTCATTGCTTACTATAGTACATTGTTAATCACCTTATATTTTGAGCAATGGCGAATGCTTGATTCCAACTCTAAAGGACAATTTTACACCAATCGACCAAGTTTTTTGAGTTTGAGGGTTTGAACATCCAATCTTCACGTGACACGAGTAGTCATTACTACCACTAATAGGAGTAGTTTCAAAGGACGAAAGGTCTTCAAATTCAAAATAGTAATGTATTGATTCCACCATGAACCGGAACCATTATAGAAATTCTAGTTAATAATGGATATACCTCAATAATATAAAGATAAATGATGATGCAAGTAAAGAGGCACAATATTTAAGATGATGAGGAAAGGAGCTATGATTGGAATTGAAGAGTATGGTGTTAACATTTATGATATTCTCTTCAATCTCTTGTGTTGTACAATATAAATCTCTCATGTTCTATTATTTTCATTTCTGATACTCCACACTCAATCAATGTCTTTTTCCTTAACTTTTTTTCTATAAAAAGTTTTTACTTTTAAGGTGAAAACCATTATAGAGCCATGCTTGTGGGGACTATGACATATTTTTTATTTTGAAAAAAACATTAATACATATGGAGAATACACTTATGTTTCTGTATGTTTTTAGGGAAGAATACACTTGTGTTTCTAGTGTTTCTTTGGAGTTGTTCTAGACTCAAATAGTAGGTAAAAAATTGAAAAGAAACAATCAAATTGGCCCTTAGTTAGGATATAGTATTGTCATTTCAATTTTATTACTATTTGAGGTTTTGTTGATAAATTCATTAGTCGCTAAAATGGATAGAAATTTATCAGTAGCTTTTCCTGTATGAATTTTCATTTAAAACTGAACTAAAAAAGATATGGGTGAAATTACATCCTTAAAAACATTAAACGTGTAACTATATCTTAAGTATTTTATTTTTGCATGTGATTTCTGGTATAAAAGTATGTACTTAAATCAATTTAAGTAATCATGATAGTAATGTGCTTTGCACATTTTACAGGATAAATTTCAGCTAGTTTTTATGTAAAAAGTTACAATTTGATTTTTTGGTTAGCTCTAATCCTCATAATTAATACATGCATGAGCTAGATGAAACCATTAAAGTGTAATTAACATTGCTATTACTAATCCTAATTATTGATTAACGTTCTCAAACATTTTATTAATATTTTAATCGGCTGCTTGATTATTAGTAATTTGTTAGTGTTATTTCAATTACTAGACAGAAAACAAACTGGAAAATCATTTGTGGGGGTAGAGATATTATTATATGACTTACAAATAAAAAATACATATTTATCTTGGTTTATTGATAACTTTTTTTATCCAATTGTTGTGGTCCACCATTAATCATTAGGGGTTCAGTTTGGCAGTTAATGTACAGAGCATCAAAACTGCAAATAATAAATCAATGATTAGGCAGTTTTGTGACCTCACTTATAGCATTTTTTTTAACAAAATTAAAATAAAGAAACTCAATTTATTTCTAAATTTTAGAGTTATCACATGTGGTCCGATCCACAAAACAGATGAAAAATAGACAAGGCCCAACAAGTGCAGGCCCAATTAAAGCATGGGCTGGCCATTGAACAACTAGCCCACCATTTCAGTTCAACTTTCAACCTAAACCTCAATAAAAGCAGCTTTATTCATGGAAAATTTATATTTTTAATGGTTCAAAATGTTAATTTTTCTATTTCCAAATATATATATGGAAAACTATAAAAAGATCATTTTGAATTGTGAATAATTAATTTTCAAACTTAGATGAAATGAATAACACGCTCTTTTAATTGAGTTAGATGTTCAAAACTAACTAATTAGACAAGGACTTGATATGGGTAGTTATAATTGGTTGGTTAAAAGTGTAAAATGAAATTGTTAGGAGCTCAATAAAAAAAAAAAAAGATAATGAGGATTAAAGATACTTTTCCTAGAACATTCAACTATTTGAATAGGTATACTATCAATAAAACATTGCAGAAAGTATGCTATCAAATTCCAGGAGGATGGAAAATGCAAAACATAAAAGAACATCCAGAAATTACCTACCTATAACCAGAAGGATCTGAAGCAAAATATCTACAGAGTTTTGCTCGGCTAAGGAGAACACGAGCACTTGACGGTATCATCAGAAAATATGTGAAGATTTGACTTAGTTTCATCAGGTTGATTTGTAGTGAAACTCATCAATTGTAGAATATACCAGACCTTCATCTTCAAGGCACCTTATGGAATCCCTGCCAAAACACAAAGGATGATTGATCAATTCTTTTACTTATTTATCAAGTGCCAGTACATTGAGTGCGAGATTGATTTACTTTATCTTCTGCAATGGAAGTTTTAGCTTCTGGCAAAGTTCATCCATGTGCACTCCCTTTTCTTGTCCCCTGGTCACAAACAAATAAAAATAATGTTCAGGCAGTTCAAGTGTACATTATCAAAAGTATCATTTGCTGCACTACCAAAACAAAAGTGGCAGTACTAGTAATCACTTATGTTGCCCGAACACGGAAAAGGGAAATGTTATTTACAGAAAATAACCTTCATATAATAGCTTTAAAATGAAAAAAGGGTCACAGTTTCGCTAGTGAAGAGAAGTGTATGTGTAACATAGATCACAGTTGTTAAAGGTGCACATCAGGCTCTGGGTGAACAAGGCAATGCACAGAGCTCTTCAGACACCAAAGGCAGGTGCTGATAGTAATAATAAGAGGCTCTCCTCTTTGTCATTGAACTGTCTTTTTCTCTGGGGGTTGAAAATTTTAGATTTAGGAATTAGATGGCTATTGTTTATAACAAGTTTGACAGACACCATAGGAAACTAAATGTACACACAAATACAAGAGTCATGTGGTTTGGTTAGTTTTTGTTACAAACACAGTTGAGGAGTACATAACTCATTAATAATCATCAAACTGGCAAGGAAATATCATCCTTTACAGAAGTCCGCAACTCTGAAATCCAATGAGACAAGATTACAGCAAAAAGTTCATACATACATATGCATATCCAAAAAAAGAACAAGCTCCAAACTTCTATTTTTTAATTACTCGGGAGAGTTGATTAGAAACCTCAAGAGCCAAAAAAACTTTTGGCAAATGCAGCAGATATTCCTTTCTGAACCAACAAAACTATGACATGTTTTCATAAAACAAGTAATGAGCTTGTCAATTCTTTTGAACTCAAGCATATCTTACAAGGCAAATAAACAAAAAAGAACCGAGTAGTTCATAACAACCCCACATACTACAGCAGTTAAGTGACTATGCCAAGAAGAACAAGCCAAAACAAAACTAATATGCAAATTGAGAAAAATATACCATTTCATAAATGTTAATCAAGTATTCTATACAAAACTCACATGTTTGATGACTGTTGAAGATGGTCAAGCACCAACTGATCACAATCCTTCAGCCCATCAACACTATATTGCTTGGAAATCTGCA
Source organism: Euphorbia peplus (assembly GCA_028411795.1). Taxonomy (NCBI): domain Eukaryota; kingdom Viridiplantae; phylum Streptophyta; class Magnoliopsida; order Malpighiales; family Euphorbiaceae; genus Euphorbia; species Euphorbia peplus. Next base: position 29,638,601 of record CP110843.1, read on the forward strand.
GGAAAAGAGAATAATAGTTTGTGAATTATAAAAAGGTACTATGACTACTAGAAAGAAAATTTACAATGTAAATTCATACTTGGATTGATGAGGCTTGTTCATTTGATCCACCTCGGCCTGGAGTGTTCAAGGATGAGTCAACCATCTGAGGCTGAACAAAACCACTACCCTTCTGCTTCAAATCATGCAAGTACGAAAACAGTTAACATCAAAACATAAAATTGATTCAAACATGTAATTGTTTAAGTGTATTGTAAGCTATAAACTGAATACCTGTGACTTAACATGCTGCAAATGTGTATGTATGCAATCAATGAAGTGGAAAGCAACCTCATCAAAGTTTGTCACAGGCCTGCAAAGTGCAGTAAATCAAAAGCATCATAAGAAACCATGAAGTTGCTTCTAATAAAAAGTCAAGAGTGTCAATCAGCCCATGCAAAGAGAAAGACTAAACACTGATTTCCCCACTTGTATGCATTATTTTAACAGCCATAAATGTGTGTATTAGAAAAAACTAAACATACTTTCTTATTATTCTAAAGATTTATTGGTATTTATACATTCTTATTATTTACATGTTTCCCAAAGTTTCCCCATGCTGGGGTTCCTATATCTTTTACAAATATCAGTTTCTGGTTTACATTTCCATTGTCAAGCAATGGAAAGTAACCAGATCAAAGACGTATCACCATCAAAATTCAGTTAAAAGGCACATAGACAGACCTTGCTACAACAAATTAATATAAAAATGGTAAAGTTATTGAGGTTGTACCTCACGGAGAAAGCAACTATCTGCTTAATGCTTTGAAAACTTTTCAAGTGCCCATTTACTCGAACATACATTCCATCCCTATTGAAAAGAAGATTGCCAACAATTAGAACATTCAAACTCAACCAAATACCATATCATCAGTAAAAACAAGTATAATACAATCAGTTCACTTCATTATAATAAGAGAACATGACAAAGACTCACTCTATTTTCGACATTTCCTTTGTATCAAAATTGTCATTCACCCTGTTGAAGTACCAAATGGACAAGTGTCAAAATCAAGAAGCATCTTAACATGATAAAAACAACATTTCATAACATAGTTAGAGCCAAAATATGAGTAAATATAAGCAGTTCCCAATGGTATGTTTTCTTTCTATGCAACATTTGAGTCCATAGGAACTACTCGAAGAAAAGCACGAGGATAGATTGACAGTGACAACAATTTACTAAAATGTAACAAATTAAGGAACACATAATACCATCTTCTACAGCCAATTCGACCCGTTCCATCGTCCAAAACGAAACCAACATCAGTTGCCTTTTCAGCTTTATCAAACACCATTCCAACCACCGAAACCTAGAACAACAAACATGTCAAGGTTCTACTTAAAAGGGGAAAACATGATAAACATAACTATGCTTTCTTCAATACACATGAAAACAAGCATAAGAAATTAAACTCTTACATTTGTAAGATCCACTCCATCTACTGAAAAATTTGATTTCTCATCACCGGATTGAGAAGCTTCACTTATCTGCTTCACTGTCAACGGAATCACACCTACCGAATCTCGATTCTATAACCAAAGAAAAATCAATCAGCTATGAAATCTTAACAAATCCAAACCAGAACCACTGAGACTGATTAACAGATCCGTCTGTTAACATCAACAATGAAATGTATATCTAGATCTATATATGTAATGTAACCATCATACTTTTAGGTTTGATTTCATCCATTTCTCGGCAGGCTACTGGAGGAAGATGTTGAGATATTTATGATATCACGAGAATAATATCACGTGATGCTAGCAGTCTAGTGTTATGAGATAAGATTATGGAATGAAAATAGCCGAGACATGTTACTGATCTCAAGAGAAGCAACCTAATCAGGTCGGCAACCTGACAACCTGACTCTGCTTCTTTTTTCTCTTCAGATCAATAACATGTCTCGGCTTTTTCCATTTCATAATCTTATCTCGTAATACTAGACTTCTAGCGTCACGTGATATCATAAATATCTCAATATCTAAAATCACGATATAGACATATATAGATCTAGATTAGTGACATGTCTCGACTCTTTTCATTTCATAATCATATCTAATACTCCTAGCATCACGTGACATTATTCTCGTAATATCATAAACATCTCAATAGAAGACGAATTGAAAAAAATTGAAAACTAAGAAATCGTTTCGGATGGCTTACTTTTAAAGATGGAGCGGAATCGGTGGCCTGAGATTGAGAGAATGTAAATCCGCCGTCGAATTGAGTGCTGGAGAACATCTTTGAAACCCTACAAAGAAAGATCGGGTGGAGAATTATGTAATTTTGAAATTATGAGAAACTGAAAAGATCAATCCGCCATTAAAGTATCATTTTTTCAGTTTCATTTCCCGCCATTTTAATTTTAGATTTCCCGCCTTGCGCCTTTTTTCCACATAATATTTCAATAAAGAACAAATTTTAAAAAAAGAAATACACTGAATTTTAACTTCGCTGATAATATCATTATTTGTATAAAATAAAGGGGTTATTCTATGGTCACTTTGGTTTTCACAAAGTAACCATTATTTGGTTTTGTCAACCATTAGATCATGGCTTAAAAGCTAATCTAATGGTGCATAAGACAAAGTATAAACAAAGTAAAGGAAAAACAAAGTAATCATAGCCTACACCAAAATAAAGTAACTATAATTTTTAAATAAAAAACTATAACTTGGTATGTTTTCGTAGAATGTCGCGTCACCAGGCTGAAATTTTCTTTTTAACTGAAAAATATCTTAAATGAATAACATCTTTATTAAGAGAAAAAGAGAAGTAAAACATGAAAGATTAATCTATATTTTCCTAAAAAAAAAATATGAAAGATTAATCTATATTAATACGTTAGTACCGTGGCTATAGATAGCTTTCCATAGTAGCTGATGATGAAAATGAGAGCTATGCTTCGGCTTGATAAGCCTAACACGTGGCTCAATTACTCGACTTCTAACCATATGGCAAAATTTCGATTGATATTAAGCACATTATGTATAATATGTGTTTTAACAATGTGACATATGTCCAACCAGATTCGATCTACTCGGTCATCGACAAATAAGGTATTAGGACACATCTAAGACTTTGAATTGGCATGCGTCTCACGTTTGTAAATATCTAAAACGTAATAAATGATGGTAAAATGACTATTTACTCTCTCTCTCTCTCTTTATCTACATTTGGTTGAGTTAATCTTTCTTTCTATATCCTCATACCGACTTGATTATTAAAGTGTATTCAAGGACCAACCCATCACACACGAGGAGCCTCGATGACTCAATATCAACCTTAAGGAATACCTCGTTTGACTTATTTTTATGTCCATTTTTGTCATTACTAGTTGATACGATATTATTCGTTTACACCATAATGGCCCCAAAAATGGGATATGACCTAAGACCTATTATTATGGCAAGCCCTAAATGCGGAGCTGGCAGCTACTGCAAATGAGGGAATTTGATGTCCAAACATGGATGAGACTCATCCTCGCCTTTACAGTTGGCTAGGTCCAACCCTTATAATACCCCCTCAATAATAGATGAACTGTTTCTCTCTCTTTTATCTCTCTAAATGCAGTCACCCTCCTCAGATTTGAAGTGACATTGACTTAGGCTTTGCAGTACTTTTCAAGAAAAGTTACCGATCACCCTAAAATAATTCGTGGAGCCCAGTTGAAAAGTGGAAGGCGGAATCTTCACCACTTGTATCAACTTGATCATTTAGATATAACAAAAAAAACACTTACTTAGTTTGTTCTCGAATAGTCGAGTGTTGCTATGGTATAGTAAACCGTCCTACTTCCCTATAATTAAACTTCTAGTTAGTCTATTGTTCTCGAATAGACGAAATGAAACATTTTGAATACCTCAAGGACTAAATAGTAGTTTAGTCCTAACTTATTTGATACTAATTCCATAACTTAATTACACAAAACTACTATATCTTTCACAATTCCCACTCGCATCCAAAATATACAATAAACCCTCATAAAAACCTCCCCCAAAACCCTTCTTCCACCCCAAATCAATGTCATCAATAAAGGAGATCTTAACACGGCGACCCGTCGCCGCCACAATCCGGCTAACCGTCCCCGCCGGCGGCGCTCGTCCCGCCCCTCCAGTGGGTCCCGCACTAGGTCAATACCGTCTCAATCTGATGGCGTTCTGCAAAGATTTCAACGCAAGAACCCAGAAATACAAACCCGAAACCCCAATGTCCGTCACGATCACGGCGTTCAAGGACAACACCTTCGAATTCATCGTCAAATCGCCGTCCGTGACGTGGTACTTGAAGAAAGCAGCTGGAATTGAGTCCGCTAGCGGCCGCCCTGGACACGTGGAGGCGTCTACCGTGACGTTGAAGCACGTTTATGAGATTGCTAAGGTGAAGCAGTCTGACCCTTTTTGTCAGTATATGTCTCTTGAGTCGATTTCTAAGTCGATTATTGGTACTGCTAATACTATGGGGATTAGGGTTGTTAAGGAATTGGAGTAGAAATTGGGGGAAAGTTGAGGTTTTTAGTGTTAGAATGGTGAAAAGTTGAGATTTTTAGGGTCTTTGATGTGGGTTTTGGTTGATTGTTGTATTGGATTTGAATAATCTAATGGTGCTTTGTAATTGACTCGTTGCGATCTTGAACTAAAGTGTAACAACAGTACTGAATTATGCATAATTGTTGGAGATTGCAAAGTTTTTGTTATTGCAAAGTTGTATGTTGGATTTGATAATTGAATGAAGTTATTGGAGTTACTGGAAGGTTTTTTTTTTTTTTTCATGTTAGCCGACCCCAAATCATTTCGGGACTAAGGTTTTGTTGTTGTTGTTGGTAGCTATTTGGTGAAGTTGTGGTTATGCATCTCATAACATGCCTTGTATGTTGCACAAACACTTCACTTTAGTTGTGCTTACATGTTTAGTGTTTGTGTTGATATCGGTTTTGTTTCCGTGTCCATGTCCGTTTTTGTTTGAAGGTTTAAGAAGGTCATGTTTAGAAGTACCATTTCTGTGTCCGTGCAACATGGCAAACTTCCAATGTGTTTGATGCTGCTTGTTGTAGTTTATGGTTTGAAACCTTAAACCATCTTCTAACTTCTTCTCGTTCTTTCACATTTTATATTAACTATATATTCTATGAACATATCTCGTATCTATTTTCTTCCTCAATGTGATCCGATGGGGAATTGCAAGAATCCGTTTAACCAGTTTTGGTTTGAAAAGAACAGCTTAGTAATTAGTTTGCAAGTGATAGTGGCAGCTAGAAACCTTGTGGCTTGTCAACATGTAAGCGCGTATATTTTTGTTTGCGATTCTATGTTTCTCTAATTTTGTAGCTTTTGTATTGATTACAAATAGATTAAAGTTGGCTAGTGGACTGTTAGGATTAAAACTAAGGTTATTCTCCAATTTGGTCCGTGGGTGAAGGCTTATTTGGCTGGTTTAAGCTGAATTTCAGTCTAGATTTCTTGGCTTTTTTTGGTACCCTTACTGCCGTATCTTGGTCCTTTTTCCATTGGTTCTTCCCGGGGAGAAAAATCAGGTTTACAATTGGTTTGGCTGGATTATTTCAAGTGAATGCCGAGTCAAGTGAAAATGTTGGTTAGGATTCGGAAGAAGAAGTGAGAATACTAAGTTGAGAACATGACTGAATAGGAGGCTGAATGTAAGAGTATATTAGATGATCTAGGTCCTCATATTTTGATGACTATTGGAAAACTGGAATGAGGTCAAGGCTTTCAAATGCTGTGAATACTGACTTGCTTCCTCCAAAACTTGCTGGTTAAATAACACCTTAGGCTTCTACCAACTGGAAATGAGGTCAAGGCTTACAAATGCATAGATGTGTTGATTAATTTCTGGTTACTTTACCGAATCACTTGTCATTTTGTCCTCGGTATTGCTCATCACGTGTAGAAATTTCACGCAAAAGTTTGATATCATTGTGTTGGATGTTGATCTTATCCGTTGAGCTCGAGAGAAACAGGAACCATCAAGGAGTGGCAGTTGCAACGATCAAACTTCGGGGGAAAAGCCTAATTGCAAAGGTTGCTGGTAAATAAGGCATCAAAAGTTCAAGTAAGAAAATAACTGCCGATGAGATGAAGGTATGTTACATTTTTCGTGGAAGCACTAAGTTATTTGCATGATGGTACTAGTTTGTATTCTTTTGAAACAATCATATCTTGACTGTGTTGTAGCCCAATCTGTTACTTGAATGATGAAATCTTGAAGTCATTTCGGTGGCACTTTCCCCGCCAATTCTATGTATTATCACATTTCTCGTTCTTCAGCTTGTAGTATTTAACTTATTCATCTTTGTAAAAAAGTGGAGGTATTATACAGTTCCTGGCCTTCTATTCCAGTTGAATTGTAACTGGGTGACCTGTATCTTGGTGGTTGTCAAGTTAATCTATTAAATAGTCAATCTAGGGATGGATCATTTAGGGGGGAGATGGGAGGGAGTTTGAGCACTCAATGATTGCCAGAAAACTCCATGCTTTAAGGGACTGTTGATAGAGTGTTGTTATTTGGTGCTTGATTTTACCGACAGTTGCAGAATAGCTTCTTTAATTGTGAAAAATGTTGATTTTTTTCATGGTGTCTGCAAAACAAAGAATTTTTATGAAGAAATCCTTTACTAGAGAAATTTGTTTTTGATTGCTTGCTGGTATCATTGCCATGGCATGACTAGTAACATTTCTTATTCGGTTTTTTATTCTTAAATTCTAATGTTCCATAGCATATTGGGTAAGTTGGTGGGCAACTTGATCTACAAACCTAAGAGCTCGATTGGTGCAAGGTTTGGAACGACTGATGGGAACCCGTATTTGATGGTAGGAGGTTTAGAACGATACATGTATTGGATGGTTAGGAAAAGTCATGTTGAATATAGGCTAGCTTACAACATGACCTTTCATCAATTTATCTAATACATACATCAACCTTAGATATGGACATTTTCTACAATATTCCATCTTTTAGCCAACCCTTCAAGCCAAACAAGGTAGGGGTACTTTACGATCTCGTGTTCTTTCTAAACAACAGCAAAGTTAATCCCTTTGTTCCCATTCATCTTTTCTATATCTCCATTCAATTAAAAGCTACAGTTAATTAAATTTTAGGCTACTATCTTAATCATGTAGAATGCGGACTATATTTGTTTTTTCATAGATACTCTCTTTCTTAACCGCTCTTTTGAGTTAAAAAGGAAAAGATTCATGAACGTTCAGAATTTTGAGATAATTAATCTGAAACTTTTTCGGGCTGCTTGATTTGTCGATCGATGAACATAGTTGATTACATCCAGAAAATGAATCTGAAACCTTTTCGGGCTGCTTGATTTGTCGATCGATGAACATAGTTGATTACATCCAGAAAATGAATCTGAAACCTTTTCGGGCTGCTTGATTTGTTGATCGATGAACATAGTTGATTACATCCACAAGAGTTAGCAATCTGAAAATATCGAACCAAAACATGAAACCCAATAGGCCCAAAATCAGGCCCGTTATACAGAGATTGAGATTTAGATCCTTACAGCTATTGAAACACCATGGCGGTGGATACAGTAATCCTCACGCACTTCGATGGCGCGTCAATTTGGTTTTTACTTATATGGTGTAAAGGTGTCGGTGCTACTGAATTTTATTTATTTTTATAACACTGCCCTTTGACTTCATTAGCAACACAAAACTTCATTAGTAATTTTCACTTAAACTAATCATTTGTAATCTTAGTTGATCACAAAACAAAAATTAATTTAAGAAGGTACAAAATCAATTTCAACAGATAACATGAGCTTGCAAGTTAAAGGCCAATACAAAAAGTTATTTTAGATAACTTGTAGCGTTACGATACAACGCGTCAAAGTTAAATTAACTATAAAAGTTAAAGTTAAAAGTAACCATAGAAGTAGTTATAAATTTATAATCATAAGTACTAAATAGAAGCAAGAATAGACGGTTTATGTGATTCCTATGCTTTAAAAAAAAAAAAGTACAAAATTATGGTTTCAAGTTATACAACCGACAAAAAAGAAATTTTAAAATTTTATAAAATTATCTCCTATATATTCTTTATTTGATTTATTTTATATCTTCACTTTCCAATGATGGAAGAATTGAAACACTATTTTGTAAATACGGATTTTATATTAATGATTACTTTATTTGAAACATTTTTTATTTTCTATTTCTAAGTTTTAAAATTAAATTAATTAAAATTGTTTGAAGGAGGAAACACGCGAAGAGAAAAATAAATTTTAGAATATGTCTGACATACAACGTTATTCGTATTCAAATTTATAAATTATATATGTTAGCATTTCATATTCATGATTTACGATTTATCAGTTTTTTTTTAAGGTTTTTGCATTCCAAACTTATATGTTAGCATTTCAAATTATACAGAATCTTTTATAAGTTGTAATCTTTTTTCATTTTACATTTGAAATTTTATATAATAATTAATTATACGTAGAATTATTATTAAATAAAGTATTAAGAGATTAGAACTCATAAATTAATATATCACGTCATTCGTAGCTTTAGCATATATTAGAATTTCTATGACCATCCAACAACAAATCACTATGAAGGAAAGGATAAATAAAACAAAGAAAGGCCACGTGAGAATAAAAGATAGACAGCTCATGAATAGCGTGATCCTCACATGACACGGATGCAGATGGACGTGACACGTCATAGCCATGCAGCCTCCTCGTTCTCTTTACTCGCTTCATGATGGAAGAATCTTGTACTCACCTTCCTATTGAGGGAATCTTCTAAATATTTTAGGGACAATACAATTTCAATTGTAAAATAACTAAAAAGTGGGGACAATTAGTAAATTGAAGAAAGACACACATGGAGCTAATAAATACATAAAAGTTTGTAGATATAAAAAGCAAAATGTTATTATGCTCCTTAACTTTTACACCACAATGATATTTAGAAGTAATTAAGTTTTTATATGTGTAAATAAGAATTTTTTCCATTATGATTCAACAAACCATAAAGAATGTAACATTTGCGTATCATTTTTCATCTATATCAATCATTTTTTAATGAATTGTTATGTTTTTTTAATTATTGATAGGATTACACAGGATATACAACAAAATTTCTCATAAAATAATGTAATTTTAATTTCAAATCTTTTCAGCATAGAAATTTTTTTTGATAGAACAACATTGTTCTACTTGATTAACATTGCTACTCGAGTTGTATTATTAAAACTTAACATAAAAAGAGAATTTTTTTTTTTTCTCAAAATTACTGCAAAAATGAAAACTCATCATAAATAAGAAAATATCTTAGTTGTGAATACACTAATTAAGAATAGTGAGTGGCCATGTGGGAGAAACCGGAAAGTTCTCTGCTTTGTTTAATCTTCGGTTAATCATATCAATCATTGAAGTAGTACATAAAATATTACCACTAACTACAATTTTTTAATTCATAATGCATGTGCAATTATAGGTACATAATTTATTTCCTACAAAATTAATTCTCAACTTTAAATTTAAATTGCCAATATATATTTTGTGTCAATAAATTATTAGTTCGATATATGTATTATATCAGATATATTTTTAAAATTTTTTTTCTTATAAAATGTTCCTCACTTTTTATACAATTGATATGTTCTGAAGTGTTGATTAGTTATTTAGCTATTATGTTTCGCAAAAAGTAAAGACCAATAAATTTTATGTTATGTTTTAAAGTTCAGTTAACATTGTGTTAATTTGGAATGAATATTCTGCTTTTGGACACCAAAATATATAATAAGGCCCTGTTCTTTTGGACTTATTAGAACTTATTTTAAGTTCAGTTCAGTTCAGTTCAGCAACATTTAATTTAATTTTCAGTGGCATTTAATTTAGTTCATTTCAGTAATATTCAGTTCAGTTCAGTTCAATTCACCAACATTTAATTCGGTTCAGGTTAATAAATTACAAATAAATATTTATTATTTATATATAATATGTTAATATTTATTATAATTTTAACTAGTTGATCCAATTTGTTTGCAAAAGTTGTTGGACGTAAGTAAATATTATTACCAATATATGTTACAATGTTCTATCACCTTAATAATTTATACTATATAAATTTGGATTTAATATACAAAAGTTTCCAATTTTGGTTATATATTGTAATAAGAAATTCAAAAATCTTGTAACAGTGTTGTGTAGTATTAGGAGCAAATTAGCATTAATTAAAGAAATTCAAAAATCTTATAATAGTCAGTTATATAATATTAGGAGCAAATTAGTATCAACCGAACAAAATTCAAAAATCTTGTAAAAGAAATTAAAATTAGCAAATAGAGCAAATTCAAAAATTTACAAATAGCATCATCTCATTATATTTTTCTAATCATCTTCTACCATATGATCCGTAATCTCATCATTTTGTTCACCTTCGTCATCATTATCGTCATCCTCCTCTCCGATCTCATTATTCTAAAACTAATATTATTATTATTATTTATTCCATTGAGTTTCAATATTTATTTTTCATTTTAGCAGAATTCAGTTCAGTTCAGTTTAGTTCAGTTTAGCAACATTCAGTTCAGTTCAGCATCGTTCAGTTCAGTTCAGTTCAGAATTTTTCAGTCCAAAAGAACGGGGCCTAAGTAAGATACTGTGAATATAATTTATCGATATTTTTTAATGGTTTACTCCTATAGTAAATTATATGTACTTTATCGTTTAATTATAGTATTATTCAAAAATAAATGTAGGTGCCAAGATGTGAATGAGAATTAACTATTATACTAATTTATTCTATTTTTCACATATTAGATGAGATATCATAATAATTTATTGCTCGAGGTGATTTAATAATATTTGTTACATTTCCATTTTTCGTTTTTACAAATGTAAATACTTCTATTTCTGTTGGGCAAAAATACTTTTGGAGGCTTTTTAACACTATAAGCACGCTGACACAATGAAGAGCACTACAAAAGGCTATGGATATGACAACGACAAACAATACAAAATACGAACACTACAATAATAGGCGGTGCAACAATGGGTACTACGAATTAAACAAACATCAATGAGTGGAGAAAGACAATTGTACCTTCAGTTTGGTCCTTTATTCTCGTTTTTCCAACATGTTAACCGTCGTTCATTGTTATTTATAAGGAGGAGAAATGATGGTTTTAGAAACAAAGCTGATGAGAAACGAATGAAAGAGAGACAAAGAGGCAAAAAAGACATATAAGTAGATTTTGCCGGAAAGGCTTAAAATTAGAGGTGTCGATTTCGTGTTTTGTGTCAAAACTCTAAACACAATGAGACACATAAAAAAGTTTGTGTCGAGATTTCAAATCCAAACACAACATGCACTTACCACAGAAACACGAAAATTACAACGGTAATTATGAATGTGTCAACACGACACGTTCCGACCTATATGAGAATTGCAATTTTTATATAAAAATTCTTTACAAAATTCGATAAACTACAAAGATATCAAATTTTTTATCACACAAAGCCAACACGAGACAAAAAAAAGTCAAACTATATAAATTCCTTGCCGAGTTCGTGCTTTTCAGATTGGCCCAAACACGATACGAAAATTAGCGTGTTATTTTGTGCTAACCCGAAAATGACACATTATCAATTCTGCTAAACACAATACGAAAAAATACGTGTCGTGTTGTCGTATTTTGTGTCATATTACCACCTTTACTCAAAATTGTCTAAATTTATACGAATAATGCAAGTGAGCTAAAGCCTCCTAAATTTGGACTAGATTTATGATTAACACATTGATTATCAATAATAATCATTCATGTCATAATAAAAACAATTAAGAAACAATTAAGAATCCATCAAAAAAAAAAAGAAACAATTAAGAAAAAAACAAATCCCAATTAATTAGATCACCTCCTCTTAATAATTTCATACCTGGCAACAGACACGGATAGAACTTTTTCATTTCCATTACAGTCCTCCGATCCAATCTCATTTCCTAAAATCCATCTCCACAGTAATAATCCCCTACTTCACATCCTACACTACCACACCCCACGTGTCCCCCTAATAACGCGAGTGCAAACCACCGATACTACCGCGACTACAATACACCTCCCAACATCCAAATAAATCTACACCTCTCAGCTTCGGTCATTTTCCCTCCCTCTCCATCTATACATACTCTCATCTCTCCCTCCCAAAATCCTTCCATCACTCTTTCTCTCTCTACACATTTCTCTTTCTCTATCCACCGCCGACGCCGCCGCTGTGGTGTTTTCCGGCGAGTTCTTGTCCTCCTTCCGTGTGTTGAAATGGCGGCGACGGGGAATAACAGAGTAGATCTGGATGGAAAACCGATTACGCAGATGACGATATGCATGATCGGCGCCGGAGGTTTCATCGGCTCGCATCTCTGCGAGAAGATACTCTCCGAGACGCCGCACAAGATTCTCGCGCTCGATGTTTATAACGATAAGATCAAGCATCTTCTTGAACCGGACTGTATTACCTGGGGTGAGCGGATCCGGTTCCATCGTATTAACATCAAGCATGATTCTCGCCTTGAAGGACTCATCAAGATGTCGGATCTGGTAAGCTTTCTTCCGGTTTCCGGTTCGATATGTGTTTCCTGTGATTTTGAGCTAATGCGGTGACGTTTTGTTTGTAGATTATAAATCTGGCGGCGATCTGTACTCCGGCGGATTATAATACGCGTCCATTGGACACGATTTACAGCAACTTCATCGATGCTCTCCCCGTGGTACTTTTCGGTTACTTGTTGTTTGGAATTGTTGCATGCATTTGTTAAATTTTGCTTTGATAATCTTTATATCTGTGTTGCTGCTGTATTTATCGAGATTGAGTTGAAATTGTGATAGTTTTCGATATCGTGTCGTGTTATTTTCGAGATTGAGCTGTGCAGTTGTTAGAATTTTGCTGGATTTGGAGTTTATAGTGGAGATTGATGTGTGATGTTGATTAGTGACGTTTTCGAGATCGAGCTGTGGAGTAGTTAGAATTTTGCCAGATTTGGAGTTTTTAGTGGAGATTGATGTGTGGTATTTGATTGGTGTTGTTTTCAGTATCGTTTCGTGTTATTTTCGAGATCGAGCTGTGAAGTAGTTAAAAAATTTCTGGATTTGGAATTCTTAGTGGAGATTGATGTGTGATTTTGATTACTGTCATTTTCAGTATCTTGTTATGTTATTTTGGAGATCAGGCTATGGAGTTGTTAGAATTTTTCTAGATTTGGAGTTTTTAGTGGAGATTGATGTGTGATTTTGATGTGTGTAGGTGAAGTATTGTTCAGAGAATACCAAGCGCTTGATCCACTTTTCCACTTGTGAGGTGTATGGAAAAACAATTGGGAGCTTTCTTCCTAAAGATAGTCCTCTTCGTGAGGTGAGCTTTCACTTTCTGTCTTTTTATTTATTTTGTATTTTATTGTATTGTAGATGTGCTCACCGACATTTTATGGATAATTTCTCTTTGTGCTTAAAGTATAAACTACCTAATTTATGTGATGATATCAAGATGGACTACCTACCTTCAATTTCTTAATTTGTGTAGTTAGTTAGATTAATCAGCCCCTTTAGGAAAGATCTCTTTTTACTTTAAAGTTTTTGAGGGGTTGAGTTTTTCCTGCTGCTGTCATGTTTAGATTTACTTGTAAGGCTGTTTAGTTGTCATGCCTCTTGTAAGATCTGAAGATGAATTTAAAATCTATAGTTCCTTGTGCTGGTTTTTCTGTTTTTTGATGTCCATAGATTGGTTATGGAATCTGTAGATAGGATGAGTGCTTTAATTATTTGAATCATAATGTAAGCAGGGAAGAGATGTGTCTGGTTTGATTGATGCATGTCACTTTGGTATATTCAATGTTTCATTAGTGTGACGTGAATGGAAGTAAAATGTTATTTTTAGTGACAAAAGAAGTGTGTAATGGGTTTATACAAATTTTGAAGCTTCTAGTCTAATGTGAAGTCAAAACGTCCCGGATTCGATTAGATGCTATATGATGGTCAGACCTTGTAAAATTGTCATTGATGTTTCAGGATCTTCTTAGTTATCTACTGAAGCTTGGATAGCTTCCTCCTCACTGAAGAAGTCTTATGGATTGATCCATTGTTTTTGCCTTTTCATAATTATGTAGCTGATTTGCTCGGTTGAGATTATGTAACACTGGTTAAGGGTTCTAATTTAAGCTATTGGGTAGTCTACCTATAGGTAACTGTTATAGTTTCTCGGTTCTGGGATAGAATTTCTTGCAGCACTCTTGCTTATTGAAATAGTTTGTTGAAGTGCTTCTTCGCATTTTCTACTTGAGAAACTTTTCAATGCTTCAATTTGACACTGGTGATTGAGAATGTAGGATTAGTTTGGGTATGAGAAACATGAATGCATGGCTGTTGGTTTCTATTAGGATTAGTTTCTAATTACTTTACTAATTTGTCAGTTATATTCTCACACTTCTATTTTTTTTTTATAGATATATGCCGTCAAGTATATTAGTCTAATATTGAACTGTATTGCCATTTAGACTGTACTTGTATTTGCAAAGACATGCTTTTTGAATCTTTGATTTCCTAGTTAACCAATAATCTGCATTTGAGTTCTATATCTTGTTCTTTTCAATTTGAGCGAACATTCAAGTTGCTTGCGGTTGATGTGTTTGAAAGAATTTTAGACTGTCCTTGGCAATAAACTTGAATTGAGGTGCCAATTTCGTTTTTCCCCTCGTAGGATCCTGCATACTACATTCTTAAAGAAGATACATCTCCCTGCATCTTTGGTTCCATTGAGAAGCAGAGGTGGTCGTACGCATGTGCGAAGCAATTGATTGAGAGGCTGATATATGGTAATGCCTTGTTGGCTTGACTCGCTTTTTTTGGACACTTGGTGCAAATATTTTCTAACTTTCTAATTCGTGATACAGCTGAGGGTGCAGAGAATGGGCTCGAGTTCACGATCGTGAGACCTTTTAACTGGATTGGACCCAGGATGGACTTTATTCCTGGTATTGATGGACCAAGTGAGGGTGTGCCCAGGGTTCTGGCCTGCTTTAGTAACGTGAGTCTATTTTCTTTTTGGCATACAAATTTTAAATTTTGTGGTGTTCAAGTGACATTTTTTATTCTGTTGTGTGTGAATTTTTTTATCTACCTTTTCATGCACATCAGGCTCTCTTACGTCGTGAGCCGCTCAAGCTTGTGGATGGTGGCGAATCCCAGAGAACATTTGTTTACATCAAGGATGCCATTGATGCTGTTCTCTTAATGATTGTACGTGTTTTTATGTCCTTTCCTATTTTCCATTTTCTCTACCCTTCTGCAAATCAGAAGGAATAACTAAATAATTATCATCCATGTAGGAAAATCCTGCTAGGGCCAATGGTCACATTTTTAATGTTGGAAACCCTCACAATGAAGTTACAGTTAGGCAGCTTGCTGAAATGATGACAGAGGTATGCATTTTCTGAAGAAACGTCTTTATCAGTTTTTACAAAAACTTGCTTGTAATCCTGGATGATGCCCTTTCTCTCAACAGGTCTACTCTAAAGTTAGCAATGAACCTGCTCTAGAGTCGCCAACTGTTGATGTTTCCTCCAAAGAATTCTATGGTGAGGGGTATGACGACAGTGATAAGAGAATTCCAGACATGACCATAATCAATAGACAACTTGGTATGATGTGTTCAATTCTT
This sequence comes from Euphorbia peplus, assembly GCA_028411795.1. Classification (NCBI taxonomy): domain Eukaryota; kingdom Viridiplantae; phylum Streptophyta; class Magnoliopsida; order Malpighiales; family Euphorbiaceae; genus Euphorbia; species Euphorbia peplus. Next base: position 29,654,332 of record CP110843.1, read on the forward strand.
TCTTTTTTCCGTGCATTTATTATACTTCGGCATCTCAAACTTGCTTGGAATGACTTTTCCGCCACCTTAACTTGCTTTAAACAACCTTTCGCCATCTCATAGGAATGACAATTTCTGACTCAATATTATTTATAGTGACAAGGCTACTAACATGATTCTAATTTCTGTTGCCTCTATGCGATAAATATATCATATAGAATATGTAGATTACATTACCTGATTGTGACATGATGACTTGAATTGCCACCTCTGCACCTCAATTTCCTTAAAATGATGTTTCCGCCACCGCAAATTTGCTTAATGACTTGATAACTCAAATGACCTTAACTCAACTTGCTTAAAACTGACATTTCTATCACCTCGATTTGCTTAAACTGCCATGGACCATAGACTGTGTGGTACCGCCATGTGGAATTAAGGGGATAGCTATGGCAGCATAAGCAAGTTGAGGAAGTGAAAGGTTGTTTTGAAAGTCTAGGGATCATTAGGTGTTTGTGCAAGTTGGAGGGGCCAGATATGCTGTCTTATTTTTCGCCAGCTTTTTCTTTAACTTCCATGTGACACCATTTGGTTGCATGTATATTTCAGGCTGGAACCCAAAGACATCACTATGGGATTTACTGGAATCTACCCTCACGTATCAACACAGGACGTATGCTGAGGCTATTAAGAAGGCAATCGCTAAGCCTACATCTAGCTGAGGATAAAATGTTTGTGAAAAACGAAACATAAACAATACTTGAGAAAAGGGAACTTCTTGGGGTAGGCTGTTTGTTAGCATGAGTTGAAACTCGTTGAATCTCTCTTTAAAGTGGTTGGTTCCAATATATACTCTCACCTGTCTTTTTGAATATTATCGTCAAGAAGATGATAGGGGTGTTATTATAGGTAACTACATCTTGTCGCTGTAATTTGTCGCTTAAGTTTGTCTTACCATAAGAATTGGGGGCGTTACTTTACAGAAAAAGTTTTACTTACTATGTTGCATTTAGAGGTTTGAATTGAATTGCATCCCCAGTCCAAACCTCTGTTTTGTTGTTTCTCCAGGGAAATATGTTGTATTTAATTTGTTGACCCTCTCAGGCTGGCCCGTGTTATTTATTAATTTTATTATTTTTTAATTCCAAGCTTGTAAAGCTTGGTATGATAATGTTCCTATTCCCAGAAATATTTTGATTGGTCGGGTTATACCCGAGTTTATTGTTTTAGATTGTGGTTTGTGCACATCCTGCTGACATCTTCCCTAACTAATATCTTTCTATATTACATATTCCAAATAGGATGCGTCTTCTATCTAGTTTGCTATATATTTGCTATACTGAGCAGTTAACATCAAATATAATAGGACGCATCTTGTATTTAGTAAATGACACTTGTGGTGCCTGAACTTTGACCACCTTCACACTTTGGAACTTGAATTTCATTTTTCCATATAAAAGTATTTTAGTTTAAGGTAACTTGACAATTTGTTAGCTATGGCTTCTTATAACAGGTTAAGCAGATAAAAGTAATAATGTGTCATAGTTTGACTAAATATGGAGCATACTTAAATTGTAAAACACATTTAACTTTCATTCTATCCCAATTTTCTCTTTCTTTCATTTTTCATTTTCTCCCTCTAAACAATTTATTTCATGTTTAAATACCTCAAAATCGCAATTACGAAAAAATGAATTTAGAATCAATTAAAGAATACAAATGAAATATGAAAAAGAGAAATGGAAGATTAAGAATGCAAAGGAGGGTTTTTATAACTGATACTTGAAGGGTAGAAATACAGTTATAAGTTTCAGTTCTATGGTCCACATGGCGTTGCGTATTTATCTATTTTACCAACTCCTAGAGTAGAAAAAAGTGATTTCTAAAAATAATAATGAAAAACGGCAGTATAACCTTACTTGTTTCAGAACAGAAACTTATATGGATTTATTTTGCTTTTTCCTTAATTACAAGAAAAAGAAAAAATAAACGAAAGTTCAGAAGAATTCGAGAATAATGAAAGATAAGATTGGCAAAGCTCACATAACATAACAATAAACAAGTCTAGGATAGATGGACATATGGCAAAGCCACAAATAACATAACAATACACAAGGCGTATTGTACAATAAGTCATATTTTTCATCTCAAGTTTGTAGTCAGGATGCCCAATTAATCACCCGATATTATGGTATGGGGGACGTCCAACCATATATCCATTGGGGTCAGGATGGAATTTCACTTTCAACGGGCAAATTGCGCAACCATGCGCATTACCTTCATCCTTGGAAGGGTCAAATGTTGCACAGTACATGACAATAAATTCATCCGTGTCTCTGTCTTTCATCAATTCAGTAAAGAAGTATTTCAAGGAGGAGGCTTCATTACAGTCACCATTCCTGGGTTTAGCAGTGAAGCTCATATGACTCCATGAGTCAATATGCTTAAATCCAGCACCACGGACATGTAACCATGCAGATTCCAGAAACAGCGCTTCAACGGCTTCAAACTCAACACCCTAACCAACAAATTGTAACATTAAAAATGAAACTGCACAAGTGTATATTGTCAAAACCATGCATGAAATGAAAGAGAGCAACTGCGTGTAGATATCTATAAGAAGCAAACCTACCACTCTCTCCTTATAAAGTTGCAAAGCTTTCTGTGCCAATTCGCGGTTGTGATCAGACTCGGCTTTATCCATACTGTATTGTTCAAACCATGTTGAAATTTAGTATTATAGACATAATAAAAGAAGCACAGATGCTGCGAATAACTAAAAAATTTATATTTCCCATGTAAATTTGAATGATATCTCAAGTAAAGATTTCAGCCTAGGCTTATTTTGGATACTACAACTCATAACTGTGAGCGCAGAAGCCAATAAACAGATGGGCAAGATAATATATCAAATAATTTGTTCAGCGTTTAGAGGTAAATTAGAGACCCTTACAGCAATATCTCCCACGTATCATATGTGATCCTCATATCTCGTGAGCTATCAATTCCAGCAAGCATCCTACAATTCCAGAACAAACCAAATCAAAAGTACAACCTATAAGCTTTTCAAAATACAACAATATAAAAGAAAACACAAAACCCTAACAAGGTCTGATTGAGACGAATTGAAAACATGTGAGATCGATGCAGAAGCCATTAATCTAATCAAATAAAATCTTACTCAGATCTACGCTTCATCTTCTTCTTCTTCTTCTTCTTCTCCATGCTAGGGTTACGCGCGTACCCAACACCTCTTCTTCCCATAATACAAAGAAAAGGAATAATATATACAATATGCTTTTTGTCTTGTTTGTTATGTGAAACATAAAACCTCCCCTTGTGACACGTGCTATATATATTCTATAACATTACTATGTTTATTCTTTCGGCTTGCCCTTAATTATAGAAAAATAATTATATTAGTTAATTTAGGAAATTTTAACTTATTTAAATGTATTTTGACAAAAATATTTAATTGTTTTTTTTTTTATACAATTAACTAATATAATTATTTTTCTATAATTATTTTTATTTAATAGGTAAAATTCTTAAAATAGGAGCTACGAGTTTATATTTTGAGTTCGGGTTTGGTTTAGGATTTTGGTTAGGGTTAGGGTTAGAGTTAGGGTTTAGAGTTTATGGTTAGAGTTTAGGGTAGGGTTAGTGTTTAGGTTCAGATTTAGGGTTCAAGTTCGGATTCGGGTTAGGGTTTAAGGTAAGATTTGGTTCGGGTTTACGGTTTTGTTTTAGGGTTTAAGGTTAAGATTTGGGTCAGGGTCAGGGTTAGAGTTTACGGTTTTTTTGGAGTTCGGGTTGGGTTTCGGGGAGTTTTGTTCGAGTTGTAGTTGAAGGTTAAGAATTTGAGATTTATAAATTTAGTATTTTAAAAAAAACTAATTGTGTTTATAGTTTCTGAATAATCAATAAATATTATACATTTGAAAAGTTGTGAATTTCTAAAGTATATTAAATGCTTTAATGAGGCTTAACCTATGCCAAAGGGCATAGATTAGCCAAGCCGTTATTCTTTTTCGAAGGAATATAATAACATCATTATCTGTTCGCAAATGGAAATGGAATATTCCAGCCCTGCTGACTATAGGTTAGGTTGATTGAAGAAGTTTCTCAAAAATGGAGCAAAATTCTAGGCAATCAGCTTGATTTTCAATTCCAGATTTGTTTAATTTGTTTAGTTCTCATTTTTGTAGATGTTAATAATAACTACTTTTTTCATGAATTGATTCTCCAAAGAGTCCAAGGATCTGATACCCAAGTTTGAAAAGGTAAAGAATGTTTGTATACTCCATGAAATCTAACACTTGATAATTAAAGGAAAGGAAGTTGCATGGATTTCTTTTTTTCTTTTTCCTTAATTACAAAAAAAAAAAGAAGAACAAAACTTGTATAGGATAGATGGGATAGGCAAAGCCACACATAACAATAAACAAGTCTTATTAAGTTAGGATAGATGGGACATATGTCAAAACCACAAATAACATACTAATAAACAAGTCTCATAATACTATAAATCAGTATTTTTCATCTCAATTTTCTATTCCCACCCCATTTAGAGTATGGGGGATGACCAACCACATATCCGTTGGGGCCGGGATGAAATTTCACTTCCAATGGGCAAATTGCACAATCATGAGCATTCTTACCTTCATCCTTAGAAGGGTCAAATGTAGAACAGTACATGGCAATATATTGATTTATGTCTTCGTCTCGCACTAATTCAGCAAAGAAGTGTTTCAAGGAGGAGACTTCATTACAGTCAGCATTATTCTTGGGTTTAGCAGTGAGGCTCATATGACACCATGCGAAACTATTATTTAAACCAGCTCCACGGATACGTAAATAGGCGGATTCCAGACACAGCGGTTTTACGAGTTCAAACTCAACACCCTAACCACCAAAGTGTAAGATTAGAATGAAACTGCACAAGTATATATTGTTAAAACAATACATGAAATGAAATAGAGCATATGCATGTAGATATCTATAAGATGCAAACCTACCTCTCTCTCCTTGTAAAGTTGCAAAGCTTTCTCTGCCAATTCACATTGGAAAATAAACTGGGCTTCTTCAAAACTGTATTGGTCAAACCATGTTAGAATTTAGTATTATAGTCTTAGTACAAGATGCATAGATGTTACGAACAACTAAAAGAATATATTAAATGATATCTCAAGTAAAGATTGCAGCTAAGGTTTATTTTGGATGCTACGACTCATAATTGAAAACGCAGAAGCCAATAAACAGACGGGCAAAATATTATATCAAATAATTTGTCCAGCTTTTAGAGGCAAATTACTTACAGCTTCGGCCAAGGTTTGATCATCATATCTTGGGAGCTATCATTTCCACCAAGGAACCTACAATTCCAGAACAAACCAAATCAAAAGTACAACCTAGAAGCTTTTCAAAATACAGCAATATAAAAGAAAACACAAAACCGACAACGAATTGAAGAAACATTTCCTAACAAATTGCTCATGAAGTGATGATATCCATAAAAAACTATCTATCTACTAATCAGGATTCGGCTTGCAAAAGCAAGGCCTCAAAACACTTGACATCAGATGAAAGATAGGTCTTCCATCACGGAGGTATGTAGCATAGTTGTGAAAGGCGAAAGGGGAGTCAAATCGAAAAGGGTAAAAAAATCGCCATGACGCAAGGTGAGAGAAAGGCGGTCGCCTTTTGCATGTGAGGCGACAAACAGAGATTTTAAAAAACATAGAAACTAGCAGATAGCAAAGGCCCCAATCCTGATCAAGATCAGAGACTTAAAACCCTGGACTTCAAGTGAAAGTCAGAAGGCAACCCACCCGGATAGGAAGGTGGTGGTGATTAAGCCTGGGCCACCTCTAGCCTGAGGCGAGTAAAGACGTCGCATTGTAAAAGTATGACTACTCCAACTATTTCACTTTCCTTCAAAATTGTCGTTACAACTCCAAATAAAATCTACTCAAAACATGGGTATCAATCACCCATCAGCCAATATGAAATTTCAACTCTTCATATGACTCAGATTTAAAAAAGCAGTATCAAGCAAAAGTCTACCAAAGACCTAACTACATTAAATCAGGCGATAGAACTCTATTGATACAATACACAAACAAAAACCGACAAGCCGGATACACTATTTCTACTTCAAAACAAAACGCCATCGATCAAGCACAAATACGCAATACAAAAAGTTCAATATAACTAAAAGTTCAATATACCAATACTTTGTACATATAACACACACACGACTCGATAACTAAACCTAACAGCAGATGAAATCATCAAAATTGTCAATACAAATCCGAATAAAATCTACTAAAAAACGCTATCAATCGCATAAAAAAAAGCAGTACCGAGCAAAATCTACCATAGACCTAATTACATTAAATCATGCAATAGAACTAAACCTAACATCAGATAAAATGATCAAAATTGTCAATACAACTCCGAACAAAATCTACTCAAAACACACTATCACCTATCAGGCAATGTGAAATTTCAACTCTTCATATCACTCGGATCAACAAAAGTAGTATCAAGCAACAATCTAACTATATTATATCAAGCAATAGAACTCTATTATGATACAGTACACAAACCAAAACCAATAAGCCGGATACACTATTTCTACTTAATTGATCAAGCGCAGATACTCTATTACCTCACACTCCTTTCTTCGCCTGTCGCCTTTCCGAAAAAGGCTACAGCCTTTTGCAGGCAAACCGCCAAGAAGCAGAAAAGGCTCCAGGTCTATAGCCTGGGCCGCCTTTCGCCTGAGGCGAGAAATGGCGGCGCCTTTTAAAACTATGGTATGTAGTAAGTAAACAGCATGGTGCAATCCAAAAAATTGACATTAAAGCAACAAAGATTTTTCTCAGATAATCATGATATATTTGGTGCATCACTTTTGAGATGCTCTTAAATGTTAAAATCGACGGGCTACTTAACTTCACACTTGACTATATGTATTTTACCTTTCATCTGGACTCTCTTCCTCATCAGTAAAGTCCTGCCCACAGTCCCTCTTACGCGTGTGTTGGTACCGTTTGGAGCTTCCACCAATCTCTCCAGAATGTGCAAGACCCCTAAGAAATACAGAGTAGAAAGCTGATCAGGTTAGAAAGAAAGAAAAAAAAGACCCTTCAAACACAAAACCCTAACAAAAGCACAACCTAATGCCTAAGGTTTTTCACAATGTAGAAGCAAACACCAAACCCGCGAACATGGTCAAATTGAGACGAATTGAAGAAACTTTTGCGATGCAAAAGCCCAACTAATAAAAGAAAAGGAGCTTTTGAGAATACAGCTATGTAGAAGAAAACACCAAGTCCAACAACAAGGTCTGATTGATACGAATTCAAAACACGTGATATACAAAGGCCCATCTTATCGACCATTAGATTTTCAGAATACAGCAATATAGAAGAAAACACCAAACCAGACAACAAGGTGAAATTGACACACATTCAAGGAACACTTTCTAAACCAACTAGTAAAGCATATCATGTATTATTATTATTATTATCAGATGGTATACGATTCATGAAGAATTAAAAAGCCGCACTGACAATCAGCAAAGGAACTAATAAGACACTATCTCGACTCTGAAAGACTAGACTTGGCAGGTGTGCTAAATGTCTGTCTACATTGCAAACATGGTATCCATAGAAAATAATTATGTATCGACTAGTCAGGATTTGGTTTGTGAAACACATGATATCAGAGTAAAGTTGTATTTACTTAACAAACAACACGGTATACTTTTCAAGGTTAAATTCATTTGGAGTTTGAGTAAATGTATTTATTACCTATCATCATCTTGAAGTTTTTCAACTTCATCAAGGCCCGTAATCTTCTTCTTATTCTTATCGAGTCGTTGAGACTCAGAGCCTCCTCCTACTCCACCACCAATCTCTCCAGGTTGTGCAAGAAGAGCCCTAAGAAAAATTAACGTAGAACCTAAGTTACAAATAACAGATCATATGTTTTCACCAAAATAATAATAATAAAAAAATAACAGATCATATGTTGAATGAAAAATCGTAGATACCCATATCTACTACGCTTCTTCTTGTTCTTCTTCTTCTTCTTCTTCTTCATCTTCTTCTTCTCCATCATAGCCATGAGGAATGAAACCCTAAACATAATTTCGATTTTAACTTTCAGCAATCAATCTTAACCCATACGCTACCTATTCTTCTTATATCAACGGGCTGTAACAATACTTTTTTTATTACTGATTTCTCCCCACATACTCCCGGAAATGACCCCCAACTTTCTTTCATAATCCAATTATACCCCCCTATTTCAAGGTTTTATTACTACGTTTTATTTTTCACTTTTATTTTGCAATTTTATTTCATTTCAGTACTTTAAGTTTTATTCAAGAATTTCAGTTCTATTCAGTAAATTCAGTCTAGTTCATTCACAAAGAAAATAGGACCTAAGACTTGGGAAAGATTATAGGGAAAAGTTTTAAAAAAATGCTCGTGGTTTCCAACTTCTGCAAATAAAGGTCTGTGGTTTCAACGTTTGCAAATAAAGGTACGAGGTTTTATTCCGTTAGCAAAAAAGGTATGGTCACTAACACTATTTATTTTTGCTGACGTGGCACTTTGACCACAATTTGACCAAAGGGTAATTTCGTCATTAAAAAAATAAAAAAAGTAAAAGTAAAATAAAATGTTTGTGGTTTGATTTTTTTGCAAATAATAGCACGTGGTTTGATAATTTATTGAAAAAGAGGTACGAGTTTGATTTTAAGAAAATTTGTTTTTTTGTTTTTTACAAGAATATTTGTTGGTAAATTTTAATGTATAAATTAGTCTAAAACCGTATTTGGTATTTAAATCAAACCTCATACATCTTCTTCAATAAAATATCAAACCACGGGCTGTTATTTGCAAAAAGATCAAACCACAAACATTTTCTTTTACTTTTATTTTTTTTTATTTTTTTAATGACGAAATTACCCTTTGGTCAAATTGTGGTCAAAGTGCCACGTCAGCAAAAATAAACGTTGTTAGTGACCGTACCTTTATTTGCTAACGGAATGAGACCTCGTACCTTTATTTGCAAACACTGAAACCACAGACATTTATTTGCAAAAATTGAAAACCACAAACATTTTTTTTAAACTTTTCCCAAGATTATAATTGATCTGACTAAGAGTTTGCAAGAAACAAATACTAAAAGAGATAGATATTTTAAGATTTGTAGGTTTTTAATCTGATTTACCAACTCGAAGTTTGATTCTGAAAATGTATGCTTTTCGGAACAAAATTAACGGCACTAAATGGCTAAAAGGAGCCTTATAAGAGACCTAAAATTGATACTGAGTGATTCAAAAATTGAATAAGTGATTTGATAAAATATTTTTGTTGATTGTTAAGTGAGTTTACAATGAAGAATGAAACCTCTTATATATAGATTTGTTAGGTAACTAACAAGTGAAAACAACCCTCAAAAACCTTCCTTACTTGATATAATGTTAATGGGATATATTTGTCTGTTAGTCTTCTAATGATACCAGTAATCGTCCAACCATATCCAATGTCATGTTTCAAAGAGTGGACTGTTCTTTGTCCAGCCATATATTTGTCTATTAGATATTGAATATTCTTTACGTTTGTTTTTATTATTGTTTTTGAAATATTTCAATATTAAGTAAAACTATCATCAAATTGTTACTTTGTAGAAAGTAAGATTACCATGTAAAGGAAATCAAATGTGCCTTTATGACCCCAACAATTAAGAACTCAAATATGCATTTATCACCCACTCCAATAGGTGACATTTTTCTAGCTATCCATGCTGAAAAAGAGAGAATTTTGTATAGAATTGAGGAAAATCAATTTTTATCTATCTCCACTTCAATTTGGTTACCCAACAACATTTATAGATGTAATTTAATTGCAACAACTTGTCTAATTGGTTCATAGATGCTGGTAATTTCAAGGAGCTTTTAACATTTGGTTGTTAAATTGGAAAATATAATATCTATTTCACCAACAAGAAGTGTTTGTGTGCAGTTGTGTGGCTTAAACCTAGAGTAGAAAAAAGTGAATTTCTAAAAATAATAATGAAAAACGCCAGTATAATCTTACTTGTTTCAGAACAGAAACTTATATGGATTTCTTTTTCTTTTTCCTTAATTACAAGAAAAAGAAAAAAGAAAAAAAACTTGAGAAGGGTTGGAAATAATGAAACATAAGATAGGCAAAGCTACACATAACATAACATAACAATAAACAAGTCTTAATAAGCTATGATAGATGGGAGAGATGGCAAAGCCACAAATAACATAACAATACACAAGGCTTATTATACAATAAGTCATATTTTTCATCTCAAGTTTGTAGTCAGGATGCCCAATTAATCACCCGATCTTATGGTATGGGGGACATCCAATCATATATCCATTGGGGTCAGGATGGAATTTCACTTTCGACGGGCAAATTGCACAACCATGCGCATTACTTTCATCCTTGGAAGGGTCAAATGCTGAACAGTACATGACAATAAATTTCCCCGTGTCTCTGTTTTTCAACAATTCAGTAAAGAAGTATTTCAAGGAGGAGGCTTCATTACAGTCACCATTCCTGGGTTTAGCAGTGAAGCTCATATGACTAAATGAGTGCATATGCTTAAATCCAGCACCACGGATATGTAACCATGCAGATTTCAGAAACAGCGGTTCAATGACTTCAAACTCAACACCCTAACCAACAAATTGTAACATTAAAAATGGAACTGCACAAGTGTATATTGTTAAAACCATGCATGAAATGAAAGAGAGCAACTGCGTGTAGATATATAAGAAGCAAACCTACCTCTCTCTCCTTATAAAGTTGCAAAGCTTGCTGTGCCAATTCGCAGAAGTAATCAAACTCGGCTTCTTTACAACTTTATTGGTCAAACCATGTTGAAATTTAGTATTGTAGTCATAATAAAAGATGCACAAATGCTACGAATAACTAAAAAATTTATATTTCCCATGTAAATTTGAATGATATCTCAAGTAAAGATTTCAGTTAAGGCTTATTTTGGATGCTACAACTCATAATTGTGAGCGCAGAAGCCAATAAACAGATGGGCAAGATAATATAACAAATAATTTGTTCAGCGTTTAGAGGTAAATTAGAGACCCTTACAGCAATATCGACAACATATCAGGTGTGAACGTCTCATCTCCGGAGCTATCAATTCCAGCAAGCATCCTACAATTCCAGAACAAACCAAATCAAAAGTAGAACCTATAAGCTTTTCAAAATACAACAATATAAAAGAAAACACAAAACCGACAAGGTCAAATTGACACGAATTCAAGAAACATTTCCTACAGAAATGCTCATGAAGTAATGATATCCATAAAAATATATCTATCTACAAATCAGGATTTGGTTTACGAAAGCAAGGCCTGAAAACACATGACATCAGATGAAAGATAGGTCTTCCATCACGGAGTGTAATCCAAAAGAAAAAATCAAAGATTTTACTAAGATAATCATGATATACTGCTGCATCACATTGTATACCAAGTATTGAGTGAAGCATTTAAGGTATTATTATGAGATGGTATTCGATTCATCAACTCGCAACGAATAAGACACATTCAAGGAACACTTTGTATACAAACTAGGCATATTAGACATAAATTCACAAATCACAAAACTTATTAATACACTAGTTATGAATATACATACATCAAATATACTACTATTTGTCTAGTCTACCAATCAATCAGGATTTGTAATATAACAGATCAAATTAATTAATCTTGACAGAGACGAAACCCTAATCTAATCAAAGAAAATCTTACTCAGATTTAAGCTTCATCATCTTGTTCTTCCTCTTCTCCATGCTAGGGGTAAGCGCGGACCCAACACCTCTTCTTTCCATAACCAATCCCTAATTTCAATTTTGATTTCAACTTCAACGCCCACCTACACGATAATATTCTACTTGTACACTATTTTTTCATAATCCAATTATATCTCCCCTTTTTCGGAATTTTATTATTAGGATGCACAATTAATTAATGGGTAAATTTCATATGGGTGTTAGGTGGTTTTGCATTTTTTATATAAAAGACTCTAATTTGCATTGGTAAAGAATTGGTCAATTTTATTACCGTGAACGAGAAATGTTTTTGGCCAAAATTTAGAAGAGTAAATTTCATGCAAAGTTTTGTGAATCTTTGAAGATTCTGATGATTCATAATACAAAAAGTAAGAATATACTAACTATGCTAATAATGACTTAGTTGAAATGTGAGTATATAGCATGTAGACCAAACTGCTGTTTCTCAAATATCAGAGTAATCATTTGGAAACAATTGCAGTATCATCAACAATTGTAGGACGTTGTAGATGCCATGTATATGAGTTGTATGCTAGATTTTAATAAAATCGTCATCCTTTTAAGATCTGAATCATACAAAAACTTCGAGACTAGAGTATGCCTGGACTTTGATGTGATATAAATGGACGCTGATTGTTCTCCTTCGAACCCCAAATCTATCTTTGTTCAGATTCTTGTGTTCAGCCTTTAATTTTCTTCTTTTGGCACAACTAATTGGTTTACCTGTGCTTTAGTTTGATTTTACGTAAGAAGTGTTTAGAGGAGAATATCAAACTGCACCTTATGCTTTTATGTATTGTAGGTATCGCTTGGCTACCCTTCTAATTTGGAATTATGTTCCAAATGGTCACACAATTTCTTGTTTATGTGCAATGCATCCCCAAATAATGTGGCTCGAAACGTTTCTCTAATTGGCGAACATAGTATGACGTGTTATACTCATAGTATCCAACTCAGTTACTTTTCAAATCTTTTATATGTGTTTATAAACACAGATATGTGAATGAATGAACTCAAGGGTTAACAATATTTCCCATTCCCACTGTATTTTTACTGTCTTTTGTAAGATCGCATAATCCTTTGTGCACTTGTTTGCCTAAATGTCAAGTTGGCAGCCGGCTAGTTTTACGGAGAAAATGGGAGATGGGTTTTCGTTCAACGCGCAGGTCAAGTGAGAAAGCTGAAAAAGGAAGGAGGCCGGGTCAAATAGGGGTTCGGATCTTCACGCAAGCCCGCGGTGTTTCTTTTATAAATAACTATAGATAAACCCTTTACTGAACAAATATTCCAGCCCTGCTGACTACAGGTTGATTGAAGAAATTTCTCAAAAATGGAGTAAAATTCTAGGCAACCATTTGCATAGATAATAACCATATATCTTACATTAATTCATGCTTACAATTTGAGTCATAGGTGGTTTTACGAGGCCGCTTGATTTTCAATTCCAGATTTCTTTCATGAATTAAGTATATGTTTAGTTCTAATTTTGTAGATGTTAATAATAACTACTTTTTTCATGAATTGCTTCTCCAAAGAGTCCAAGGGTCTGATACCCAAGTTTGAAAAGGTAAAGAATGCTTGTATACTCCATGAAATCTAACACTTGATAATTAAAGGAAAGGAAGTTGCATGGATTTATTTTTTTCTTTTTCCTTAATTTAAAAAAAAAAAAAAAACAAAAGAACAAAACTTGTATAGGGTTGGGAATAATGAAAGATATGATAGATGGGATAGGCAAAGCCACACATAACATAACAATAAACAAGTCTTATTAAGCTAGGATAGATGGGATATATGGCAAAACCACAAAAAACATACTAATAAACAATTCTCATAATACAATAAATCAGTATCTTTCATCTCAATTTTCTAGTCCCAAATACTTAATCACCCCATTTAGAGTATGGGGGATGACCAACCACATATCCGTTGGGGCCGGGATGAAATTTCACTTCCAATGGGCAAATTGCACAATCATGAGCATTCTTACCTTCATCCTTAGAAGGGTCAAATGTAGAACAGTACATGGCAATATATTGATTTATGTCTTCGTCTCGCACTAATTCAGCAAAGAAGTGTTTCAAGGAGGAGACTTCATTACAGTCAGCATTATTCTTGGGTTTAGCAGTGAGGCTCATATGACACCATGCGTGACTGTGATTTAAACCAGCCCCACGGATACGTAAATAGGCGGATTCCAGACACAGCGGTTTTACGAGTTCAAACTCAACACCCTAATCAACAAAGTGTAAGATTAGAATGAAACTGCACAAGTATATATTGTTAAAACAATACATGAAATGAAATAGAGCATATGCATGTAGATATCTATAAGATGCAAACCTACCTCTCTCTCCTTGTAAAGTTGCAAAGCTTTCTCTGCCAATTCACATTGGAAAATAAACTGGGCTTCTTCAAAACTGTATTGGTCAAACCATGTTAGAATTTAGTATTATAGTCATAGTACAAGATGCATGGATGCTACGAACAACTAAAAAAATATATTAAATGATATCTCAAGTAAAGATTGTACCTAAGGCTTATTTTGGATGCTACAACTCATAATTGCAAACGCAGAAGCCAATAAACAGACGGGCAAAATAATATATCAAATAATTTGTCCAGCTTTTAGAGGCAAATTACTTACAGCTTCGGCCAAGGTTTGATCATCATATCTTGGGAGCTATCATTTCCACCAAGGAACCTACAATTCCAGAACAAACCAAATCAAAAGTACAACCTAGAAGCTTTTCAAAATACAGCAATATAAAAGAAAACACAAAACCGACAACGAATTGAAGAAACATTTCCTAACAAATTGCTCATGAAGTAATGATATCCATAAAAAACTATCTATCTACTAATCAGGATTCAGCTTGCGAAAGCAAGGCCTCAAAACACATGACATCAGATGAAAGATAGGCCATCCATCACGGAGGTATGTAGCATAGTTGTGAAAGGCGAAAGGGGAGTCAAGTCGATAAGGATAAAAAAATCGCCATGACGCAAGGTGAGAGAAAGGCCGTCGCCTTTTGCATGTGAGGCGACAAATAGAGATTTCAAAAAACATAGAAACTAGCAGATAGCAAAGGCCCCAATCCTCATCAAATCTTCCACTTTTTCATCTTTATAATTAGTGTGGAGGAGAGGTTGAAAGCAGAGAGATTGGTGTGCGAGACTTAAAACCCTGGACTTCAAGTGAAAGTCAGAAGACGACCAACCGGATAGGAAGGTGGTAGTGATTTAGCCGGAGGCGACTAGGCGTCGCATTTGAAAAGTATGACTACTCCAACTATTTCACTTCAATTAAATCCTTCAAAATTGTCGTTACAACTCCAAATAAAATCTACTTAAAACATGGGTACCAATAGGGATGGCAATGGGTACCCAACCCGTGGGTACCCGGCACTACCCGTCCTTAATGGGTCTACCCATACCCGGTCTAAAAGGGTATGGGACGGCGATGGAATTTAAAACACTACCCGTGACGGGTACGGGACGGGTATGAGATTATCCCCTAGGGTACCCGTTACCCGTTACCCGTGATATATTTGAGGGTAATGGGTACCCGTACCCGTCCCGTCTCATTAAAAAATATATATAATATATAAATATATATATATATAACTCAATAAAATTTGTTTAGGTTTATAATAATGGCCCATTATTTGGTTCAGCCAATTGCAAATAAATTTATTATTAAATGATTTAGGATTATTTTTAAATTTATGTATGGATTAGATGTTTTTTAAAGAAAAAAATATGGTTAGCTATATTATGCATGAACGGATATGGATACCCGCTATTTACATGGTTAAGGGTATGGGATTGCAAAAGTTTTCACGTTAGGGTATGGGACGGGTACGGAAAATATCAAAATTAATGGGTACCGGTATGGGAAGGGCACTACCCGCGGGTACCCTACCCGTTGCCATCCCTAGGTACCAATCACCTATCAGGCAATGTGAAATTTCAACTCTTCATATGACTCAGATAAAAAAAAAAGCAGTATCAAGCAAAACTCTATCAAAGACCTAACTACATTAAATCAGGCGATAGAACTCTATTGATACAGTACACAAACCAAAACCGACAAGTCGGATACACTATTTCTACTTCAAAACAAAACGTCATTGATCAAGCACAAATACGCAATACAAAAAGTTCAATGTAACTAAACGTTCAATATACCAATACTTTGTCCATATAACACACACACGACTCCATAACTAAACCTAACAGCAGATAAAATCATCAAAATTGTCAATACAAATCCGAATAAAATCAACTAAAAAACGCTATCAATCGCATAAAAAAAAGCAGTATCGAGCAAAAATCTATCATAGACCTAATTACATTAAATCAGGCAATAGAACTAAACCTAACATCAGATAAAATGATCAAAATTGTCAATACAACTCCGAACAAAATCTACTCAAAACACACTATCAATCACCTATCAGGCAATGTGAAATTTCAACTCTTCATATCACTCGGATCAACAAAAGTAGTATCAAGCAACAATCTAACTATATTAAATCAAGCAATAGAACTCTATTATGATACAGTACACAAACCAAAACCAATAAGCTGGATACACTATTTCTACTTAATTGATCAAGCGCAAATACTCTATTACCTCACACTACTTTCTTCGCCTGTCGCCTTTCCGGAAAAGGCTGCAGCCTTTTGCAGGCAAACCGCCTAGAAGTAGAAAAGGCTCCAAGCCTATAGCCTGGGCCGCCTCTCGCCTGAGGCGAGGAATGGCGGCGCCTTTTAAAACTATGGTATGTAGTAAGTAAACAGCATGGTGCAATCCAAAAAATTGACATTAAAGAAACAAAGATTTTACTAAGATAAGCATGATATATTTGGTGCATCACTTTTGAGATACTCTTAAATGTTAAAACTCACGGGCTACTTAACTTCACACTTGACTATATGTATTCTACCTTTCATCTGGACTCTCTTCCTCATCAGTAAAGTCCTTCCCACAGTCCCTCTTACCCTTGTGTTGGTACGATTTGGAGCTTCCACCAATCTCTCCAGAATGTGCAAGACCCCTAAGAAATAGAGAGTAGAAAGCTGGTCAGGTTAGAAAGAAAGAAAAAAAAGACCCTTCAAACACAAAACCCTAACAAAAGCACAAGCTAATGCATAAGGTTTTTCACAATGTAGAAGCAAACACCAAACCCGAGAGCATGGTCAAATTGAGACGAACTGAAGAAACTTTTGCGATGCAAAAGCCCAACTAATAAAAGAAAAGGAGCTTTTGAGCATACAACAATGTAGAAGAAAACACCAAGGCCAACAACAAGGTCTGATTGATACGAATTCAAAACACGTGATATGCAAAAGCCCATCTTATCGACCATTAGATTTTCAGAATACAGCAATATAGAAGAAAACACCAAACCAGACAACAAGGTGAAATTGACACACATTCAAGGAACACTTTCTAAACCAACTAGTAAAGCATATCATGTATTATTATTATTATTATTATTATTATTATTATTATTATTATTATTATTATTATTATTATTATTATTATTATTATTATCAGATGGTATACGATTCATGAAGAATTAAAAAGCCGCACTCACAATCAGCAAAGCAACTAATAAGACACTATCTCGACTCTCAAAGACTAGACTTGGCAGCTGTGCTAAATGTCTACATTGCAAACAATAACATGGTATCCATAGAAAATAATTATCCATCGACTAGCAGGATTTGGTTTGTGAAACACATGATATCAGAGGAAAGTTGTATTTACTTAACAAACAACATGGTATACTTTTCAAGGTTAAAATCATTTGGAGTTTGAGTAAATGTATTTATTACCTATCATCATCTTGAAGTTTTTCAACTTCTTCAAGGCCCGTAATCTTCTTCTTATTCTTATCGAGTCGTTGAGACTCAGAGCCTCCTCCTACTCCACCACCAATCTCTCCAGGTTGTGCAAGAAGAGCCCTAAGAAAAATTAACGTAGAACCTAAGTTACAAATAACAGATCATATGTTTTCACCAAAATAATAATAATAATAATAATAACAGATCATATGTTGAATGAAAAATCATAGATACCCATATCTACTACGCTTGTTCTTCTTCTTCTTCTTCATCTTCTTCTTCTTCTCCATCTTAGCCATGAGGAAGGAAACCCTAAACATAATTACGATTTTAACTTTCAGCAATCTTAACCCATACGCTACCTATTCTCCTTATATCAATGGGCTGTAACAATACTTTTTTTATTACTGATTTCGCCCTACATACTCCCGGAAATGACCCTCAACTTTCTTTCACAATCCAATCATACCCCCCTTTTTCAAGGTTTTATTACTACGGTTTTTTTTCCACTTTTATTTTGCAATTTTAGTTCATTTCAGTAATTTAAGTTTTATTCACGAGTTTCGGTTTTGTTCAGTTCAGTTCATTCAAAAAGAAAATAAGACCTAAGACTTGGGAAAGATTATAAATGATCTAACTAAGAGTTTGCAAAAAACAAACACTGATTTGGTCGAATATGCTGAGAGAGAAGATTTAATAAAATACTCAAAAATTGAATAAGTGATTAAAAATATATAATGAGTGATATCTCTTTATTTATTAATGAGTGATTCAAAAATTGATAATGAGTGATTCAAAAATTGAATAAGTGATTTGATAAAATATTTTTTGTTGATTGTTGAGTGAGTTTACAATAAAGAATGAAACCTCTTATATATAGGTTTGTTAGGTAACTAACAAGTGAAAACAACCCTCAAAAACCTCCCTTACTTGATATAATGTTAATGGGATTTACAGAAAATGGAGTAGTGGGATATATTTGTATGTTAGTCTTCTAATGATACCAGTAATCGTCCAACCATATCCAATGTCATGTTTCAAAGAGTGGACTGTTCTTTGTGCAACAAAGCAAACTGAGTATCTAGGGTTGATACTCCTTATTAACTAAAGCAATTTGAGTGAAAGAAACAAATCAAGTGTTAGATATTGAATATTCTTTACGTAAATTGTAAAACACATATAACATCCATTCTATCCCAATCTTCTCTTTCTCTCATTTTTCATTTTCTCCCTCTAAACAATTTATTTCATGTTTAAATACCTCAAAATTGCAATTACAAAAAAATGAATTTAGAATCAATTAAAGAATACAAATGAAATATGAAAAAGAGAAAGGGAAGATTAAGAATGCAGAGAAGGGCTTCAATGTCTTTCACAATCTAAGTAAGGCGTTCTGCTTTATAACTGATAATTGAAGGGTAGAAATGCAATTATAAGTTTCATTTCTATGGTCTACATGGCGTTGCGTATTTATCTAGTTCACCAACAAGAAGTGTTTGTGTGCAGTTGTGGGGCTTAAACCTAGAGTAGAAAAAAGTGAATTTCTAAAAATAATAATGAAAAATGCAGTATAACCTTACTTGTTTCAGAACAGAAACTTATATGAATGTCTTTTTCTTTTTCCTTAATTACAAGAAAAAAGAGTTTGAGAAGGGTTGGGAATAATGAAAGATGAGATACGCAAAGCTACACATAACATAACATAACATAACAATAAACAAGTCTTAGTAAGCTAGGATAGATGGGACATATGGCAAAGCCACAAATAACATAACAATTCACAAGGCTTATTATACAATAAGTCCTATTTTTCATCTCAAGTTTGTAGTCAGGATGCCCAATTAATCACCCGATCTTATGGTATGGGGGATGACCAACCATATATCCATTGGGGTCAGGATGGAATTTCACTTTTGACGGGCAAATTGCGCAACCATGCGCATTACCTTCATCCTTGAAAGGGTCAAATATTGAACAGTACATGACAATAAGTAAATCCGTGTCTCTGTTTTTCACCAATTCAGTAAAGAAGTATTTCAAGGAGGAGGCTTCATTACGGTCACGATTCTTGGGTTTAGCAGTGAAGCTCATATGACTCCATGAGTCAATATGCTTCAATCCACCGCCACGGACATGTAAGTGTGCAGATTCCAGAAACAACGGTTCAACGGCTTCAAACTCAACGCCCTAACCAACAAATCGTAACATTAAAAATGAAACTGCACAAGTGTATATTGTCAAAACCATGCATGAAATGAAAGAGAGCAACTGCGTGTAGATATCTATAAGAAGCAAACCTACATGTCTCTCCTTATAAAGTTGCAAAGCTTTCTGTGCCAATTCGCAGCGGAAATCAAATTCGGCTTTTTTAATACTGTATTGGTCAAACCATGTTGAAATTTAGTATTATAGTCATAATAAAAGAAGCACAGATGCTACGAATAACTAAAAATTTATATTTCCCATGTAAATTTGAATAATTTGTTCAGCATTTAGAGGTAAATTAGAGACCCTTACCGCATCATCGACCACATATAAGATTTGATCCTCTCATCTCGGGAGCTATCAATTCCAGCAAGCATCCTACAATTCCAGAACAAACCAAATCAAAAGTAGAACCTATAAGCTTTTCAAAATACAACAATATAAAAGAAAACACAAAACCGACAAGGTCAAATTGACACGAATTCAAGAAACATTTCCTACAGAAATGCTCATGAAGTCATGATATCCATAAAAATATATCTATCTACAAATCAGGATTTGGTTTACGAAAGCAAGGCCTGAAAACACATGACATCAGATGAAAGATAGGTCTTCCATCACGGAGTGTAATCCAAAAGAAAAAATCAAAGATTTTACTAAGATAATCATGATATACTGCTGCATCACTTTGTATACCCAGTATTGAGTGAAGCATTTAAGGTATTATTATGAGATGGTATTCGATTCATCAACTCGCAACGAATAAGACACATTCAAGGAACACTTTGTATACAAACTAGGCATATTAGACATAAATTCACAAATCACAACACTTTTTAATACACTAGTTATGAATATACATACATCAAATATACTACTATTTGTCTAGTCTACCAATCAATCAGTATTGTGTTTCCACCAATGTAATATAACAGATCAAATTAATTAATCTTGACACAGACCAAACCCTAATCTAATCAAAGAAAATCTTACTCAGATTTACGCTTCATCTTGTTCTTCTTCTTCTCCATGCTAGGGTTACGTGCGGACCCACCACCTCTTCTTTCCATAACCAATCCCTAATTTCAATTTCGATTTCAACTTCAACGCCCACCTACACGATAATATTCTACTTCTTATACCCCCCTATTTCGGGATTTTATTATTAGGATGCACAATTAATTAATGGATAAATTTCTTGTGGGTGTTATGTGGTTTTGCATTTTTGTATATTAAAGACTCTAGTCCGGTCCAAAGTGTATTACGATATAGAGTTTTTAGTGTACTTGGAATTTTGATTTACAACTTTATTAGGCAGGTTTTAATGTCATTGATAAACTGATTACAAGTTTCATTTAGGTGGAGAGTCCAATGATGATGATAACTGAAATGGATTACTTTTCATTTGTGTTCATCATTTTAAAGTCCGACTGAAATTGCATAAGAGAACATGGTTAGTGGTGCTGGTTTCCGGGCGATTATTATAAATCTCAACGGTGCCAAATTCAACCAGAATTACTCAGTTGCAAACTGTAGTAACTAGTAAGATATTTTTTTGATAGTCAGATGTATATTTTAATTTCCACTCATTTGAATGATTCCTAATTATCTAATACGGCCTTAACTAGCTTTTTTTTTGACATTGATACGTTCATTGATTGAATTTTCATAGAATGTTAGTGAATGTTATGTTTGTGTTTAAATAACCAAGGGAACAGTCAGGTTCTGTCTTGGTCCAAACCCAGATTCTTATATACTGGCTAAGTAAAGCTGATTGGGTTATATGATTTGTGCAGGTTCCTGCTCGAGCAGCTGCAGCTGTAGCAGTTGCTCGTGTTATTGCCTCATTGCCACCTCATCAGCGACTGTAGGTCTCCTTGGTCATCACGAGTGTGTTGTGCCGCCTGTAGGCCTCCAAGATCTCCTTCTAGCTGATATTTGTGACTCAAGCTTCTCTCGATGAATCTGTTTGTCGTGGTTTGGTTGTTTTGTCTTTCTATTCTTTTTCTTTTCTTGTTTTCCGGGGCTCATAACCCCTCCTTGTTACCAAAAAATTTATCTCATGCATTAATCTTAACATTTTTTCTGACTAATTTTTTCAAATGCAATGGTTATTATTGTTTGTTCTATATTATTGAACCATGTGTTGTTTGTTGCCTCTTGAAGTTTTAGGCAATGTTTTCATTTTGTTGTTGAATGAACACTATATATAGTGAGCTGGCATTTTTTACTTGCCGATTTTCAGTGTGATTTATTCCTATTAATTCTTAAAATTCTTTGTTTGAGCGTGTGCGTAATAGACATATCTGACATAGGGGCATACATGATCTATAAATTTCTCAACTTAACAATTTGATTTTTTTTTATTATCAAAAAAGTGAATTTCTAAAAATAATAATGAAAAATGCAGTATAACCTTACTTGTTTCAGAACAGAAACTTATATGAATGTCTTTTTCTTTTTCCTTAATTACAAGAAAAAAGAGTTTGAGAAGGGTTGGGAATAATGAAAGATGAGATACGCAAAGCTACACATAACATAACATAACAATAAACAAGTCTTAGTAAGCTAGGATAGATGGGACATATGGCAAAGCCACAAATAACATAACAATTCACAAGGCTTATTATACAATAAGTCCTATTTTTCATCTCAAGTTTGTAGTCAGGATGCCCAATTAATCACCCGATCTTATGGTATGGGGGATGACCAACCATATATCCATTGGGGTCAGGATGGAATTTCACTTTTGACGGGCAAATTGCGCAACCATGCGCATTACCTTCATCCTTGAAAGGGTCAAATGTTGAACAGTACATGACAATAAGTAAATCCGTGTCTCTGTTTTTCACCAATTCAGTAAAGAAGTATTTCAAGGAGGAGGCTTCATTACGGTCACGATTCTTGGGTTTAGCAGTGAAGCTCATATGACTCCATGAGTCAATATGCTTCAATCCACCGCCACGGACATGTAAGTGTGCAGATTCCAGAAACAACGGTTCAACGGCTTCAAACTCAACACCCTAACCAACAAATCGTAACATTAAAAATGAAACTGCACAAGTGTATATTGTCAAAACCATGCATGAAATGAAAGAGAGCAACTGCGTGTAGATATCTATAAGAAGCAAACCTACATGTCTCTCCTTATAAAGTTGCAAAGCTTTCTGTGCCAATTCGCAGCGGAAATCAAATTCGGCTTTTTTAATACTGTATTGGTCAAACCATGTTGAAATTTAGTATTATAGTCATAATAAAAGAAGCACAGATGCTACGATAACTAAAAATTTTATATTTCCCATGTAAATTTGAATAATTTGTTCAGCGTTTAGAGGTAAATTAGAGACCCTTACAGCATCAGCGACCACGTATTAGATTTGAACCTCTTATCTCGGGAGCTATCAATTTCAGCAAGCATCCTACAATTCCAGAACAAACCAAATCAAAAGTAGAACCTATAAGCTTTTCAAAATACAACAATATAAAAGAAAACACAAAACCGACAAGGTCAAATTGACACGAATTCAAGAAACATTTCCTACAGAATTGCTCATGAAGTAATGATTCCATCACGGAGGTATGTGATTAGCAAACAACATGGTGTAGTCCAAAAGAAAAAATCAAAGATTTTACTAAGATAATCATGATATACTGCTGCATCACTTTGTATATCAACTATTGAGTGAAGCATTTAAGGTATTATTATGAACAGTAAATCAGATTAACATGATCAGTCATAGACCATGTTAAAATTACTGTATTTATGAGATGGTATTGGATTCATCAACTCGCAAGGAATAAGACAGTTTCAAGGAACACTTTGTATACAAACTAGGCATATTAGACATAAATTCACAAATCACAACACTTTTTAATACACAAGTTATGAATATACATACATCAAATATACTATTTGTCTAGTCTACCAATCAATCAGGATTGTGTTTCCCCCAACGTAATATAACAGATCAAATTAATTAATCTTGTCAGAGACGAAACCCTAATCTAATCAAAGAAAATCTTACTCAGATCTACGCTTCATCATCTTGTTCTTCTTCTTCTCCATGCTAGGGTTACGTGCGGACCCACCACCTCTTCTTTCCATATCCCTAATTTCAATTTAGATTTCAACTTCAACGCCCACCTACACGATAATATTCTACTTGTACACCATTTTTTCATAATCCAGATATACCTCCCCTTTTTCGGGATTTAATTATTAGGATGCACAATTAACTAATGGGTAAATTGCATTTTATGTTTGTGTAATTTAAAGAAAATTCTAAAATTTTCTTAATTTTTTTTATTTGTTTTTATACCAAAGCATTACACCTCCTTGAGTCCTTTTGTCCCATTTTGTTATTTCACATGTTGATGATCTGATGGGTTATATGATTAATTAATGATTATCTTATGAAACTTCTTCTTGCTATTTATTAACTCATTCTGACTAATTTTTTCAAATGCAATGGTTATTATTGTTTGTTCTATATTATTGAACCATGTGTTGTTTGTTGCCTCTTGAAGTTTTAGGCAAAGTTTTCATTTTGTTCCTCAGTCTTAAGGAGTTACAAGCAAATTTGTAAGAGATTTCAGCCTCTCATTTAAGAAGCATGTTTCATATCTTGAGATTAATTTGTGCTTGCAAAAATTTATGTTTTTATATAGCTTAAGTCTTACTTCTTCTGCTAAGCATGGATGTAAGGGGACCGCTCCTATCAGGGATGATTTCAGTCCTATCTTATCACCTTACAACCTTTTTATTGAGTTACGGCATAGACAAAGAAAATTGACATCATGTTTAGTCTGGTCCAAGTCGGGCTCTTTTGTAAACAAGTTTAGGATCTCAAGAAATCCAATGGGTAAGTTCGATACGACTAGCTTTGATACCATGCATAACCCACGAACTATGTATTTTTAGTTCTTCGAATTTGGCACTACTTGGTTGTCGAGATTCTATACCACGTCAAAAACCAATCAAATTAAAAGATGAAGTTTGATAGTTGAGCTCCATAAATATAATTTACACTAGCACTTTTGTCCAAACCGCAATAATAAGAAGAAGGCAAGACAAATAAGAAAAACATTAGATTGATACCTAGGCTGAGGCCCTTAGCAATTTGGAGATTTTACATTTATATTATCCTTACAAAGCATAGAGGCCGTAGAGCTCTCAACTCAACCCTCCTATTCTCACTATACGTGATGAGAATTATGAAAATTCGGGCTAAATTCAATCAGTATATAGTTGACTCACTTTTTGCTAAGCGCAATATCAATTCGACTTATTGTCAGCCTTATCCATTAAGTGACCGCTTTACTGGATATGTAGGCTTGACAAACAAATCATTGCAAGGTATCTTGATATCGGTTGAACTAACATCTTCAAGTTATACACACGTTTAGCTTTATCACGGACCTATTATATGACAATTTGTCGAAGATTTTTCTATTAATACCTCGCTACAATATTTTATCTCTTTATTTTAGTTACTTTGTCTCTCTAGATTTATATTAATATGAGTGTTAAAGTGTCTTTAGAGCCATCCACTTTTATAAAAGGATTATGTCGATTGTAATAGTGACTAACCCAAAATGAAGATACCATTTGTATCCACTTATGTTGAGGGTAACAATCCAAAAATATTTTCCCATAAAATATTAGAGAAAGTCAACTTACTTAATAAATGAATTAATCTATAAAATAATATGGTGACATAATTTTTGTACTTTTATGTGAAAAAGCAATTCAAGTTAGCAGTTAAAACATTTAGCAATAGAAATCATATCAAAAATATACTTTTAACTTGATGAGATATTTAACTTGGCTTGCTTGTTGCGCGAAATCTATCGATAGAAATTATATCATTTTCATCAGGAAAATAAAAGAATTTTCCAGTTCAAAACCTATATATTAAAAAAAAATAGTTAATGATAATTCTTTTTTGATGAGTTGGGTTTCACAAGGAGCCAACTATAATGACAAAACTAAAAGTATAGGAAAAAAATATATGCGGTTTGCAAATAATATTCCATGATTTGAACTAGTATACGTGACGTGTATGGGGGTATGGGCCTCTACTAAACAAAGTAAAAAAAAACGCTAACGGCATTAAGAAAAGATAAAGTTGTAGTTAAAGTTGAAGGGTTATAGAAATACTTTTTATCTGTACGTTTTAAACATAAATTTCGATATGAAGTGTTAGTCAATTTTGTGTATATGTTCAAATTCATAATTTTAAATGTTCAAGAACATTTTTTATATTTGTGATGTGACAAAGGCGAAGATTTAAATTTTTTAATAATGTAAGTAGAAGTATGTTGTGTTTTAAGAAAAAGACTCGATATTCATTCCATCAAATAAGTAAGTTAAAAATTTTCTCCTAGCTCAATTTTATTTTTAACATTTTGGAACATTAATTATAAAAACCGGACATGAGCCCTGTTCTTTTGGACTGAAAAAATCTGAACTGAACTGAACTATGTTGAACTGAACTGAACTATGCTGAACTGAACTGAACTGAACTGAATGTTGTTGAACTGAACTGAACTAAACTAAACTGAACGGAACTGAACTGAATTTTTGAATAAATAATAATAATATTAGTTTTTAATAATAACTACAGTAAAAAAATCAAAAATATAATAATAATAATAATAAGTAAAATCAAATCGACCTCTTTAAGAAAATTAAAAAGAATAGGATAATTTTATAAAAAAAATAAAAAAATTAATTGTAATATCACGCACTCATGGTAGAATCACCAGCCATCCCACTTAAAACCCAAAATAGTATTGTTCTCAAAAAAACAAAAAATTCCAAAATAGTATTAAAGAAAAAATAATATTAATTAATTTACCTCAAAACATAAAAAAAACAAATCTAAATTTCGCATTCTATAAATAACCTCTCACGCACTCATTCTAAAATCATCTCGGTATCCATCCAAGCAATTCACTACTATCTCTGATTAATTTGTAAGGTTTTCAATCAATTTATTCTATAATGTTTATTCTTAAATTGCAGTTTTAGAGTTTATGCTTCTTAATTTGTGTACTTAATTTGTGTTCTACTAATCATATATACGTCTTCCTGCGATATGAACTTAATTTAAGTGATATTCAACTTGATTGTATTAGGAATATGCTCTTGTGTGTTTCAACTTATTTAATAATGTTTGGTTTTCATTATAAAGATAATGGGTAGGATGACTTGGGATGATGAAAAAACAAGAAAGTTGCTTACTATTTTAGCTGAAGCGAAAGACAAAGGAACTAGCAAGTTTAGTTGGCCATGTATTGTCAAACTTTACAATGCACATACAGGATGTGATATCAATGCTAAGCAAGCGAGTAATCATTTTTTGGACTTGAAAGAAAAGTTCAAATCTTGGGAGGAATTGCAACGTCTGACTGGCATAGCTTACAATCCTACAACAGGCGGCGTAGATGTCCATGAAAATTCTCTGGAGAGATGAAATGCTTACTTACAGGTTTGTAACTTTAGTTTCATTATATGACTACAAGTAAATTGTGTTGGATTTCAAGTAATATATTTAATTATAACATTAAGTATGAATTTTGAAATGTGAAATTTGTTTATCACAGAAAAATAGCAAATATGGATTAGCATTGGCTAAGAAGGAGTTGGCGAATGTTGATTTGTTGCGTAAAATATTTGATGGACGTTGAAGGAGTTAGCTAAGATGGAGTTGGCGAATGTTGATCATCAAAAGTGAATTTATTTGAAAGATCTTGACGTTTATTTTAGTTGGACTTGTTTGAGTTTTGTTCTTTATTTTATGTTTTTAGTTGGACTTGTTTGAGTTTTGTTATTTAATTTAAACTTTTTGTTATGCTTTTTATTTTAGTTGAACTTATTTTATGTTTTTATATATCAAATTCAAATTTATATAATAGAACTTATTAAGTTGGTAGAACATTGTAACATATATTGGTAATCATATTTACTTACATCCAGCAACTTTTGCAAACAAATTGTATCAACTAGTTAAAATTATAATAAATATTAACATATTATATATAAATAATAAATATTTATTTGTAATTTATTAACCTGAACTAAATTGAATGTTGCTGAATTAAACTGAACTGAACATTACTGAAATGAACTAAATTAAATGCCATTGAAAATTGAACTGAATGTTGCTGAACTGAACTGAACTGAATGTTGCTGAACTGAACTTGTAACACACCTGACTTTTTAACACTTTTATTTTATTTCATAAATATCATACATGACATATTGCATATGACGTTAGATAGATTTAAATAGTATTTTATATGCTCCGAAACACCTAGTTGCACGAAACCGCAAAAACCCGTAAAATCGCCGTTTTTACCGTAGTAAAAGGGCGTTGGGTAAATGTTAAATAGAGGTCCTAAGTGAATTAATATAGGTTAATGATTGTGTTTATGTTAATGTTAATCAAGTTTACAGAATTAATTAGCAAAAGGGTATAGAAGAGATTAGAATTCATGACCAAGGGTAGTTTAGTCTTTTTACCCTTAATATATAAATGGAGAAAAACCCCAAATCACCTCAATTCTGCAAATTAAGGGTTTGTGAGAGTGAATTTCGTGCAAGAAGAATAAAAGGAAAGGAAGAAGAAGAAGAGGAAGAAGAGGATAGGAAAGGGATTGCAAAAAGGTAAGTGTGTAATCATCTTCTTCCTTAGGCTAGGTTTTCTGTAGTTTAGGATTCTGAGTTTGCTGATTTTAAGATTAGTTATTTCTGGGTTTTTGAATTCTTGAAATTCTAAAATTGGTTTCGATTAATTCGGGTTTATAGGCACAAAGTTATGCTAGAATTACTATAGGTATGTTTAATTGATGATTTAAGCACGACACGCACTTTGATTGGTGATTTTGGCTATGTTCGAAGCTGAATTTGGGGAAATATTGTGAAGAGCGTTTAAACCTCTATATGTCCTTAAGTTGCCTGCAAAATATTAGCTTCTAGTTGTGTTTGAGTTGTGAGAAATGACTAAGGGAAGTTTAGGCATGATTGCTGTTTTGTGTACCCTGCACTTAGGTCCGATTGCAAACATCACCGTTTATTGTGTATAGCTTATTAGGTTCTGATTTTTGGATATGTTAGAACCTTATGTGTCTAGTTTAATATGCAAAAAGAATCACAGGAATAGCTCTTGTATTTTGGGAGTTATGGTCTTTGTAGTAGACCTAGTTCAAGCTGCCTTTACCGAATACCTTCGTTGCAAGAACGGGTAATTAGGTCCGTAAACTTGGTTTGCAATATAGTTATTGATTGTTGAATGCTATTTGGATAGGTAACCAGCAAGGGGAAGAAGTACCGGAGGCGGAATCGAGCCGACAACGTGAAAACCGAGCGGTTTAAGTTGTGAGTATAAACATGATGTGAAATGTTACATGTTTGCTTAATGAATTGATGCGTATAAATGAATGTTTTGCGAATTCTTGTTTCCCGAAAGGGCTGGAAGTTGGTTGCTATACATGATGTCACTTGATTATAGTTAAAATAGTTGTTATGATCAATGAATTGGTATTGAATTTATATTGATTACGGGTTTGCCGTTTACGATGCATACGAGCTAGTTTTGTGATTTCTTGATTGTTCTTGATTTCAAAAGGCTTTGGAAGCCTATTGCTATATGTATATATGTGAAGTCAATTTCTGTTGTGATTATTCAATGGAACGAAATGTCATTTTATTGTAATGATTATGGAATTCACAATGTTATAGGTACATGAATTACATGGTTTGAGTTTGTTATCGCACACCGTATCGAACGCTATTTGGAACCAATGGGACCTTTATGGTCAAGCATATGAACCAATGGTCAATGGAATATATGAAATGATTATATGATTGAAAGGTCGCAAGGCGACGTATATGTATACCGAATTACCTTATCCCGCAAAGTGAACGGTCGGTGTTACTATAGCAAAATCAAACGGGCCCAAGCATATGCATATTTGTGTGACATGAGCTGAACATATACTTGTATATGTATGTGATTGATAGATTTTTATTTCACTGAGTTGCGACTCATATAAATCTCAAACATTTTTCAGATAGACAGAGGACCCCGGAACTTGAAGTATAAAGCTTCAAGGACATAGAGACATGGCTGATAGATCGGTTATCAACTAGATTCCGACTTTCTCCCTCTCCTTAGCATTTCATTTTGTAAATAGTTGTACAAGTTTAAAACATATGTACATATAGACATATGGGTGTGTGTATGATACTTGATACGTTATATATATTATATAAGTATTTTATGTTTCTTTTGGCAACTTAATTATTATTACGTACGTATACGGGATAGGTGTTACAGAACTGAACTGAACTGGATGTTGCTGAACTGAACTGAATGTTGCTGAAATGAACTGAACTTAAAATAAGTTCTAATAATGTTCTTTTTAAGTTCTAATAAGTCCAAAAGAACATGAACTGAACTTAAAATAAGTTCTAATAAGTCCAAAAGAACAGGGTCATACTCTTATTTGTACCAAATTAAAATACAGAACTTTGCACTTCTGTTGGTACAAAGAAAGTTTATAAACTTTTGATGTTGTCATTACTTTTGTAATTTTGCAATAATGATGGATGAAATTAGAAAAGAATGCAATTATTGGAATGTAATCTTGGCTAATACGGATAGTATCTAAAATACCATTACTATATGAAGTTAGAGAGAGAAAAAAATAAAAAACCCAAAAATAAAAAACCCTCATAAATATGAAAAACCTTTAGAATATAATTTGCGTACCACTGTATGTCAAACCAATAATGTGATGATAGATTATTTATATTAGCATTTAGAGTTTATGACTTAAAGTGTATGGTATATTTAAATGACGATATGAAATTTAATATAAATAATTAATTAAAAACTTATATTATATAATGCAAATTGTTATTGGTTGAAATGTTATGTGTCATCACATTATAAGTTCGGTATACTATATCACCCGTAATGCCAAAATATAAAATAAAATCTATCATATAAATATTCGTACGCTTTAATTAGGATTTATTTACATCTAACTTCAGCTAAAGATTTGACAGGAATCATATGTAAAGTAATACTATCATTCATGATTATGTTTAATTTAGATAAAATGTCCATCAATTATTAGATTGCCACTGTATTAGTCACATTGCCTATTCTCACTAATTATTATTCACTTCAACAACCTTAATTATGAAGCAGAACCTGCACATGTGAGTCTTACTAATTCTTCCTTAATCCATAAAATTCCAACGTCACAAACCATAATGATTCTAAAGTAAATATCACACCATTTTTAGACATAATTATCTTAAGGACAATATTATTATTTTCGTTTATAAATACAACCGTATACAATTGTATGGATAACATATAACACAGTTATGATATGATAATATGAATTACAACATATTTTGTTAAGATCTTCAGTTGTGAAAGTCGATGTTTCATGTACTAGCTATATTAAAAACTCAAACATAGCCGAGATTAATTGGTATATAAACAACCATAAAGCAAATATGTAA
Source organism: Euphorbia peplus (assembly GCA_028411795.1). Classification (NCBI taxonomy): domain Eukaryota; kingdom Viridiplantae; phylum Streptophyta; class Magnoliopsida; order Malpighiales; family Euphorbiaceae; genus Euphorbia; species Euphorbia peplus. Next base: position 29,685,791 of record CP110843.1, read on the forward strand.
TAGTTTCCACGGTATGGTGCATGCACAAGACGAGTTTACACCTATATTTATAAAAGAAAAATTCTCGCGACAGTTAAAAAGAATAGGAAGTGGAGGAGTCCCCAACATTTAGGAAATGAGAGCCCCCAGCCACCCTTGGCTAAGGCCCCGTTCTTTTGGACTGAAAAAATCTGAACTGAACTGAACTGAACTGAACTGAATGTTGCTGAATTGAACTGAACTGAATGTTGCTGAACTGAACTGAACTTATCTGAACTGAACTGAACTGAATTTTGCTAAAACTGAAAAATAAATATTGAAACTGAATCGAATAAATAATAATAATATTAGTTTTCAATAATAACTATAGTAAAAGAATTAAAAATATAATAATAATAATAATAATAAGATTGTGCACGTTTGAGATAACGATATACATCATGGTCTGAATGTTAATGGAATGGTAGGTTCAGATATGTTTAATACAAATCGTAAAAACGTCATTTTTGCAATGCGGAATGCTATAGCACATCAAAATTGGGAATTGCAGGGAGAGGATGATGATAATAATGATGATGAAGTTGAACAAAATGATGAGATCATGGATCATATGGGAGAAGATGATTAAAAAAATAAAATGAGATGATGGTATTAGTAAATTTTTGAATTTGCTCCTAATTTGCTAATTTTAATGCTAATAAAATGAGAAGAGGATTAAAAAAAAAGAAAAGGTGATTAACCTGAACCGTTGCTGAACTGAACTGAACTGAATATTACTGAAATGAATTAAATTAAATGCTACTGAAAATTGAACTAAATGTTGCTGAACTGAACTGATATGAACTGAACTGAACTGAATGTTGTTGAACTGAACTGAATGTTGCTGAACTGAACTGAACTGAACTGAATTGAATATTGCTGAACTGAACTGAACTTAAAATAAGTTCTAATAAGTCCAAAAGAACAGGGCCTAAGTACATGTGTTTGAGACAATTTTAAATTAAATATGAAAATACAAACGTCATGAGTCAATGTAGCATGGTCCATGGAAGATCGTCTATATAAAATATAGATACAAAATGCCAGCCTTTAATATATTTGGTAGACTAGAGTATGATATATTTGGTAGAGTAGTTGAGCTAAAAAACATTTAAATATAAGGTCTAAATTTTTCTCAAATAATTATATGATGTAAGAAATCAAATTTAGTTTTCATGTTACAAAAATAAAATAAAAAATGTTTTAATGTTTCAACATTGAATGCAAATAATCCATATAGCAAAGCCCATAAAGATTTTTATACCTTAACTCAGTGGCTCCTCTCCCGTCCTAAAATAGTAAGCAACGAGTCAATTTTGTTTGTCTAATAACATAAGCACTTTTATGTTTTTACTTTGATAGTTAAGTGTGAAATATCTTAACTAGCTCTTCCCTCGTCCTAAAATAATAAGCAACGAGCCAATTTTGTTTGTCCACTGACATAACTTGATATATAAGAACGAAATAGTTTAAAATATATTTCAAACGGTATAACAATGACTATATTATTGGACAAACAAAATCAAAATCGACTGTTGCCTATCATTTTAGGACGGAAACAATAATTCAAAGCACTAAAATTTTTTGTTTAAAACATAAAGATAATATTATAGAGGACACAATATTAACCATAACTCTAACATATAACAATACTCCAACTCACCGTAACTCAAAAGAGAACAATTGCCTCACACATTTAAAAAGTTGTATAACTTCTAATTAAGTAATTTAAGATATTTAACATTAATCCATATCCAATTCACTTGGAGCATGACTAATATGAAGAGACAATATTAATCCATAATTATAATAACTCATTATAAACTTTTCTTCTTCTTTTACAACTGCGTCCAACACAATGTTGTTTTGATTTAAATGGAGTTAAAAATATGTATAGTATCGGATTAATTTTACATTTTATATTCACTCCATCGTTACATCAAATAACAATTATTTTATCTTAAAAAACTGTTTCTCAAATACTGAAGTTGAAATATAACTCTTTTAATCATACAAATTATATAAATAACTTTTTATCATATCTTAACAACCGTAATTATACAAAAACTCTAGAATCCAAAATCGATAACTTAATACAAAAACTATTTACAAACGTTTTAAAATCGTTTTAAAATCTCTCTGGTAACAATTCTTTAACTTTTACGTCCCCGAAATTGGACACACATAACCACCCAAAGAGCACTCCAAAACGCACGCGTTTTATAAGCTATAACTACCGACAAACTGTTCGACAAAAAGCTTAAGACAGACATAACTTGATATTTTTTAGTCTCTCTTATCATTGCCACTGTCTTTCTGTTTCCTCCCAAAAGTTTTCTACTTACCCTTTTAAATCCCACCTTCCTCTCCTTTCTTTTCACTTCAAAATGATTACAAATGTTCCAAATTTGAAAATTAACCCAATTTCACCTTTCAGTTTCCACTTTTGTTTGCTTCTATGTGCTCTCTTTTTACATTTATATGGTCCAATTTGGTGGTTGGTGGTAGTTTTCTCGTTAGGGTTTATTCCATTTGGGGATTTTTCAATTGGGGTTTTGAGTTTGATGGGTACTTAATACTTGCCATTGTGTTGGTTTTTGTGGTTTTCTTAGCTGTAAAGAGGACCCCCCCCACTATTGTCTTTGTCAATACTTTGACCCCCTTTAGACCCTTAAACATTTTCTGCTTCTTATTCTTATGTTTTGGCCTTCTCTTTCTGTGTTTCTTCCCCTTTTGTTTGATGGGGAAGTGGGTTTTTTCTTCTTGTTTTAGAGGGTTTTTCTTGTGATGTCACTTGGGTTTTTTGGTGTAAAGAAGTTTTTGATGGGGAATTGGGTTATTTTCCTCTTGGTTTAGAGGGTTTTAGTTCTGATGTCACTTGGGTTTTGGGTATAAAGGAGGAGTGTGTCTCTTTGTTTCTTGTTGGTTGGCCTTGTTATGGCCCCTGCTGGGAAAGTTACTGGGTTTTACAGACAAGGGAATGACTGGTATGGTTTCAGCTTTTCTATTTATATATCTATAGACATCTCTCTTCTGTGTTTTTATTTTGAGTTTTGAAGAAATATGATGGTAGATTGGAGTGGCGGGAGAGAATTTATGTCACTGACGCTACTTGAGTTTCACAGTTCTTAAATATGGTTCATGTTAGCCGAGAACGAATCATTTCGGGACTAAGGCTTTGTTGTTGTTGTGTTATGAGCTTATTTTGTTCAATTAGAGTCTATGTTTGTCCCAATTGTCTCATTGTAAGGCATGGTTGTTCTCTTAACAATAATATATGTCCTATTTTGAAAAGAAAAAGTTGTCTGTTGCTTCTGTCTATCTCGTTTTCTTATAACTTTGAATTGCACGGGCTTTTGGAGTAAGAAAGTTTCAATTTTTAGAGGTGAGGTGGTGGCACTAGTGGCAATTCGGGTTATCCTGTCAAAATTTTGTTGTGTTTTCAGAAGATTAATATGAATATAAGAAAAAGGATTACTGTGTCATTTATGTTTTGTCAATCAAGTTATCATAAAATTGTCAATCCCAAGTGGCAGGGATGTATCTTGGGGTTTGGAGCAGCGGGACGGGGTTTGAGCATGCATTGATTGCCATAACATTCAATTAACACCTATATGCATTCTTGGTTTTTGTAAGGTTATGAGCTTATTTTGTTCAATTAGAGTCTATGGGTGTCCTAATTGTCTCATTCTAAGGCATAGTTGTGCTATTAACATTAAATATATGATGTTCTGAACAGAAAAGGTTGTCTCTTTCTTCTGTCTTGCTCCTCTTTTTTGTAATTTTGATTCAACGATTTTTAAAGCTTAGAAAGTTTCAATTTTACAGAGGTGAGGTGGTGGCACTAGTGCCAATTCGGGTTATCGTGTCAAAATTGTGTTTCGTTATCTATATGTTTTCACATGCTTGATATGAATACAAGAAAAATGATGACTGTCATGCGTGTTATGTCAATCAGATTGTATTTGGCAAAATTGCCAATCCCAAGTTGCAGAGATGTATTTTGGGGGACGGGGCAGGGTATGGGGTTTGAGTATGCATTGATTGCCATAAAACTCCAATGGACCAGTTTATGAAGTTTTAAAATATTCAATTAAGCACCTATACGCACTGGTGCATTCCTAAGTGATGATTCGTGGGGAAAAGTTTTAATTCCTTGTTGAAGAATTAGAGAGGAACATGTCTAATATTGTGAATTTTGATGGCCTGGCAGGTTCTGCAATGCAGGATTGGCAAGTGATATAACTGTTGTTGTGGATGGCATAAACTTCCACCTCCATAAGGTGCGTAAATATTCACATTTATATGGTTTGGGACTTCATTATTCTTTTAAATTTCCATGTTACTTTCACCTTGTGTCAATAGTCGATGATACACTGTTTTCAAATTGAATTTGTACTGCTTGTAACAATGTTTCCCTATCCAGTTTCCTCTAGTATCAAAATGTGGGAAGATAGCAAGGACATGTGAAGAATCTGTCGGAAAGGATTTGACCACAGTCCTTAAAGAATTCCCCGCCGGTCCTGACACTTTCATGATCGCAGTAAAATTCTGTTACGGCGTGCGGGCAGAACTGACACCAAGAAACATAGTACACGTTTGTTGCGCAGCAGATTACCTTGAAATGACAGAAGAGTACGGTGAAAATAACTTGCTTTCAAAATCAGAGGGCTTTTTCCATAAGAATGTGATTCGGAACTGGAAGGACTGCATATTGGCTTTGCAGAGTTGTGATTCTGTTATGCCGAAGGCTGAAAAACTCCAGATAGTAAGCAAATGTTTGAATTCTTTATCTATGATGGTCTGCACAGATCCGAGTTTGTTTGGATGGCCTATGAGGATGTATGGTAGCTTACAAAGCCCGGGTGGTAGCATCCTGTGGAATGGAATAAACACCGGAGCGAGAATCCGAAGCGCGGAATCTGATTGGTGGTTTGAGGATGTATCTTACCTCAGTGTTGGTTTGTTTGAGAAACTGTTTCATACAATGGAATTAAGAGGTATACGGCCCGAAAATCTTGCTGGTGCAATCATGCATTATGCCAGGAAGTACTTACCTGGACTTGGCCGGTGGAAGAGTGGACAAAGTGCCAAAACTAGAACTGTTGTCAGTCTCAGTTTGACGCCTGCTGCTGCTGTTGATATCGATCAACGCGTTTTATTAGAAACAATCGAAAAGCTTCTACCCGAAAAAAAAGGGAAATCTTTCTGCCGTTTTCTGCTTGGACTTCTTCGTGTTGCGTCGATTTTGGGTGTTAGCCAAGCTTGCAAGGACTCATTAGAGAGAAGAATTGGGTTGCAGTTGGAAAAGGCAACCCTAGATGGTCTTTTGATTCCTACATACTCGAATTCGGATACTCTATACGATACAGACTGCATTGAAAGAATCATCTGTCGGTATGTAACTTCAGAATCAAGAATAACACCATTCTCACCATCATCAGTGGACCCAGAGGCGTCACCTTCCGAGCCATTAAGAAAAGTTGCAAAATTGGTGGATAATTATATTGCAGAGGTAGCTTCTGATGTAAATCTGAAGCCGAAGAAGATACGTTCTCTTGCTGAGTCCCTTCCTGAATCTTCAAGATCATATCATGACGGCCTATACAGAGGCATAGATGTATATTTGAAGGTTTGTTTACTGTACCTTGTTTGTAATAATGATTTCTTATTGCTTTTACAGGTAAATTGCACAGATAGTAATTGAAGATCGGGTTCTATATCATTAAAGTAACTTCATTTCTTTCAATCTAGTCATTCCGCCAGTTTGTGAAATAAAGCCCAAAAATTTAACGACCCGACGTGCAAATTATTTTGCATTTACAGGTTTCTGATTACTAACAGCTGTGCAGGCACATCCTTGGCTCTCTGAGAGAGAGAAAGAAGAACTATGCAACGTTATTGATTATCAGAAACTCTCGATTGATGCCTGTGCCCATGCTTCCCAAAACGAAAGATTGCCACTTAGAGTAGTTCTTCAAGTTCTATTTTTTGAGCAGATGCAATTAAGAACTGCGCTTGCCGGTTGTCTCCATGTCTTGGATACTGAAACTGCCCCTACAGGTCCAACGACTGTCCCAAACGATATGGCAGGGCAAATTGTACAGAGAGATGGATGGGTAACAGTTGTACGCGAGAACCAGGTTCTAAAAGTAGATATGGCGAATATGAGGACTAGAGTTGTAGAGTTAGAAGAAGAATTTACTAAAATGAAACAAGAAATGAAGAAGGTGACTAAATCTCATAGCTCTCTTAGTACCCCTCGCCTCGTTGCCCGTAAAATCGGTTGCAAGCTTCTTCCACGATCCTCTGATGCCCAACCGGATATCATTCTTACTCCAAGAGCATCATCAGTTGAGCAATCACGCCTTTCCCGGCATTCTAGGCATAGAAAGTCATTCTCTTTGTTCTAAGAGAGCTAACAGAAGGAAATTGAAGTCACATTGAGTGTAAAAAGTGTGCATAAATTAAATTTTATACGCAGTACAGAAGGGATCACCACTATTGTTTAAAGCAGAACTGGATTCAAGCTGGATAAATGGAGTCATTCCATTTATCGAAAAGCATCTGCCTTTCTGAAGTTTTGTTGCAGAATCTGAAAGGGGGGGAGATTCAGATAGATTCAGATTCTGGCGATTAACGAGAAGTTGAAAAAATGTGGGATGCTCCTGTCGAAATCTGGACTTGTAGGCTCGCAGATTTCGAGTGGAGCTACGCCGCAATAAGTATCCATATGTATTTATCACAAGGAAAGGATAAATGTATTTACCAAATTCAAGCTTAGTTTATCTTCTTTGGGTTCTTCATTTTTTGTTGTGCCTCTTGTAGATGTATATGTGAATGGCCTTGTGAATTTGTTTGTAAGATTGTGATTGGCAAATGGCAATGTTCCAGAAAATTCACCTTTGAATTTGGTGTCAAGATCTTCAAGTAAATTTTTGTTGTTGCTGGTAACTGTAAGCCAGTTGTTTCTTCTTTCAAATAACTATCACCATATCTTCTCCATAAATATCTAGTGAGGGTTAAATAGTTACAGTGATCTTGTATGAATGGAGGCTAACAAAAGTAATGAAATATGAACTCTTTAAGTTAATCTTATTCTGGAGTGTTTTCTTTTAAGAATACGACGAAGGAACTTTTTAAGTTAATCTCATTCTGGAGTGTTTTCTTTTGAGAATACTTCACGAGGTTAATTATTTTCATTAACATCAAAATTTTAACTTACAAATTGCAGATTAATGAAAGTTTAAAACTTTTTAACTAATGGACACTTTCAACCGTTAGCAAAAAAAGCAATGGCTAACACATGCTAGTTCATCAAGTCAACATTCCATATAATCAAGTCAACATGTCACGTTATGAATATTTTGTTGTGTCAAGTTATCAAAGTCAACATGACACATTATCGTAGACTAACATCGTAAGTCAAATTTGTATATTAACTAATTTTGTAAACTTCATGTTTTTTTTTTTGCAAAAAAAATAATATTTACAAATTCACAAAACCACAAAACTTTTGTATATAGTTTCTCAAGTTAATTTATAGCCTCTATTTGCATCACTTTATATTGCTTTTATTACCTTCATTAACCTTTCAAATTCTAAATAAATAATTCAATATAAATAAATAACCCAACTAAGAACCAATTTAGCATTACTTTTCTAGAGTCCTGATATTATTTTTCTTAGCTAAAAGTAGCATTTCGTAAATGCAAAACTGTTTTCTAGAAAAATAGAGAAAGAGTTACTTGTAACGAAAACTACAATTTATAGCTTAATGGAGAAAAGTTACTTTACTAGAACTGCACAGTTTTAAATTAGCAATCAAATATTAGAGAGACATGAAAGTCGCTTTGGCCGAGTGGTTAAGGCGTGTGCCTGCTAAGTACATGGGGTTTCCCCGCGAGAGTTCGAATCTCTCAGGCGACGTTTTCTATTATTTTTGTTGAATTTCCCCTCTTTTTTATTCAATTCTTTCGCTCCATTTTCCAAAACCTAGCCACCTCCACCATCTTCTTCTTCTTCTTCTCCTTCTCCTAAAACGATCTCTCATCAAAGGGTAAACAACAATGCCGTTTTCATCTTCACATGCTTTCAGTTTAACTCCTTCTAATTGCTTCTCCAATGAAGATGTAGTGTTTCCAATCAATCAATGTTGGGTTAAGTTTAATTCTTCCTTTCAACCTTCTAATCACCTCAACTTTGTACTAAAATACTCTCAGAGCTCGAGATTACATGGTGTTAAGGCGACCGGGGAAGGAAAGTTTGGTAATTTGGAGTTGGGGATTGATGGGGGTGGCGGAAATGGTGGTGATTTTGGAGTTGGAGGCGGGGGAGGAGGCGGTGGAGATGAGGGTCAGAGTGATAATGGAGAAGAAAAGGAGTTTGGGCGATTGATGAAATTTGATGAAGTCATTAAGGAAGCTGAGAGGTGTGGGGTGGAACTCCCGGAGGATATGGTGGAGGCTGCGAAAAGGGTTGGGATACGGGAGGTGTTTGTTCGTCGCTTTATGGATTTGGAGGTTTGTGTGTGTGAAAGATGGAAGCTCTTTTTGGTTGTTTGTTGGAATTTTAGTGTTGGAAAGATGCAGTTTGATGTTTTGATTAGTAATTGTTCATCCGTACCTGGATTTTTGGGTTTATATGTGTGAAAGATGGAAGCTTTTTTGGTTGTTTGTTGGATTTTTAGTGTTGGGTAGATGCAAGTTGATGTTTTGATGCATTTGAGTTGCAGGGGTTAGCTTGGCCTCTCGGGTTTATGTGTGAAAAATGAAAGCGTTTTTGGTTCTTTATGGGGTTTTTAGTGTTGGGTAGATGGAATTTGATGTTTTGATGCATTTGGCTTGCAGGGATCAGCTTGGTCGCTCGGGTTTATACGTGAAAAATGAAAGCTTTTTCGGTTGTTTATGGGATCTTTAGTGTTGGGTGGATGCAATGCAAGTTGATGTTTTGATTAGTGATTTTTTCAATTTGTTTTGATGCATTTATATTGCAGGGATCGGCTTGGCCACTCGGGTTTTTGATGAAGTACTGTGCGATGCTGCGTAACCGAATGTTGGCTGATCCTTCTTTCCTTTTCAAAGTTGGAACAGAGGTTTGTTGAGGGTAATTCGTTTAGTGTAAATTTTAATCTTAATGCCATTAGCTATACTAATTGTTGTGTCATTTCCTTCCATTTCAATGCATTTGAATTTGAAGTTTGAACTGTAACTTGTTGATATAAGGAAAAAGATTGATGCTTTATTCGTGCTTCTAACAAGTTTCGATTGGATTCGGGAATTCTGTTTTACAAATGTAGCTGATTTGCTTCTAATGAACTTGGCAGATTGTTATTGATTCTTGTTGTGCGACATTTGCTGAAGTTCAGAAAAGGGGAAAGGATTTCTGGTCAGAGTTTGAATTGTATGCAGCTGATCTCTTAGTCGGGATTGTGGTTGACATTGCTTTGGTTGGTATGTTAGCTCCTTATGCCCGTATTGGGCAGCCATCTATATCAAGAGGTTTATTAGGAAATATACAACAGGCTTGTGCAGCTCTTCCCAGCAGGTAGTCATCTTTTGCCAGAAACTATCTATTATGCGACTTATTACTTCTCCTCAGATAGTTTATTGCTTTTGCGCTGCTTTGTATTTTTCTTTAGATAGGGGAATTCGTCGTCATGTAGTTTATGCTGGTGCAGAATCAAAGTTATTGTAATAGAATGCATATAAAAGAGAAAATGCGATGGTCAGAAACAACTAAGTTTAGATTGTGGGATAAATACATTGTGACGAAAACATATTCTGGACTCTGGCTAGCTCCGTCTATTAAGAGTGATCCAGGGTTGTGCCAGAATGGAATGCCCTACTTGTGAAAGTGATTAGGTGCTGGATTTTCATAGCCCTGGAAGCCTCCCTAGTAGTTCCCTTGTATTTTACATTCAAGTGGTTCCCTATATTTAGGATTTGAGCATGCGGTGTCTAAATTCAAGTTGCAGGATCAACTGTACAAATTGATATCTTATTTAATCGTTCTCTCTTCTAAAAGACTTTGTTGATGACCTTATTTTGCATTTCAAGCTTCACTGTAAATCACTCATTTCCGTGCAGTGTTTTTGAAGCTGAAAGGCCAGGATGTAGGTTCTCCACGAAGCAGCGTGTTGCTACGTACTTCTATAAGGTATTGCATATTATATTTGGTTAACAATTGTTATATAGTTGCATATCTGACTCCTGAAAGCATCAGTCCATGATGGTTATTCTTTTGAACTGTATGCAAAATTCTTACTTAATGCCTGCCCTTTTTATCCTTAGCTGTGGTTTTTGTGATAGTAGCTTTATTGTTGTGTCACTTCTAATTCTGATGTAATTGATTTTACGATATTCGATGCAGGGTGTTTTATATGGTTCAGTTGGGTTTGGGTGTGGACTAATTGGCCAAGGAATTGCTAATCTGATCATGACTGCCAAACGGTACGATTCCATTTCGTATCACTCCTTTTTTTGGTTACATTTTTATATTGGAACTTCTGAGACGCGTGGTGTCATTCTTACTGAATATCATTGGACTGCCAATTTGGAAAGTCCAATGACTTTCAGTAAGAATGGTGCACTTTTTTGTTCATCATAGCCAAGTTTACTGATCAAGCCATGAAAACACTTGGAAAAGACCGAAAAAATAATAGCTAAACAGCTCTATTGTGATGAGCTCTTTTTATCGTAAGTTGTTTTTCATGTTAGAAAATTGCTTATACGTTTTTCTTCCCTCGTTTTCAGGAGCATAAAGAAATCAGAAGAGGATATTCCAGTGCCACCTCTTGTACAGAGTGCTGTTCTTTGGGGTATGCCTATTTCCAATATAAACCTCCTAGCTTTGATTTATAATTCTACATTGCGTGCCAATGCTTATATCTCATGCTGCACGGAAACTATGATGAGCCGAAACTCTTGAAAACTTGTAACTTTTTGGGTCATGTTGCCGTAATCTAGAAAAAGATTTAGAAAACTCATTTCTGAAATGTTACAATGGATTTACAAAATTACACATGTTAAGTAGAATCACACTGAGAAAGAATGGTCCTCTGCAAAAACCTCATAGGCTACGTGGTTCTTGTTTTGACCAGGTGTTTTCCTTGCGGTATCATCCAATACTCGTTACCAAATCATCAATGGGCTGGAAAGCCTAGTCGAAAAATCGCCTTTGGCAAAGAAAGTCCCTCCAGTTGCTATGGCATTCACTGTTGGCGTACGATTTGCCAACAACATTTATGGTGGTATGCAATTTATTGATTGGGCAAAGTTGAGCGGGGTGCAATAGAAAGATGATTTTACAGTTAAAAACACTTTCTCCGGACTGTCGAATCAAATGCTTGCCTCTCTCCGGACAGTCAATCAAATGCTCCTTTCTCCACACTATGAAAGGATAGCTAGCTATCTAGAGGTAGAGAAAGAAAGGACTACAGGTTTTGTTTTCATGAGCTTATTTTGTGGAGAAGCCTTCTGTTTTTGCTAGGCTTCATCATTTCTGAATTCCCATTTCCTCATGGAATATTGATGAAAAAATTGTGTTGAACTTGAGTCTCAAATTTAGGGCTAGTGAAGGCATTTGTCGACTTCATCAATTCTGAATTGCCATTTCCTTGGATGAGAAATTTGCACTAGATTCGAGTCCGAAAATCAAATAAGATTGGTCTGCTTTGTTAAGGCTTTTAAATTGTTTAAGTTACAGAATTTGACGTTACAAATTTCAAATTCGAGGTCTAGTGCATGTAAAAATCTTTAATGAGAAACATACATCCTGTAAGAAAATCTATTGTTCTCATTTGAACATCTCGTGTGCAATTTCACACACGTGGCATAATTATTTTACTTTAATTTATTTATTTTTAGAGTATGGTAATAATGTGACGAATGGGAAATTGAATGTAAGAAAATGCAATGTATGAATACCATTAAGACACTGCCATCCACCATAGAAGCACCATTTTTCCAGATGTTGCTTCAGTTGGACTCGGTCTGACTTGTTTAAGTCTGCCTATTTTTTGAGAGGGTCTGGAATTCGTAAACTTACTTCAACCCGGCCTGGTGAGACCCGCTTTACAAATATTATGTAGTATTCTTAAATATTTGTTATTTTTAGTACCGAACCATTTTTGGAACAAAGTTTTGTTGTTGTTGTCGTCGTGAGAACTATATTTTCATTTTTAAGTGGGCTTATATGTGCAGGCTTGAGATACAATTTTAGACTTGAGCTCAGTTGGGCCAAACCTGCTTAAATAAATATGTGGGTATGGATGAGCTTGAACTAAGTGTTTTTATACGAAATCTCAACGCATTCAGACAGCCATGAACAAGTCTAAATAGGAAACAAATTGTTCTCATATGTAGGAACACCATGAGGAATAGGTGTTGTTCGTGCAAGCGATAAGTTAGGTTCATCCAGAAGACCAATCATGATATGAGGTTGTTTATTTATTACTTACCTACAGGTTCAAAAATAACTCGAAACGTTGACCGAATTGGTCGTTATTGAAATTGTACTCGTTACTCTTAAGAACAGAGTAGATGCAGAGAGTATCCCGAGTATGGATCAAATTAAATTCATATTTTTTTCTTCATTTGATACACATTGAGTGTTTGATCATAAATTCGTACTCATAAGTGTTACATTATTGGGTAATATGAAGATAACTTGTAGCATTAGTCTATTGATAATTAGCCCCACATGTCCAAAGAAGAATGAGTCCATAATGAAAATGCAATATCCTTTTTATAGTCAATTCCAACTATCAAATATTTTATTTTTTTAATATTAATGAGAGAAAATATTAAATTGTCTATCATGGAAAAAAAAATACATTAAGATTTAAACCTAATAATTTGTTTAAAGAAACACTTAAACTTCCCAAGTATTAAAATATTGAGTCACTATAGAATGTAATTTTTTTTGTTACATAAAGGGGTTAGGACTCGAGGATATAAAATAGATACGATCTATTTAATCGAGGAAAGTTAGAGCTATGATAGTTAGAAACGTAAAAACTCATGGACTTGCAAGACCTTGTCCTATGAAATTCATCACCTAATCCGTAATTTGGTTACTTTCTCTAAAAACATACGAAAGATGAATCTCCTAATGTCGAGACTAGAAATTGCAAACACATTTCAGTGAGTCACAAATGAAGATATTAGAAATATGCAAAAGGTTCTTCTTTCATATATCAAGATGATATTATGTTTGGATAAAAAGAAAAGATTATGTTTGCTCTTCATGATATATACCGTGATAAAATATATCAAGAGTGTGCAATAAGATAGAGGATGATAAGTTCATTAAGTAGTGTTTAAGTATTAAATAATTTACATTATTGAAAATTTTCATTTCCAGATCATTAAAAGTGATATACGAAGACTCCGAAGGTTATTTTGACTGTAGATATACCCCTGATTGGTTCTGAAGATTACCTTGAGCAATACTTACCAATTTTTTATCTTTTTGTACGCCTAGGCCACAACTAAATGCTCAAAATAGAGATTCCGACTAGATCAATTAAACTGTTTAAGCTCTCGAAATCTGACTAGTCTCTGTTTAATCCCCGAATATACTCCTACTTGACTCGGAAGGTCCTCCGAAAATATGCTACCGTAAGCAATGCTTACCATATCCATTTTTATTTTGGTCTAAACAAAAATTGAAGAAAATAGAAGGGCTAAAAAGTAAAATAAAAGTCGTCTCCCGCAGATCCTCGACGGCTTTTCCAAATTTCATCTGAGTCCACCACCTCTGTTTCTCTCTCTAGAAAAACCTCCATAGCCACACCTGCATCCTCACTTTCTCTCTCTAGATCACAGCACATCTTCTTCCTAAATTCAGCTCAAACTCAGATCTCCATTCAAAATCTCCGTCGCCGGATCTCATTACCGCATTTCGCCGGAGCTGAAACACCAGCTCTTACTCGTGGATCTGAGACGAAATGGCGCTTTCAGGCATGAGAGGTCTCTCTGTCTTCATCAGCGACGTTCGTAATTGTCCTAACAAAGAGCAGGAACGCCTCCGTGTCGATAAAGAGCTCGGGAACATCCGTACTCGCTTCAAAAATGAGAAGGTTAGGGTTTCGTTTCGATGTCTGTTGAATTGTTTTGCTGCTCTAGTGTTTATGTACATGATTTTGACCTCGACGAAGGGGGAAATTTTGTTCGCTTTACTGAGCTTATGCAACCAGAAACTTGAGGTAGATATATCATTCGTTTCGAGGTTTGATTAGTCTGTGTTATTAGTTTCTAAGTGGAAATGCTGATATGTACATGATTTTGATCTTGAGGATAGTTGCTTTTTATGTGCTTAATTTTGTTCGTTCTACTGAGCTTATGCAATGAGGAACTTGAGGTAGATATACGATTCGTTTCGATTGTTGATTAGTCAGTGTTATTAGTTTCTAAGTGGAAATGCTGATATGTACATGATTTTGATCTTGAGGAAGGTGGATAGTTGCTTGCTTGTTATGTGCTAAGTTTTGTTCAAACTACTGAGCTTATGCGATGAGAAACTTGAGGTAGATATATGATTCTTTTCGAGGTTTGACTAGTGTTATTAGTTTCTAAGTGGAAATGCTGTATAAGGAAAGAGTTTGAATGAACTGTAGTATGCTGTTCTAGTGTTTTTGCAGGAATATGTAGGTGATTTTAATCTCGAGGAAGGCGATGTTGCTTGAGCTATATATATATGATTCGTTTCGAGGTTTGATTAGTCAGTGTTATTAGTTTCTAAGTGGAAATGCTGTATAAGGAAAGAGTTTGAATGAACTGTAGTATGCACATTTAACTTGAGCTTGAACGTAATATAGTTCTGGTTTTCCTTGACGGAATGAATGAAATTTTGGAATCGGAGCTTTGATCTTGTTCGTGCTGCTGCGCGTTTTCAGTTTCATGGTTGTTGATATATACTGTAACTCTATCTGAGTAGGGATATATGTAGGGATATATCCTTATGGGGTTGATTACTATCTCCTTCATTACAAAACCTTTTCATCACATTCTGGTTCCAAATAATTTGAGTTCGATCACAAGTTTTTAATTCTTACAAATTCCATATTTCAACTCAATTTTTACATCAATCACCCGAGGCATTAGAACTAATATTCGTAGATTTGAAATGGTAATAACTAAAGGCATATATCTTGGAAAACCGTATAGCAATGCTGGTAATTCACTCATTTAATGGAGAGGGTTGTACAACTTAAGTTTGAGAAATTTGTTGTTATGACTTCTGCACAACTTAAGTTAGGGTTTCTTGATTTATTAAATTTATGAAATTACTCTCATTTTTTCTTCTCGTTTGTTATGCTTTTTTGGATGAATTTTCATTATTTTGATGCTTGATAGATTTGTACTCATAGTAAAAATTGCTATGTTTCGTATGCTAGCTTCTTTTCACACCCAAAGATGGTTTGTTATAGATTTCAACTATGTGAAAAGGTTGCTTTCACGGTAGAGCATTACAGCACTTATTCATAACTGTTTCTTGAATTTATCTAGGTAGCGTCTAATTTTATGTTTTTCTATTAGTTGGCAATAGTTTGCCTGCATAATTTACAGATAAGTGACTAGTCGGAGAATTACATAATTTTTCAATCTGTTCTCCCCCAGCCCTTGGAAACAAAAGAGTCTTGAGGGGAGACACTATCTTCAATCTCTCTCCTCTCTGCCATGATTCCCACTTGCAAAGTTTTTCAGTTGAGAAAACATTTATTTATGGTTTCTTTTTTTTCGCAGGGGTTGTCTCCTTATGAAAAGAAGAAATACGTCTGGAAAATGCTTTATATTTATATGCTGGGTTATGATGTTGATTTTGGCCACATGGAAGCTGTGTCCTTAATATCCGCACCAAAATACCCAGAGAAGCAGGTATCTTTTCTGTATTTGGTGACCTCCATTGACTGTAAACATGCGGTGGTTGGTCATTGGCTTCAACGAGTTAGATTGATGTCAATAATTACTAAGCATGACAATGTTTTCTGCAATTACATGCAATATGCCCCATTTTACATAATCATTTCTTCAGGTATTAATTTATGAGTAAATATTATGATAGATAACTGAGTGAATCTTTGATTGAGAAATGAAATTAGCATAGTTTCGAACATCAATGATACCTGAGTGAACTTTGAAGATTTTATATTTTGTCATTTTTAATAAACATATTATGATTTTTGTAATTTAAATTTCTCTATTTGGATTTTTCATCTTTAGACGTAGCCATGTGCTCTAAAATAAATTGTGCATTTTCAATTTGTTTACAGTTTACTGTTGGTGCAGGTTGGCTACATAGTGACTTCATGTTTGCTCAATGAGAACCATGATTTTTTGAGATTAGCAATAAATACCGTGCGCAATGACATTATTGGTAGAAATGAAACGTTTCAGTGCCTGGCGTTGACTATGGTATGTTGTCAAGAAATCTTTCCAGCATCAATAGTTTTCATATGATTCTCAAACCATGAAATCTTACTGGTCAGTTTTGAAGTTGTCTTTCATATTCCTCTCCTTTAACAGAGAAGATATTGTGTTTTGAAGTATTTGGTGTTGATATGGTGTCTGTAGAAAGCATTTTTGTGTATTGTTGTACATCAGAATTGTATGTTTCCAATTTTCCACTCTTAGACATACATGGCTGATGGCTCTAAATGCTACTCCGAGTGGAATTAATGAAATGGACGGCTTATATGCACCCACACTAAAGTGGCGTTCAGATATGACCAATGTGTTATGGTCAGGTAACAAATCCTTGGTTGTAAAACCTCCATATGTAGACCTTGATTAAAGATCCTGACTTGTAATTGTTTCTTTTATGAACTCTTGTAGCATTCTTCTCTAGGATGTGGATTGGAATATTCCTTAGAATTTTTGGAATTATCATATGAATGTTGGTGGGTATTTGTATTTAGGATCAAGCAAGATGACCTGTTTCAGGTATCATATGGATGGTTTGTGATCTCACATTGCGAAGCATATTTAATTCTTAGAAGGCTTGTGGTAGACAATGGCATCTTCTAGGATAACTTTGGTTTGTGGCTTGGGATAATTTTATTTATTAATCTTGAAATTAAGCAATATTCTATAATAAGAAGATGGAGGGGTCATAATCCTGGTTCATATATGCTCGTCTTTCCAAGATGCTGCAGAATTAATGTTTCAGTAATTGGACTGCTAGAATGTGACAACTTGCATGTTTAGTTCTGAGATCTCTTGAGGGAATGATAAATTTTTTTATGGGCCAAGAATTGTTACCTTGATAGGTTATTATGCGTATTATGGGAAAACAACTTTCTGATTATTTATACATGTGAGAAAACAGAAAATCGTAAAGAGGAGAATTTTTTTGACTTGCCTAAGTCTTTGCATCTTTGGTTTCAAGAAAAATAAGTTGTTGGGTATTTTGGTATTAATGGGCGTGTCCATATCTTACCTTTGCATGGACGTGCCCAGTAATTTCCAGTAGCTTCTCTTTAGTAACTCTGTAATATGGAAAATCTTTTCAGTTTTTTTCCGTAGTTCAAATCTTTATTCTGAATGAAATTTCCCCATTAGAAGTTCTTTGGAGAAATTATAAACTAACTGAAAGTCAATGCAACAGAAGTGGGTCTAACACCTAGTATGTCCGGAATGAATTTACAATATTAATATATTTTGAGTTAAGCATCCTTGTACTGTTGCCAGTTAAGTGCTATTTGTGTAAGGACATTTGTCCATTTGCCAGTTTGCCATATCTCTAAGATTGTTATATTGGAGTGGTGTATTATGGTTTATGTTCTTTGTTTTAGCGCATCATAAAGGTTCCAATGACAACACTAATCCTTTCAAAATTTCCTGCTGTATCAGAGAAACCACCAACTTTAAATCCACTTCCTGAGCACTATCAATCAAATCGGATGATGAAACCTTACTTGATTCTATCTTTTCAGGTTGGGAATATTGGTGGGAGAGAATTTGCTGAATCATTAGCAGCAGATGTTCAAAAGTTACTTGTAAGAATTGCAAAAAATAAAATAAAATTGTGAATTGGCATACATTGAAAATAATTGATCCTAATCCTGATTCCCTTTTCTCTGCTTTTGGTTTCAGATTTCTAGTAGCTGCAGACCACTAGTGAGAAAAAAGGCTGCATTATGCTTGCTGCGCTTATATAGGAAAAACCCAGATGTTGTCAATGTTGATGGCTGGTATGCTTGAATTTTTTGGAAATTCGCCATGAACTTTATCGAACCTTGCCCTTTTCTTTTAGCGTATGGAAGTTATAGTTCTCTTCTGCCAAATGTTTTAGGGCGGATCGGATGACTCAACTGTTAGATGAACGTGATCTTGGTGTCTTGACATCTTCAATGAGCCTTCTTGTTGCTTTAGTCTCAAATCACCATGAAGCGTACTGGAGCTGTCTTCCAAAATGTGTCAAGACATTGGAGCGACTTGCAAGGAATCAGGATATTCCACAAGAATACACATATTATGGAATCCCATCTCCCTGGCTTCAGGTTTCTATTTCCTATAGCCTTTTCTTTTATTGGTGTTACTATTTAAATTTAGTAAAATGAGTGGCATATGAATTTTGTTGCTAATGGTATATTATTGTGTTTGTATGTAATATGGTTAATGTCAGAGAAATTTGCTAATGTAATCTTTAAATGGACAGGTCAAAACAATGAGAGCACTTCAGTATTTTCCGACTGTTGAAGATCCTAATACAAGAAGATCATTGTTTGAGGTACGAGTTTACTCATTGCATTTCTTTTCATAGTTCCATAGGACTTATGACTCATGAAACTTTAAATCATGATTTCAGGTTTTACAGCGCATATTAATGGGAACTGATGTCGTGAAGAATGTAAATAAGAACAATGCAGCCCATGCTGTTCTTTTTGAGGCCCTTGCTCTTGTGAGTATAATGTGCAAAAGCTCTGTAGGATTTGAATTATGCCTAATAGAATGATGTTCTCAGTTTTATTGATTTTGCCACTTTTGATTTGGATGGGTTTTTGAAACATTATAGGTTTTGCAATTTACCATATTTTTTTAGCTCGAGTAGATGATTTTTTCTGGAGAAATGTTACATTATGATTATCAATATAAATACTTGAGTTTTACACCTAAACATACAATAAGAACACACGATACATTTATTTGTATTTGTTTGTGTTTACTTAGTCCTTCCCTCATGCTGAGATTATGTGTCAATGGCTTGATATTTAATTTCCTTATTCCAGGTCATGCATCTTGATGCTGAAAAAGAGATGATGTCTCAATGTGTTGCGCTTCTTGGAAAATTTATTGCTGTTCGCGAACCGAATATACGTTATCTTGGTTTGGTAAGCTTTCGAAAAACAATAATTGTGACTATGACTTTGAATATCTCTCTCTTGGTGAAGTTGAATGACTGCTTCTGGCTAATTATCTCTATCTTCCTGTTCTTTGATTGGGCATTACATGGTCTATTGCTCTTTTTGTAGGAAAATATGACTCGGATGTTGATGGTTACAGATGTGCAAGATATCATCAAAAGACATCAGGCTCAGATAATCACCTCACTTAAAGATCCAGACATCAGGTTAGAGTGTTTCCCAGGGTTTGAAACTGCCCTATCTTATATGCTGTCAAATTTTTGAAATTTTTTAGACTGTGCTATGTTATCTTCGTTTGAAGCTCCTTACAACTCTTCTGACGAGGATCGTTGTGGAGAAACCAAACATGTCTATGAGCCAGGTTGGCATTGCTGTGGCCAAAAAGTTTAGCTGTACTTATAAGCTGTGAAAATTGCTTCCCCATACAAATTTTAGGTTCTCCCAAAAGCAGCTTTACCATCTTTTTAGGAAAGCAATTCTCTATTTACCAAACACTTCTTTTAGCTTTCTTAGCTTGTAAAGAAAGCTATTTTGCATTTACCAAATGATGCTATTAGGATCTGTAGAAGCAATGCTCAATTAGCCCCTATTGAATTGCCATTTTCTTATGTAACATATTTGCGAAAGTGGAAAACCTAAAAAGGACCCTTATTTCTACTGCTACGGCTTAACGATGAGGTGATTTTAAATATGTCCAGAATTTACTCATTTTGATTTCCAATTCCTCCAGCATTCGCCGCCGTGCTCTTGATTTGTTGTATGGCATGTGTGATGTTTCAAATGCAAAGGACATAGTGGAAGAACTACTACAGGTACTGTTGATTCTTGGTTCTGTTAGTTGTTCGCTTGTTGTGCATGAAACTGCTTGTAGTTAGGGTCGATATCATCTATTACACTCAAACTTATCCCTATCTTCCATAGTAACACTTCAGACCTCTTAAACTTTACTTCGTCACTTGAAAACACTCAAAACTTAATAAAGATTTAACAGAAAAGTACATATCTATAATATTCCCAATAAAATATCGACGTGGTAATAATTGGGCTATTAATTTGTTCGACTTGCATCAAACCTCATGCAAACCAGATTTATTGGGTACTTTCCAATACTATGTGGAAAAGGAGTTGGCCAATGACAAATATGAAATTTCATTTTGAATAATTAGACAAAAACTCATTTGGTTTGACTGGGGCACAAACCACCGTCGAATCATCTGCTTATCTGCTGCAATTCTTGTAAATTTGAGTCTTTTTACGTGACGAACTAAATTTGAGGGGTTAAAGTGGAAAACTTGGATAAGTTCGAGTGGTATAGGTGAAATTTACCCCTTGTAATTTTCATTATAAACATATGTCATTTTATATACCCCATGAAGAATTTGTTTAAGGTCAAGTAATAATTATATCACTGATTTCCACCTTATGTTCAGTATCTTAGTGCAGCAGATTTTGCAATGCGTGAGGAATTGTCCCTTAAAGCTGCCATTCTTGCCGAGAAGTTTGCACCTGATTTATCTTGGTAAGGACATGTTCCTCGTGCAACATGTTGAAAAATGTTGAGAAATCGCATTGAATGAAATTCCTGGTATTTCTCATTTGACAGCTACAATATTAAAGGGCCCTTGAGCTTGAGCTTCTATTGCTGAGATAAAAATATCTGTTTCAATGTCTTAGGGTTATACCCATAAGGAACACAAGGTTCCTAATTTGTGGTGTACTTGTATGTTCAAGAGGTTAATCTGCCCATTTAATGTATATCCATTTCTTTTTAAGTTCTAGGAGAAAAGTTTTTATTTGATAAAAGTCTCCAGTTAATGTTCTTTCATTGTACTCGATAGTGCTGTCTAAGGAGCTTTGAAAGAGGAATAAGACAATTTAGCAACTCAGCTGGTTTAGTATAGTGTAGCATCCATCAAATATCATAGTTGATGGCCATTATTCATTTTGCATATGACCAATTTTTTGGAAATGACCAAATAATAGAGTTGGTGGTTCAGTGCGAATAATCCCCTTCGATATTTCTATTTGACCTTCATCTACATAGTCTTGCTTACGAAAAGTTGACATGTAGATTTGCTGTTGACATGGGTGCTTGCAGAAAACATTATTCTGTGCTTATGATGTCATTTTTCCTTGCACAGGTATGTGGATGTGATCCTACAGTTGATTGACAAGGCAGGTGATTTTGTTAGTGATGACATATGGTTTCGTGTTGTGCAGTTTGTTACAAACAATGAAGACTTACAGGTACAATTATTTTTGTGTCATGTACAAGATTTCTATTAGATAACTTCAACTGAAACATGAAATACTTTCTCAGCCTTATGCTGCAGCAAAAGCCAGAGAGTATCTTGACAAGCCTGCTATACATGAGACGATGGTCAAGGTTTGTATTTGAGTATGAAGCATGAATACCTTGAATGTCATAGTTCTTATAAATTATATAACATAGGAAGAAAGGAAAAGGGTGACAGCAAGTGTGCTGAAAGGCGGTTCGAATGGTTCATTTGTTGATGCAATCAAATGTCTGTTACAGGTTAGTGCATATCTCCTTGGAGAGTTTGGTCACCTTCTTGCCAGACGGTCTGGGTGCAGTCCAAAGGAAATATTCAATTTGATACATGAGAAGCTTCCTACTGTATCGTAAGACGCTTTACAATTTGCATAGTGCTTGTCCATTTTTGTTTTTGCCTTATCCAGCTGCTATATCTTAAGACCGGCGAATATATCTGCAGAACTTCTACCATTCCAATTCTTCTTTCAACATATGCTAAGATCTTAATGCACACTCAACCCCCTGATCTAGAACTGCAAAAACTAATATGGGCCATATTTACCAAGTGAGAAAACTTGACTTTCTTATTCTACTTTTGAGATGGCATTTCTCAGATCTCTTTTGAACCTTAACACAGTCTTCTTGTCTTACAGATATGAGAGTTGCATTGATGCTGAAATACAGCAACGAGCAGTTGAGTATTTTGCGTTAAGTAGGAAAGGCGCAGCTTTAGTGGACATATTGGCTGAGATGCCTAAATTCCCTGAGCGTCAGGTGGGTGTTCTGACTTTGCTATGTTAGTTTGAAAGAAAGACTCCTCTGCAGTTGCAATCAGAAAAATCCACTTGACATTGAATTGGAATTGATTTTCAACACAATTGACACTAACACTTGATTTCTCCTTCTGCATTCAGTCTGCCTTGATTAAAAAAGCTGAAGATGCAGAAATCGATACTGCAGAGCAGAGCGCTATAAAGTTGCGGGCCCAGCAGCATACATCAAATGCTTTGGTTGTGAATGACCTACCTTCTAGCAATGGGCCACCTCCAACAGTTGGCCAGCTAAGCCTCGTCAAGATGCCCAGCATGAGCAGCGATGTAGTTAGTTCTTGTTACTTTGTTTGGATACCTGTTTCTCCTCCAGAACTTCTGTCGTGATTGTTTACTTAATATACTGGAATTTGTGTGACGACAGGAGCATAATTCAGGAGAACAAGGACTGACACATGTAAATGGGACTTTGAATAAACTTGATCCTCAACCTCCCTCGGCGGATATTATTGGTGATCTTTTGGGCCCGCTGGCTATTGAAGGTCCTCCTGGGGCTGAGCAGAATTCAGTCCCTGGACCGGAAGGTGTTCTGGATGCAGCGGATGCTGCAGCCATTGTGCCTGTTGGAGAAGACACAAATTCTGTTCAGGTGATCTATTCTACAAGTTATGTACTATGTTTCTCTTTATGTTCGAATTCGGGTTCTTTTTATATTTAAGGAACTTCACTGGTGAGAGTCAGTCAGTTGGATTTCGTGACTATCCTAAGCCTATGGACAAGAGTTCCGTTTTCCATATCTATATGGCACTTCCTATCCTTCTCTCAGCAGACTATTATTCACCTTGAGCCATTTCAGTGCATGAGCCTTAATATCTTTCACTTGACAAAATACTGATAATATTAGAAAAATTAACTTAAGTATTTATTCCTTTACGTTTCCCTCAAAGTTATCATGCTGTTCGCATCCTCCGTGAATAAAGATGGTTCTGTTTGCGAGACATTACAGAACTTGTATGTGGTATATATTGTTGTTTCTCATGAGGGTCTGCCTTGTTTGCAGCCTATAGGAAATATCAATGAAAGGTTTTATGCTTTATGCTTGAAAGATAGTGGTGTCTTGTACGAGGATCCAAACATCCAGGTATTACCTCTTTTGTAATATATTTATGCTTTGTGATGGTTAATTCAGCATATTTACGATTAACTATCTTCTCTTCATGTTTGAGGCATGTTCTGCTAGATTTTTGACATTCTATTCTTTTGAATATTGCAATTTTTTTATAGATTGGCATTAAAGCGGAATGGCGAGCCCAGCAGGGGCGTG
This sequence comes from Euphorbia peplus, assembly GCA_028411795.1. Lineage (NCBI taxonomy): Eukaryota > Viridiplantae > Streptophyta > Magnoliopsida > Malpighiales > Euphorbiaceae > Euphorbia > Euphorbia peplus. The sequence continues at coordinate 29,709,547 of CP110843.1, forward strand.
TTGTTCTTTTCCTGGGAAATAAAAATACTTCTCCACTTAACTCGGTTCAGGCTGCTATATTACCTCCTGCTCATCTAAAGATGGAACTCTCATTAGTACCAGATACAATTCCTCCACGGGCTCAGGTTAGACTGCTTCTAAACTAATTTTCATTATTCCAAATTTTTCTTACATCTGGAGTTGCCTTTTAATCCTGTTTTCTACTTTCGTGGTTTCTTCATCAATTATTTAGGTCCAATGCCCACTTGAAGTCTTGAATGTTCACCCAAGCAGGGATGTTGCTGTTCTCGATTTCTCCTACAAGTCCGGCGCCAACTTGGTAGTTATCAGAAAAACATTTATTTTTGTTCTCTTTATCACTGATCTTCATGAATTAAAAATGCAATTATGAATATAATAATTTACTTTTGGACCTTCTTTTATAGGTCAATGTCAAGCTTCGCCTTCCAGCTGTTCTCAATAAATTTTTTCAGCCTATATTAGTGACAGCAGAAGAGTTCTTTCCTCAATGGAGGTCACTGTCAGGCCCACCTCTAAAGCTTCAAGAAGTAGTACGTATATTATTCCTTGTATTAGGAAAATATGAACTTCTAAAAGTAGTAACGTCTAATTTTCTCCAAGGCTGCTTAATTGTATGACGCTATCTCTCTGGGGTTCGTAATGTTGGACTGCCTATTTTTCTAGACCGCATGCAGTAGGTAGAAAATGCCCGGATTGCAATTAGAATGGATAGATAATATGAATTTTCTAGTCACAACTGAAGTCCGTGTCAAAAAAAGAAGTTATCTGTCATTTTGAATTAGCAATATATCTAGGCTCTTCATCACGTTTAACAGGATAACATAACTAAACTATCTTTGACATCCACCTGAAAAATTATAGTGAATTGCAGGCCGTCTTTACATGTATGATGGATCGCTGTTATCATTATGTGTTTACTAATATGGTGCACTCTTCTTTTTTCTATTTGTTTGCACAGATTAGAGGAGTAAGACCGCTGCCTCTTGCAGAAATGGCAAACCTATTGACAAGTTTGCGGTTGATGATTTGTCCTGGGCTTGTAAGTCAATTATTTCTCTTTTGTCCCTCTTTCTACGAGTTGCAAAGTACCTGCTTACCCCTTCATCTTCTGTTATAGGATCCAAATCCAAACAACCTGGTTGGGAGTACAACTTTTTACTCAGAGAGTACGAGGCCGATGCTTTGTTTGGTAAGAATTACTTTGGTAGGATAAGTGTTTGTGTGGTGGTCTTTTTTCTTTCCCCCCACCGGGGGGAATGAATTACGTAGAGGAACTAAAGAACTGGAGTTTTATCCCATTGAACTATTTGCATCTCTCACTTCAAAAAAGGGACGAGGAATCCCCAAAAAAAATTCCTGCAGCATCCCCATGGGTTGGCAATGTGGAGAGGTTTTCTCCCAATATATAGTCAGGGGCGGGGATTCCGTAAGATGTTTAGAGCTTAAAACTCAACCTACTGTATACCAATTCATTGAAGGAGACCTGCATTTTTTTCTCCTGCTATTTCTATGAGTTATGAAGTCGCATTGTTGCAATTGATCTGTATTTAACTTTTCAGGTAAGAATCGAAACTGATCCTGCTGATAGAACACAGTTACGGATGACGGTCGCCTCAGGGGACCCTACCCTAACATTCGAGTATGTAGTTCTATGTCCTACCCCATCGATTTCGCTCCATACTTTTTAAAAGCCACAAGGTTCTGACCTTTTCATGTGCAGGCTGAAAGAGTTTGTCAAGGAACAATTGGTTCCCATGCCAACCGCACCACGTGGACCTTCTTCTACTGGACCACCACCACCGGCACCTCAAGTAGCTCAACCAACTAGTCCAGCCACTTCTTTGACAGATCCTGGAGCTATGTTGGCTGGTCTACTTTGACGATCACTAATCAACTCATGAAGATATGTTCATTATACGCTTGTAAACCTCATTTATACAGCTGGCCTACCTGTCTAATCCCTCGAATCGAGATGCAGGTCAAGATATTCATGACGCAAGGGCTGGCGGAATCAAGGGTCAGCTTAATTCGTGTAATTCTCCAGGGGGTTGGTCGGGATTTTGAAATTCTTTCGCACAATTGTAGTGTGCTTAGTGAGTTTTTCTTTTTCTTTCTTTTTATCACTTGGGGTGAGGGTATTATTTTTTTTTCATTTTTCCCCTTATTTTATTTCCCCAGTTTTTACTGGATTTGTTCGTGTTATGAGACCCGAGAGAACCAACAGCATTGTAAGATATATTACATGGAGTAGAATGAGATGTGATAGTTTGTATTTGATTCTCTGCATGGTTTTAATCTCCAATAAGATCAACTACAGGGGAATTATGAACTTAGATTTAGTTTGATTTAATTCATGTCTTTGTTGTACAAATTAGCTACTAAATTTTCTATTTAACTTCAGGCGGGCGAACCATTGTTATTCTTTGCTTTAACGTTATAGAATCTTCTGATTGTTTTAAAACAATTCATCTTCAGGAGGGCTTGCATGATAGAAGAGAGTTCACCATGTCAACAAAATACATCAGTGGACATGTTTGATTTCCATGCCCGATGTGCATAACACGTTAGATCGTCGCATTTTAAGCCAGAAAAATACCGCCTCTTTGTCCTACTTCCATATTTGGTGTTATATAAACATGTTAGATGTCACATGCCATAAAATATGATCTTTGTCCGACGAACTTGATGCTTGCATGCTGATACATAATCAATTTTCTATAGCACTTTAATATCTTTTAAGTTCTTCCCTAATTGATCCAAATGACTATTATAATTATACGCATTTAAATAACTTCATAGATATTGAAGTGCTATAGAAAATTAAATGCAACTTTTGGTGAATATATTACAAACAAGAATTCAAGTATGTTCTACGCAAGGCATTGGAAGGATAATCTGCTATCATTGTAGTATATATAGCTATTTTCCATTTTATCAAACTAAAAGAGTACAAGAGCATAAAAATCATGCAATTCGAAACCGATCTAATGAAAAATGTGCCAAAGAATGTATGTACAAGGTAAGTCCAGATAAGCACAACTAAAAAACTTTGCTCATCTCCTAGATAATGAAAATATTTTATTTTTTTCATTTTTCTTTTTGGTAGAAAGCCAATGATAGTATGATTTTGCATTATGAGAATAGAACTAATATTCCACCAAAATGATCAGATATGAGTTGGTCTACATAGACCAAATTATCTGAACCAACCATAAGACGTCACCGTAGGAGGGACGAAACCCAAAGGCAAATACATGGGCAGAAATAGAACCAGCCAAGAAAGTCCAGCACACAAGTTCTTCATTGCCTTCTCTATTCTAATGCACAACTCGATCTGCTTGCCTCTTCACCAAATATATTTCTTGGCCCTGTTTAGTTCACAGCCCTTGTCGAGATGTATGGATAGCACTTTGACAAACTTACCTGAAAACCTTTCACTACCTCCACTCTCGACAATTACCACACCGCCAAGAGACTTCCAGAGAAGACGACTCTGTCCATGGAGAACAATGGCTGTGTATCAAAACGTTACAATTCCCACATGAAAGATCAGGGACTGGTTCCGAGTGCAAACAAAACTTACAAAACTTTGGAGTAACCAAAGGTTCTGAAAGACTATTAGATATTCTGGTCGGCTGTTCAGGGAATCCTTCTTGTGAAACCAAGGGCTTACTTTCAGGGTATCCCAAAACGTTTACAGAAGCATCGAAACCCTCTAATTGATTGCCATTATCAGAGTCTAGCAAATCTGTAAACAATCCGTCTTGTGAAACCGAGGGCTTACTTGCGGAGTATCCCAAAACGTCCAGGGAAGCATCAAAACCCTCTAACTGACCACCATTATCATAGTCTTGAAAATCTGTAAACAATCCATCTTGTGAAACCGAGGGCTTACTTTCGGAGTATCCCAAAGTGTTCCCGGAAGCATCAACTCCCTCTGGTTGTCCATTATCAGTGTCTAGCAACTCCGTAAATGAGAAGTAGGTTTGAGGTTCGAACTCCATATCTTCGTAGTTAATGTCATAGTCCATCAGTCCTTCACTTTCAATAACATTGGTGGAAGCATCCCATTCAAAAGGAGAATATAACTCTTCTTTATGGTTAATATGGTAATTTCCATCACTAGGCACCAAAGGTTCGGCATGATCATCATTCTCGAATGTACTTTCTGTATTAATCAGAGGTTTTCCATGTCTACGGACTGGCAGTTTATGTGGTCCCTGTGCAAGACCGTCATCCCATTCAATCTCCACCTTGGGATTTTCCTCTGCAAGTTGCTCCACTCTCGAAAGAGAGAAAAGCAGAGGATCATCCTCCCGTACAATAACTTCCTCCACGTGATGCATTCGAGGTGAGGGAATGCACTCTTTAAATTCAGGGATCATGCTGGAATCCGGCGAGGGCCTGCACTCGCTAAACTCAGAGATCATGCCAGAATCTGGCGAGGGCCTGCTCTCTATAAATCCAGGGATCAGGCCCGGATCGGATTTCACTCTTGTTTTACCTTTCTTCTCATTTTTTCTAGTGATCAGTGGTCTCTGAGGTTGAGGGTTATCATCATATGGACATATAGGTGATCTTATCCGACGACACCGGCAGCACTTGAAGCCAACCACTTCAGGAATTTTATCCTCCGGAAGTTCTACTGCTGCAGTATGAAACCAAACTGCAAGAAGCCAAATGAAATCTCGTTAAACAAACAACAACTAACGAAAATAATTATATTTTTCTCGAAGAGAAATGATCTCTGGGATATGAAGACTTACAGTCACAACTTTCGCAGTGAATGTAACTCAGTTGAGAATTGTAGGCCTTTTTACAGAGATTGCAAGGAGGTTGTATCCTCCATGACTCGCCTCTGAAAATAATGTTCCTACTCCTGAACTCAATTCCAGTGTCAAGGGGTTTCTTCTTCCATATAACTCCCCAACTACAGATTTTTTTTCGCGGTTTTGATGCCGAACTGGAAGCAGGAGTTGCCTGTTCTATCTCAGAACTAGTCTTTTTTGGGGGTTTTGTGACCAAACTAGAAGCAGGAGTTGCCTGTTTTATCTCAGAACTAGTCTTCTGCAAAAATGTGACCTTTTTTATCTCGGAACTAGTCTCCGGCGCTTTTTCAGGTATTAATGGCTTACTAAGTTTAAATCTTATCTTTTTGGTGATTGTGGAAACAGTATGTGATTCTCGCCCTTCCAAAGCCAATGGAGTAGTTGGAGACTCATTCTTCGCGAGAAGAACAACTTTGGGCTTGTAACACTTCTTGCAAGTGAACTGAACTTGCACGTTAGTTCTATCCAAATTTACTGTACAGTCCTTGTGACAATAACCTGGCATAAATAAATCTCTGTAAGTGCAACCATATAGCATGGAAGAACAAGAAATCAGCACAACTGTTCGTTAAAGTTCAACACGAAAACAGCTAACTAGCTACTGAAAAGGATTCAACAAAATCAAATTTGAGGGGAATGGAACCAAAGGATTAAAGTACAGTACTTTTTCAAAACAAAACAGAAAAGGAGACTACTTTTTAGTAAACTAAAGGAGAAGAAAATGATTTTTCATGCTTCCAATATCAATATACATTGCTCAAGGAGAAGAAAAAAGCAGTTTCGGACCATACCTTGGCAAACGCAGCATTTAACTGTATCCCTGGAGATTACACAAACGAAAATGATAATAAGTTTACAGAGTAAGTTGGGCATCAAATAGAAGGAAAGGTAGAATAAAGTGATATAAAGCCATTACCTTAATAGAACATCACTATGGCATGATGTGCACAAGCACCTCTCCAGGTTATCTCTCTTGTACGAGAGAAACAAGAAAATGTCTTTGCGGGCGGCTTTCAGTTGCCTTCTCTGTAACTCAGATAATTGGCTCAAGGGCTTTTTATCTGACGGCAAAATTGCTTCTTCAACTTTTTCAACTTTCTCTTCATACTCTTTGATCAAATATAAAGGAACATACGTCTCAGAAAACCAGTATTTCTCATCCCCGCCTTCAATTTCTTCTTTTTCAATTATATTCTTCATGATGCGGGAAGGAAGATGCTTTTGATTCCCAAAAGCAACTCCATACCTAATTCTATTTTCCAGAATTTTCTTGTCACAGATAACAGCATTTCTGAAACACGAGGCTTCAGTCTCAGGACCTTTTCCGTCTTGTAGATTCTGCTCAGGACGAACAAGGTCACTCCATCTCACATGAAGATCAAGGTATCTAACCTGAAGTGCTAGCTGTGACGCATTCTTACTCCTCTCCACTGCAGCTCTCCAAGCTACTTGTCTGCTTCTTTTAGGATGTACGGGATCATCAGCATAACAAATACCGGAAATCTTCCTTGAACCACCTGATGAGAAACTTGTCAAATTGAGATTCCCCTTGACTAATTCAGCTATGTAAATAGATCCAAGGATACCTAGACCTATGTTGCATGGAAACTAAAATGGAAAATAGACACCTGGATACAGCATTTGTAACAAATAAACGAGATGAAAACGTGGGAAACATGAGTGAATAATTAAAGTACAGAGATATACTGATAAACTGATGCCATTTAAATTACATGCGAGTTAAATGATAAGCAAATAAGGTTTTCTCGTCTGAAAAGCGATAGAAATTCACAGCCACCACAGAAAACTGCATGAGAAACGCGAAATCCGCTTCTCAAAAATGCATTGTGGGTTCAAAAATTTGGGAAACAAGTTCCCAACTTTCTTAAACCATACCGCAAAACATTTAGTACAACCATATCTGAGAGTTTCAGTTTATTACACGTTTCTGAAATGTGGAAACTCTTCAAAATAAAAGCTATGTGCAACATGAGACACCAGTTGAACTCACAGAGGTGAAACACTAGGATCTCACTAAATGAAAGGGGGGCTTATGAGGGGTAACAGTATTTACCTTGACGAGCTGCCCGTTTAACCACTAGCTGAGGCAAAATTGCTTTATGGAATACGAGCTTCAATAGCTTCCCCCCACGCCACCAGACAAAGCTTCTCTCATTGGAACTCTTAGCACTCATGTCAGATATACCTGATTGTTTTCTATGTCGCTTTCCACCTGGCCCACGTTTTTGTGTAGTACCAACATTGCTTGCAGCACTTACAATCGCAGGAGAATCATCCAACCACTCATCTGTTGCCTTAGCCCATTCTGATGAAAGGGAAACTCCCCGCATGTTTTTCTCAAGCTGCCAAAAAGTAACATGACAATATGTCAGTGAAATGGAAAGAAGAGTGGAAACATGAGAAATATTCCAATAACAAAATAGCAGCAACAGTTCTTTAGTTTGGATATAGCATTTTCCCGAGGAAAAAGATACGTGACACGAGCAAGTAAAATATGACAGCTTTTAATTTTGATACTGCATTGACTTTGGAATTGATGTGATCAAGCAATCGTTATATGTTGCTTATTTTCAGACATAATTCAACCTCCAGCCTGAAACTTCCCTTCTAGACGGGCAAAATTTAAATTTCACAAGCTAGAAACAAATAAACTTACTTCAAGCAAGGGGCCCTTCAAAGCACCAATAGTAGAAGCATCTTCTACTCTTTTACACCACTGTTTTCTATAACTAGGGCTTGCAAATGGACCAACTGTAAGACCGCACAAAACCTCACCCATGTAAAGAATGTAAGTTGAAATGCTAGCAAGACTCCCCTCATCACTCGTGAGGGGACGAAGTCCACTGAGGATCTTGATGGCACCTTTAGTGGCAATCGAAACAGCTGAGTTCAGCATGCAACCTCTTTTGGTGGTAGAAGCAAGCTTACATGAATGGCACCACCCACATCTCTCCCTCGGTACCTCAATAAGTTTCTTTTCAGAACTTGGCCAGAAAAAACGAGAGGCTATAGTTGAAAATGCTTTAATTTGCAAGGAAATGTAAGAAACACCCTTCTTAGCACTGCCTGATCTCTGACTTTCTGAAACACGACTTTCCTCAGACAATAGAACACCTAAACTAGCTGCAGCTGATGCAGAAAAATCCCCATGCACATAGTGATTTATGTAGGAAAAGGGCTTAAAAAGGGTTCCCATACACATAAAATTAGCCTTCAAACTTTTGTGAGTCCTTCCAAAGACCAAATTATTGTCTACCTTGCTTTGGGACATTGGAATCGCTGGTGTGAATTTAGCACTCTCTTGCACAATATGATATCTACCACTATTTGCTGAGGCGCAAGTAGTCGTCACACTAGATCTATCAACAGAGCTATGGTGGGATACATCTGATGGATCAATTTGTTGGTTAATAGAACCAGTGGACTCCACTTTAATCTGCTCTGGTAACTTCACATTCATAATATGGCAACTTTGCGTGTTTGTTGCGTCATCATTATTTAAGGTACCAGAAGGGTCGGCTTGAATTGTTGCACTAACAGAAGCATCAGGGCAAGAAACTGGCAAATCATCTACATTATTCACATTTCGACTGTTTGCTGTCTCAGCTTCACCAGCACAAGTGTCTTTGAGGTTGCAGATAGATGGCATTGAGAAAGAAGAGGGGTTTTCGTCCTTTAAAGATGACATGCATAAACCTCTTCCCATTAGCTCAACAGGGGAGAAGGCACTTTCTGGAATTTTCCAGTAGTCTCCAATTGCCTTGCATATCCCGAAATAGAAAGATCTATGTTGCACAGAGGAGGAAAGCACTTGCAGAACCTTCAGAATATCCATCTGATTGTAGTATCTCAGACACGGTTCTGTGCCACTGGAAGAATTGAGCCTGCAAATTATTTTTTACCAGGGAACCAAAAAATTGAATGGAGATAATCAGTAATCAATCATTACAAAAGACTGGAACTAAAGAACAACTTTGACCACAATGTATGTTTCCTAGCATTCATACTAAAGCACATATTGAATTAATTTAACTTAAAATATTAATCAAATAAACGGAAGTAGAAGTTTAAACATACACCAGTAAGTGATTGCATGTACCCAAGAAGACTTGCTCATATAAGTCAACACCAAACACTTTTGCTCCTTCGAGTGAAGTTCCAACAACATTAGCAGGTCCCAACTTGTTAATAGTGCACTCTGGACAATACCACGGCCCATCCGGTATATACATTTTGCTAACACCAATACATCTGGAATGATATGCTGATGGGCAACCATCGCAACAAAGCAAAGTTCCATCCATGCCACAAAGTCGGCATTCATCACTATTCCCATCCACACCAACATCAGGAGGAATTCCCTCCCCTTCACGCCCTTTGGACCCCAAGTTCTTTGAACCACAGGATGACTTCGTTCCTTGAGCTTCTGCATTGATCTCCATAGCCTCCCTGTCTTTGCATGCTGAAGTTTTGGAATATCTGGGATGAACCCTTCTTGGCCCATTTTCACAGGGATTGACTGGAACTGCATCAGGATCTATACCAACTTCTGATTCTTCACGAGCATCAATTTCTGCTCTTAGCTCCCGACAGTCTAAGGCATCATCACAGAGTATTTGCAGGATCATCAACTTCTTACTCACGGGTAAGGAATAATATTCCTTCTTGAAAAGATCATCATAAAACCCTTTCCACTCTGGTCTGTCTACATAACCCATTATTGTAAAATAATGGACCAGATAAACAGGCCAGGTATGTGAATCAAGCAAGCTCCAATCAATGCACCTGAACATAGAGAATAGCTAAGAATTCTAAGTACTTATGAGAAACATATATTTGGAAACATGCATATGCGCAATTCAGTTATACAGAAAATAAACATTGTACACTTTGGTTTCACAGCTCTAACATGCAGGGGAAAATAACTACCTCAAGCATTTGGATGCAAGCTCTGAACCATCTGAAGAGAGTATCTGCAGATGACCCCTCAATACTCGCATTAAAGCAACATGAATGGCATCCAACAGCGTGTTTTGAACTTTGCAGTTTATGGCCCCAACCAAACTATCCAACGTAAACGGACTCAAGAATAGGCAAATATTGAATGACCTCAAGAATCCATACACCGAGAAAAGATGAGAAACACATTCCTCCGGAACACCTATATTCCCTGAAGACGGAGGCAATTCCAGGGGCGGAACAATTGGTACATCCACCTTCATTTCCAAATCCCCATGCTGCACTTGCTCACACGAATCACTCGAAGAATCCGCATCACTCTCACTCTCTACTCCTCCATTCTCACCCACTGCTCCGCCACTCAACTCAGTCAATGCAGAAGTTTCAAACCTCTCCACCTCATTCTTCAAATCTGTCGCTCCCTTCTCCTTCTCCTTCTCCTTCTCCACTCCCTTCTTATGCTTCATAGTCTTCTCAAAAAGTATCTGATCCAATTTCTTACCCCGCGCACTCAAATCATCATCCAAATATTCATCACCTAAAAGCAACGGGCGCACCTCTCTACTATCCATATCCTCGCAATCCCCATCCTCATACTCAACCCTATACAATCCACTATCATAACTCACTACTTTCCCCAGAAAAACCCCGGTATCATCAAACTCCTTCAACACATACCGACCCACAATCGGTTTCCACCTCATCTCCAACGCCTGCTTCTTCAACGCCACCATGTCCACCTTCTTCTCCTTCTCCGGCTCATCCTCTCCCCTCCTCCGTTTCCTCGGCCGCCCCCGAGCCTTCTTTTTCACCTCCGTAGGCTCCATTATACAATAATCCAAACTCAAATTTGAGATCAAACCCTAGAATCTCAACCCCGAGACAGATCTACTCTTCATGCAGATCCCTATACCTAAAAACCCATTAAAATATACCTAAAAAAACTCGAATTTTCACGAATCAGGAAAAACCCATCAACCAAACCCTAAAAAAAAGGATTTGCAGATACCCTTTGGAACCAAATGACGATTTAATCAAAACCCACAAATTTTCTGACAGTTTTTCTCAAAAAAAATTGAAAAAAATCTCAAATAAATCTCACCTTTACGCGGAAGAGTGATTAGGGTTTAGAGACCGCCATTGATGAGGAGATTTTTAGATGTGTGTGAGAGAGTGAAGATATAGAGATAGACCAAAGAGTGCCCTAATAAGAAGAGAACACAGAGGCCTCTCTCTTTTACTTGCCTGTAATTTATGAAAAAATAGAAAAATATTCGTGGCGAGTTTGGTTGTAATTTTGACTCGGAACTCGGTGGACCGAGTCGGCGAGTTTGGTTTTATTGGGATAATTTGTGAGTTTTAGAAAATAAAAGTATATATTTAAGGTAATCATGCTCATTGCCTTTTTTTAAATATTAGGTTATATTCTCTTTTTCAAATTCTTATTTTCAGCAACATTCAGTAGAATTGAGTTTAATTCAGTTCGGTTTCAATTCAACAATTTTAAATTCAATTCAACAATATTCAGTTCATTTTAATTCAACAACATAAAATTCAGTTCAGTTTTAATTTATTATTATACTTATTAATAAATTATTATAAATATTTATTATTTATATATAATTTATTAATATTTATTATAATTATAATTATTTAGTCCAATTTATTACAAAATTAAAAAAATATTATTATTTCTACCAACTTAATAATTTTAATACATTTTATTTTTCTAATCCTTTTGTTTCATATGATACATAATCTCATCATACTCATCATCATTTACACCATGTAATTCCTAAATTTATTGCGATATAGCATTTCGTGCTGCAAACATGACGGTTTTACAATCTGTATTAAACATATTTGAATCTACCATTCCATAAACATTCAGGTCATATTGTATAATTGGTATTCCAAGCGTGAAAGCAGAAATAATAATCAACATTTGGTACTTTTGTGACACCTAAAGCATATCGTGGAGCACTTTCCATCTGTTTTAATTATTCAAACGTCATTTATACATTTATTCTCAATAATAAATATACATCATTGTAATGTTTTTCCATTTCCTTACGTTTTTCACGCCAAAACTCTTGCATATGACGTTTAATTTCATGTTCTCTAACTGGTAACAAATATCCGAAAGTATTTAAGACAGCTATTGCATGTTGTGATTTTATTATTATTGTTATTATTACTATTATTATTATCTTAATTTTAATTTTAATTTTTATTATAGTTATATTTATAACGCATTATTATTATTATTATTTGTTAAATTTAGTCTTAACAAGTTCAGTTCAGTTCAGCAAAATTAAGTTCAGTTCAGTTTAGATCAGCATCATTTAATTCAGTTTAGAACAGTTCTGCTTTTTTCAATTCAAAAGAACATAGTCCTTTATAGTCCTGGACGTGACCAATTTTTAACGTAACATTTGTCAATTTTTCTTCTTCACAATTCATTTATTTCTCAATGAAGTGGTATGTTTCTCTAATTTTATTAATCACATTCAATCCATAATAAAAAAAAAGAATCCATGTTTACACACAACAAACAAACTTAAAATTAACAAACCTTAGTAAACCATAAGCTGTACATTCTACATTTTTACCCTGGATTCACCACAGCTCTATCGACAATTGCCTTATCTTTATGTCAATACAATATATATGACTTTTTTTATATTTGGTTCAATTTAATAAAGGTTTAATTGGTGTTAAATTCCTTAAACTTGACAAGCTTGAGCAACTAGCCCCCAACTTTGAAATGTAACAATTTACTCTTTAGAGTATACTAATTTGCAACACATAACTCAAATTTCAAAATGTTATGATCCGAAAGAGGAGGTAAAATTATTATATTTGTTCTAGTGCTTTAAGGGAAGGATTCAAAAGGAGATGCATAAGTTTATTGGTCAGATGATTGTTTTCTTGAGAGAATTTGTAATGGACAATTTTTGGTGGATGTGGCAAAGGATGGTAATAATCAAATGTATCCAATAGCGTGAATTGTTGTTGATGATGACGAAAGTACACATACATGACGTTTGGTTTTTAGATTATAACATTTTAAAATTTGAAATTATGTCTTGCAATTAATTTATTTTATGAAGTAATTTGTTATATTTTAAAGTTGAGAAATCTAGTTACACAACCAAGTTTAGAAACTTGACACCAATTAAGCCTTAATAAATTACTATACGATATTTCTTTTTTTATGATTACTTTGTTCTTAATAAAACAACTCACTATTTTACCCATTATTACATAAAAATGAGAAAATACATATATCAATAACCATATAATATATGGGAAAATTCTATGTTTATTTTGTTTTTCACAAAATAATCATCATTTAGTTCTTCAAAAAAAAAGTAATCATCATTTAGTTATCTTCACCATTAAATTATGGGTTAAAATCTAATCTAATGGTGAGTTGGACAAAGTATAAACAAAGTAGATAAATAACAAAGTAACCATATTAGTTGTTTGGTATACATGTATTTATGTAGGTAATAAAAATTCTCATGATCTTCCCATAGGAATTAAGTTTCCGAATATACCAAACGACCTCATAGTCTACACTTAATAAATGTCCGTAAAATATATATTATTTTTATCAGAAAAGTCAACAAAAATAGACATTAATTAATGTGACAATTTCACAACCAACGACTGTCATGTGATTATTATGATCCAACGGCTCTCATTCACACAAACACGCAATCATAGCCAATAAGGTAACTAAATTTAATATACATCCGTATGTAGACAATGATTCCCTACGCAAAAAGAAGCTTCCTGGCATCAATATATTTATGTTATAAAATCATTTTCGTATTTTCAATAAATACGTTGTGAAATCAACTCAACGAGTTGACTCGAGAGTCGGTCCGACTCGGGTCGACTCGGTTAACCGGTTAAAGATTAGATGGTCGGTTTTCTTTTGTTTTATATTTTGAGTAGAAGAATGATCTTAAAATGGGGCAATAAAAAGGCGGGAAAAACTTCATTACCCGCCAATATTTTTGAAGTTATTTGCAAATATATGTCTAATAATAACTAGATTTATGGATGCATTTTTTATTTACTATATATAATGGGAATTATTATTGACATATCCCATTTAAATTCACAATGGATTTTAACTCTTAGTACCATAATATATGTGCATATATCGAATATCTTTTTCTTCTTCAACACTAAGTACTCTATTTTCTAACTCCCCAAAAAAATGTTTTCTTCTTTTCTGTGTGTAATTTATTATTTTAATTATCATCATTATTGTTATATTAAGTTTCATTATATTCTTGTTATCACAAAAAATAAAATAAAAATATATCCAAAATTAATTTGTTCATATATCAATCGTAATTAATGTCTGAAGAAATATGAATATTATTTTTGGTTAACTTTGAAGAAATATTATATATGACGATCGTCAAAATTAGATGGTATTAGAGTTAAAAAAGCATCACTAAAGAAAGATATATTAAGAGACAAATGAAGCTAAAATAATCAAGTGACTCGCTTATTGGAGATGGAGTAAGACTTATTAATAAAGTAAGATGAAGTAAGACAAATGAAGCTAGAAATCAAATGGCTCGCTTTGGTCCCTATAATGATTTGATCCAAAGTGGGTGATGATGTGATAAAATGCTTGACCAATGAGCAGTCTTAACAATGACGATGAGTGTATGAATGAAATCTGTAGTACAAATGAAGAGAGATTAATCAAGACTTACTAATGAGATGGATTTTCTAATACGTGTAGACACGTTTTAAAAGCATGAGGCTCAAAGTGTTGAATTTATAATAAAACGAATAATTTCTACAAGGTATTGCACTACTTTTATAATTGGTAGCATAGTTAACTCTCCATGTACACATGGAATGCTATGAAGTGGTCTAAGGAGGACGATGAAATAGAAATTAACTAAATTTCACATCGAAAATGAAAAAAAAATTGAGTTAAACTTATTAGCAAACTTGATTTGTAACACATATACACTAGTTTTAAAATGTCGAAGCCCAGAGCATTAAATTTGAGTTAAAGTAGGTAAAATTTAAATAACATTAATCAAACTGTCACAATTTTAAGAGGTGATGATAAACACATAAAGGAACTGAATTCTATGTTAGAAAGTAGAAACTGGAAAAAAATGATTGAAACTTATTAATGAAATATGTATCTAATATATATAGAGACTAATTTTAATACCGTATGTACCTATTTATTGAATTTAGATCAAAACAACAATATCTAAATAATATTGGATGAAAGTTACATTACCGCACGATAAAATTTGGGTTTAAAGTATATTAGTGCCTGATATAAATCTAAAATACGGATTTTATCTCAAAATATTATTATGCAAAATTTAATTCATGAATTTTCTAAAAATATTGATATTTGTCCCGATTTATTAAAAATATGAATTTAGTCCTGATATATTCAAAACTTTTATCTTTGTTTTCCAAACTTTCCAAGTCTATGTTCTAAGATTATTTTTTTTCTCCAAACAACTATGTTCTCTTTTAACCGTGCAACAACTAAACTATCTCAAAGCTAAAAAATTTAAAAATTAATTAAAGTTGCGAATATAATTTTTTACTACATCTATGATAGAGGATTACACGTTATTAGTTCATCTTCATAATGCAAAGTTCTAGGCCTTTGTTTGTAGTCCAATTTTGAAGTTCAAGGGCATAAAAATATAAGAATGAAAATGAGGGTCCATGAGAATAATTTAGCCCACATAAAAGAAGCCCATCAAAGAAGCCCATAGCTTCTTTGATGTGGGCTAAATTATTCTCATGGACCCTCATTTTTATTCTTATATTTTTTCTTAGGTGCTTAGCAAACACCTTGGTTGAAAATTTAAATGATAACATTAGCAACATTGTTTTACATTTTGAAATCTCAAAATGACTTAATACACAGATTACCTTCTGAACTTGTCCATTTTAATCAACCGATTCGTTTAACTTTTAAAATATTTTATTGATTCTCGTAAACTTGACCAAAAAAGTTCAAATGATCCCTAAATTTGATTAAAAGGCCTTAGTGACCAAGCAAACTTTAAAGAAGTTCAAATGACCCCCTAAATTTGGCCAAAATTTTCAAAAGACCTTCTACATTGTGGTTTCAACTTTTAGGCAAAGTCCAAGAGGCAATTAAACATTTTAATCAAGTTTAAGGGGTTATTGCAACCTTCTTAAAGTTCAAAGTATCATTTAAATCCTATTGGAAAAGTTTGGAAGGTATTCTGGGGTTCATCTGACTTTTTGAAACAAGTTCAGGGATCGAATATATATTATACCAATTGAAATGGATAGCTCTTTTATAGCATTAATTTTGGAACAAAATTACATCAGAGAACAGAAGAGTTAGTAAATCAAAACTATTTAGCAGATATTAATTGTTAATATAACTGATTAACTACCCTCACTCAATCAGTATGTACTCAAATATAGAAGTATACACATGTGTACTTGATAGGAACTTATGCTAGCTCTGTTTCTAACATGGTAAAGCTACGAAAATAGGAACCTCGAGGCAGTTTCTGCATTTACTGCTACGACAAACTCTGCACATGAGATATCGACAAGGGCTAGCCGTGCATGAGGCATCTTTTAAGATGTAGTAGCTCTTAAACGGGCTATTGGAAGAGTTGATCGAGCTTGAGTGATGCTTCTTGGGTGCTAAGCAACGTAAATGGCTGACCTTTTTCGAGCGAACAAGAAGGTATTAGACAACTACAGCTTAATTATTGATGAAAAGAATTCGCTGATCTTACATTTACTCGAGCTTGGAATTCTGATGCAGCTCCCGAAAACCTTACAGAAGCCATCATATGCTAATTCGCTCTCTCATCAAGCTTGTGCAATTGTATATATTGCATTAGATATCTAAAATGGTGCAACAATTGTTATTGTTCTGAAAGTGTTGAAACTGCCCGGACATGGAAAATAACAATGGACAATGACACGTAATACGCCATAACCTTCATAAAATAGCCTACAAATAGAAACAACAATGGAATGGACACAGATACGTTGGGTACTAAAGGAGGGTCCGTGATACTCGATATTTTCTCAGAATAAAGAAAAGAAGAAAAGAGAGAAGACGAAGCATTTATGTAACATGAGCTTCTTACACTTCTTCCAGACTGTTTAACTGACTAGAAATAAACAGAGTTAACATATAGTAAAACAATTTCAGCATGAACCATTACTAAATAAACAGAATCACTGCAATGGTAAAGTTTAACTAAATTTGAGGAATTGATCTAATAATTAATCATCGAGATACATGTACGTAGGCAGCTATTCATGGTATGATTAATTAAACACGGGCTGAAATACTCGTATATACTTATCTTGTTAATTCTTATAGGAAATGATGGGGCCATATTCACCATTGTATTTTGAGCACCAATCTTGCAGATGAGGACATTCCCAAATTTATAAATATTCAAGTGCAGGGCATTTTCGAACGTGTAATTCTCAAAGAGAGATGAGGTTTTGGATACACCTGGATACGGATTGCACGTTCTTGAAACCGGAGATATAAAAGATACATTAAGGAAGTCGGAAGCAGTTGTCTGTTGTTATCTGGAAAGGAAACCATGTCTGTCTTTGAAGCTATTGTGAGTCTAATATATTGACGAACCACTGATCCGCATTTCCAATTCATAATATATGATGACTCCAGCCTTATCATTTCCCATCCCAAATATGGAGTTACTGTATCTGTGATGACATGATGCGAAAGCATTAGCACAACGTAAGGATCAGGCCTGTTCTCTTGCATTTCAATGATCGTAACCAATCAACTCCCAGTTTTATCATACCTCGTAAAAGCTGCATGGAAAATCACGGTTCAAAGACCGGAGGAGGTGATTCTTCATCAACCTTCATTCTTAAGAACCAAAGTCCAGTAATCTGTGAAATCAGTGATAACACACTAACCCACTCAGAACCTATGTTATGTAATCATTGTAATGTGAGCACCAACAATTAGATTATCAGAATAAGACGACTTTATTATGTAAAACTGAAAATTCAGTACTTACTAAGAATTTGTTTAGTCCTCACTATGAATAAAGGAACAAGTTGGATTGTATATAGTCAGAAAGGGATACAGCTCCTAACATTTACAAGTTACAAGAAAGAAGAAAATCAAGGCAAATTTGGAAAAGTTACATAATTATAAATTGTACACGAGAAGTATCGACAAGGACAGACTGTAGACGAGGCATCTTATAATCCAATAGGATTTTAACATGTCAATGGAATAGATGAACGAGCTCGGTGATGCTTCTATGGTGCTAGTCCTGGTAGATGCCTGTCTTCGATGAGGGGACCGACCTTCTAGGCTTGTTTAAATCCTCTATTCTTGTCCCTATTTCGACAAACAAAGTAGCAACCTCTGAAATAAGTGATAGATTCAAAGAAGCATAGGCTGATAAAAACGGATTCATACACTTGGAATTCTGCCTAATCTGCCTGACACCTTACGGAAGCCATAATACACTATACCTTCAACACGGAAAATGTAGAAAAGAGTATATCAAGGAACAAAAGATTTAAATGATTAACTTATGATACAAAATAAACAGCAGAAGAAACTATATGAATAAGCAGTTTTGATTACTTACCAAAGTCTTGTAGGAAATGATAGGTCCATATTCTCCTTTGTCTTTCGAACACCAATCTTCTAGATGCGGACACTCACAAATTTCTAAATATTCAAGCACAGGAGGGAGGTTCTCAACATGAAAGGACATGAGTTTAGGACAATGAGCAATGCGGAATTGTTGAAGAGACGTGAGGTTTTGGATACCCCTGGATATGGATTGCACGTTATTGAAACCGGAGATTTTCAGATAGGTTAAGGAAGTTGGAAGCAGTAATCCGTCATTGTCAGGAAACGTAACCATGTTTGTATTTGATACTATTGTGAGTCTTCTAAGAAAAGAGAGTGTGTGGAGTCCCCATTGTGCCATTTCCTGACTAAGATCTTTACAGTATGAGATCACAAGTTCGCGTAACTTCGGGGGTAAGCAACCTTCCAAAGAAGATATCTTTGTTGTTCTTATTTTCAGACATTGAAGGGAAGTATAATTCTGCATCATGTTGGGTAGAGACCAAAAATTGCAGCAGCGGTCGATTGTGAAGGAGACAAGAGAGAGATTGGGCAATCCGCTTACGGGAAACCACTCAAATTGATCACAATCTACTAATGATAAAGATTGAAGACGGTTGAAGCTTTGCATATGATCAGATAGAGACTTGAGTCTTTTACACCTGAAAATTGATAAACACCTAAGAGTGGGGATGTTTGGCAATTCCCTCTCAGGGAAAGTTTCTAATTCATCACATTCGCTGATCCTTAATTCCGTGAGACGAGAAAACCCGTAATGAAATGACTCTAGTAATTGTTTTCCCCCGGGATATGGATTCCAAATTGTAAGAAACCTGAGAGAATCGTACGTAGAGCAGCTGACAGATTTACAACCTCCAACTGCCACTGCCTCAAGACTAGACATCTGGCTATCACATAGGACTTCCAATGACGGGCAGTTCTCAATGTAGAGATTTTTGAGACTGTTGAGACCATTCGGGAACGCCTTCAGTCTCTCACAATATGAAAGGTTCAAATACTCCAAGTTGAGCGGAAAAAATACTCCCCGTACATTCACCAATGACTCAAGCTCCTTACAACTTGAGATTTTCAAATGCTTTAGACTAGTAAGATAGTCCAAGTCGGTTCCATCGGACCACAGGCATTTCAGTTCGTCACACTCACTAATCTTCAACTTTTGTAGAGCTGCCATAGCCTGTATAAAGCTTTCATCTAATACGGAAAGACCTTTCATTCTTTCAATTTCCAACTCAGCGAGACATGGGACATTACTCAGGTTTCTCAAGACTGCTTCTCGACATCCTTTAATAGAAAGCTTTTTAAGAGATGGAAGCACTCTAGGTAAATCAGTTAACTGTTGGCACTCTGAAATTTCAAGTTCTTCGAGGGAAGGAAGGAAGTTTGGCAACTTACCGACCAATTTTGGACAATGTTCAATTTTGAGCTTACGAAGCTTATGGAATTTGCCAACAGAATCTTCATTTTGACCAGCCGGCCAAGACCACTGCTTCCAGTCTGACATTTCTTGTATCTCTAGAGTCTCCAAGCAAGGAAAGGAAGAACCATCCTCATAAGACTCGCTCCCCACTTCTTCTACTGCATTCAGTTGATGCATTCTCAACACTTTCAGCAAGGGCAGTCGTCCAAGCGGAGGCAATAGTTTGACATGATTACAAGACAACAACTCCAGCTTTACCATCTTACTGAATATGGGATCTCCTACCCATGATGGGAAATGCCTTCCACCAAAACCTAAAACCGAAACGCTTGATGCATTTTGATGTGGCTCCAGTGACTTCAGAATCTGCTCATCCTGAATTTTCGAGTTCACAAACGTACGATAACAATCCCATTTAAAGTATACTTCAAGGAGTCCAGGTTTCTCCTTGATAATATTCCAATCCTTAATATCTTCCACATTCTGTAGCCCTTCAATCTCAATCTTTCCTCGTAATCCCGAAAGTTTCTTCAACTCTGTTATCTTCAGCCCGTCATTCCCTTCTCCCACTATGAACTTGCTCAACATGCACAGACTTGTAAGATTACCAATTTGCAGTGGCATTGTTTTCAAAGACCTGGTCTTACTAATGTTAAGATACGACAAGTTGGTTAAATTACAAATGCTTCTAGGTAACTCGATAAGCATATAGCATCCTTGCAACATCAGTGTTTCCAAGTGAAAGAGTTTACCAATTGATTCTGGCAACCTTTTAACACGAGTGCATGACACGTCAAGATACCTTAATTGCTTCAATTCACCTACACAACTTGGCAACTCCTCAATTTCATAATGTGTTAGTGACAGTACCCTTAAGCATTTTAATTTTGGCAGAAGATCATACAACACCTTTCTACTTAAAAATCTTACATAAAAGCGGGACTGCTGTAAAGAAAAAAATGTCCTTAACTTCATCATCTTGTAAAAACATTTATATCTTTGAGAAGTATTGTACTTCCGGGAGATGAATGATGAATGTCGAATGTATGCATATGACTCTGCTCCCTCCAGCTCATCATCAACCAAGCGAAAACATGTGTCTCTACTAACAAAGTGTGCAAGATCATTGATAAGGTCATGCATCACATATCTTGATCTATTATCGTTTGATTGCTGAAAAAATGATCTTGATAACAATTCATCAAAATATTGATCACCTAAATCATACCTTTGCTTCGCTCTATTTTTCTGACACAAAAAACCCTCTGCCATCCATAATATAACCAACGTATTCCTATCGAACTTATAATCCTTAGGAAAAATTGAACAATACGCAAAACATCGCTTTAACAGAGGAGGGAGATGGAGATAGCTCAACCTTAAGGCAGGAAGAATATTGCTTTTTTTGTCCGGTAAATCCCATATCTCACTCTTTTGTATGTCCTCCCAAGAAGTAGCATTGGATTTACCTCTGAGAAGGCCTCCGAGTGCTTTAGCTGCCAAAGGTAATCCCTTGCATCTAATCACAATCTCCTCGCCTATCGCTTTTAAATCCAAGTTCTGATCAAAGTTATTTGCTCCTAAAGCATGCTGACAGAACACAGACAGACATTCGTCATAAGACAACTCTTGGAGACTATGAGCTGTAGTAGAAGTACCTGTCATCAACGAAACTTCCCAGATTAGTGTTCCTCATCACAAAGTTAACAGAAATGTGAGCAGCAGTACAACATTGATTAATTACCTGCTGTCACTCGTGAAACTTCCCGACTGCGAGTTGTGATGATAATTCGGCTTCCTGGTGCTCCTGCTTCAAATGGACCACAAAAAAGAGTCCAATCCTCATACTTCTCAGACCAAACATCGTCCAATATAATTAACGACTTCTTCCCAGACAATTTCTGCTTCAGCTTCACTTGTAATGAATTCAAATCTATATCTTTATCATTGTTATCATCAACAGATTGAAGGATTGTTTTGGTGATCCTGAAGATATCAAAATCTTCACCAACACAAACCCAAGCTCTGAAATCAAACTGTAACGAGTTATAGTTGTAAATGAGTTGAGCTAAAGTTGTCTTGCCAACACCCCCCATGCCAATTATGGGAATCACAGCAACATTATCATCTCCATCCGCCGCCTTCAACAACTCCAAGACCGCCTTTTTATCTTCGTTCCGGCCATAAATCTTTGCTTCATTCACCAAAGAGGTTGAGGGAAGTCTTTGACTCTCCCGGGTGACCCTGATACTAGAATCCTGAAGCTTCAAGTTATCTTTTTGTTTGACAATCTCGTCTAATCTTGCAGTAATCATGTCTATCTTGGAAACCATCTCCACATTAAACTTAATGGTTCTTGGATTCACTCCAACACAGCATGAAGACAGCATTCTAGGCACGTTACTATGACGGATACTGTCATGTTGATCCTCCAAGTTGCGCTGGTGAATCTCCGTTGCAAGTTCATCAAGCACGTCTTCCAGATCGTAAGCCAAGTGTTTAAGATCAGTCAACCACATCTCCACCAACTGGTTGGTAGTCTGCATCTCTGCATTGGCAAGCACAACATTAATCCTCTTCAGCATCTTTTCCCACCTTTGGAGTTGATGCACAACTTGCTTTTGATCCACATATGTCAGCCACTCAATGGAATTCAACCTGTCAAAAACCACTTCAAAGAATGCAGATAGGATTGAACCCGCGACGGCTTCCATTGCAAGGATTCTTCAAGCTAGGAAGTAGAAAGTATAACTAGAAAAATGAAAAACCAAACTCAACCTTATTAGAGATTGATATAAAAGATGTTGTCAACCTTCACAATCAACTCGAGCACATTCGCTTATGTTAGATATTAATATAAAAGATATTGTTCGGTGGTGTAACAGTATTGAAATACCCTCTTGTTTGTTTGAAGTTAAAGTCTTCTTTCATTTTGTGGAGGAGATTCAATAGGGGAGATATTGTGTAGCCTACCCTACCAAAGGCTAGTGGGGACTGATTTAAGTGTTTTTTTAGGAAATTTTTTTGTGGAATCGGAATCCTTAACTAAAATTAGAGGACTCTTTTTGCATGGTACATCATGGTGATCTCATGCAACATCTACACTGAGTTTGATCTTTTTGCATTTTGAACTCTGTTAAACAAGATTTTGTTTCTTATTTTGTCATATTAGATGCTCCCTTTGCTCCACTTATGTTAGGTATTTTGGAACAAGGATTAGAAATTCCATTATGGTTATTTAAAGCTTACCACTGGATGATTGTGCAGAAAATATTATAGATGTTAAAATTCACCTGTGGTGTACAACTGGTAAAAATGATCGATCAAACCGGTCAATGTGCCATCAAAAAAAATAATTCAATTTTAAATGGACCCGTAGTAGTTAAAATTACGCTATTATCGGCCGTATATATACCATAGGTGAATTTTACCGTTATAAGCTATATAGACAGAGAATCTCTAATTCCAATACAATAGATCTTTCTTTTTAATATAAAAAGATCATTTAGATTGGGAATCGGCCTTAAGGCTTCGGAGGAGAGTCTCTCTCCCAAGACTAGTAAGGAAGCTTGTTCTTCAATCTTCTATCTTTCTATTATCAGTAATATAAGTCCTATTTCTATCATGTTTAAGTCGTCTATCACTGTTCAATTTTCCGTTTTCTATCAGTAATCACTCACTTTTTCGATATCCAATAAATTGCAAGGGTAGCTTTATTGAAACAAATGGAAGTTAGGTGATTATTAAGACAACCGTAAACCACATATTCAATACATTATAAAGTACATTTCCAAATATTATGTATCAATCAATGCTGACAAATAATTTTTCACATATAGAAAATAATAAATGCAAATTGGCACATACAACTTGCAAATGCAATATCATGATCCTGCATATTCTTCATCTGATGCAAAATTTGGTTACCCAATTTGAGGGCTCGGTCAATCATGCCTTCCATTTACCTACTTTCTTCAGAAATCATTCAACATAATCTCGTCTTGCTGCATGTTCTCCCGAAATAAACCCGAGCTATATGAATATGATGTAATAAATCAGATGAACAACTGGAAAGCTGGATTTTCGAGCAAACTCAACAACTCCAAAAACCGTGTGTCATGGATAAACTAGCTTGATTCCAGGAGCTCTGTGATGGAGGAATAATACATTTCTTCCTGGATAAACATAGACCATCACTGGCTTGAGTTGTCTATGAAAAAAGCATCTTAAGTTCTTCGATGCGTGCCGTTCGAACTTCTTTATCAGTTAATGCGCCAGCAATCATTCGCTGCTTCCGTGCTTGGACTGCCTCCATTCTTTCCTCAACTGTTCCCTGCCATCCCATTTTGGAGCAACAATGATCGAAGATTAGGAAATAGATAATTTGGCCGCGATAACGTGGATAGTTAGAAAATTATGACTATAGGCAAATGAATTTCAAAGCTCAACCTTAAAAAAAGCATGTTTATGTTTTAGAACATTCTAAATTTTGGAAGCAAAAAGCTTAGCTCAATCAAATCAGCTTGGCAGTTAACAGTGTTAAAATAGTGAAAGGTGAATAACCGAGCTCCAGCATCTTGAGTCCAGGTTAAGAATAAAACTTTACCTTTACAATGAACCGCTTGATCATCACTCGTTTCGTTTGTCCAATTCGATGAATTCGCATGACAGCTTGTTCCTCTACTGCAGGATTCCACCACGGATCCTAGAAAGAACTTAGATGTTACTTATGGATCACAATTAAAGAGCATAATGAACGTAACAAAACAAAATCAGCACCATAAAGGTTACCCTAAAGAAACATCACCTCCCAGAAAAGGCGGAAAGAAGAAGAATCAAGCCTTGAGAACCAAATAAAAAAATGGAAACTAGTACATGCAACTAGTACTAATTCGCGTGAAGTTTTTGAGTCATTCATGATTACATGAAGCTACAGAAAAATGTATGGGTTATTTTATAACTGATGATTCCTATATATATGCACAAATGCGAAACTGAAATCTAGATGACTGCCTTAAAATGAAAAATTCCATGTTGTGCATACCATAACGAAGGCATTAGAAGCTGCTGTCAGATTTATCCCGACTCCTCCAGCCTTCAGAGACATCAATAATACCTGATTGCATAAACAAAAAGTAAAATGATCAAAGTCGTGTTTTTCCACTAGAAATTTTCATCTGAAACTCCATCAGAATGGAGAAAAGGACAGACCAGGATGTTTTCATCTTCTGAAAATTGTTTAATCACTCTTTCTCGCTGTTGTTGGCTTAGATTCCCATCCAGACGAACAAATGGAATGCCACTCCTAGCGAACATGCGAATTATGTTTGTTAGTATGTACATTTATTACATAGCAAAAGAAAAATAAAAACAGAACCTCTGGAAATTCTTTCATATAAAACATATATTGGTATATAACAAACCGCAGATTAGATTGCACGGGAATGTAGAGGGGAAATGTAAAACACAAAAAAATAAAAGAATAAAGAGACGCATAATATTAAGTTCAAATATTTAAACATGTCACCCCAATAATTCTTTGTACTGCCAAACACAATTTTCATGAATAAATACTCGAGCATTTTCATCGCATGACATTACCAATTATTAGAAACAATAATTAGAGAGTGATTATACTCAGCACATTACTTCAAGATCTAGAAGCAAGCTCAGAATCCAAACCTAGAGAGGGGAATTTGTAAGAGATCCAGAAAGGCAGTCCACTGGCTGAATAGTATGCTTTTGGACCCTGATGAACGAAGACTTTCGAGCTCTTGAAATACAGCAGCAACTTTGGATGATTCAACCCAATTTTTCTCAACATCAATCCGAAATCGACTGACAGTCGGAGCTGTAATAAGCTCCTGCTTACTGACAGTTTTCCTGAGAAGCAGAATAGCACAGAAGTCTGAGCTTTCATAGCAGGAAGAATTCACAAGTACATTTCTTTTATGTAGAACAAAGTCTAAACTAAAATGAAGCATAGAAGAAAAATGATACAAATATCAAAGTATAATGTTCCCCTGACGATACCTACAAACAGGACATAAACCCGAAGTAGAATTTCGCCAACTCGCCAAGAGACACTCCCGACACAAGCGATGAGCACATGGTGTCAATACTGCATCTTCATATGCTTCTAGACATATAGGGCATTCTCCCTCTTCCCCCTTCTGGAGCTCTTCCACAACCTCTTGCACGTATGCCCTTGACGGTACATCACTGGTCTCTTCTCCTTCCAGGGCATTCTGGCCAACTTTAAGGAAGCGTTTTGCTAGCTTGTTCAGATCAGAATATTCTTGGGTATCACCTCGGCTAAACATGTCAAAGTCATCCATTAACATAAAATAATGACAAATTCCGTCAGATAAATATGTAAAAGAGAAAGTAATCCAAAAGAGAAAGTAATCCACTATAAGCTTATTCTGTCGTTGTGATACAAGAAGAAAATTTCACAGTTTGTTTCAATTCCGCTATTGTAGTTGTGGCCAAACACACTCAGTCCTCGTGACAACTAGCAATATGCAATAAACAAATTTTATCATTTCATAACACAATTTAGAGTCTAAGGTTTCTTCGTGCAGACAACCCTATCTAAAGAAACATCCAGGGAAGATATACTAATATTTAGCACAGAAGCACCTATTTCCCATCCCCAATTTCTGTAGGAGCCACCATAGATAACATACATAGTAAGTAAGCTAAGAAAGGCAGAGTCCACCCTAAGAAAGGCAGAGTCCAAACCTCATGACAAGAAATGGATGATCACAGCATTGACGGAGACGTAAAAGTAACTCCAATATAGAAGCATAATTATGAAGAACTCGCCCTTGCTCTACAAACTGATCAAACTTTACCTGAGGAAATTCCCAACAATATTAGAAGCATGAGCAAAACAAAATAAAACATAATATAGAATTATGCAAGACAATCACGAACCTTGGATCTTTTAAACAGAGCCTCATAGAAATCTCTTTCAGCTTCTGTCAGTTCACAGTACATGACCTGAATATCTGCAGGAGGAAGCACTAGGATTGGTCTGCAAAAAGTGAAGGCTTTCAGAGATGAAATTAGAAAAGGCTAATAGACGATGATGCATTACTTCAAATGTGCTACCCTCACCTGCCTTCTCGATCTGTACTAGACTTTGTTCTCCTTAACATAATTGGCTTCAAAATGGACTGAACCAACTTAAGTCCTCTCTCATCACCCTCCTCAAATGGTTTCTGTACAAGTTTATTCCACCTGTTTCAAGAAAAGAAAAAATTATGATACGACTCGTATGTCCCACCAACTCTCATTGGAGCAGAAAATTTACTTGATGAAAGGGACCACAAGGTTCTAAGGAAGCAAGTCTCCATCAGGCAAAGCCCAATTAAGACTTGATGGGCAGTGTTAAAAAAAATATGGCATGTTAATAAAATCAATAAATCAAGTGTAAGCAGAACAAGAGGCTGGCTTGGAAGTGAAACAATGCTCCAGCATATGAAGCCACTTGATGTCCAAAACAATTCTCCAGAATTCACTTTAGTTTGTTGTTGTCACTTTTGAATCACATTACAAGGATACACATGTAGTAAAGAACTAGAGAAACTTACCAAGCCCAGCTCTTCCAAGGTTCCACCTTCAAAAACCGAAGAAGGCTGTAGATGTCTTCCACGTTATTCTGAGGCATGAAATAACACATCAGGTTGTATTAAACTTAGGAAGCTTAATTTAGCAGTCAAATTTAACATCTACAATATAAAAGTGTCCACTCAAGGAAATATCAGCTTTAGAATTTTGGGAGTATGAGATTAAGCCTTTGCTCGTGTTAAAGTTCAGATTCAACTAAGTAAAAATAACTGAGATTAGAATGTTACAAACAAAAGTGTATTACTATTTGTAAGTATCAAATATGGAAAAAGTTGTATACATATGCACACTTGCACATATGGAGCAATGAGACTATTTTGAAGCCTAAAATATTCTTGTGTAAATGTGAAAGTGAGGCATCACCTGGATAGGAGTTCCGGTTAGACACCAGCGGCGGTCAGCAACCAGAGCAGAAGCAGCTAACGATACTTGACTCTTTGAAGACTTTATGGTATGAGCCTCATCAAGAACGACCCTAAACCAGCGGACCGCACATAACCCTCCATTCTCTACAGCATTCTAGCAAGAAGACAAGAAAATAGAAGAGTGCATTAACTTCTATGGTATTGTAAATCGAACGTAGAAAATGAAGATCCTTTTGAACTACCTCAGCAGAAAACTCTGAAGCTAATACTCCATATGTGGTTATTACAACATCAGACTGCGCCAGAAATTTCGCATCCTTTGCTCTACTTTGCCCATAATGAACATAAATGGACAGAGAACCAGGTTCTGCATGAGTTTCTATCTCTGCCTGACAACAATATGCTTGAAGCTTTCATATTCATTCTCAGGAATAACAAGTGTGATCGAATAGGTAAAACACTCGCATGTTACTAGGAAGCAGAAACTCTAAATACCCTAGTACATGAAAAGGACAACAGAGACCACAGACAAAAGTCAATCACATAATGCATACATGGCAATATATATACCTTCCACTGGCCTAGAAGGGTCATTGGGCAGATAATCAGATTACCGCCATTTACAAGAATCTGCTTTTTCTTCATCAAGTTATCAAAGCCTGAAGGCTTTGATGCCTTTTCTGGAGGGCTTGTCAACTGATCCAAAACATCATTGGCTTCGCCATGTTCACTTAAGAGCGGACTCAAAGATTGACTACTTGATGATCTGCCCCTCTCTGAATTAGCAAGTAGAAGGGATATGGTCATAATTGTCTTTCCAAGTCCCATGGAATCAGCAAGAATCTTCAAAGGAAAACAAATTACAGTCAACACATCATCATTATCAACTAACTATTTAGACATCAAGAAACTTGGACTGCATAGCACATACTCCTCCCTTGGCCATTTGAAGTGTACTTGGAAATTCTACTGTTGCATCACCTGAAAAAGTATTCAGATAGACAACGAGATCCCTCCTGCAAGACTGAAACCCCATTATAGTCATTCAGTGGG
The DNA here is from genome assembly GCA_028411795.1 of Euphorbia peplus. NCBI lineage: Eukaryota > Viridiplantae > Streptophyta > Magnoliopsida > Malpighiales > Euphorbiaceae > Euphorbia > Euphorbia peplus. The sequence continues at coordinate 29,738,518 of CP110843.1, forward strand.
GAAAAGCAAACTCAAAGCTAGAGGAATCCAACATACTTGTCTGCTAGATGGTAAGCCTCCCAACATGGATGAAGAGTCGTTGCTCCGTCGTCTGAGTGTTTTCCCTTCTCAAGCTGAGTCATCCAATATAAAGCCTGCTTTTGGTAGGGCCGAAGTTCACATTGAAGAGTGCTAGGAGGATCCATTTCCTAAATTATACAAGTATTAAATTAATTCCAAATCATGATATTCAGTTTCAACAACAGAGCCAGTTTTTTTCCATAAAGGGTGATAATAATACCTCTAACTCAGAATTGTCTCCAACACCCACAATGTTTTCAAGATCAGCATCTGAAATGGACTCTTCATTTTCAACTTCATTTTCAACTTCATTTTCATTTTTCGATTGATTCTTAGACTTGTTGACATGCAACAATGATGCAGGAATGCCAGAGCTATCCTGCACACATCAAATTACAAGCTATAATCCAAATCAGAGAATAATGAAAGGATAGAGAATATGATAATGTTACTTTCTTTCACCTTTGAGTTCAAAGGTCGCTTCCTTGTAAGCAAATCAGCAGGTGTAAATTCTGCCTAAATATGATTAAAAAAATTCCATCAAGACGTGTACAAAGCAAGATTTAGTGCCATGTGGCAAAATCACGTATAATCAAGGTGCAAAATCAACCAAAAACTATCACCTTCCTAGTAGGGGCCAACCCCAGCAATCGAAACAAATTTGGAAGAGGATGAAGAACAGTTTCCTCTGAATTGTTGCTGACTGCCTTGAGTGAGGTCTGCCGGTTCATATGAAACATAGCACTATTAATGTATACACTGGGACAAAGTTAAGAATCATCAGCAAATCTTTATAGCAACTAGAAAGGGTATCATGAAACAACGAGATATCCAAATCACCATGCTATCAGCACAAGACTAGTTCCACAAACTAGAAATGCAAAACTCATGAATATATAGCAATTGGATGCAAAATGTACATTTTCGTGCTAAGTTAATCTCACCTTATTGACAACTGGATGGTGTCCATTATCCCGAGTATATCCGGAGCTGACATACAATAACCTTCAACTCTAGCCTTTTTATCTCTCACAAGTGGAAGAAGACACCGCGCCCACTCATTAGGTATTCGACCAACCTGAATAAAAAACGCATCATTTCAAGAATATAACATGAAACACATTTCAAATTCCTAAAAATATGAAAACAAACACCTCAAATACCATCTTAAATTACCTACTGCACAAGATAATAACCAATCAAATGTAGATAAACAAATGAACATAAACTTCCTCCTAAACCCTTTCTCTTTCTAAACTAATAAAAGGCACCGAGCCCACTCATTAGGTATTCGACCAACCTGAATCACTCGTAATGCATCATTTCAAGAATATAACACGAAATACATTTCAAATTCCTAAAGACGGAAACAAACACCTCAAATACCATCTTAAATTGACCTACAGCCACAAGATAATAACCAATCACCAATATAAAAGCATATCAACAAATGAACATAAACTTCCATCCTAAGCCCATTCTGACACATTTCTTATCAGATAGCATACCTCCCCACTATCTTTACTAGAAAACTTCACTATCTCCTAGCAAGCTGCCGCCACTTGCCTTCCCTTCCCAAAAACCTCCCCGGAAGAGGCGAACTTGCACTAGTACTCCTCATGTTAGGAAATTAACATATTAGGTATTCGACCAACCTGAACCACTCTTCAGGCATCATTTCAAGAATATAACACGAAAGAGGTCTCAAACTCCTAAAACTACAGAAACAAACACCTCAAACACCATCTTAAAGTGACCTACAACCACAAGATAATAACTAATCACCAATCTAAAAGCATATAAACAAATGAACATAGGCATAGGCATGAAACATTTCTTATAAAATATCATACCTCCCCACTATCTTTAACAGAAACCCTCACTATCTACGAGCAATATAACATGAAATACATTTCAAATTCCTAAAATTACATTTCAATTTACATACCTCCCCACTATCTTTGCCAGAAAACCTCACGATCTCCGAGCAAGCTCCGGCCACTTGCCTTCCCTTCCCAAAACCCTTCCCAGGAGAAGGATCCCTCGCACTACTACTCCTCAACGGAAACGTAAACAGAACTTCATCACCAGCCTTCAATTTCCTCCCTTTACACGTCGAAAGCCCCGACACTGTCCCACTACCTACATACCACCACTCTTTCCCCCCAGACTCCCTCAACTTCTCATCAACACCCGAATCCCGATCCCCCGTCTCACAATCTACCAATGTAGGTTTCTCAGGCAAAGCTACAGCCTTTGGTTTTGTACCAGAACAGGGTGCTTTAAGTAAGGGTTTCGACATTGAATTGGAAGTCGGGGTGTCGAAAATGACGTTGATGGCGGCGGTGGCGTCGTATTTGGAGAGGTGGAGGGCTCTGATAATGTCCATATCGGAGAATTCAGGGCCCACGATGGACCGGACAGTGAGGAGGAGCTCGTCGGTGACTTTGTTCCCCATTTTGGGGATGGTTGTATGTAAAACCCTAACCCTAAATCTTTTGAGCAGGTGAGGGTAAACTTGTAATTGGGTGGGGAATGGGATAATCGGAGACCGATTGATCGGCGGCGGCGGTCAGACGGCGGACGGGGTTTGAAAATAGTGGCGGGGGAGAGTGGAAATGGCGGGGCGGTGATGATTTATATGAGGGGAGAAAATTAAATTGCCTCTAAAATGTAATATTTCAGTGTGATGTCATATTTCCCGCCACTCCTTTTGTTGTTTGCTTTTCTTTAATTTTCTTTTTCATTTCAGAAAAAAAATATTATTTTTTTCAATAACATAGAAATACTAACGGACCGAAGGCACATCACAATCAAATCTCGAGATACCTGCAAGGGCCACATCCGTGTAAGTTTGGATTATAATGGTTGCATAAATGCATTTTTTCATTCCATTTGGAAAGAATATAGACACGAATCGACTTGCAACTCTATCTGTAGGCAAATGGAAAAAGTGCTTACCACTATGCTAAAAGAAATTTAAGGATTATTTGGTTCACGGAATTTGTAAGTAATAAAATAGTTATTATGTGTTTATCCTTAGTCAGTAGAATATTGAGGGAGGTTCGATAGAGTATTGAGGGAGGTTTAAAGGTTCCGACCTTTTAGTACTACCTCTACTAGGCGTGATTTATGTTCTTCCATCTAGGGCTGGGCACGGTTCGGTCCAGTTCGGAGATTTGAATTTCTCCAGAATTGAATTGTAATTCGGAGATTGTTGAATATGAATCTCCAGTATGGAATTGCATAGATGAATCTCCAGACTTGAATTATACTACTAATTCAGTTCGGTTCAATTCGGAGGTTCGGTTCTAATTCAATAATGGATACTCGGAGATTTATATATAATTTTTATTATGTAAATTAAAACTTAAAAACTATAAATACGCACATGTAAACACATGAATTATATAATATGAAATAACTGAAATTATATTCCAATTTCAGTATAAAATAATAAAACTATTGTTGAAATAAAATCTCAGACAAAAAGTTATATTCCAATTTCACTATAATGTTCTATCACTTACAATTTAAATATAAGATATAATATCTTTAAAATTATTCGTATATTTTTCACATATATTTTTCTGAGTAAATGTAAAAAGTTTCAGTTCTTTTCGGTTCTTTCGGTTCAATTCGGAGTTCAGTTCGGTCCTAGATAAAATTCAGTCTAGTTCAGTTCGGATCTATAAAATAAAATTTACGGTTCAGTTCGGTTCAATTCCTTGAAAAAAATCAACGGTTCAATTTGGTTTCGGAGATTTTTCTTCGGATATTCGGTCCGGTTCGGTTTCTCCGAGATCCGTGCCCAGCCCTACTTCCATCCACTGAAATCACCCTTATAGCGAGAGGTTAGTTATGACTCTCAATTCATAAATTTATTAATAAAAACTTATTTTCAATAAATTTATCATCAAATAAAAATAGCATTGAAAAAATTGCAAGAAAATTTCATAAAAAATATATAGCTTTGTCAAAAAAAATAAATCTATCCTTTTTCTCTTTCTACAAAATGCACGAGTTACACTAAAAATTTCATTGAGAAAAAAATACACCTATGAATTTATATATCTAAGTGTAAAGTCGAACTTAAACTTCAAACTCTATATTCATTTTGTTTTTAGATTTGATTAGATTTTTCTTTACAGAAATTCATTTACAAAATAACTATAACTGTTTCAATCAACGTTAATCTATAAAATTAACTAGTATCTATTATTACTATATTCCATCAATTGCACACATAAACTAATTTTATTTTTTCATAACAATAGTTATCACATTTTATTCTGCGAACCAAACAACAACTCAAAATCTTTACTGGTTCGGTTCCACTTAGACATGTTCAGCGATCCATTGGCTCGGTTCCACTTAGACATGTTCAGCGATCCATTGGCGTGCCCAACCCGCCCAAGCCCGCACTCAATGGGTTGGGATTGGACATATGTATTTAATAATTGGCTCAGCCCGACCCAAGTAAGCGCGAACATAAGTTGGGTTCGACTTGGGATTAATTTAAAAAACCCAATCTAGATCGACCTGACATGAGTTTGAATATTAATTAATTAATTATATTTATAATTGAGTGCAAGTTTAGAATAATGCTAAAGATTAATAAGTTAAAATTGTCATTTAAAAAAGTAAATGGGTAAGTGTCATAATATATATGTATGAGTAATTTTCACTTGGTCAGTGACTGACCGTGTTAATTTAGTTTGTCACCGTTAGATCTGTATAATGATATTAGATCTAACAGTAATTAACAGTCACTCACCAAATTAACACGATCAGTCACTGACCAAGTGAAAATTAATGATTTCTATTAAAATAATTGTTTGACTTCTTGATATTTTTAATTTGATTTAATAGCATTAAATCTTTAAAATAAAAGAGAAGATTCCAAACGTGAATTATGGACTTTTAATTTGTAGGATTTTAAAAAAAGAATGGCATATCATATGTATTATGCAAATATATATATATTTAATAGTTAAATTTAATATTATTTTATTTTTGATGTTTTTTTCTCGGATCGAGTGCGACTGAGCCCGATGATTAAAGTATGCGGATTAGGTTGGACCTGAACATACCATATAAGCCGGTCCCGAATAAGCCGGACCCGAACCTGGGCCGGCCCAACACATGAACAGGTTCCACTCACAGGCGGTAGGTAGTAAAAGAGAGGCAGCAAATAGCAATCCAGCACATATGTTGAGCTGAAAAAAAACCTAAACTTGAAGGTCACCCATCAATCCATTCCCCTCCGAATCCGTCACTGAGCTCCGTTCTCCGATCATCCGTCAGCCACCGTTCCAAATTATTCAAGCTCCGTTTCCGGTTACTTTAGCCCCAATCGAGGACCTTTTCCGTTGACTAAATTCAATCCAATTCAATTAGAACCTCATGGCTTCAGAGGACGAAAAATTGTGTTCCCTGCAAAAACCATCCATCAAGAAGAACTTCGACGAGCTCTGGTTCTGCTACTGTACTTAATCTTTCCATTCTTCTTCTCATTTTTATCACAAACTTCTCATTTTTATAACAAACTTGTCATTTTTATAACAAAGCTTTCATTTTTATGACAAAGTTTGTCATTTTTATAGGAAAGCTTTATTTTTGTTAGAAACTTTCGTTTTTATAAGAAAGCTTTCATTTTTATAAGAAAGTTGTTATTTTTGTTAGAAAGTTGTTATTTTTGTTAGAACTTAGTGATTTAAATGTATGGATGTTTCTGTTATTTTGTGTGAAGCTCCGGTGCATCAGGTACAGCAGTATTACAGGAATGGACTTCTCGATAATTGTAGGGGGAAATGGAGTGCTTTCATGGATTCTTTGTTTCTCAGGACGAAAAGAGCTTCTGAAGTGAAGGTACATTTATAAGTGCCCTAAAGTTTTACTCTATAGGAATAACCTCCCAATTGTTTTGTTGTACAAATAGTCGGTCCCAAGTGCTGAGAATCGTTGTTGTACCAAACATAACCTTCTGGTTGTTATCTAAATAGTCCGGTCCCAAGTGTATTACATTAGAACATGTATATAGGAATACTCTATATAGGAATAAATCTCAAATTGTTATACAGATAGTCGGGCACGAGTGTTGAGAATCTTTGTTGTAGCAAACTGTATATAGGAATAACCTCCCAATTGTTATACAAATAGTCCGATACCAAGCGTGTTACTATATAGAGGTTTTACTGTGTTTAGGTGATTTGTATTTCTTACTTTGTTCTTTGTCAACTGAAAGTGGAAGTCTTTATGGTGAATGAATGCTGGATCATGGTCAGTGTTAGCATCTTTTTATTAAAGAGTTTCGGTTTAGTAACGGGGAAATGTTAGTTTTAGGTCATTTGGATTTTGAAATTGCTTAAAGATTATGTGTTTGTTGGTATTGTTAGTAACCATATTGGGTATGTAGTCGAGTTCTTAGGACAACTTGGAAATGTCTCCTGCGGTGATGATCTGTGTCACACTTAGTACTTTACTGGCTTAAAAGTGCTAAGGGAAACATTTCTTTATGGTGAATGAATGCTGGATCATGGTCGGTTTTAGCGTATTTTTGAGCTGTTAAAGAGTTTTAAGTTTAGTAACTGGAAATGTTAGTTTTAGGTTATGTGAATTTTGAAACTGCCTAAGAATTATGTGTTTGTTGGTATTGTTAGTAACCATATTGGGTATGCAGTCGGGTTTTGAGGATAACTTGGAAATGTACCTTCTGGGGTGATGATCTGTGTCACGCTTAGTACTTTACGGGATAAAAAGTTGCAGACTTCAGTCTTGGTTGCTTTGATGTGCGGCTGTACTTTTTTCATAGCTTGGTAAAATCTCAGTTTGAAACTGCCTAATCATTCTAACTTGGGTTCTCCGGCTCAAATAAAATCTTGAATTCAACTTTGTGCTTTTGATAGATTTTTGAGCTATACTGCATGGTGTCTATACTGCTTGTGAATAAATGCTTGATCATGGTCCGTATTGGCGTCTTTTAAAGAGCTTTCGATCTAGGAGTGGAAAATGTTAGTTTTAGGTTATGTGAAATTTGAAACTGTGCAAGGATTATGTGTTTGTTGGTATTGTTAGTAACCGGATATGCAGTTGAGTTTTTAGGATAACTTGGAAATATACCTCCTGCGGTGATGATTTGTGTCCCATTTAGTACTTTACGGGCTAAAGTGTTGCAGACTTCAGTCATGGTTGCCTCTATAAGTATTTTAAGATCTTACGAAGTGAAGGTACTTCTATAAGTATTCATCTTATTTGTGTTTCTTGCTTTGTTCTTGTCAATTGAAAGTGGAAGCCTTTGTGTTTATGGTGAATGAATGCTTGATCACGGTCGGTGTTATCTTCTTTTTTGAGCTAGTAAAGAGTTTTTGGTTTAGTAACGGGGAAATGTTAGTTTTATGTTATGTCAATTTCGAAGAATTATGTGTTTGTTGGTATTGCAAGTAACCATATTGGGTATGCAGTTGAGTTCTTAGGATAGCTTGGAAATGTTCCTCCTGTGGTGATGATCTGTGTCACATTTAGTAAAAAGTTGCAGAGTTCAGTCTTGGCTGCTTTGATGTGCAGCTGTACTTTTACAAGTGTTCATGTAATTTTTGTTACTTACTTTGTTCTTGTCAATTGAAAGTGGAAGCCTCTGTCTTTATGATGAATGAATGCTTGATCATGGTCCATATTGGCATCTTTTTGAGCTATTAAAGAGTTCTCGATTTATTAATGGGTTTCAGATTATGTGAATTTTGAAACTGCCTAAGAAATATGTGTTTGTTGGTATTGTTAATAACCCATATCGATATGCAGTCGAGGTTTTAGGATAAATTGGAAATGTATCTCTTGCGGTGATGATCTGTGTCACACTGTACTTTACGGGCTAAAGATTGCAGACTTCAGTCTTGGTTGCGTTGATGTGCAGCTACTTTTTTCTTAACTTGGTAACATCTCTGTTTGAAACTGCCTAATCATTCTAAGTAGGGCTCTCTGGCTCAAATAAAATCTTGAATTTGATTTTGTGCTTTTGATGTATCTTTGTCGTGGATGGGCATGGGTAACAACTAAAGAAGTTAGTCCAAGAAAACATCTTTAGGTTTCAAAGTTGGAATATAATGTCTCTAATTGAAAGAATGTTGAAGCTAGCATGTTTGAATGGCGCAAAGAGCAGGCACGTGCATACCAACACAACAAAATATAGAGCCTTTAGTACGATAATATGATATTCATAGGGTATTTGTCAAAACAATGAATGTTAAAGCTAGCATGTTAAAAACAAGACCTTAGCGCCTTTAGTAATTTTGTTTGAAAACTTCTTCCCTTCTTCTAAGCAAGTGAAATTATTTGTCCGTTTTCATTTTCATCTCCTAAACCTGAAAATTGGGCTGATGGTTTTGAAATGCAGGAAATTCTAGAGGCTCGTGATAAAGCCAAACCTCATATTTGGCAATTCCGCACCCCGAAAGAAGCTTCGGCTTTTTGGAAAAAGCTGTATGCAAATATATATGACATGAAATGAAGAGCATCCTCCTTCCAAATGGCTAAAGTTTATCAGTATTTTTCATCTCAATCTACCTCTATTCTATTTACCGACATGATAGTTTGTTCTATCTTATGACTATCCTTGGCCCGTGTTTGCGGAATGGCATGTTCTACTCCGTCGGAATAAGTGAGCAAATATCATGTCATTAGAACCGTATGTAAGTGAGAGTTTCATATCACGTTAGTTGAGATTTTACTGATTATGATAGGTCAGGGGTAATGTTATCGAATAATAGGTTCGGGAAAAATGAGCATTTACCTGTTTAATTATTGGGATTATAGTTAATCGGTTCGTTTTTGTTCATTTTTGAGAATTCTGTCAACTGACAGTGGTATTCACATGGTTAGTGATTCGAACGTCACTGTTAGGTCTCGTCTTATTTCGAATCATAAGGTGACATTGGAAAAGTTTAGATCCAATGAGCCTGGTTTACTAATCAAATTCGTTCGATTGTCATTGACCACGTGAACACCATAGAATGACGGTTTTACTTATTTTCAATGAATTAACTTAACAACGTAAATTGCTTACTTTTTATTTTAACACCTATAAGCCCTCAATGGATATTCTACTTAACCGTGGTTGATAATTCGAAACTACCATATTCGTTTCCCATTTGCTAAAGTTTTTTGCTTTGAGCCACCAATTTAAAGAGTTACAACAACAATGTTTCATTGTCATATTTAAAGATGTAACATTTTAATTTTCATTTTTAAAAGTTGATATCAGTCTTAATATGGTATTTGTCAACTTTTAATACGACAATACGATTTAAGAGATAATTGTTTGATATGCGATTTGTAATTTTGTAACTCTGAAATTATATATAAATACTAAGAATATGTAAATCACATAATATGATCATACTTGTGTCAAGAGAATGAGTTTGGAGAGTCTTTACGGGCTTGGATTTTATTCACAGGCTTGGATTTTATTCACAGTCAGTAAATGATTCCAATAATCAACAGTTGGCAAAGAATTGGAAGTATCCGTTATATATATGTGCATTTGATTTACATAATCATGTAACTGAAATTTTGAAGTTTATTATGCTTAAAAATTTGAAAAATTAAAATATTAATACTCTAATGTTGTTTACAAAATGTTTAAAATCAATAGTTTTTTTTTGACACAATTAAAATCAATAGCTAATGAGTTAAAAGGAAAAGATGTATATTCAAAAATCATAATTTTATAGTGTTAATATTTGTAATACTCTAATAACATAAATGATTACTATTATATTAATTTTTAGTTTTATTAAGTCAATCAAAATATTATTTCAAACAAAAAAATTTGTTTAAATGATTCTCTTGAAAACCATGAAGCAGTAGTTTAGTGGTTATTGCGTTCTAAAAAGAATCTTGGAGTTGAATTTCACAACTGTCAAAAAATGAATTCTAAGAAATAATTCTTTTAGAAATAGAAAAAGTTATAATGTAATAATGAATTCAGATCCGGTGCACCGCCCACAGAAATGAGAAAGCTGTGTGATTGATACTGGCAGATACAAATGGTAATTACATCTTAGTACATATGAATCTGATTGAATTATATTTTTCGCTTATAGAATTGACAGGTCAGTATTAGTTTTGACAGATTATGTGATCATGCGCCTTAAATTGTATTTCCCGTTTATAGCAATAATAGGCGAATGACTGATATTGACAGATAGATATTACTATGTTGGTATTGACCGCAGTAAATAATCCTAACAACCATTTTCTTTTTCAAATGGAGAATTCTAAAATATTAGTAATTAACAACATTGAAGATTTTTTTATTTATATAAAATTATTTTGGAAGCACACTCATTTGAAATTTTTATTACTAAAATGATCAGATAATCAAATGATTATACTGCATTAGTTAAAGAATATTTTATTTATTTTATAATTGTAAGCAATAAAAACATAATTATTGTAACTGTAAAATAAATACTAAGTATGTTGAAGATTTTTATTTATAATTTTTTTAGGAGTATTTATAATTTTTAAATTAATTAAACTAAATTTGAAATCTGAATCTGTCAATAATGAAAAAAAAAAACAGATTTTTTATTCCTTTCTTCTTTTTGTTTTGAAAAAAAAAAACAGATTCATTTGTAAGGAGATTCTTTTTATTTGTAAAAAGATCGAATAATAAAATTAGTATTTTTATTATTTTCTTCAAATCATTTTCAAAAAGAAATTAATTTCTTCAAATTTTGTTTTTCTTATAATTACTAGCAATAAAATAAAAAAATATCTTAGTATAGTGGTTAAGATTACTTTTCCTATGACTGTGGTGTTCATGTCGAACGTTATCCGGAACATATGAATTTCTTTCTTATTAATTGTAAGCTTGTTTACATAATTTATTTTAAAAATGAAACTGTTAGAAAAATTAAAAATTCTAATTTTTTTTGTTTAGTTAACATGAATTTAAATCTCAACCCTATATCTTAGAGCTTCAAGTATATAATGTGATATTAAATTATTTAGTTAATTTCATATTAGCATTTTGTAGTTCCAGACTTTTGTAAATAAGTATTTGTGGTTTGTTTTTGAGTAAAAAAAAAATGATTGTGAAATGACTTGTTTGCAAAAATAAGGAAATAGTGCTATGTACTAACGTGTACAAGGTTTTTTTTGATCCAATTTTTTTTTAAAACTTGTTAGCATACTACATGACCACTTAAATAATATATTGCACCGCCGGCTTAATAATATGAAAAATCAGAAGTAATTATGGAATAAAAAAATAACTTAATTTTTGGAAAAGATAAAATAAAATAAAATAAAATAAAAAAAAGCCATATATAGTTAAAAAAAGAAATATTACTTTTTTATTTTTCCTTTAAGAGAAAAACAGCCATAGTAATTTGAAAAACAACCAAGTTTTCCTTTTCATGAAATTTTTACATGAAAATCTTTCTTTTTTCTCTCCATTTTTCTGCTATAAATCACACTCACACAGATTAAACATTCAAGCTTTGTATTCTAATTATCTCTCTCTCTCAAAATCTGTCAAAAAAACTAGAGAAAATGGAGGATAACACTGTGAAATCCCCACTTTCTCAACTGCCTTCCAAGCGACGGGACATTTACCAGCCCGTCCACCTGGTACCGGAGAAAGTCGCTGACGAAGGAGCGAACCCCGGTCCAGGAGTCAGAATAGGCTCACCAGAAGCTGTGAGCATTCAAATAACTGTGAACAAGAAGAGAGGGAGGCCTAGGAAGTATGATCACATGCTTGAAAAAACAACTTTGCTAGCGTCTCCGCCGCCTGGTTTTCCGTCTCCCTTATCGGTCCCTTGCAAAAAGCGAGGCCCCGGGCGTCCCAAAGGTTCCGGTAAGCTTCAAGTCCTTGTTTCTCTCCGTAAGTCTTTACGATGACTTACCGACGAAATGATTTTGTTGTTGTTTTCTTGTTTACTTTGTTTCCAAGCTTTGAGGTGTATGAATCTGTTATAGATTGAGTGTGTTTGTTGCTTAGTTTTTATGTCTCTTGTGTGCGAATGCAATCGATAGGAGCTCGAGATTGTACATTGTATGGAATTCCTAAACAAATACAAAGTTTGGAGATTCTACATTTGCGAGAAATCCGTAAACAAATAATGAATTAATATACGGTGTATCGTGAATTAAGATATTACAGTGAAACGCTGGTGAATCTACTCATTATTAATTTGATTTATCTAGAATGATTGAAAACATTAAGGAGGTCTTGAATAAGAGTAGCCGTTTATCTTTTTTGGAAGTTTATGGTACTGTCTTATCTTTATTACATGCGTAGATTTAAATTCTCTCCAGTTTCTCAGTTTAAATAATCTTATTTTTCGTTCTTAAGAATTCATTTTGAAATATAACAATGAGTTTATCTGACATAGCATGCGATAAGCTCGAGGTGAACTCAGTGTACTTACTGTTTAGTTTTCATGCTTAGTGTGTATGAATAACGTAGCATATAGATGTTAGAGATTTTTTAATCATGTGAATTCCTTTAAACAAACACTGAATTAGGAGAATTTATATTCAATGAAATCCTTAAATAAAATTAAGATATTGTGTATCGCCGACGAATCTAGTGTAATCATATAGCTTTAAATAATTTGATTTTTTAGAGAAATTAACAAGTCTAAACATATCTCGGTTAAGAGCAATTGTTTTTTTTTATTTTTTTTTTTTAAGTTTATGGTAATGTCCTACTTGTATCATGCCTAGATTTAAATTCACTAGAGTTCTTAGAAACACAACAGTTTAGAAAATCATAATCTTTTATTCTCAACTATTCATTTTGAAATCACCAAAGATAGAATTTATCTAACACCAAGCTTAAACTCTATGCATCTTTTGTGATTATATATTCAATATGTTTATCATTTAGGTTTTTATACTGGAATTCTAACTAAAAGAGTTCAATATTACTTGAATACATTTTTTAAACAAACATGAAATAAGAGAATTCACATTAAATCAAATCCTTAAATAAAATTAGGATATTGCATATCACTTACGAATCTCATACAATTATAACTTTAAATAATCTGATTCTTTTTTCTATAAAAACTAAGTATATATACCTGTCATTATGTCAGTTTGTGTTAATTGTCTTATCTCTATCACATGTATAGATTTAAATTCTCTCGAGTTCTTTTAAACATACAGTCCATAGAATTTTACTCTTTCGCTTTCAACCCTTAATTTTCAATTAAGGGCCAAAATTTAGCAAAAGCTTCATGGTAACGAACTTGAAGGATCCAAATTGTGTTACTTATAAATGACTCTATTTTATTATTTATGCAATTATGTTTTTCTTATACACTTAATATGTCCAAATTAAAGCATTCAAAATCAAATAAAATCTTATTCTCACATTGAAAAACATTGTTATGCAGGTGGTGGTTATGCAGAAACAGCTGGAAGAAATTTGACTCCTCATGTAATTACCATCGACAATGGCCAGGTATAATTATACAATTCAGTATTTTTTTTCTAAAGCTTGAATTTTATTTTTTTATGATTCGGGTTCATGTCGAGTTTCAGGGACTCGTACGAAAATTGTTTAATCTAAACGCGATAAAATTATACGCCTGATGCACGGATGATGCGTTACATTGGGCCAATAATTTAAGGCCAAATGGTTTTGACCTTTGGATAGTAGTCTTGTAAGCCGCTTATGGATGGGCTTTTATAGCCTCTTAAGCTTTGATAGGCTTATCTTTAATAGGGCCTTTTGAGGCCCACCTAAATAGTTTCAAATACAAATTTGTAATACATATTTTTATAAATCTCTAATCATTATATAAAAAAGATAGGCAGTAGTTCCCAAAAAAAAATACATAGGCAGTAACTACTATATATCTAAATTTGCCTCCCTTATAATTTATTAATCATGTAATTAAGGATCTAAACATTTGTTTATTTTCAGGACATTGTCAAGAAGATAATGGAGTTCACTCAAAAGGGTTATAAAGCGGTTTGCATAATTTCCGCTACCGGTGCTGTCTCGAGTGTTGTCATTCGCCAACCAGGTTCTTCTGGAGGATATTTGCGATATGAGGTATATATTTTACATTAGTATAGTAAAAACTAAGTGATTTCGCTAACAATATTAATCTTTACTAACGTAACAAGTCAACATATGATATTGGCTTGTCGATGTAGTATGTTAATTTGCTAATGCAACACCACCTTATTGGTTGGAACATATCAATAAATTCAGGCGAAGTTGATTATATTCATTTACTTATAAAATCCTTTTAACTCTTTTTCATATATTTATTAATCTTTCTAATATTATATTCTCACTTGGCGACTAATTTGAATACTTGTTTTTGTATCATTTTCCTTGTTGATAGCAGGGAAAGTTCGACATCCTGACATTAACCGGAACGTTTACGCTTGCTGAAACAACCGGCAAAAAACGCAAAAATGGGACGATATGTGTTTCGCTCGCGAAACCGGATGGCAGGGTGTTTGGTGGTGGTGTTGTTGGTCCTTTAATAGCTTCTGGTCCCATTCAGGTAGCTAATCTTTCCTTTCCCATTTCAAGTTAGAGTGATGTCTATAGACATGTTCATTGACCTAGAGAGAACCACCAGGAGCCGCGTCCTACTAATCGGGTTCGGATAAAATGTTGCGTCTAATGGATTAGTAAGCAGACACGTTCACGGGTCTAACTAGGAGTCATCTAAATTTGTGTCCAATGAACCGTATTCGAACAGAACATAAGTAATAGCGGGTTAGACTGTGTTTGAACTGAACATTATTAGGTGTAAACCCGTCAAACCGACCGATCCCTACGAGTCTATTCTTAGCCAAATTATCCGAAAAATTACAAGATACATATAGACTGTTAAAACCTAAGCGATTTAAACAAGTTGAGAGACTAAAATACGAAAATTTTCCCCGAAATGGATTGATTTAATTGTTTTGAGCCTCGACCAAAATACATGTTACACATAAACTATTTAAAACCTAGGCGATATAAACAAGTTCAGAGAACAAAATACGATATTTTTCCCCCGAAATCGACTAATATTTTACTTTTTTTCGTGTTGAATTTACGATGATCAGATTATTGTGGGGAGCTTCAAACAGGACATAAGTAAGGAACTGAAAAAAAGAAGACCATCTGCAGAATCATCAACTGCTGCTTGTGTTATGAACATTGGGGGTACTAATGATTCTGATAATAACAATAATTATAACAATAATGAAAATGTTATAATTAATTCTGCTGAAATCAATAACAATGGAGCTGAGGATCAAGATCAAGATCAGAATTGCACAACTCCAACATCTGCTGTTATGGAACCCGGAAATCATGTGGCCGCGAATACCGATCTCAAATCTGATGATGAAGAAGATGATGACGAGGATGCTCAGGTTCAGGATTTTCAGGTTTCTGATGAAATCAATGATACCATCTCTATCCCTCAGATTTGAAGATTAGTTGGTTAATCTTTAATTAATTATGTTCACAGTTTTTTTTTCTAAGACCAATTATGTTGTCAGTTAATTAGATTAATTCTGGTTTGTAGTTTGAGAATTTGAGGATTTTGTTGCTTTGGTTTTATAATTTGGAGTTTTATTACAGGATGATATTTTATGAAGGTTTCTTTTAGTGATTTTATGTTTTGTTTAGTAGCGAATACAGAAATCCGACGTTGAGAGGTCTATTATATGCCTCCATGAGATGGCGAATCCTCGCTCTTTAAGAGACATTGGCGGTTCTTGCAATTGGAGACCTCTTTTAGTAATCGAGAAATTCTAGCTTGAGCTAGGACTAGTACTGGTCCGACCCAATCAAGTGCTAAATGTGTGCTAAATGTGGCAGCTTTTCATTAGGCTAGATCGACCAGTATGGTCTTGGCCTAAGCTGATTTTTCTTTATTAGTCTACTTCTATAAACATGTCTGAATTACTTTACATGTTTCTATTAGGAGGTTGTTATGTTTTTTCTGTGCAAATCAATTTGGTTGCCATAGTTAGGTTGGTTACTATCAAAATGACTATTGGCAAGTTCCAATGATAAATTATAAATGTTAAAGTTGTTTTAATATATACAAAGCCACATCTTTTATTTTCAAAATCATTATGTTTGACATTTAAACATTTATTTTCTCTCTTATCTCAAACAACACATAAATAACATCAAAATTAAAAGATTAAGAATGAACGTTAATTTAAATAGCATCAATTGTTGGTATGAATTTTCTTTTATATATATATAATTAATCGTATGTATTATTGGAAAGCATTTCTCCAAATAATCTATTTGTATATTATAAGCATTATACAACATATAAGAAGTTTGTTCCTTCGATCAAATACAATTCGGTTCAATTCATATTTTGGATGATTCATTTTTCCGAATATATTAACAAATATCTAGATTTACACTAACGAAATTCAACTATATAATTTAATCTAGTCGTAAAGAAAAATTTATTTGCTCAAATACAAATAAATCTTCTTACTCGCATATTTAAGAATCTCTAAGATCTGCACTATACCTAAGTATAATTGATCATACATTAGCGAATAACCGATATGTTTTGGCGTCAAGGCTTATCTGTCTAACGGCTGCAATCGCTGCTATAACTCCTAATGCCGAGAAAACTGTAGCAATGGTTATATTTAGCCAGAAAACTAAGCTCTTTTTTGACGGTTTAAATGTCAAGTTGAAGAAAACAACGGGTAAGACGAAATCTAAAGGCATGAACCCAAAAGCTCCAATCAATGCATTGATGTCACCAAAAAATGGAAGCATTGCAGCAATTGTCGTGGCTATTATTACCGACAAAGATCTTGAAATTAGCCGCGGAATGACATTTCTTGCTGCAAATTCCTTACTTTTGGCGTCGGCAAAGATTTGTTCGAGTACTTCATTTGTCGGTTGCAAATAAACCTGTGGCATAATATCAACAATCAACAATAAAATTTAGTAAGAGAGCTTTTATATATTATCATCATTATGCTATTAAACATGGTATAATTAAAGAAATTAAGTGACAAGAAAAATATATATTAAAGAGTGAGAATCTTACCACACCAACAGCAGAAAGTTGAAGCATAGTGAAGACATTTGTCATTAAAACAAACCATTTAGGGACTAATGGTTTTCCATCGGTCACAAAATTTGTAAGAATGAGACCTTCAGCTTTGTTGCCAAATGCCCAATACCCTGAAATTCCTACACTAAAAAATGTGATTATAACTATTGTATAACATATACATAGTCCTTTGAACATTTTCCCCTTCACCGGTGCTGCTACCGTTGCCTGCAAATTTTAAAATTTTCGGTTAAATTCAGGCACGCAGGAACACACTCTCATTCGACCAGACTTAAACCCTGAATGAGTGGTCTTAATTACATATCAGGTACCTACTGAAGATTGCATCTAATGGACCGGGTTTTGACAAGGGAAAGATGACTTCAGATTCGGTTCGGCCTAATAAGCTTGTTGATATATTAGCATGGATCAGTCTAGCCCGACCTAGTAAGTTTATCGTAAATAAGTTAAATTTCATATGCACATTTATTGAAATCTCGATCAGTCCTTGCATTTGATGTTGATTACATATATTTTGACAAATTTGTAAGGAGAAACTCGGACTAAGCCCTAACTCGCACTTCGGTAGTGGACTCACTAATTGCACTACGGGCCAGTTAAATTTATTTAGTAATGTAGAAAGCGAAAAAGATGATAATACCTGAATTTCTGGGATGATCCCATTGCCATATGTTGTGGCAATAATGGCAATAGCATTAAATACACCAAAAATCTTATCATCTGTCTCTCCTTTTAGAGAATAGTCCTTTGGTTCATTGGATGAATTTCCTATTAATTAAAACAAAGTTATTTAGATATATCAATAAAATATAAAGCATGTATATACCACATGTGAGTAAATAGTGGTTCCAGTTTCGGGAAAGTGGACCAGATCTAATTAATTTAAGGATTCAATGGGAAAAAGGTAAAATTTACTCTCTAAGTTATTGGAAAAAAAATAAAATCAAATTTATTCCTATCATATAAAATAATCTAATTTTACTTTATGGTAAAAAGTTCCGATCATAAAATGAATCTGTGTTGTGCATGCTTTAAGGACAAGGACATTCACGTGAGAAAGTAGTTTGGAGATTAATATAAAAAATGGCGTTAAGCCTTAACAAATAGCTTTAAGTTTTCATTCAGTCAGTTTCTTGACATCCCGGATGAACATAGTAAAGACGCTAGGCGCTAGTCGAACGGTCTAAAATCTTCAAGGACTAGTCGAAATTAGTTGGGAACAAGTCAAGTTTTGAATGTCTAGGCATATCTAAGTGCTCCGACCTGTATTATCATATTCTCAATTTAAAGTGCCCATATGGAAGCCTAGAGGTATGGACCGACCTTCATTTACAACAGTGTTCCAAATTTAATAGTCGTTTATCAAAAATAAAGTACACTTACAAATAATATATGAAGTATACACTTACAATTAATATATGAAGTATATACTTACCAATATGAATGGAAGCAGCGGTGGCACAAGCACTATAAGCAATGCATAAAACCAAGGATATTAAGTTGATGTGTCTCAAAGAGTGGAAAGATGGGATTTGAGCTAATATTAACATTAATCCTCCGAATATTATTATAAACTCATATAGTTT
Source organism: Euphorbia peplus (assembly GCA_028411795.1). Lineage (NCBI taxonomy): Eukaryota > Viridiplantae > Streptophyta > Magnoliopsida > Malpighiales > Euphorbiaceae > Euphorbia > Euphorbia peplus. Next base: position 29,757,257 of record CP110843.1, read on the forward strand.
CATACTTCCATTTGGGCTTGACAATATGTAAATTGCCTGCACATATATGTAAAATACATATCAAGAGTTTAGTATGTTGCATAATAAAAGACGGCATAAGATATAAAAATGAAGTTTAAATACCAAAATGTGAACGAAGGTAGATTAAGGTACTATGGTTGTAATTTTCTCCAATTTTTATGTAACAAATTTAAATAATTTAACTAGTTAATAAATGACAACCGATCTTTTAATTACTTACCTTCATGCATTGCCCTCCTAGCAAAGTGCAAGCAACAACGGCACCGTAGCAAACCATAAACTGAATTGGACCGACATAATACCGACCCCATTTCGGCCCTGAAAAGATGCAAAACTTGAATATACGAGTTGTTTTATTGTAATCTCGAATCAACTAATTGAGAGCATTCAAATACTGGCACATCAGATATCTATATTTACATGTCAATTTGTGCATTTTTCAGCAACCACCAGTATTAAATTCTGCGTCCGAAAAATTAATTTTTGAGACATTTGATTGCTAGAACAATCCATGTGACCTTTGATTATTTATTACGATATATGTAGTACAGGTGGAGATTAATAAATATGTCAATTTTGTCATAAATTAGTTTGTACAAGTTAGGTAAGTTTATTCTTTTCCCAAATTAACAATTTTGTATTATCGTATCAAAACTTGAGAATCGTATTTTACATACCTAAAATGTGATTGGCCATGTCTCTGAAACGGAGTAGGCGATTACCAGAAATAGCATGATGTTCAAGGACTAAAGAGAGCAAATTGTAGGAATAAAAAGTGACAAGAGCTCCGATTATTAAACACAAAATTCCAACTTCCCATCCAAGAAATTTTATTGCATATGGTAGACTTAATAATGCCGGAGCTACTATTGATGTTGTCAAATGGTATCCACAATGTATCCATGATCCTATATAAACAAATAAAAGAAAAAATTATTTTTGTAAGTAGTCGAGGACCTTTGATGACTCGTCGGTGATTAGTAAGAAAATTAATTGAAGACAAATCAGATTTATAATACAATTAAGCGACATTCATTTATAATAAGTGCTTTTAAAACTTATAACTAATATATGTGAGATATTTATATTGTCACACTCACGTTAAACAACACGGATACGAGCAAATAATAAAACTATGAAGGAAATAAAATTTAAATAAATAAAAAATTCATTTTGATTTTTATATTTTGTAATTATTTTTAAAATTACTATAGACATAAATTATGTTCTTTAAAATTGAAAATTAATAAATTGAATTGTAGTGCGTTTTTTACTAAATTAAATTAAAGTTTAAATCATTATAAACATGATCCTACTGTGAGTGTTACTTAACGTCTAAAACTTAGAAATTTAACAAGACTTGGCATTTGTGGATGAAAACAATTTCAAGTTGATGACCCCATCGTTATTAATTCTTATAATAATTTTAAAAGAAAAACAAAATTTGTGGCCATGATTATGACGAAATTTTCCACTAAACAAAGGTAAAAAACAAAATGAAGAAAAAGAAAACAAGAGAAAAAGGCCAAAGTAGATGATTAGTACTAGGAAGAAAATAGGGATAGGAAAGAGCGGATTTAGTTTTCCATCACGAATAAATAGGAATTAGTTATCGGAAAAGAAAAGAATTTTTTTTTTTTTTTCAAGGAGCAAACTTTAAAATCTGAATTCTACACTCAAATATAAATTGTACAACTAATTATACCGTTATAAATATGTAACTTCAGTATTACAGATTGTATTATAGCCTTTTCGATGAAGCTCTCCCGATACACACAAAATACGTGTATTTAGGGGGTGCTCCACATGTCTTTTCTTTTTTTGTATCGAAAAACCTCCATTTTATCAAGACGTTGAACCTCTTAAACTACATAAGACAAAGGATGGCCGAGCCACCCGAGTCAGGTCTCCCTTATCCCTGCCTCCACATTTTCTACTAATGTAAAAAAGTTCATTTTATGCTAACACGATGTTTGAAATTGCACCATCTAGTGAAAGCGGACTTCGAAACCATATGACTAAATTCGTAACTTATCCCGCAAAAAGCATATGAAATAACATACCTTTGGATTTGAGAACAAAAAGAGCACCAGCATCAAGGTCTGTAGGAAGATCATGGAGAGATTGATCATGTGTTTCTTGCTCAACTTTTGGAGCAATATTCTTCTTGTGATGGTCTCCATTATTTTCTTCCATTATTGTTCCCATCTGATCTTTTGAGCAACAAATCACTCACTCTTCTCATGTGAAAAAAAGAGAGAAAAAGTGAGAGGAAAAGAGAACAGACAAATAATTTAATAAAAATCAGAGAAAAAGAAAAGAAAAGAAAGAAATTTATACACAACTCTATCTCTAATTTGTCCACAATTAAAACACAGTCAAAATAGTGTGCTACCGACCTAGCTCTTTTTGACTTCAACATGATCTCTATATGTCTAGGGGAAAAAAACTATGTAACAAAATGAAATAAGTAACAAAATTAGGGATATTCTATAGTCACTTTGTTTTTCACAAAGTAACCATTACTTTGTTTTGTCAACTATTGGATCATGGGTTAAACACTAATCCAATGATGAAAAAGACAAAGTATAGACAAAGTAAGGAAAAAACAAAGTGACCATAGCCTACATCGTAGTTGTAATTTAATAGAATAGAGATGTTATTTTGTTAGCAAGTCTATAAAAAAAATGATAAATATAATCATTGGTTGTATTATTGGGTATGGAGGGAAAAACAAAACCAAATAACACCTCACTTTCCGTATAAAGCCTCTAAAGTTTGCAAAGAGAATATCCTAATGGAAGTGGTATACCACACTCGTGATGAGGATCAGAGAAAACAATATCTATGAAATTTGTCATCTAGTCCGCTATTTTATTGTATAGAGAACTGAAATAAAAATCTCCCTTTTATAAAAAGAAACTCTTAACTGTCAAAAAGAAAATATAAATTTCTTCATCCATGCATACCGCACTCGTGACGGTTACTTTCTGAAAATAATTAAGCAACCAAACAATGCAATTGACTTGTGGGAAATTCTATGGTCACTTTGTTTTTTATAAAGTAACCGTTACTTTGTTTTGTCCACCATTAGATCATGGGGTGAAAAGTGATCTAATGGTGAATAAAGCAAAGTACAAACAAAGTAACTCAAAATCAAAGTCACCATAGCCTACATCTTGACTTGTAATCAAACTAGTTACAAAATTTTGCTTTCTTTTCATTGCACATGTCATTTTGGATACATTTAGATTGACTTAAATGCACGTTGATGACAGAATTTTTATGGCAGTTTTAAAATATTCACCAACTTTTGTTAACTTAAAAAAACAAATTTAACTTGGATGACTATTAATTTTAATACAATTATCAAAATTGAGTGATGAGGGATGCATTTAACCTTCATATATTTTGTTAGTATCTTTTTATTTTGTATTAATTTCTCCTAGAATATTATTCTAAATATATAAATAATTAAATATGCATGCACAATATTATAGGCAATAATGAAAGATAGAAGAGGATACACACCATATGCACCACACTCTTAATTACTTAAGGGAGAAATTCTACAAAATTTGTCATTCATTCAGCCATGTGTTTATCGATTTTGTTGGTATCTGTATTTATCTTTTTGATAAAGAGAGAATTGTGTTTATTATTGTTACTCAAAAAGTGGAAAATCCATTCACGGTGTTAAATGTGGCAAGGGGTTTTCGGTCTTAATTTATTGGCAAATTCCTAAAACATTCATGTGTTTGCAACCTTAAAGTGTGGGAAATGAGTTTTTTTATAACATAATTAATAAATTAAAACCAAGATAGCCCTTGTACGTCATCACATTTAACACCATTAATGGAATTTTCACCTTATGGATAACGGAGATAAACAAAATTCTTGTTTTGTCAGAATAATAAACACAAGCACCATTTAACAAAATTGGTAAACAAATGTTTTTTTATAGGAAATCACCCTATAATTAACATGAGAAGTTTAAAACAAATATCCTCGAGTTCTGCACCATATGCACCACACTCGTAATTACCCAAGGTAGAATATTCTACAAAATTTGTCATTCAATCAACTATATGATTTCTTTCAAAGAAAATGTGGAAAACAACAAAGCGCATGTCGTTAAGCATGCTTAATTAAAACAATGCATTGTATATTAAACCGATCTTAAGATTTTAAGAGATCTCTTTTAAAATGCTCACCACGTAAGTAGAATCACACTTAGACTAAAGTTCTCACCTCTTCAATGAGGATATGCTTATCGAAAAGAGGCGATTTTTGTGGCTTCTTCATTTAGGTTCAAATCATGATGATGAAGTAATATGTATGTATGTGATTTTTGTACACCTTTAACATTGAAAGCTTTTCTACTCCTACATTCTAAGCTATCTATTCAATTACTTCTAAATTGCCTTTACTTACATGATGGATTAATAATTCTTTTTAAATGGTCCTTATAATTTTAATTATTCACAAGTGCACTTCTTATTAGTACTTTTACTATTTACATTGTCTCTATAATTTTAATTTTTTTTATATATTCCTTAAAAATAACGGTGTTAGTTTTTTCAAAATAAATGGTTACAAATAAGTATGGAGATGAAAATAAGACACATTCTATCAAACTCGACATCTAGCTTAAACCATAACATGTTATCCTTTTTGCTTAACTAGTCTGATGTGATGTACTTAACCACGATAGAGAATTAAGATCTAGGCTCATGAATTAAGGCCTAAACCCATGAACAGGTTGATGATATTAATCTCTTAAATCACATTATCTAAAGCCCAACAAATTACATGAAGTTTTAAGAACTATATAAGGAGCTTGGGCTACTAGTAAATAGAACTATACTTCAACGGCTTCTAACATTACATGCAACATTTCCTTTGGTGATAGCGGATTTTTTTGTAATGCAAATTCCGTCAATCTGTTTATTCAACAACATCCGCAAACAACTTATAAGTATTCGCGTCAAGAGCTATTTGTCTAACAGCGGCAACTGAAGATACAACACCCAAAACAGAGAAAACGGACGCTATGGAAACATTTAGCCAGAAAATGAAGCTCGTTTTGGATGGTTTGAACGTTGCATTGTAGAAAACAACCGGCAAGACAAAGTCTAATGGCATGTAACCAAAAGCTCCGATCATCGAATTGATGTCACCGAAGAATGGAAGCATTGCTGCGGTGGTAGTTGCTATGATCACGGATAATGACCTTGAAATTAGCCGTGGAATCACATTTCTTGCTGAGAATTCTTTCTTGCAAGGATCTGAAAATGCTCGTTCTAGGACTTCATTTGTTGGCTGCAAATAAAGCTGTGACAAATGTATGTAGTGTTTTAGTTATACAATCAAAAATTTCTAAAGTGGTTCGGGCAATATGCATTGACTAATCCAAGATTCATTGATAAAAAAAAATGTGATTGGGGTGTAAAATTGAAGTTTTGAACACAATTTCCGTTGAGTTTTCTAGCACTTTTCAATAATAAGTGGTTGCTCAACTTGTGTATCTAGTCAAGTTATGTAAAATAACTCAACTTGTGTATCTACTTAAACCAAATTAAGAGGATTAAAGTATGATAATGACACCAGGCATCAGAAATCGAATGGAACGCTTAAAAATGTGGATACCATGTTTTCTTCCGTGTCACGTGACATGTACGTGGTTGTCACGTTAAACTGTAAAGATAATGAAACTTACCACACCAGCTGCTGAAAGTTGAAGAAGGGTGAAAATGTTGGTAATAAGAATTAAATTTTTAGGGACTAGAAATTTTCCATTGCTTTGAAAATTGCCAAGTATGAAACCTTCAGCTCGGTTACCAAATGCCCAGTATCCAGAAATGGCTACACTAAAAAAAGTTGTTATTGTCACTGCATAACATACACATAGCCCTTTGAACATCTTCCCTTTAACGGGTGCAGCTATCGTTGCCTGCAAAATCACATTATTTCTTCCGATCGTCAAATTCTGACACAATGGTAAGATTTGCAGAGAAAATTCGCTTCACATGATCAATTTGATACAATTGTCATTTTTGTTTTATGAATCACATTTACTTCTTTTAGACTCTCTATTTCTAACACAACAACAAAATTTTATAGATATAAATCGCTTGGGCTAAGGTATACCAAAATAGCTTCGGACTTTTTAGGAAAAGCTAATTTAGTTCCCATGTACAAAGATAATACAGTTTTAGTCGCAACGTTTATCAAATGACGTAATCAAAGGTGTCACTAACATAAAGTGACATATGTGATTGTGCCCTTACATAAATTATGAATTGGAATGAAGCAAGACATAAGTGTAAAAATGTTATCGACACAATCATCTGACGTGTCATTTTCTCTTAATAAGACTTTTAGTTGCGTCGTTTGATTAACATTATGATTGGAATTGTAATATTTGCTAAATATTTCTACTGAAATTGTACTTTTTTTCATTTCATTGCTAAACTTTATCCAATTAATTTTCAGATACTATTTGATTAAACTTTAATTACAAAAAAGGACCTTATATTTACCTGGGTTTCAGGGATGATCCCATTGCCATAAGCTGAGGCAATAACGGCAATTCCATTGAACACTCCAAAAGTTTTGTCTTTAGCATCTCCAAGTAGAGAATAATCCTTCAATTCTTTTGATGATTTTCCTATCAAAATTGAAATAATATACGTAACTTTAGCTATATATGTACATATATCTAAAGTAGCCCGAGCCCAGCCCTGAGTATGAGCCGTCTAAATTAATTGTGGGCTGAGCTTAGGCAAGGATATACAAATCAAAGCTCGTCCAATCCAATCGAACTTATCCATGGATATATATTGTTTAAACAAAGCCGTTTGACTGTTTAAGCGCTCAAAATTGAGATTTGTACCATCTAGATCGAATTAAGTGTTCAAAATTCGACTTGTTTTCAAATTGTTCTCTGACTAGTTCTCGAAGGTCTCGCTTTGCTCTAGTAGCATGTAGCACTTTTTATTACACTGTGGACAAGTTTAATCTCTACTATTTTCTTATCAAATATGAATTGAGTCTTTAGTTACTATGATTAAAATTAAACTTGGAACTATGATACTCAATCAGTAGTATTTTTTTTCTTATAGAATCTAAGCCTATTGTAGATATAGACGGACTTTAACGGTTTTAGATTAGATTTTAGTCTGATCTATTGGATGCAAGTTTAGGCAGGTTTAGTAGCTATATGGACCCGTAAACAAGACCTTGTTCTTTTTAATTGAACAATACTGAATTATTGACTGAATATCTAATAAATTTTGATTAAATTCTTAAACTGCATTTAAGTGAATAAATTACCAATATGGATGGAGCCAGTAGTTGCACATGCACTATAAGCTAGGCATAAGATGGTTGATATCAAATTGATGTGTCTCAAAGAGTGGAAAGATGGGATTTGAGCTAATATTAACATTAATCCTCCAAATATTATTATGAACTCATAGAGCTTCATACTTCCATTTGGGCTTGACAATATATAAATTTCCTGCAAGAAAAAACATCAAGTTATTTCTTACAACTAAAAATACTTCAAAAAAAATCAAAGTGAATTTTGATATTAATGATAATTTTACCTTCATGCATTGGCCTCCTAGAAGTGTATAAGAAACCACAGCACCATAACACACTAAGAATTGAATTGGGCCAACAAAATACTTTCCCCACCTAGGTCCTAAAATATTAGAGTTTTTTTTAATAAGGTGTAAAAAGAATATTAATTTAGTGTGTAAAAACAATTTTACCTCTAACACTATAAATGATGCACTTACACCACCAATAATATTTGTAAGTTCGGTTAATTTTACCCCAAAGCTTTAATTGTGTATTCTCTTTGGATACAAACTGACAAATTTTTATTATTCTCCAACTTTTTTCAATAATTACATAATTATGAAATTGATAATATCAAAAGTTACAAATCACACATGATATCAATTTTAAAAACTTCTAATTTCTTTGTCATAGTTTCAAATCTACATCAACAGTTTGCACCATCTTTCAAGTTTATACGACAAGGGTGAAGAAATTGGAGTTACCTAAAATGTGATTAGCCATGTCAGTGAATCGTAGAAGGCGATTACCCTTGTGAGCGTGATGTTCAAGTACTAAAGAGAGCAAGTTGTAGGAATAAAATGTGACCAAAGCTCCAATTATCAAACATGTAATTCCACCCTCCCATCCCAAAAACACCATTGCATACGGCAGACTTAGTATTGGTGGATCTACTACGGCTGTGATCAAATGGTATCCACAATGAAGCCACGACCCTATCATAAATTAAAAGAGTTCACAATTGCTTCCCATAATAATACCATAATTAGGGAGACAAGTCGAATTTTGAGTAATTAAGCGATTGAGCAACTATATTCCTTTTATATGTAACGTAGTTAGTATTTTGAAGTTGAGTGAGAGCGAGTTGTGAAGTAAAGAAGGCGTGGAACTAAAATGAACTTTTTGTAATAGACATATGATGTCATTAGGACTATGACCTCGTTCTTTTTGATTGAATTGAACTGAGATGTGCTGAATTGGCTGAATTCGGTTAAATGAATAATTTATTTTTTTTGCTAAATTTAGCTAAACTGAACTGAACTTTGCTAAAGTTAAGCAAAAAAGAGCACCGCCTATCACTCCTTTACGTTTTGTACTTCTTTAAAATATTGCTTTTTGTGAGGGATTGTTTTTATACTTTAAACTTTTTACTTAAATTTAGTTCAATTTTGTAAATTGAGCAAAATTTAGTAGACATTTTGTTAATAATTCAGTTCAATTTCTTTCAGTAATAATAATGATAATTAAGAGTTAGTTAACCTTTGGATTTGAGAACAAAAAGAGCCCCAGCATCAAGTTGTTTGGGTTGTGGAATATCTAGAGCTTCTTCCGGAGCAACTTTAGCGATTTCATCTTCTCTATTCCTACCCATTTTTCTCCTCTGTCTCTCCCGCAAAGAGACACATGAATTTATAAGAAAAATACAATCTATTAATAATATAAAAGATAATTTATATTATTTACTCTTGTCATTTTTTGAGAATATACTTATATGGCATTTTGTTATCGAAGGTTTTCACATAGAGTATTTATTATTTGATGTGGGTTTGAATTTAAGAAAAAAAAGGGGAATTTTACGCGGGTTTTATATATTTACAATTAGATAAATGTAATATTAGTTTCTGTAAAGAAAAAGGTAATAAACAATTACCAAATGGAGAATTTTGATTAAAGCTATATAACATGTCTTCAAGCTAGCTTGTTAAAAATTAATATTTTAGTGTGTCATGTAATCAAAGTCAATAAATTAATATATCACATCATCAATATAATTGATCATATTGTCATAGAGTAATGAAAACTTTTTCATATCTATATTAAAAAATTAAAAATATAATAAATTAAGGTGAATAATTTATTTTGTTAAACAGTATTTGATTATATAATAAGTTCTACGTACTATTAGATTTGAATCACTGACTCCCTCAGTATGAATTAAAGCAATACTTCAACCACTAAATTAAGAAAGATAGGAAGATGAACAGTCTCATCCAAGTGGCGAGTGACTCTCTAAATTAATTTGAAGAGTCACCATTAGATTAAAGATATTTTCAATCTAATAGTGATTTCTCCTTAATTATAGACCGTTAGATTGAAAATATCTTTGATCTAATGGCGACTCTCCAAATTAATTTAGAGAGTCACTCACCACTTGAATGAGACTGTGAAGATGAATGAGCGAATAGAGAGAAAATGATTACCTTTTAAACTTGGTAAAAAAAAGTAGATTGACTTCTTTAACTCGCAGAGTGTCTAGCTTATGAACGTAAAGTGATCTATTTGACACCTAAATTTATTTAAAGCGATTCATTGCCCACCTAAACTTATTTAAAGTGATATATTTGCTACTTAAACTTGTAAAGCGTTATGTATTTTACTATTTCTCAACATACACTCTTATTTTTTCATGTAAACTTAAAAAATTATTTTGTGTATCACTTTAAACAAGTTCATGTAACTATTAAAACTTTCTAAAAGTAGAAACAATTTTTATTTTTTTTCTAAATTCAAAGAGTTTTGTATGGGTTGAACTTTTTGTTTTTGTAGATAGTGAAAAAATACACAATCTTTCATACATTTGGTGAGTATCATATCATCCATCATACAAAGAAAATGATTGTTTAACTGTCCATTTTATTAATAGAAAATATTAAACACGAATGAAGATTTTGTTTATGTCTTTAGCTTCATTTTATACCGCATGCAAGAAGCATACGACATGATTTGGTATACTTATATCATAACCAACCATTAACATTAATTTGCCGCTTAAATATGACTATAAGAGAACAAACCATGATAAAAACTACAACATAGATGACCATTTGATTATATCATAACCGACCATGATAATTTATTTATATTCAACTATTACATATTAATCGAGACTGACCTCAAGATTTGATAAATAAAAGTATAATTGTAAAGTAAAGTTAATTGGCAGTTTAGACTTTTAAAAATTGAATGTTTGGTTTGGATAATGGCTTAGTGCCCAAAGTTTAAAGGCAGCAGCTCTTATTTCAGTATTTTAATTTAAATCTAAATCTAACTACATGATGCATTGTTTATTATATTATATGTTCTTAAACCAAATTATACAAAACACAACAAAATTACATAAAATTAACAACTATAATAAAGAGCTTTTAGTAATTCTAAATGCTAATTCTGCAAAGGTTCCGTCAAATTCCATTCGAGTCAATCCAATTATTCCACAATATTCGCGAATAACCGATAAGTATTCGCGTCGAGAGCTATTTGTCTAACCGCAGAAACCGAAGCTACAACACCCAAAACAGAGAAAACGGCTGCAATGGCAACATTTATCCAGAAAATAAAGCTCGTTTTCGACGGTTTGAATGTCAAATTGTAGAAAACAACTGGCAAAACGAAGTCTAGTGGCATGTAACCGAAAGCTCCGATCAACGAATTGATGTCCCCGAAGAATGGAAGCATTGCCGCGGTTGTAGTTGCTATGATCACCGAGAATGACCTTGAAATTAACCTTGGAATCACATTTCTTGCTGAGAATTCTTTCTTGCAAGGATCTGAAAATGCTCTTTCTAGGACTTCATTTGTTGGTTGCAAGTAAAGCTGTGACAAAACTATGTATTGTTTTAGTTATGTAATAAAAAAAGGAAGGAGTTAGCTTCCGATATGGGACATTTTAACACGCCTCGTTGTGCAAATTCATTTGGTAATTAATGTCAACATAAGCAAGATATCCCAACATGGAATCGTGCCTCTAGTATCATGTTAATATCAATTTAGCTTCTAATGTAGCGATGTGCGACATTTTAACCGATCCTAAATCTGCTCTCTCAACATAATCATGGGTAAATGTATACATTATATGTTGTCCTCAATTTCTTATCCCCTTATCTCCTATTCATTTTCTGATGCATATCATAATTACTCTAACCAAGAGGATTAAAGTATGATAATTATGTCATATGTCAAAAATCGAATGGAAGGCAAAAAAATGAGTACAACAGGTTGTCTTCCGTGTCACGTGATGTGTACAGGGCTGCCACGTCAACTGTAAAGATCGTGAAACTTACCACACCAGCTGCTGATAGTTGAAGAAGGGTGAAAATGTTGGTAATGAGAATAAAACTAGTAGGGACTAGAAATTTGCCATTGCTTTGAAAATTGCCAATTATGAAGCCTTCAGCTTGGTTACCAAATGCCCAATACCCAGAAATGGCCACACTAAAAAAAGTTGTTATTGTCACTGCATAACATATGCACAGTCCTTTGAACATCTTCCCTTTAACCGGTTCCGCTATTGTTGCCTACAAATCAAATTATTTGTTTCACACCGTCAATTTCTAACACGACAATAAGATTTATAGAGACAATTTGTTTGACATGATCAGTTTGATGCAGTTGTTCATTCTATTGTACAATTAGGCTTAATTACAAAAAAGGACATAATCTTTACCTGGGTTTCAGGGATGATCCCATTGCCATAAGCTGTGGCAATAATGGCAATTCCATTGAACACTCCAAAAGTTTTGTCTTTAGCATCTCCAACTAGAGAATAGTCCTTCAATTCTTTTGATGATTTTCCTAACAAAAATTAAATAATATACATATTTTCAGCTATTATGTGCATATAACCTTTAATTTTGGATGCATACTTTGATATTTTCGATTTATATTATTCAGCTTTTATGTGTATCGAGTCTATAATTACAATGAACATCAAAGTCAGTTAAAATTGTAGGTTGGGCTTGACTAATGGATTTACATGTCAAAGTCGGCCCAACCTAGCCAATGCACAAGTCTAGTTTATACTAGTTTTTATAAATTTGGCTGCTATAGATATAAGGTACTTTCTATGGTTACTTTAAAGTAACCACTACTTTATTTTTATCATCGTTGAATCACATCTCATACCACTAATCTAATGGTGATAATTGGCAAAGTAATGGTTACTATGTTTTTTACAAAGTAACATTAAAAAACCCTAGATATAAATGGGCTTTAACGTTTTTAACACGGACTAAAATTTGATTTAATGGATGTAGGTTTGGACAATACGGAGCCAAAACAATACCGAGCCTAAGTTATCTCCTCGTTAGAGTTCCGAGTCGGGATCTCTGGAGCCGAGTTTTGACTAAAATTTGATAGAGTCGAGCTTGATCGAACTTCTTCGAGCAGAGTTGAGTTTTTTATAGAACTTTTATGAGCTTTAAGAAAATTTATCTTACATAGATAAAATTTGATTCAGCTCAGCTCGACAATGCTTTCTACTTTAGTACATGACACTTTAAACTTTATCTAATTTATTTATGTATATATTTAGTTAACTCTACGTACTATATAACAATAATATCATAAGGTTTAAAACAATATTTTTTTGTAGTAACTAAAATTAGACTCTCTTTTATTGTAGTAACTAAAATTAATCGATTATGCTTGCGAGCTTACGAGTCGAACCTACGAAATCTTGAACTCATGCCTGTGGGACTAGGTAAACAACCTAAACATTTTTCAATTTTTTATTATCAATTATCCAATTAATAATGTTTAATAAATTACCGATATGGATAGAACCAGCAGTTGCACATGTACTATAAGCTAGGCATAAGATTGTGGATATCAAATTGATGTGTCTCAAAGAGTGGTAAGATGGTAACTGAGCCAACATTAACATTAATACTCCAAATATTATTATGAACTCATAAAGCTTCATTGTCCCATTTGGGTTTAACAACATGTATATTGCCTGCAAGAAATAAATAATAGTAAAACAGTTAAAAAAAATAAAGTCATATTTTGATAATAAAAATACTTGAAAATTTCAAAGTGATTTTTTTTATGTTCATAATAATAATCTGACCTTCATGCATTGGCCTCCCAAAAGTGCATAAGCAACCACAGCACAATAACACACTAAAAACTGAATTGGGCCAACATAATACTTGCCCCACCTAGGCCCTATAAAAGGATAATTTTCTTTTTTAAATAAGGCATAAAAATAATGTTAATCCTATTGTATAAAATCAATTTTACTTCTAACATTCTAAACAATGCTAATGTGCCATTAATAAGTTGGATCAATTGTTAGTGAAAATTTGAAAATCTTTATAATAGTATCTAATAAAATTCAAAGTCACAATTTTGTTTAGTTATAAAAATAGTTAGCAATATATCCAATTTTAAACTCTCATTTCATACATTATCATAAATTTATATCTAATTACTAGAGAAGAGAGAGTAGTTACCTAAAATGTGATTAGCTATATCCGTGAATCGAAGAAAACGATTATCCATGAGAGCGTGATGTTCAAGCACTAAAGAGAGCAAGTTGTAGGAATAAAAAGAGACCAAAGCTCCAATAATCAAACATGAAATTCCACCCTCCCATCCCAAATAGGCCATTGCATATGGCAGGCTTAGTATGGGTGGATCTACTACTGCTGTTGTCAAATGGTATCCACAATGAAGCCATGACCCTATCATAAATTTAAAAAATCACAATTATTTCCCACAGTAAGAATAATGTTGCAATAATTAGGTGCTAGTGAGACAACCAATGACATATTTGAAAATAAGTTGGGGACTAGTTTGGAAATTAAACGAATTTTGAGCGCCTAGATAGGATTAGACAAACTAGTTGGTCCAACCGGATTCTCAATTTCAAGCGTCTAGCTAGGTGGTTGAAACGGCCTTCGTTTATAGCATTCTAATCTCTAGCATGGTGTCTAGGCAGTTCAAGCCGGATTTTGAGTACTTAAGCCGGATTCTCGATTTAAGCGAAACATACCTAGGCAATCCAAGCGGCATTTGTTTACAACCTTAGATGAAGTACAAAACTAGATGGTAAGATGAAGTAATTTGAGAGTAAGATCGATGGGAGAACGTTCGAAAATGTCTTATACATATTGGTTACTAAGAGAGTATAAATAAAGACTTCACGTACGAAATTCAATCCAACATTTGAAACTTGAGAGCAAATGTTGAAAATTATGACGCAACATCGAGAAATTATCAACTTACGACAAACTCCACATGTGAGAGCTTACATGACACCAACATGAATCAAACATAACAGAAAAATCAACTTACGAACATTTGAACTAAAATTGTACGGTTCTGTACATGTCTAAATGGGTTCTATAATAATAAAGAATAATAACCTTTGGATTTGAGAACAAAAAGAGCACCAGCATCAAGTTGTTTGGCCTTTTGAATAGGAAGAGTTTCTCCTTGTTCTGTAACTTTGGCAACTGCCTCTTCTCCATTCACACCCATTTTTCTCCTCTATCTCTCCCTATAAGAAAAGAGACTCAAATCATATGAATTTATAAGAAAAAAATTTCTATTTCTGAGAAAAGAAAATGTGAACATTAATTGAATATTATAAAAGCAATGTATATTATTTGTTAAGGAATTGAACCAAGAGCTTAAACCACGGGTTCATTCTACTATGTGTTTTAGTTCACCAATAAATGAGGTTGTTAAGACTCGAACTCAGAACTTTCAGTCGTAGAGACTCAGATACCATATTAAAGAACTAATAGAACCAAAATCTTAAAATGATAGTTTTTTTTTTTTCCCTTTTTTTGAGAAGGTTTAACTAATAGTTAAACCTAATACATCTTTTGTATTAATCTCCGACATTATTTACTCTCATATGAAGTACTTGTATGACATATTCTCAAAGGTTTTCAACATAGAGTATTTTTGGATCACAGTCATTTTTACCGAAAGGTTTTACTGTACACATGGCGTACAAAATATGTAAAATGCCAGACTTTGAAAATTGAACAATGTAGTATAATTTATTAAATTATATTTTTTTTTAACCTAGAAAATTCTAAATCCTAACAAAAATTTATAACACTATAAAATAAATCTTAAACCCCAAATCATAAAATTCTAGATATGTTAAAATACAATATGTGTCATTTTTTAATTGGTTCGACGCATTGGACAACATAATAACATGTTGGACGCATTTTAATATTTATCCATCTTTGACTACTTAAAGTGTAGAAATAAACAAATTTCACGTGAGTTTGATTTTAAGATAAAATGAAAAATATAAATCTAAGTGATTTATCAATTTATAAATAGATTATGAAAATTCTCTTAATAAAAAAAGGTATGTACTGTGAAAAAAAGGCATGTGCTAAATGGATTTAGCAAATAAAGAAATTTGATATAGTTATTTGCAATATCGTTAAGTTAATAAGTCAGATCATCAAGTCCACAATCACATTTTCATTTAACATGTAACCAAAATTAATAAATCAGCATATTACACCTATCAACTTATTTATCAAATATTAATTTTAATCCTTGGTGATAACAACAAAATTTATACATGGGCCTTGGGCGGCCCAAATAAGCAAAAGACCTTGGCCCGATGTCACACTCGGCGAAGTAAGCTCCATCAGATAGGGAAGGTTGTCCGCGTAGAGGTCATAATTCGTCCGGAGAATGTGACCTGCAAGATCCACCATTGATCCCCTACTTTTGGAGATAAAGATGTCAGATTGTCTCACCCACGAGAAATGACAGATTATCATGACAATTCTGTTTCTTAGAGACCACGCTGAAGGTAGAAACTGAACATTCTCTAATAGGGCACATGTCCCAGTAATGTCTATAAATATTTGCATCTGTCATCACTAAGGGGACACAATATTTTTTTATTCCTTTTACTCTTTAACTTTTCTTTTTGAGATCCAATTCTAACTTAATCATCAGAGTTTCACCTAACATTGATATCTTTTCGGAGATCTGATGAGCCATTAAAGATGAGTTTTGGAGCGCAATCATATCATTTACATACAATTTTTGTTTTATTTAAACAAAATAATTGGTCCTAATTGTGTACTGTGTACATCATAAAATTGTTCATTACAAAACATAATTGATAAACAGATAAAACACCAAACATGATTGATGTTTTTGTTTTTTTTGTCTGTAGCTTTTATATACCACATGCAATAATAAGCCTAAAATGCAAACCTTCACCTTTTTACTGCCCGCTATTGTCATTCTCAAATACATGATATCAAAATTTAAAACGTTTTTAAAATATAATACTCCTTACAAATATAAAATTTGATGTACGTGTTATTCAAAAAAATATAACTTCGTACGTATATATGTTATGAGCGCTCTAAAATTTCTGCACTTTCACCTATAAGGAGAGAAAAAGAAACTTTCAGAAAACGAAAATTACAAGATTTTCTTGAAATTAGAGTAAGATTTGTTATCCATTCACATTCCTTAAGCCTATAATAATTCAAGGTTTATTTCAATAAATTGAAATTATGCCAAAATAATACAGCAAAAGTCAACTATCTACAAACTTTTCATCTTCCATAAATTTAGTTTCAATATGGATTAGTTCTCTTCCCTGAAATTAATTCTTTTTACTAAATATATTTCAACAGATGTTTTAGGAAAAGAGACACCATGATAAGTTATACAAAATAATAATTTGGAAGTTTGTGATAAACAAATAAGTTCTAAAAATTTCCATTACATTGAATTTTGTTTTCCCTTAAAATATGAATTCATAACGTTTTTATGAGAAATTTTATTATGAATCGGGTATGATTGACCCGACAAATGAAAGTGTGATCGTTGTGCTCAATTTTTCTTTATAACAGTTATTTTTCAGTGAAGTGTCATGCATCTCAGTTTTTATCAATTTTGTTCATTATACCATATCCATAGTAGATTTTCTCGATGTTCATAAAGATTAGTTTCGACTTTCCAAATAATTTCACTAAACCTCGTAATTTCAATTAAATAGTGTATCATTTTGGAATATGAGGTAAAAGGCCCACTGCAAAGCCCACAACAACGCGAGTCACCGAAAAAGCTGGAGAAATCAATCTAATAGTTGGACCAAACCCAACAATGTCGAGCTGAGCATCTGTTCGTTTGATTACTAACCATACAATAGTCCCCTTTAGAATTGTTTGTCATTTATTAGTTAAAAGAATAAATACATATTTATTAGAATAACCTGACCAATAACGGTTTATTAAACGATCTCATTTTTAAGACACCAAGTAAGATAGTAAAGGGAATGCTATACCAACTATGGATAGCTAGAACGCTCAACGTTTTCTATATGAGAGGTTTGAGCATGTGATGCACATGTCAAGAAATTGACTAGTGGCAAACTCGAGTTCAAATTTATCAAATGTCAATTTGTTGGATACCATAAAAGGATTAAAAGGTACTACTTCTACAATCATGCTGAAAACAAAGTTTTTGTGTCAATGAGCGGGTTCCTCTTAGAAAATGAATTTCTTTCCAAAAAATACTAAATTTGCTGAAATTTAAAATCCACAGACTCATGTAGTTGAAGGTAAGAATGCTTAGGTAGCCGAAACAGATCCTCAAACAATCAAGTAAGCTGCATCGAAACAAATGTAACTACTCTAAAAAAAGCGCAGAAGAAAATTTCGGTTTGGTTATCGGTTATTGACCAAATTTGAGTTTTTAATTGACCGAAGTAAGTGATTTTTTATTTTAATAGTAGCATAGTCAGTCACACATCACTATCCAGAATAAGGGGCAATGACATGACAACGGATTTTTCAACTAGCATTACTATAAATCCAAAACCAAACACCCAACAATAACGCGTTAAAAGGGTAGAATAGTAAATTAATAAATACAAAAAACACACAAAAGAAACCTGTATTTTGAAACCTCTATTTTCAAAGAAACGCCAGGTTTCGATTTTCAAACTGTCTGAACTGAAATTGGTCTCTGCTGCAGAAATTTCCCGCGCAGGTAATCAAATTCACATTTCTCTGTTTATTTTTCTGAAATTTCTGTGTTTCTCTGAAAGCTAACGAGTGGCCGTTCACTCACAATCCCACTTTCGAGAATTTCTATGGTGGACCGGGCTTACTGTGCGACACTGTAACACTTATTATTGCACTCATAAAAAATAAGTAAAGTTTATAACTAGTGCTACGTGTTGGGCCGGGTCCATCTTAAAATTTCTCGCTACTCTGATGCTTAAGTTAGTAGATAAACTTACAGATTGATGAAAAATAATTGAAGAACTTAAGTGTCGTCAACGTACTTGAGTTATGGAAATATTTGTTTATATATATATATATGAGGGGATAGAAATCCTAGCCTTAGTAGTATTAGGATTGTTTAAGAGTTCCTATCGAGTCGAGGTCAGTCAAGAAGATATTCTTGTTTAGCCCCGTTCATTGGTCCATTGCACGTTACTCGGATGACATTTACATATATTAAAAATGAAGGCTTGATCACTGAATTGGAGTAATTAAATGTATTGGTGTGGATGAAATTTGATAGCGCTGCGATTTTCACGTACTTGATTACTGATGTCAACAAAAGGTTAACTATGGATTTCCTCATTAACTCATTCTTTGCTTAGCTGCAAGGCAATGAGATGAGATCGGGGTTGTATAACGGGCGTCTGCACTCTGATGTTTAAGTTAGTTTTGTTTTTTTAGACAAAGGAAAGATGTAGAGGAGAACAGGGAAGATAGTGATCCACACACTCTCAGCAAGTAATATTTATATAAGGATACTTTCATCGTTACTTGGCGGGTCTTGGATGTTTTGTGACCTGCTGCTTTTTCGGAGAAAAGTGTATAGATGGCTTAATATCTGTGACAGAATGTTGCTATTTGTCTAATCTAGCCACTTGGTTGACGAGCCACATGGCGGTTGTGTCATTAGATCAAACATTAGTTTTGTTCTGCAGGCTGCATCATAGTCTTTAACTTATCTAGTAAAAAAAAAACAACTAAGTTACTGAATATGGAAGAACACTTCGGTTTTGAACTTAAGTAAAGATGAATTTGAATGTCCAATCTTGTTGTAATATTATGTTATGTATATGACCTCCAATTTTAGTCCAGTCTCAGTTTCCAACAAGTATTCATTCTACTAATTACCATAACTAGATGTCTATGTAGCTTCGTGATGCAAATAGGGGTGTCAAAACGGGTTATTGTTTTATGCGATCTATATATTCCCTATGATTCGTTTGATCCTATTGGTTTGATGAGATTTGCGAAGAATTATATGGAGAGACCACCGATGTAAGACGCATGGATGATGGAATTCATCTTGGTCCAATACTGTAGTTTGTTCAACATGCTTTATATCTGTCATTTAAAGTCGATTTAGCTATAGTATTGTACGACTGTCAGATGTTTGCCATCATCAGCAGAGATATAGATATCTGATTTACTTATTTGATAAAAACTGTTACGCTAACAAATTTTCTCCCCATTTCTTCCATTTTCATGTACAGCATCTCGGTCAAAGATATGCCATCAGAATCTGATAAGTGGGGATGGGAGCATGTTAGTGTCTTTGGTGGCTTCGACAGGGGAAGTGGAACGAAAAGGTGGAAATGCAACCACTGTAAAGTAAAATATAATGGCTCTTACTCGCGTGTTAGGGCTCACCTTCTTGGCTTCTCTGGTGTTGGTGTCAAAAGTTGCCCTGCAATAGATAGGTCTATCCGAGAAGGATTTCAGATCCTCGAGGAAGAACGCCTCGCTAGGAAAAAGAAAAAGAATTCTGTAAATGGGAAGCCTGTTAAGCGCACAAGAACTCCACATGCTAGTCTTTCTTGGAAAACCTTTGCCAAAGACGATGTGGATGACATCGTAGCTAGATTTTTTTATGCGGATGGTTTGAATTTAGATATTGTTAATTCGCCTTATTTTCATGAAATGGTGCAAGCAATTGGTGCTTTTGGGTCTGGTTATGAACCTCCATCTATAGATAAACTTTCTGATTCTTTTCTGAGCAAGGAGAAAGGAAGGATCGAAAAGTCGATGGCTGTAGTGAAAGAGTCCTGGCCGCATACGGGCTGCACGATACTCTGCGTTGGTCAATTAAATGGCATGATAGGTAACTTCAATATCAATATGTTTGTCTCGAGTCCAAGGGGCCTTACCTTTTTGAAATCTATAGATATAGATGATAATGATGAAGGAGACCATCTGTTTTCGGGTGCTCTAAGTGATGCAATCTTGGAGGTTGGTTCATCAAATGTTATTCAGATCATCTCGCATCTAGGCGGTACTTGTAAGTCATCTGAGTCCGTTATACTCTCGAAGTTCCCTCATATATTTTGGTCTCCTTGCACTTTACATTCTATTCTCATGCTAATGGAAGCAATAGCCGAACTCGAATGGATAAAGCGGGTTGTTTTGTGTGCCAAAGCAATTGAACAATGCATAACGACTTATCAGCACATTTCTTCATGTATTTTCGTTCAAAGTCCGAAAGAAAGTTTGAAATCTATCAATGCCAAATTTTCTCCTTCTTATCATTCGGTCCAGAGAATTTTCGAGTTAAGGCAAGTTCTTGAAGAAGTGGTTGTTAGTGATGAATGGAAGCAGTGGAAGCAGAGTACTGTGGAGGAAGCTGAAAGCATCGAGTCTGCAGTTTTGGGAGACGAATTTTGGAGCAAGGCTCATCTGATGTTGCAGCTATACGAGCCATTCATACAATCACTAACGATGCTCGATGCTGGGAGATCTCCTATGGGTTTTGCTTACGATTGGAGGATTCAAGCGCTCGAAACTTTGAGGAACAAGGCGATAGATGACGGGATATTTAGTCAGTTGGAAGCATTGATTGATCAGAAATGGGACATGCTATTTTCTCCTCTTCATGCTACGGGTTATATACTAAATCCTAGATACATGGGGAAATCTCACACCAAGGATAAATCCGTAATGCGGGGCTGGAAAGCAACTCTAGAAAGATACAAAAGCGACAGCACCGAGAGACGTGTTCTCAGGGAGGAACTTAGCGCGTACTGGCGACTTGAAGGGTCCTTAGGAGAAGAAGATGCTGTGGATTGCAGAGATAAAATGGACCCCGTTGCATGGTGGGAGAACTTTGGTTTCGAAACTCCGAATCTGCAGACACTAGCCATTAAAGTTCTGAGTCAGGTTTCGAGTGCTGCAATGTGTCAAGATATATGCCAAACTAATGATTTCTCGCGTCGAGAAGCAGCAAACCAGTTAGATGTGCAGAGAGCGGAAGATCTTCTCTTTGTTCAGAACAATCTTAGGCTAAATTGTCAAAGAAATAATGGTAACTTCAGTTCCTCTCCACGCCAAAGAAATGTCGTATCAAGTTCGTCGGGAGTTAGGGCATGGGATCGTTCCTATTTCGATCAAATGAACGCAATCGTGAACATTCATGATAACTTGTGATTATTTATGATATGAAAGCAACAAAATGCTAATCGGGTCATGCAGGTTCAGATGGATTGTCTCTGTAAATCGAGTTCCCGTAAGTTATCTTGGCTTCTACCACATCCCAGCAACCAAGAGGTTTGTAAATTGTATTCTTATATGTAGTGTTTGTCTATTTAGATTTTGTATTTCTAATCTAAACTATCTTCGTGAGTGGTTATGAATGCTAGTAATATCAGAATTTCATGTGCATAGAGGTGTAAATTCATGTAAGTGGTTCGTATCTATGTCGTGTCAATTATTGAAATTTGTCAAATACGTCTATCCTAATGTGTGAAATTGGTATAAATGTATCTCTAACGTATAAGTTCAGTTTAATCTAAACTTTATAGGAATTTGGAGAGGCATGGTTAACAGTTATCCGGTTCCTATATTGGACCTTACAAGCAAATTTAACTAAAGAAATTTTGAAGTTTAGTTGTAACTAACTTATATGATGTAGATTTACATGGTGGTATTTTGACATGCTATATATTGTGTTAATAGCACAATTGATGTTTGAAATGTTCAATGTGAGCTAAATAACCGTTAAATCGATCCGTTTAAATTTTATCGTTTATCGGTACGCCTAAAATTTTGATTGTTTAGGGTGAGATTAATCTTTGTTGGAAATATGTAGAGGTGAATTTGTTGAGGGCTAAATTTACAATACTTGTAATTTTTTAGAGAGAAAAAAAATTTATATAAAAGAATGCATTGTTAACTCTAAAACTTTAATCATGCGACAATTTTCATGACATATTGGGTTTTCATGACATATTGGGCCCAGCAATATAATTGAATAGCCCATTAATAATTGTAAAAAAAATCAAAGTGGGTCATCTTTGGCTGATACCATTGTTGATTATTTTTAGTCCAACTTAAACTAAATTAACTGCAAATCTTTTTTTTCTTAATATTTTAATGTAATTTTGGAGTTTCTTTTTTACAGTTATTATATCTTTTTCTTTTTGAGCAGACAATTATTATATCTTACAACAACAAATTAGACTTGTCGGCATTAAATGTTGGTTAAAGACAAATGTTAATAAGGCATTAATGTGAGGAGAAACCATTGCGGTATGGAAAAGTATTGCTGAAAAAAGTTAGAAAAATTTAAAATATTTGTTAAATACATTTCAAAAGTCTTAAAAATAAAAAAAATAAACAATAAAAATATTTATTCATTAAATTATATTGAAAGTTAGGGTCATTTTAACAAAAGAAATATTATAAATTATTACGACTGATTTCTCCAAAAGTTATGAATTCTAGTTTTTCTTAAAAGTAGTTTGGCATTTATCAAACAATATTTGAAAGTCAGAAAACTAGACAATGCTTAAATAACTTATTTTCTTAAAATAAAAAGAAAAGGAAAAAGGAACAAAAAAAAACAAGAAAACAAGATGGTAGTTAAGTGATCAGTCAGTTTTGGTTTATGTAATACATTACTAAGCTTAATCCTAAAATCATGGCATTATTAATTCAAGCCCTACTTTGACCCCTGTGATAAATAAAAGTGAAATAACAGTGACTATTAGATTTTGTAGCTTATATGGCCTCGCAAAAAGAATATAGTCACTTATGAATAGTTCGTTGTTTTACTCGATATAGAAATTTAATCGAGTTCGGTTCGATTTGTAACGAACCAAGCTTGAGCACAACTTTTAAACTTGATTATCAAACAAGTTGAACGAAAGCATATCAAAACTCGCCCCAACAGTTTGCAAATAGGCTCAGTTAAAGGTCGTGCACACGCTCATAAGGTTAGTGAACATAACTATTGAGAGTCCACGAGCAAAGTTTTATAACCAAAATTAATTAGTTACTTGTAAGAAAAACTCATTACATAGAAAGAAATTGTTCAAAAGCAGCTTATGTTCCAACAATCATTTCCATGAGCCGAAGACAAACTTGATGTTAAACTCAAAAAGTGAGCTCAAGGTTGTCCATTTTCTGAGAAGCCGATGATGAACATATCAAAGCTCGACTTGACTACAAAATCTAATTACCTATGGGCCAAGTCTAATGTGGTTTTCCATCCTTAATCACATATATTTAAATTTATGTCTCATTCATAAAATCTTTTGACTCTTAAACAGAATTCATAAAATAATCATTCAATTAAAAGCATAAATCACGGTTCCTATATTGTATATATAAATAAAGTATTAATTTTGTTCTTTCTTAGAAGTGGAGAAACAAATTTATAATAATTATTTTATAATACATATTTTAGAATGTAATATTTATATATACTTAACGTATAAAACAAGAAATCCTAAAGAAACAATAATTAACGGTCTAGTGTCCAATTAAATTTGAAAGATAAATCGGAAAAAGTGGATTATGCTAAGAAGAAAAGATTTTATAGAGATTAGATTGATTATAAAATATGTAAAGGATTATTTTAAGAAAAGTTATTTAGTGAATTATATTATTGTGACTAAATACCTATGGTGCCCCTCTTGGAAATCCATTTTCGGTTTAGTCCCCTCCATTTAGGTGCAAAATTATTAGGCACTTAAATCTATAATTTACTTTCACTTAGTTTTCTCAACTCGCGAAAAATACACCGAACTTATTCATTTTCATTTAGTACTTTCAATTATTTTCACTTAGCCTCCTTAAACTTATTCTTTTTGTGCTAAATATGATGATCGTCAGCATAAAAGAGACAAAATGTGTCACATTTGATGAGTTGACGAGGCCAAATGATAAAATGAATAAGTTCATGGGCGAAAAAGCTGACCCTTAAATTGAGGGGCTAAGTAAAAGAAATGGACAAGTTCGAACATCACATATTAAGCATGTTATTGTAAAGACTATACTATTGTCTTCCCCCGAAGTTGTCTAACTTTTTCACTTAACATTCTCAATTTAAGAGACATCTATTTACCAGATAAACTTATAATTTGTTCCATGTAGTCCTTTTACTTCACCAAATGTAGTAAACCTTGAATTTGTACTAATGGCATCAAATGTGATAATTATAAATTTATAAAATTATCGTGTCGTGTTAGCATGAAAGAGAAAAAAAGTATTACAATTAACGAGTTAAGCTATTCGATTGATTAATAAGTTGTCACTTAAATTTAGTTTTGCTTATTAAATTCATGCACCATTATTTATTAAGACAAAAAGAAAATCTTAGTCCATTAATCAAAAAAAATAAATCTTAGTCCAAGATTTATTGCTCATGTCTACACATAAGACAAATGAGATAAAGGAAACCCAACACAATAATACACCTAACTTATATTAAGTAATGTAAATAAAGTGTGAACATTTCTAGTGTATTTATACATGATAAATCTCTTAAAGTTACAAAAATAAAATATCTTGTTACTTTTTATCTTTTAAATTATACTATTAGTTAAATCCTATTTATTTGAATATATTATGTTTTAATCACTTTTTTTAATTTATTAAGCTTTAGTTAAATATATAAATTAGCTAGTTAGTTCTAATCAACTGGTATTCTAATGATTGAAATATTTAAGAACAACTAAGTAATAACATAATTCTAATCTTTTATTGGATAAAATATAACGTGACACTAAATAATTAACTTGGATGATATTATCTCGGACTTATAACAAAACTTTCTATTGTAAAATATAATGCACATGGTCTGTTGTATTTTAGGTCACCTTAATTTTCATTTTAACTGTATGTATTAGATTTAGTCACAGTTAAAGCTAATCATTCTAACTTTAGTGAATATTCCACAAACTCAACATATGCTTTGCGACTGAATTACAACATGTAGGTCCACTTTAATCTGTTTATTAAAGAAATACAAACAATTTTGCAAAACTAATGTATTTTCTCATAAGAAAAATTAATATTATTCATAGTATCATCCATTTCTACTCTCTTTTTCTTTCAAAAAGAAGAAACCCATGGAAAAAGAAAGGAAGAGTAAAGACAAGTAAGATGAGGAGAAGAAGAAAAAAAAAAGAGAAAAGGCAACACTCAATATGGTAGGTCACAATGATTAACTTTTCACACATTATAATTGTGAGTTTGTGATATTGTTTTAGGTAGTGTTTTTGGCCGATGTCAAAAAAACTTGACACGCTAATGACATTCTTGTAATTATTATGTATAATTATGATTTTATACTTTATATTTTTGGACTCACATACGTAAAGTAAAGGTGTTTTGGTAAAAACAAATATAGAGTATTAACACTCTTACAACCATTTAGAATAATCGATGTATTTGTTACCAAATCATAATATTCATTAATCCAAACTTTCTTTGAGTAATTTCATAATTAAAATATGCTAATTTGTTAATTAGTCAAGTTAATTAATTAGTTTGGTGGATTAGCTATGATATTCATTTTTTTGCAATTTGTGCTATTAATTAGCCATGTTGATGTTCTACTTACTTTTTACTAATTTGTGTGAAAACAAAATCAACTAATTTGATATTAATTAAAAAAGTGCATAAAAGAATAATTTTAGTTCTTTTTCACATTTTTATTATTTCAGTTGGATTATTTTTATTTTGACAAATAAATTGATGAAAAACTTGCATTAAGTAAAGAATGCATTAAATTGCTCATTACTTTATTTTCTTGAATTAACATATATATATTGACAAGAGATTTTAAAATTTTGGAATGAATTAATTAAATTCTGAACAGAAAATAAAATAAAAAAGCCCAAAATTTTGACAAAATGACAGACATAACCCAGAGATCTAGGTTTGTTGGCATTTGACTAATTGCCTAATTGGTATTAATAAACTTTTTGTTAAACACCTTTTGTACCCCTTAAATATGGCTAAATCAGAATTTATTGCCATTGATGATCCACATTATTAATTTCACATGATTATTAGTACTTGATTCTGAATCATGTCTTTTAAAACAAAGTGAATTTTTTTTATCAATCATGTTTTTAACTGTAAAATGTGTGCATTGTCTAAATAATTGTTTTACACAAGTTTGTATTTTGGAAAACTTTTTGCACTTGTTTTCTATAACTTATTGTTTATTATTGTTGGTAAGTGATAACTGAAATTTTTTAGTATATGCCAGGAATACCACGTCATCCCGTATGTCTGATAACTTCAAATTTAGTAATCAGAAAGACGATTGTGGATGGACTAGTTTATGGGTTCAAGTAACCCTGCCTTGCATTGGATGAGCTGGTTTAGACAAGAAAAATTAACATTAGTCTACATCAAAGCATCAAAATCAGCATATTTTGTTGCCGGGCTTACTTAGTATATATAAAAATAAATGAGCATGCATTAGATTTAAATATATTAAATAGTTATTTTCAACATACATTTAGCTTTGTTTTTTTAAATTGACTCAGTCGGATTGAATTTTGAATTTCATTTCTAAGTTTGAGTTGAGCTCACCTAAATTAGCATCTTGTTGGGCTTGAATTGAAAATTTTAGGCAAAAGTTTGATAAATCTGCCTTGAGTTGAGTCCAACTCGATCTATAGAACAAATTGAATTATACTCATGCTATATTGTGAACCGATAATGATAAATTTATTTGTGTGTTTATTATTACTATCGTTGTTGTTGTTGTTATTATAATTATTATTATTATTATTATTAATTTTATTTTTTTTAGCATGTTGTTATTATTATTGTTACAGTTTAGGTATAAAGGTTTAGATCAGTGAAATATAATACATAATTCCTTTTAGAAAATAAAGGGCAAAAAACTCTCTGAAAAGACTTAAAGACATGTTACATTGCCTTCTGCAAATTTCTTCTTCACATGGGTTTTGTCATTCGATTTGTGGAAAGAAAATAGGATCCCAATAAAAATAAAAAGAAATTATACATATATATCTTTTATTTCTTAAAATTGTGCAGTTTAAAAGGGAAAAGGAAGGGAAAAGGAAGATAATTTATATGAGAAAAACAAGACAAATAAATAAATAAATAAATAAGGAAATAGAGGCAAACGCATTGCCTTGTGAATCAACACAGGGCTCTATGCTTAAAACATGCCCACACTTTTTCCCATTTATTAAAGCCAAAAAATCAAAATTTATTTACTCTTCTCGTGAGATCAAATTCATTTACTATATAGTATAAAAATCATGTAATTTTGCCTAAGATATTGTAGTTTGTAACCACGGTTTGGAGTGGTTAAATATCTCATATTGATAAAATATATAAGTAATAAAACATTTATAAGTATGTGATAGTCTTCTCCCTTTACGATGTTTTTGGAGGACAACCCAATTTAAAATGGTATCAAAGTTTACTAGTCTAGAGCTGGAGAACCCATTATTAGTATTACCCGCAAATGTCCAATCCTTCAAACTTCACGCTTCCGATGTATATAGTTAGATATGGAGAAACATGTTAAGCATCTCATATTAGTTAGCTATATAAGTAATGAAACATTTGTAAATATGTGATGATATTTTCCCTTTTTAAGATGCATTTTGAGGATGAGTTTTACCTAATCTCTGAAATAGTGTGATACTGGAGTAGACATGATAAATTAAATAGTGTGATACTGTAGTAATTAGGAAGGTCTAAACAATGAACAGCTACAGATGATGATGAGGATGACGAAAACCCGAATGAACTAAAACTCATATTTTATTTCACTATTCTAGTATGTAGAACCATATAATCTTCATTTTGGACCTTTAGTAAACTTTAACAAGACATAGTCATTAGAGAACTATTCCAGTGTGTAGAATCACATAATTTTCATCTTGGACCTTCAGTAAACTTTAACAAGGCATCTAAAAGAGCCTCCATATTTGAAAACATAAAATCATTATTGACCTAATGAAATATATATGAACTAATGAAAAATATGGTGTACATTATCTCATTGAAAAGTTACTCTTGTATAAACAAAGTTATACAATTGTTATCTTTTCATTTAAAAAAATTGAACTTGAGTCACCCACTCTTCTTTTCTAAAGTGAGATTCAAGTCGCTGTTGCTCTCATCGGCTATATCTTTAAAGACGTTATTTACTGAGACTGTTCCACTCTTGGTATTCATCTCGGACCAAATCTTTGTAAATTTAACTGGACTATAATCGAACTTGGCTTTCAAATAAAATTTTCAGAGTTGGATTCAAATAGATACCTCCCTGCATATACTTGATTTTTAAATTATATATACAATAGCAATAGTCAAACTTGAGCTACAATCCTTACAAGATTAAGTAATTATGAATTGCCCCAGACATATAATGTCAATTTTTTTATCTAATCCTAGCTCGTTGGATCGTATGATAGCCGATAAACCCAGCCAATATCTAGATACGTGAATACAATATTTATTTCAAAGGTAAAAATTATGTTGTGATGATCTAAATATTGAGAATTAATTTTCTAATACGTAGAATAGAAGAAGAAAGAAGATTGAAATTGGAATGGTGGCAGTTGATATGAACTAAGGTTGTTGTGGTCAAACTGAGAAGACTTAAAATTAAAAACCTGAGGGCATGGCATCATGTGCGGAGTGATTAATGTTTTAATAACAACAAAAAAAAGACTATGCATGAGAAAAACAATAATTTCCAATTTTTTTCTCCATTTTTATTTGAATATGTATGTTATTATTTTGTCAAAAATATATATTTATTTTAAACCAATTTAATCACAAGTACTAATACAACAATAATACTTATTTCAAATAAATTGTAGATTATAAAACAAAAAGAAAATATACATGATATGACATTAGATTAATATTTAAGTTATCCACAAAATACGATAAAGAAAAAGTTTTGATAAAATTGGTAAATAAACTCTTTTTATGGAGTTGCGTTTTCTTTGTTGTACTATACAAGATAAATATTCTTTCATATATAATTTTAATCATGTTTGGACCATCGAACAAGGTTGAACTTAAATGATCCATTCTAATTCAATAAGGTCTTGGAGGTTAGGTCAGGCAGGTGGACATCTCCGTAAGAAAGACGTCATTGGATCCTCGGGATTTTATGGAACCATAATGCATTTTTATAAGGATCAAAACTTGACATATCTAAGATCCTTATGTGTGCATATTTGAAAGCAGTTTACAAATACTAACTTAAGTTTGACTACACTTTTAGATGTAGAACTTAATCACATTATATGTAAAAATTTCATTCAGTTTTGCTGGTTGATTCGTGAATTGAAAGAATCTTTATTGCATATAAAAATATCAACGTAGTCCATATTATTTTAATATAACAAGATATATTCAAAAGTTTCGCCACACACATTTCATTTTAAATAAAAAATGTGAATAAAAATTCCATATTAGGGTGTGAATACAAATTCTTAATTGATAATTAGTATGTGATTATAAATCCAACTAATTTAAGACAAAAATCTCTCTTTGAGCCTCTCTTTAGTAAAATCTTTAAATTAAAGTTAATTAAGCAGATAATATAGTATCATCTTGGGCTATTTGTCATATTTTAACCCCTATATTTACTAGGTGTAGGCTATGGTCACTTTGTTTTTTCCTTACTTTGTTTATACTTTGTCTTTTTCTCCATTGGATTAGTTTTTAACCCATGATCCAATGGTTGACAAAACAAAGTAATGGTTACTTTGTGAAAAACAAAGTGACTATAGAATATCCCTATTCACTAAATAATATAAATTCCAATATGCAACCTCATTGTTTTACGAAAAGTGCTTCATTTCAATCAATACGGTGGACATTAGTCTATATGGACGAGTGGCACACTCCGGCGTCACTTGAACTGTAGTGGTGTCCTTTTATTAACGCATAGCTCCCCCTCATTCCTCCATGTCTACTCGAGGGAAGTTAACTCACATGGCAAGTTGTTCCAACCGAAATATTTAAGGAATATTTCTTGAATATACATATTATGATTTTATGTCATTTATCAGTTTTTCCGTTCTTGTCCATATCTCATACTTGCCCGGTATACTTAATGTCATTCGGCTCTAACCCATTCTTTCCGGAACATTAGATAATGTCATTAAGATCAAATAACTTTTACTTAAAATACTATTAACACAAACATGGTATCCAAGGAAAAGTGAAAGTTCTCACACTTTTTTTTCTGTTTTACCATTGGTGACCATCTCAAGTCAACTACTACTTGCCATATTTTCAATTTTCTACTCTCCCAAATAGGAAATAAAGTAAATTATCACAAGGGCATTTTCGTCATTTCTCAAAAATGACAATTTTACCCCTACCCAAAGCCCAAAAAGACCATCTTTGGTGTAATGAAATGAAGAATCTCTCCACATATATTTACCTCTAGTTACAAACAGTTATGGAAGCAAGTATCTCTAACAAAAAAAAATCATTTAATTTGTGGTTATGCAAGAAAATAATTATTACTAAATAAATAGAGATGGAAATGAATTGAGTTTTCACCCTCAAAAATTGCTATAAAACACCTACATTTCTCTCTCTATCAATTTGCCCCTCCTCCCCTCTTCATCTTCTTCTTCTTCTTCTTTCTCTCAATTTCATTTTTTCTTCCCTTTCTCTCTCTACATTTTGCTCTGTCTCAAAAACAGAGCTCTGTTTTTGAAACAGAGCATTTGCTAAGGGACAGATTTTGTAAGAGAGAGTGAGATTTTTATTTAAAAGGGAAGAGATTTTGAGATTTTCTTGGCAGCATTTCCTTTTCTGGGTTTAAATTTCAATCTTCTGATTCACATTGTCATAAAATCTGAAAAAAACCCAAATCAAAACAGATCTTCTGTGTACTTTTGTCACATTATCCTCTGTTTTCCCCTGTTTTCCTCTGTTTTCACTTACTTTCACCTGGCTTTCACCTGACTTTCACCTCCTAAGAACCCATCAATGGCGGAGGATTCCCCAAGAATCATAATCCCGGAGAGTTTCTCCGTTACGAGTGATGGAATTGGGGCACAAATATACCTCATTTGGGAGCTAATAAGAGCACCATTGATAGTTCCTCTTTTGCAACTCTCAGTTTACATATGTTTAACCATGTCTTTGATGCTTTTAGCAGAGAGGCTTTACATGGGTATTGTAATAATCCTTGTTAAACTCTTCTATAAAAAGCCTGAACAACGTTATAAATGGGAAGCTATGCAAGATGATGTTGAATCAGGCAGTTCTAATTACCCTGTTTGCCTTATCCAAATCCCTATGTTCAATGAAAGAGAGGTAATTTTTTGATGTTTGTTCTTAAGTTTATATGTTAGCCGATCCCAAATCATTTCGAAAGTAATTTTTTATTCGTTGTTTACTATTTGGGTTTTGCTTAGATTTGATAAAGTTCGAGGCTTTTTGGGTTTTTCTAAGTGGAATTAATGATTTTTTTTTGTAGGTTTACAAGGTGTCAATTGGGGCAGCTTGTAATCTTTCTTGGCCAGCGGATCGGTTAGTGATCCAAGTGCTTGATGATTCAACCGACCCGGATATCAAGGTAAAAAAAAGTGTTAAATTTTTTCATGTGGGTTTTACCGATACCGTAAAAAAAAGGCGATTACAGACTTCAAAAGCTCGGGTGTAAATATGTACCCCAATTGCCACTTTTTGTTGAGAAAAAGGAGTTACACCATCGCTCTCGTGGGTGGTCTCTGAAAGGTGAGAACGTCGACCTAGCTCGGGAGTGTCCGGATGTCCCCTCGGAGACATCCCTTGAGAGTGATGGGTTTGATGGGTTTGGTGGGGTGTGAATGGGCTCCTCGAGCTATTAAAGTTTGTATTTTCCCAGGGTAAAAAATGATTCAAATTTAAACACTGTTGTTAATGAAAGTTGTTAGTCGCTTAGTGCTCAAAATTGAAAATCTAATTTGACCTGATTGAATCGCATAGGTTCGTGTAGGCACTTAAAAATTTAATTTTTCCTAACTAATTCTCAATTAGTTATGAAAGGTTCTTGACTAGTGTCTAGCATCTTTCACGACTCTGACTGGTAGAATTGGTGGGTTTTGAATTATGTGTAGCAAATGGTGGAGCTAGAATGCCAAAGATGGGCAAGCAAAGGAGTAAATATAAGGTACCAAATAAGAGAAACAAGAGGAGGTTATAAAGCAGGAGCATTAAAAGAAGGGTTAAAAAGAAGTTATGTGAAACATTGCGAGTATGTTGCAATCTTTGATGCTGATTTTGCTCCTGAGCCTGACTTTCTTAGACGTGCCATTCCTTTCTTGGTTCATAATACTGACATTGCCCTTGTGCAAGCTCGTTGGCGATTTGGTATGCTCATTTATTTCACTCTTTTTCAACTACTTTCTGCTAGAATTGTGATTACTTAGTCTAAGTTTTCTTGCCAGGGTGAAAATTAGAAGAGTTGTCGATTTCTGTCACATGATAAGGATCATTAGTTTTGGACCACTCGAATTATGAGACGTTGGTTGCAATATTGATGCGACATGTCAACAATAGTGTTAATGTGTATCTCAAATACATGATGAGTTTAACTCGAATCGTTGTAGAAATTTTGTTTATTATAGGATAACCCAAACCATAATACTTCTACTAGGTCAGAGTTGTGCTCTGAAAGAGACAAAAGACTAAACTTTCTTTTAGTAATTTTGGTCTCTTCAACTCAACCTTAATTTTTTACTTGATTCAAGTTGAAAATCACTCATATAAGAAGATAAAACTCTATAAATTATCTCGACATTTCCCATGATTTGAATCGAATAGTTGATTCCAATCAATGTTTTGTTCATATTTAATTCCTACTATATCGTATTATATTTTTATTTCATTGATTCAATACGATGCACCTAATGCAGATTACAACATTCTCATACAAAATCTTCTAGTGGAAAAATTTGAGTGACCAAATTGATGCCTTTGGAAATTTTAATTAGGTAAAAGGTTTGCATAGTAATTAGACTAGTAATTTTAATTAGTTGCTAATTAAATATCCCTAGGAGTGTCGGTGGTCTAGGTAGTGAAGTCTTGGCGAATTTTTCTTTTTGCTTTCATTCTCAAAAAAAATTCACGGAGGATTAATGTGGGGTCAACAAGAACCCACCAATCACGGGGATTGTCATCACTTTTATCCTATTAACTTAACCTTTAGCCTTCTCCTTGATTTTGACATTTGGTGATCTAATCAACCGTTGATCATGGTGTATCATGGGTCCCACATGAAAACAAATACTAAAACACAAAAATATTATTCCGAAAGCGAGTAAGGAGTTCGGGGTTCGATTCCTTGTAGAGTATAACCGATTGTTGTTGTAGGTCAATTAGCTAAGTGTCGATGTATTTAGACCAACTCTGTGTGTTTTGCTGTCTCTAGGTTATAAATTGATTGTTTTAATATCTTTATATACTTTGAGCGATTTTTCTTTTAATAATTGAAGAATGTTTAAACCACTTCACGACCCTCTATATCCGTGTCGATCCCACAATCTATTTTATGCATTAGTAATGAGGAATGGTTGATCCTAATCCTCAAACAATTCCATTTCCACCCTTATCAACATATCAAACAACCTACCCACCATCCCTCCTATAATTAGCATAAACCTCATCATTAACTACATTAATTTGTCCTTTACTTGACGCAAATACCCCAAACTCCTACAAATGTAATATTATCCATTTCGTGCAAGAAAACAACATTTGCAATTCCTCTAATTCCTCAACTACACACATGGTTATCCTCATGAAATTGGACTCAATTGCAAAGAAAAACTAACTTTAGGGGCAATTTTGTCATTTAGTGGGGGTAATGTCCCTTTCTTTCCCCTTATAGAAGGGGCAGGCTGGAGTAAGGGCAGCAACTCCACTTCTCTGTCACGTGCCGAATATTTAAGGCCCTTCTATGGGGCCCTAAAAGAGTAGTCTTATTGCCGACACTCCCTTTTTTAGTACATTAATTTTAATTAATTAATAAAAAATTAATTTTAGTTAATTAATGAAATTAAAAATGTCCGTTGTATTGGGGAAAGAGAAAGGTCTCATGGTTTGACGTGGCAATATTTGATAAGAAGTCACGTGAGGACAAAGAAAGTAAAAGGTTCTTTTAATTTTTTTTCCTTGACAATTAACTATTTTGACCCACTATGCTGAAAATGTACTTAAATATTTTGTGACGGTACATTCCTCTTTAATTATTTTTGGAAACATTAATTTTACTCAAATACATTAATTTAATTTGGTATTCATTATAGAGATTTTATTGGCATTTTTAGAAAATAATAAAATTAGATTAAGTTTTCTTTCTAGTTTGAAGGTAAAATTATGTTGATTCTTTTTATCATAGGATTAATGTTTGAGAATACAAAACAATTTTTTTTAATCTGATCATTAAATATACGGATGCAGTGAACGCGGATGAATGTTTATTGACAAGAATGCAAGAAATGTCACTCGATTATCATTTTACCGTGGAGCAAGAAGTTGGCTCAGCAACTCATGCATTTTTTGGATTCAATGGTAAGTGAAAGAGAAAAATGTTTCATTCTAGGAAAAAAATGATGGGTGCAATTATCAATAAAGATGATTTTGTTTAATCAGTATCTTTGCTAAAGAAACATAATTGTTATGAAATTGACCAATTTATATTGAATTCAGGAACTGCCGGAGTATGGAGAATTGGTGCTATCAATGAGGCTGGTGGATGGAAAGACCGGACCACCGTGGAAGATATGGATCTAGCCGTTCGAGCTAGTCTCCGCGGCTGGAAATTTCTTTACCTCGGTGATCTCCAGGTAAATAATCGACTTTAAAATTTACTGATTCAGTTGTTGACTAAGTCAATAGTCGAAGTTGGTTTTTAATGTGAAAATGCCAAATTTATGTACCAATTATAAACTTTATTGTGCACTTTAATTGGGCAGGTGAAAAGTGAACTTCCAAGTACTTTCAAGGCCTTCAGGTTTCAACAACACAGGTGGTCTTGTGGTCCTGCTAATCTTTTCAGGAAAATGGTTATGGAAATAGTAAGAAATAAGGTTAGTTACACACTTTTTTACAGTTTTACCGTGTTACTTCTAGTCGCGGAATGTCTTTTGCATTCTCGACTAGTGACATCCGTTCTGTAGAGCGCGGTCCAGGGGATACTCCCATGTATGTCACTTTGAAAATTTACCGTGTAAGTAACTTTTATCGTTTTTTGGGGCTGATTCGGGTTTTTTGTACTGTTTCAGAAAGTGAGGTTCTGGAAGAAAGTGTATGTGATTTACAGCTTCTTCTTCGTCAGGAAAATCATAGCTCACATGGTGACTTTCCTGTTTTACTGCGTTGTTCTTCCATTGACGATCTTAGTTCCTGATGTTTATGTTCCGATTTGGGGAGCTGTTTACATCCCTTCCATTATTACCATCCTCAATTCAGTCGGAACACCAAGGTACATATCAGTTTCGCCCTTCAACTTAACAGTTTACTTGTTTTACAAGTGTTATTCGAGAATAGTCAGGCGCTGAACTGATCCTAGATCGTTCAAATTGTGACGTGTAAAATATAACTACTTATTGACATGTCACAACCTGAATGGTCACGTACAATGCTAAATTTTATAGAAAAAGGTACATATAATGTATATTTCAATTTAACTAATTTGACTAAACAATATATAAATTTGTGGCATTGCAGATCTATTCACTTGTTGTTTTACTGGATTCTATTCGAAAACGTGATGTCCTTGCACCGGACAAAGGCTTCCTTGATCGGATTGCTTGAAGCCGGAAGAGCTAATGAATGGGTTGTGACTGAGAAGTTAGGAAGTACATTGCAGAAAAATGCAGATGCTGCTAAGAACAAGACCGGCTTCAAATTACCAAAAAGACCTCGATTCAGATTTACTGACAGGTAAAAAAATCACTTTAATAGTTACTGCATTCAAATATGAAATAAACGAATATCATAAATTTTTTATGTTATAAAATAAATTTCTGAAAAATATATTTTAAATGAGGTTAGGCCAATTTTTATGAAAACTTTCCCCTTTTTTAATAGCTAGTGCATATATTTGTGGATCTGTCCAAAATATTTTTGTCTGGTTCATTGTTTCATATGTTAACATTACTTTATTAATATAGAATTTGGTGAACAATCAAATGGGTCAGTTTCTATATGGTGGATCAGAATGAAATAAAATTAATTAAATCTGCAATATGATAATTTATACTAACAATTTAGAAATTTTTTTCTTTTTTCTGCTGCTATTTAAAATAGCAAAGTTGCACCTTGATCTATCTAATTTAACTGCATTTTTTTGATCGTCATTTAACTGCATTATCTTAATGATTAATAAAGAATTTGGTGAATAGATGAAATAGATTTTAGGAATCATTAAGAGTTTGGTGAACAGATGAAATAGATTTTAGGAATTTTTCTTTTTCTGGTTGAATATTCAATAAGCAAATTAATTATTGATCTATCTAATTTAATTGGATAATATGAATTATTAATTAATATAGAATTTGTTGAACAATCAAATTTATCAGTTTCTGTATGGTGTAGCAGATGAAATAAATTAACCAAATCCATCATAAATAGTATAACTTATAAGATATTAGGATTTTTCTTTTTCTTTTTTGGGGTGTTCTGTTTGAAAATTTAAATAAGCAAAATTGCATCCTAATCTATCTAACCAACTTAATTGAATTATATTAGTTAGACATCTTGCATGAGACAAATTAACATGTTTTAAGATTCTGAGTCTTGTCGTTATATATGACTTATCTATCTACATAATAATGATTAGCATATTTTCATACTAGATTTCTTATACCACAAGTTTTGATTCTCTTTTAAAAAGTATTTTTATTATTATTATACTAGATTTCTTAAAATAATGTTACTCTGAATTATTATTATTATTATTATTATTATTATTATTATTATTATTATTATTATTATGTTTCCGGTTTTAAAGTTCATATTTGATATATGTTAGTATGCGACAAATCTGACATTTAACACCGATTTTAAACACTCGTTAAATTGCATGATTTAATCGTCATTTATTCTAAAATCATATTTCGAACATCGATTTATACTATTATTTGACACTAAATTTTGCTTTTGATTTCGGAACAGAATGAACACATTGGAGCTTGGATTTGCAGCGTTCCTATTCATTTGCGGATGTTATGACTATGTGCATGGAAAGAACAACTATTTTGTATATCTTTTCCTCCAAACCGTCACTTTCTTCATCACCGGAATTGGCTATGTTGGCACAATCATTCCTAGTTCTTGATTAATTAGCAACATTTGCTAGTTATATGGACAAGAATTATAGAACCCAATTTTCTATTTTTGGATGTTCATTTGTTTAATATGTTTTTTCAATCTGCAACGAGTGGCAGAACCGAGGAAAGTGATCTCGGGTGCACAACTGTAAAACTATCATGCCCTTTTCCTCGATAGAAACTATTCGAGATCATCTCTTACAAGGTAGATTCTGGTGGCTCTGGAATACGCATCGGAAGATTGATTTGTGAAGAAGAAAAATCAGAAATATGTAGTGGAAGTTAGGAAAATAGTAGAAAGAGAAGAAGAAAAACAAAAAGAAGTGGCAATATTTACAATAATGGTTTCAAATTAGATTGCTTGTAATTGTGAAATTTTTTGTTTTTTATTTATTTTTTTGGGGAGAAATTTTTAGTTCTCAATAGTTCAGATCTGTTGAAAATGAAATGTACTTTTGTAGTCAAAGTTTAAATTATTGATTTTCAGACACTTTTGTCTTCTTTTTGTTTTTGTATGAAATTAATCATATACATGTTTGATGGCATAAAATTAAAAATTTTGTACATATTAGTTTTGAAAGTACCACAAGTGAGTCATGATAGGATTTAGGTTCTTAACATTTGGATTCTGTTTTGTTAACTTTATTTCCGAGTTTAATAAATTTCACTTTTTATTTCAACAAGTTCATTTTGGTAAATTTATACGCAAAAAATCTCGAAGTAATTACATAATCGGACATGTGTTAAATGTGTCAGTTTGATAATAACGCTGCTTAAAAAACACATCTTTGTTAAGTGATTTTATTGAACATTCAGCATTTTGAAAGCATGGTATATTGAACAAATAAGTAATCATTATGTTGTATTTCAACCAATCAAATTGTGATACCGTGCAATTAGAAATAATACATTTTTATTATAAAAAGATAATACAGTTTTAATTAATTATTTATATATAATTTCAGATATTAAAATAAAAATCGTTCTATTCTTGATTATATCTTTTCCTTTTGCCATTCCCCTTCTTTTTTTTTTGTTGCTGGGGCACCCCTTCCTCTTTACCACAAAAAATCATAAACCCTATAATATTTTAGCATAATCCATCATTAACAAGATTGTTTAAAAAGTATTAAAAGCAAACCAAACTTGTAAGCAAAGTGTGGCAAATGGTAATAAATAAAATCCTTCATAATTGCTATCTATGGTTTGCAAATCCTTCGCTAATTAATTGGCAAATTTAAAGAGACTTTTCATGCTCTGTCCCAATCATTTCATGTGGCAATAAAAGTTAGTTTTGCACAAGGTATTGCACATTTTAAAATATAATAAACAAAATATAAAAAAATAAAAAAATTAGACTAGGATTTCACTTCTTCTTACGCTCTTGGCTTTTCAAGAAATTTCAAGAGATAAAGATATGCCCCGACTTGTAGTTAGCGAATTCAGGTTCGAGTCTTAAGAAAGAACAATAAAAAAAATACTTCAACTTTAACTTATTCCTATATCTTAAAATAAAGAGGGACATGATATAAATATAGATATACAATAAAATCTCCATAGGAATACATTTAGGACCAGACTATTTGTACAACAATTGGGAGGTTATTTCTATATAGAGGTTAGTAAAACAAAAACTTTCAACACTTGGGACCAAAATTTTGTATAACAATTGAGAGTTTATTCTTATATAAAGTATTCGTATATAGAAGTTTTACTATATCACTATTGGTAGAACTTAAAATTAATGTTGATCTTAACTCAAACCGTTATCTATTAAACGTAGTTGATGAAAAATGAGTTATTTCATCAATGAAAGGTGTGTAGTTCCAATACTTATTAGGTGATTGGAACTCTTGAGATTAAGAAGTGGTCTAGACTTAAAATTTCACATACAAAAAACTCATTTTTTCTTTAGGAGTTAGACTTAAAATTGCACATGGATGAACATTGTTTACTTTTGAAACTTGCTTTTTCTCAACTGCAAAATTTCACTCCACACTCGTTTTTAAAGTATAGTAGCAAGTAAATTATTGTTTGATAGTTATTGCATTGTTTTCTATACATTTCTCTCATAAATATATGACTAAATTTACACTTTTATCTCTTTTAATTATGGTATCAACTTTTCTAAAATCAAACTTTAATTAAAGAAAAAGAAAGATGCTAAGATGTTGGTTTCTTCAATTAGAAGTGTCAATAGCCCCCCTTTTTTTGGGCACTTAATCAAAAGATAGGTAGAGACACAATTATAAATTTACATTGAGTAACAATTTTAAAAATGTAACTACATCCCCTATGAAAATTATTTAATAATAATACTGATTATTGCTTGAGTATTGGGAATGTAAACAATCTCTTTTTTTTCCCTCATAGAGAGTCATAATAATAACAATAACTAAAACAGAAATTAGTTTTAAATTTAGAAGTCATAGATTATGGAAACTTCTAAAGCAATTTGTTATGATAGGTTTTTTGATGTTAAAAAATTAATGTCAGAAATAAAATGGGCAGCTAATTTTATAATAATAATAATTATAGTAATTAATGATAATAACTTTTACTTATACAATTAGTTTTAGAATACCACATCGGCACATCCAGTTTTGGAAGAATAGTTTAGTGAAATATGCAAGCTTCTTTTCGCTAATAATAGTACAACTCAAACCGTAATTTTGTTCCTAGCTCAGTCCATCATCTATTGTTGAATTAGTCGCAATAATAATAATAATAATAATAATAATAATAATAATAATAATAAATAGCTAAATAAATGCAACATTTAGTATAGTACAGTATATGACCAGTATGTTTCCTGGTAGCCCATCCTCTTCTCCAGCTATTGAAAAGCTATATTGTAAAATCTATATCCCAAAATGTTATGCATCTAAGATATTGATATGAATAAGACTTGTATCTATTACCAACCACTATTTTTCTTCTTCCCAAAAATATTGGATCAATGATTTTGCAGTGTAATCATGCCTTTATAATATGTACTTTAAGTAAGGGTTAATATGCATCATCAGATTCTCCGATTTTCACAAACAAATAAATTGAGTTTTTGAATTTAGATCTATTCTATCAGTTTGTTGAACTTGCTTAAAGTAACCTTACAGCTATTTACAAATTCGTTAAAAACAAACTATTAATCACTTGATCTTATTTAGAGCTATCTATTAACTTGGATTGGACTTAATATAATAATAGAGGTTAACACGCCATTTTAAGTAAGCTCGGAGACATCATAAATATAATTTCAGAGATTTTTAATTATCAGATTCAGGCAATACTCACCTCACCTCTGATTATATATGGATTAAAATTTTGAATTAATTTGGTAAACTTTATAAACTTTTATGTGGGTTCACATAAATGGCAACAAAACTTTATAGTACTCAAATTAATGTAGCTTTTTTATGAATTATTTTGGGGAAAAAAGAGAATCCTATACGGATGTTTGATTGAGACAAACAGAGACTGCACTTTCACTTCTGTTGCCACTCTTCAAACACCCTAAAGCAACCCATGAATCTTGATGCCTAAATAAAAAGATCTAGGGGGCAATAATTAATGTGTAATTTATAGGACTCACTTAATTTTTGGAATATGTTTCAATATAAAATCAATTTTTGTATTTGATTAAAAAAAATATGTATGTAAAAATTCAATGAGAACTTAATAATATAAGACACTTAATTGTTGACAACTTCTTATTCGTTTCATAAAATATGTCTTTTACTATTAATCCATAAAAATTAAAAAGTTACAATTAATTTTGATTAAAAGACTTTGTACCTTTGATTAATTTCATTGTTTTAATTTATATGATAAATGGTTATTTAGATGTGATTTTATTCGGTAAAAGCTAATTAATGTCCATGATTGAATCAAAATGACATATATTATAACACAACTTAAAATATTTTTAAAGAGACATCTAATACAAAAGGAAGTGAGCAATTCATCCCGAGCCCGCCATTATCTTCTTTATAGTGACATGGATTTGTTTTCCATATCAACTCGTCCACTATTATAATAAAGGGGTATTGTTGAATTCAAGCTATCGGGAAGGTGTACAAAAGTTGATCATAAGACTTCCAATTATAAGGGGGAAAATGCACGATTTGCTATGGTTGTAGGCTTTGCCCCAACCTCTTTTAGCTCATATTAATTAATCAACAACTGGAATATGAGGGTGTTCCGTCAATTTTGTTTTCACTATGGTGCCTATGGCATCTTGTCAAGAACTACCTAACTCTTCAAAAAAATTCAAATGTAGTTAGTTACCTTTACTCAAGTTGAGATGCAAAATAGCACAAATGGAAAAGTCGTTTAAGTGAGCATTGGGAACTAGCCAATCGATATCTTGAGAATTCTGACTATAGGCCATGGATGTTTGCCGATAAAAGAGCAGAGACGAACGGCCAAAGGAAAATCCCGTCCTCCCAAGCATGACAATTTCTTACTTAAAGAGGTTAGTGGGTCTCGTTTTGACATTTTGAGTGGTGAAAATGATATGGTTGCACAAGTGCCACAAATAATAGAGTACTTTGGAAAGATGCACAAAATGACATTGAACCTAGTGGAGCTACATGTGAAGGAGGATAGCAGTGGAGAATGAAACTTGATGCAAGAACGAAAATAATAAGAAAAAAATGTATTTTTCTCTTTTATCTTTACCGACTTCTCAAACGGAGAGCCAATCTTCTTTATCCATTCGTAAAGAAGTAAAAATAAAGAAGACTTATAGAGATCATTTGGCTCCGATACTCTAAATACAAGAAAGTGAGATCCTTCAACGCACTTTGTTTTCATTATTCTAGCTAGATCACCATATGTAGTATGGTACACCCGGTCGAATCCACTTGAGCCAATATGTAGCCCTTGTACCTAATAAAGGAAACATCCAACACCATAGTCTAAGTAGAGACCTAAAAGAATGTTTTTGGCTTAGAAATATGTGGAAAAGAAACTTAAAGCCAAGAAAGCCAAAGTTAGTTCTAGCTCTCTTCAATCAAACGAGAAAATTACAACGATTTTAGAATATGTTTCCATTTCCCTTTCTCATGATGTAATTTATAAATTGAGTAATGTCATTTCTATTTCCTTCAAAAAAAAAAAAAATGCAGGAAAGTTAGTTAATGTTCCTCAATCAATGCTCATTCCTCAAGTTGAATATGTAGTTTATAAAATTCTCCTTTCAATTATTACTATTTTCATATTGCAATTTGATTTATTTATGTTATTGGATTG
The DNA here is from genome assembly GCA_028411795.1 of Euphorbia peplus. Classification (NCBI taxonomy): domain Eukaryota; kingdom Viridiplantae; phylum Streptophyta; class Magnoliopsida; order Malpighiales; family Euphorbiaceae; genus Euphorbia; species Euphorbia peplus. The sequence goes on from CP110843.1 coordinate 29,800,488, forward strand.
GATTTCAATATATTTAAAAAGAGAATTAAGTCAATTCTTATTTTATTTAAAAGTGTGAAAAGTTGAATTATTAAATTAATTTCATGTAATGTAATACCAAAACTAGAAGAGTGGACCAAGTCATTGGGGGACTGACATAAGTCAGAATACTCATGTGATGTAGGGTTTGGCTTTGCCAAAGATTGTGGAAGAAAATATTTTAGAGAAAATTAATTAAATAAATAAGTACAAGAAATTGTTTTTCTATAATAAATTAAAAATAAATAAAACCTGGAATTTTCTGTAAATAATTATGGTCCACTTTTATCACTACCGACAGCGAAAATTCTGCCAAAGCACATGCTTTATATCCATGCATTGCATTTCATATTTCGCTATCTAATGAATTTGCAAAACAATAAATAAACAATTAAGTTTAACATTTTCAATTTTTTCTAATTAAACACTTAACTTATTAATTTGTGGTACTTTAATTAATACATTCACTAATGCATGAGTGAAAAATCAGTATAAATAAACAAAATATGTGTTAAGTTTAAATAAAAGTTTTATACATAAATTACCTCTTAACTTCTTTTAAAATTTTAGTTGTTTCTTATAATATTAACTGTTACAAATTAGACACAATTTTATTTCAATTTCTCTCAATAAAATTCCTAAACTTAAAATTTATAGTATAAAAAGTGTAAAGTATAGATGATATCAATATCAAACCTATTATTTTCCCGGTATCATTAGTTTACACCATATATATATTTGTATCTTTTGATACCATTATTTTGAAATTATGTCGTTATTGAGATAAATTGTATAACTTTATGAACTTTACTAGTACCTTATGAATTAAATAGGAGGTCCTTTGTACATTGATTTAATAATACAGTGTTATTTTTTACTTTTAGAAGTTTAAACAAGCGTTTGAAGTTTAGGTATAAGATCAGAGATAATGATAAAGTGGATACAAATGGATTCTCGCTCATGGTGTTTGGACAATGTTCTTAGGACATTGCAGTGCTCCAGTAAGAGGGTTAGCCCTAACAATACTCTCGCAATCAAGCCACTAAGTTTCTAGGAGAGATAAAGAAAAAAGTAGGCAAAGTAGAGTGAGAGAGATTATAATTGTACCAACATTTATTGTAGTGTGGATATCCGTAGATGAAAATTTTTCAATCTATCACGTTATCACGGTGTAGATGTAGTGCCAATTACTTTAAAATTGAACATAATTATATATTGTAATTGATTTTAATCATCATGCAACCTGACTGATCTTATAAGTATTCGTTTTAATATAAATGTAAAATTAGTCGATAGTTAGAAAATGTGAATTTGGAGAATTGAAGTCCATGTTGGCAGTCAAACTTCTGACGATATAAAATTAGGATCAGAATTTCATATGATTGTATCACATAAAAATCCAAAGATTCATTTTAGAGATTACAAACTAGTTAGTTAGTTGGTTGTAATTGTGAAGTTTGAGATTCACTCATCAATTGGGCCGAAATCTACAACATTTAGTTCAACCCAGTTATTAGTTTATCTGAACTTGGGCTGGGCTTTAAATACAAAAGTTAATTGTGGATCAAGGCGAATTTGGTCCATCTCTTTAGGTTAGGTTCTTAATTTAGATGCAATTCGGTTTTCAATTATTTTAGTTTGATTTAAATTTTCAACTAAATCAACCGATAAGCATCCTTATGTACGAAAGTCTTTACAAAACAAATCCAAAGAGATAGATGGGCAAGCTAAGTTCCTTTTGCCCGTGAAGCAATACAATAAGCAACTTTATTACAATCTCTACGTGCAAGAACAAAACTATATGCATCAAAATTAGCTCCATGAGGGATGACCTCGACATCCAAATATAAACAAGCCAGAATTTTTTCCATAAACTAGCGATTGTTCAAAGTATTAACTGTTATATTGCATACGATTCAATATATATCGAAGAAAAACTACTTTTGTAAAAGAATCCCTCGAGAAGTGCTTATGAGTTATATGTCTACCATTTCTATGAGAGCAAGTACTAATAAGATCCATCAATGCCACATTGTCATCTCCGAAGACTCGACTAATATCATGTTATGGCCTTGAAATCAACAAGCGTTTGTAGTCCAACGGTTAGGATAATTGCCTTCCAAGCAATAGACCCGGGTTCGACTCCCGGCAGACGCATTTTAATTTTTGTGAACAAAATGAAATTTTAATAACAATAACTAATTTTTTATGATTAATTCAAAAAACTGCTGGCTATGGGGTTCGAACCCATGCGTGCTTATGCACAGAAGATCTTAAGTCTTCCCCCTTAACCTCTCGGGCAAACCAGCTTCAATGTTTTCTATAAACAAATTTATATATTGATACAGAAGTACGTATACATTAAAGCGAGTAAAGTGCAACATAAGTACCTGATCCGAAGATGACTCGACAATATAGTACTTATAATCTGGTACAGTCGATAGAAAAAAGTGAACATTGACACTTAAGGTACGTAAATCTTATCACGTTTCACAGTACAGTACTATACCTCAGTAATGTACGTAGAAATATATCTAAACATAGAATGATTAACATAATGATTTCTTTTTATAAATTAAATTGTTACAAAAGCCTTATTATTACAAATGATATAATTTGACCGAATCTTTAGTTTAAATATGAGACCACTTTAGTTGTAAAGACGATTTGTCATTTTTTACTAGTTAATTAGTCAAAATTTAGAATCGATTCATATTATACTTTATTTTTGCATATATAACTACAAGCACGTAACTTAATAGAGAATTAAGATCGAACAATCAACATCCTTCTCTTTAAATAATTAACCTTTTATAATAGGTTATAGTCTCGTATATTTCATATCGACCTTTCAATCTCATTTTAGGTACTAAAGTGCGAACGAAGGAAAAGTTTAAGTACTAAAAAACCCGATAAAGCTAAGTTCATATACCATGAATGCAACTTAGCAATGTTTTAAATGGTTAACTAATTCTATTGGATCATGAGTCCTATTGTCACGATACTTTAAGTTAAGGTACTTTGGAGTCACAAAAAAGAAGTCCAAAAACTATGTCCGAGATCTTTTCTATGTTATTCAATTCGGTAACTTTGGCACTAGATGTTAAAAGAATGGGCACTCTACGAATTGGATTTCGTATTTCGTAATTGATTTTCAGTTTGGTTTAATTTAATTTAATTCAATTCAGCTAATATCCGCCCACCTTACCATAATATGAATGAGGATAGAGTTTAGGTACTATAGTGAGTATTTACTCAAATTAAACCACAGAAACATCTAGAACATCGGAGCTACAGCATAAACGCCGCCGCATTCAACCCAAATCACACCGTAGAATCTCAAAACACTCACCGGAGTTTAGCTTCCGATCAAAAATGGCGGAGCACTTAGCTTCAATATTCGGGACGGAGAAAGACAGAGTGAATTGTCCTTTCTACTTCAAAATCGGAGCTTGCCGTCACGGTGATCGGTGCTCTAGGCTGCACACGAAACCGAGCGTGAGCCCTACGATTCTGCTATCGAATATGTATCAACGCCCTGATATGATCACTCCTGGTGTCGATGCTCAGGGGAATCGTATTGATCCTCGCAAGATCCAGGATCATTTCGAGGTTTGAATTCTATTTTTTATTCGGTTTTCCGGTTTTATTATTACCGTAAAACCTCTATGTAGAAATACTCTGTATACGAATAAGCTCACAGTTGTCATACAAATAGTTGAGAATTTTTGTCGTACCTGATCCCACGTGTTAGAGAATTTTTATCGCGCCAACCTCTATTTATTAATAACATCTCAACTGTTATATAAATAGTCTGGTAGAGTAGAACACGTATATAAGAATACTCTGTAGGCAATAACGTTCCAATTGTTATATAAACACTTCGAGATTTTGAGACTCTCACTAATCGTTATATAAATAGTCCAGTCCTGAGTATATAAGAATACTCTATATGCAATAACTTTCCAATTGTTATATAAACAGTCTGAAATGTTGAGAATCTCACTATCTAGTGTTAACCTCCCAATCGTTATTTAAATAGTCCGGTCCTAAGTATATTACAGTAGAACCTCAATATTGGAATATTCTCTATGAATAATCTTCCAATTGTTATATAAGTAGTCCGGTCTAAGTGTTGAGAATTTATGTTGTACCAAACTCTGTTTAGTTATAACCTCTATAAGTAGTTTGGTCCTAAGTATATTTCAGTAGAACCTATATATAGGAATAACCTTCCAATCGTTATACAAATAGTCTGGTTTCAACGGTTTCAAGTGCTGAGAATCTTTGTTGTACCGACTTCTGAATAGTAATAACCTCCCACTTGTTGTACAATAGTCCGATCCCAAGTATATTACAGTGTAACCTGTCTGGTTTCAAATGTTGAGAATCTTTGTTGTACCAACCTCTGTTTAGTAATAACTTCTCGATTGTTATATAAATAGTTTGGTATCAAGTGTATTACTATTTAGAGGTTTTACTATAGTTGATTGAATTTGCTATGTGTTCTGTTATCCAATGTTCTGAATTTGTCTTTCTCTGGTATCAACTGCGTTAATCTTCATTTACTCTCCAAATAACACTCTGAAACGAACCTCATTCCGAACAAGGGCATTAATCTCTGAATAGTAGATAATTTATTTGTTGAAGTTGTTCATATGAAGTATTCTGGATGAGGCTTCATTGATTATACTACAAAGTTGCCGTTTTAAACATTAAAATTGCTGTTACGCTGTCCTATTAGCTATTGATTGTGAACTGTGATAGCCTTAACCTTGTATAGATTTTGGAATTCATTTGTATGTGCATTTGAAATTGCAGGATTTTTACGAGGATCTGTTCGAGGAATTGAACAAATATGGTGAAATTGAGAGCTTGAATGTCTGTGATAACCTTGCGGATCATATGGTAAATCATCTAAATTTGAAGCTGTTCTTTCTTTTTGGCTAGCTTCCGTTCCAGTTATTTGATTCTTGAACCTCATATAATGTTCTATACAGGTTGGGAATGTTTATGTCCAGTTTAGAAAGGAGGAGCACGCTGAAAACGCGCTTCAGAATTTAACTGGGAGATTTTATGCTGGTCAGAATATCTTCCTTTTAGTGTTTTAGTATAATGTTACTCTTAATTTTTAATTGTGTTGTGAATTCTAATACATTAGAGTTGGATATCGTCAGGACGTCCCATCATTGTTGATTTCTCTCCAGTGACAGACTTCCGTGAAGCCACGTGCAGGCAATATGAGGAGAATGCATGCAATCGTGGTGGCTATTGCAATTTCATGCATCTCAAAAAGATCGGCAGGTAATGTCTTTCCGATTTTGCGCTACTCATTTTACGTGATGGTTATATGTGAACTTTGTTTTTTTATGTTTCTAGGGAGTTGAGGCATCAATTATATGGGAGGTATCGAAGAAGACACAGTCGTAGCCGCAGCCGAAGTAGAAGCCCCCACAGGCATCGCAGCCATGAAGAATACTATTATGGTAGCCGTAGTTCTAGTAGAAAATATGACAAATATGACGACCGGGAACATTATTATGAAAGTCGGAGCAGAGGGCGTAGGACTATAAGCCCTGAACAAAGGAGAGGAAGAAGCAGAAGCCCTGGGGGAAAGCGCCCTGTTAGAGATAGCAGTGAGGAGAGACGTGCTAGAATTGCCGAATGGAACAAGGAAAGAGAACAACAGCAGGAAAGCACAAAGAACGTGAATACTGACAATGGCAACAATGACCGTCCGCAGCAGCAGCCCCAGAATGGGGAATATGCGTATTGACTCATTTAGTCGTTTGGTTAGTTTCCCATCCCTTTTTTCTGTTTTGGATTTGCTAGCTCAAGTAGGATGTTCTATAATATCATATAATGTGTCTTCTTCTGAATATTATTGACCAAGTTTTTCAATTAAGTTGCAATTATAACGAATATGTTCAAAAATGACTATGATCTCAAAACTTTGAAATCGTGCTTTTCTAAAATCTTTGACTGAGTGTTTAAAAACCCCTTTTAAGTGGAATTAGCCGTTAAATTCTTGTATGCTAAAAATGTTTATTTCTAAACGTAGAAACTTTTTCCTACATGGGATTTTTTTCTCTGAATTCTATATAGCCATGATTCTTAAATGTAGACCTTCCATTTCCGTTTCCATATATCTGTTTTCTTGATCGTCTAAAACCTCTGTTTGATGCTTGGGGATGTCATATTCTGATGCAATCCATTGTGCGATATATTCTTGCTTCTTTTTGTATTTAATGTGGTTTTAGCATTACAGTCGGGGATTCTGCGACTACTTCACATTCAAGCTAATGATTGATCAATTTCACCCGGTTCTGTATTGCTTATTCTGTGATTTCTTTCTTATTCCCAGCTTTATGTGCTATTACCGAACATTTACAAGTAATTCATTTTTGCAGGTTCAGGCGTCCATCCATATAGATCAAACCATTTTGTCGTTGGGTGTGATTTCAGAGAATCCATTTGGTTGTTTTTTAACTGGGTGTATCAGAATCAATTTGAAAAGACAGACAATTAGATCCTAATTCTATAGGATGTTTCAGGAACAGCCTTCTGATATGTTAAACTTCTATTTTGTAGACTATTACTCTTCTCTTATTTAGTGTTAATTTTGATAGAGTTTTGAGATTATTAGAATCAGCTATACATTAGGGTGATGGACGAAAATTCGAATACATAATATATCTAATGTTACATATTATTTGGAACGTGAAGTTTCATAATCAAATCCTGAGATATTATGTTAAATCTCGGTCTGACTCCATTCAAAAAATATTTTATAGGAATTTATTAATTTTTTTAAAGTTCAATTTTAATTTGAAAGCAACAAATAAAATATAGACAAACACTAGGAATAGGAAAATAAAACACATGATTATTCTAATTTGAAAAGGTTTTCTAATCCTACATTGAAAAGATTAATTTAAGCAACTATATATACAAACAATAACGTAGGAAACATACACCTTCTCTAAATATTTTCATTATAACTATCTTCACTTAGCAATTTTCGAAGTGCCCAGCTCGAGAAAAAAGAATTAAAAGGTATGAATATATTCAATCTCTCTCTATTTTCTTGTTTTCATGTTAGATGACAGTGGCAGAACCATGGGTGGAAGATATGTGTTCTTGTCTTTTCTTTCCTATTTCCTATAAACGACTTCGTTTTGACCGTGCCGTTTTTACTTCTTAAATTAGATGATAATATATTGCTTGAAAATATTTGGCTACGGTGTCAATGCGCTCAAAACTCAAATTGTTCTTCTCTAGTTTTCCGATTACTCCTCGGAGGTTCCAACCGTTTGACTAATGCCTAACGCATTTTATTACGTATTACATAGTTTATATTTTTTTATTAATTCTTCCTATTTTATTTAGAGTTCTAACTACAAAATTATGCTTTTCATAAGTTGAATTTTAGTTTTTAGCAGCTTATGGAGATATTCATCCAAACTTTTTTTCTCAGAGGAGAAGGAAGAAAAAACATTATAATTAAAATTTAGTTATTATTTATTTAATCCACAAACATAATAAGATTATTTTTTAGTTTTATTTTAATTTACATAAGCATAACCAAGCTAGCCATAGCCATCCATCAAAATAGATAATAATGGCAAAAAAAAAAATATCCTAATTAACGTGGGATTCATAAATTGAGTTCTGTTTAAATTACAGTTGTTTTTGTTTAAATCATTCTTGATTTCGTGTGTTCTTCCTTTTATTTCATATTAATTTTAATTATAGTCATGTACTATTAATTACAATTGTAAATTATTAATACATATGGGTAATATGAATTATAGAAATAATATGTTTCATATAATCGTCATAAGATAATCTCAGGTATTAATATTTTCTTTGGTGCAACAGAAATTAAGCTGAAATTCAAGAATGGAGATGGTTATGCTTCATGACACGATGGACGAAGATAAAGAATGTGAAACAATGTTTCCTCCAACATTCTTGGAAAAATTTGTGAAATATGATTTTGCGGGTGTTCCTAAATTTGTGAAGAATCCCGATGGCATCTATTGCATCACTTGCTATAAATCCCATGGTTATCCGTCGCAAGAACTGACCGATAAAGAAACTGAATACTTCCTCCTCCTCCTTCAACAATGTGCAAGTTGTAATTGCACAAGGATCGAATATCCTAGACGATACATTCTAGGAAAATACGATCACTTGCACAAATATTTCAGCAAAGTACGCAAGAAGTTTGACACTTTTGAGGATTTAACGACGAAAATTACATACTTTAATGAGAAGTCATGGAAATTGGTTAGAGAATCCGAGACGAAAAAAGACACGGTGACTGCCGGTCCAATTATCGACATGTTAATGGAGTTGCCAGAAGGTATTCTTGAAGAATACAAAGCTTCATTCCATCAATTTCTAAAGAAAGTATATAGAGAAAAAATAGGATTTGTGAAGGGGAAGTACTTGGTCATATCCACCGAAAATCTCTTCCGACAATGCGAAGGAGATAAGATTTTGTTCTTGGAGATTCTGTCAGAAGCATATGCCTTAGTTGAATCCCGATACTTTTCGATCACCAGATTGGCTATCGAATCAGGATTTTGGCAAGTTTGTCCCGAATTTGGAGGATTTTTTTGGAGGAACAACGATTTGGAGACACAGTTCCCGTTTTTGAGGGAGTTTCTAAAAGTAAAAGGAAATATTTTTGTGAAAAATTTTTCACTCTCAATAGGTCCTTATTATTTGATTGGTGGTGGGTATTTTTCCTACATTAGAAATAATGGAGAAGATATAGTTTTTTGGTACGTTCCAAATTTCTGGCAAGAAGGGTTTACACATGAAGAGAAAGCGTGTTATAATAATGCACAAAATTTTTGGTATGGATGGTATGGTACGTGGTGTGGGCGTAAACCTTCCAAATATGGCTCCTCTTATAATGGAGTCACGGTGAATGAATGTGACGATGAAATGCGGAATTTTTTGCCAATGGCTATGATGAATTATTATAAGAGCAGTTACCATTACTAAGTTCGTAAGCATAATTTTGTAGGGATAGAATCCTAAGTTTTGATATGTATTCTGCTTTTCTTTTTTCCTTGTTCTTTAATTTAGAACGTTAATTAATATTTTCTTTCCTTTTTTCCGAGTGAATATCATTGAATTCCTTCCACCCAAGAAGAGCAATTAAACTTTTACCATACATAATAATATAACTTTGATTCATAATCATAAAAAGAAGATCAAACAAACTCTGATCTATTGTTACAGCCGTCAAAAAACTAAATATATACTCACGACAAAAATGTATATGTATTGACACATAATTAAATTCGACATCTTCCACCTCAAACGAAATGATCTTGATGTAGATTCACAAGTTCCCAAAAGTCCAAAAAAACTCGGTTGGCTTCTACTCGGCACCAGAAGGAAATGACCAAGGATAAGAAGTTTACTACCGGAAAATCTGTCCCCTATTCGGTTGACCCTGATTTGCTATATGATACGCGATTTCTACTACTACTTCAACTTCTTCTCGGATTTTCCATTTGCTTCCTATTAGCAATCGACAAGTTAGAACCCGAAAAAGGTGAACCAAAGAGGATTAAGTCATCGGTTCAAATCCGCCTATTCGTCTGTAAGCCCTTCTAGTTCATCTACATCAGCTAATATAGAATCGCCTGTTGTGCCCCGGACATCGAGGCAGAGTGCAGCTCGGAGGAAATAGGAAAGAAAGAATGGAATAAGTTCTTTTATCGAGGTAAAGAAGATCTTGCTCGCTTCCCTTAGTCCGAAAAAAGAGGAAGATGAAGAGAACAACCATCTTTCAAACACTTTTTACCTCTTCACCCATCATAGCAAACAGACAGGAGCTGCGAGCAGATTGATTTACCCCAGTGCCCATATTGCTATTATTTGCGCGATGGTTTTATCTTGACCATTATAATCCAAATTCTGGTTTTTTAGCAGAGGCTAGCCAGAAAGTTTCCGAGGCCAGGGGCGAAGCGAGCAGACCGTCGATGCAATGGGATTGTAACCGTATGGAGGATCATGTAAAGTGGGAACAAGTCTCCTTGCATTTATAAATCATCCAATCATTCCAAATTTATGATATAGAAAATATTCTAATCGATGCTCTTGGTTGCCTTTTTGCCCCGGGTGAATCATCAAGGTAAGCACTAGTCTTCCAGGTTTTGCTCTAGTCTTGTTTCTGAAGAAAATAGAGGGTCTATGCGGCTCTCTTAATAAGATGTCTACTGTAGTCTATTTGAGGCGTTCCTGCCCTTTCTTTGGACATTGGCAAAGTTGATATGCAAAAGGCTTACCTTTATCTTAAGATATTAAATATCGGAGTTAGCAGCGCATCAATAGGAAGCACTGGTCACGAGCTTTCCTTTATACAAGTTTCCAACTCAGGTTCTTTGAAAATGATGGTTGAGAAGAGCCTTGTTTACCCTGGGCTGGGATGTCCCTGCCTCATTGATCCGTCATTGTGAGCTTACAGTCAATCTTACTCTCGTTATCACAAGATTAAGTCCTTGACTAAACATTTACGAATGGATTCATCCTGCTAAAAACTGAACAATATACCACTCAAAATCACAACCAGATGATCAAAATGATATTACATGATCAAATAAAATAGAAATGACGTGGTGACCCAAATAATCAGTAATATATCATTCATGTCATTCAAAGCATTAATCCGCATTTTAATTTCCCAAAAAATAACAATGTATCTTTAAACTGATATTGACACCAAACATAATAGCAAACCACGATCCAAAACCTTAAACTGAAACAAAAACTAAGTCACAGTTCTCATAATAAAGCACTTTCCTAACAAAATCTTGAACATAAACTTATCCTTCCATTAACAACTATCTCTCGAACAAAAATAATTTAGCGCCCATCTACTTGGCCGAATGCTTGGCTTTTGTGTGAGATTGCAAAGCTCCATCCGAGTTAAATGGCCTGTTCAAAAAAAGTCAATTAGTATATTCAAAACACCAAATTGGAGCAAGTATTAAAAATCACGTACTTTTCACACGAGGAGCAAGTAAACTTGGCACCGGATTTTGGGGTCTGTTGTTGCTTACTGTCAGTCCCATTTGCTTTAGTTTTCTTGGCGGGATGGGGAGTTGCAGTATGCACACTCTTCTTACCATCTGGTTCAAACAAAGATGCATATAACAAATTCTATTATGATCGATAACTATCGGAGGCTTAACAAAGAATATGCGATAAGTATACACATCAATCACTCCAAAATTAGATGATATGCATTCCTTTTCTGTTTTAACCAATCAATTCAACACTAGATGCTAATCCACCAAACTTAAGGCATAATCAACATACCAGTCTTTTGGGGAGTAGCTGCAGCCTTTTGCTTCTTTGATGACACAGGAGTCTTAATAGCAGAATCATTGGTCCTCTTGCTGCCAGCCTTTACAGCCTTCAAAACAAATGAATATGGAGTTGTAATAACCAAAGATTGGACACCCGGCCACTAAAACATACAGAAATAATATAGATAAAAGAGCTGATACCTTCTTTGGAGTCTCCTCTTCACTCGAAGAATCATCATCATCCTCAGAATCATCTCCATCAACAGACATTCCCTGCACCAGAATAAAAAGTAAAAATTAACGCACAAACAGAAATGAGGAAACAGGCTGCACTGCTAATGTGCAATGATACAAATAATCCATAATAACAAATGGAAAGAAAAGATATGATACATGATTCAAATGTTTATTGTATAATTAAAACAGTCATAGATAAATACCTCTCCAGCCTCGTCTTCAGCAGAACTATCTGAGTCATCCTCATCATCGTCTGAAAATCCTGAATCATCTGTATCATCACCATCATCTGAATCTTTGACTGGCTGCACAGGCTTAGACTTTTGCTTGGATGAGGACTCAGGCACAGCTTTAGCAGGTTTGGAAGCAGGAGCAGCAGCAGGTTTTTTCGTATCTTGTACAACTGGAACTCCTAAAACAATTGATGAGTCAAAAGGAGAACATTACATCCATATTTCAATACTAGAAAGAACCCTTTAGGGAATACCATTTTCTGCATTTGCCAGTGGAATTGGCACATCATCATCAGATTCTTCATCTGAAAATTCTGAATCAGATTCATCTAGACAAATAGACAAGAATCAAGTGTCAGAAAAAATATTTACAAGTGCGTATAAAAAAATGCCCGAGAGTTTACTCACATGCAACAGTTTGGTAACCAATGAAGAAGACGCTATTTTTAGAGTTGTGGGACAGTTCAACCTCTTTATCAAGTACTACATCAAAAGTCATCTGAGGGATTTTATCAAGAGATAAATGCCCCAATACCAATTTCTGCCCATCACCATTCTTCAAATAGATACAAACAGATTCATTTCCTTTCTTTGAGTCTGCCAATGCAGCCTGAATATTGAAAGAACAATCAGAAATCGGACAGCAGAGAAAAATGCAAAGCATGTTCAACAGAATTCCAGAATTGAAATTTAAGAAGTAACGAAACAAATGATTTTGACCTGAGAAAGATGAATGCAACAGCTTTCATCAGGTGATACTTTTAGAGGCGCTCCAGCCTTGACTTCAACACCTAGCAAACGCAATTATGTGAAAAAAGTAAATCAAAACAATACAACAAGTACTAGAGAGAGAGGCAATAGGAACAACACATGAAGAATACGACAATATGACAAAACAAGTCTACAACCACAGAATGTCAAGACAAGACACACCAAAAACTCAAAGTAAAAGCACACAAGATTGGTCTCACAAGGAAACACAACAAGACAAGTACTCCGGAAGTTGAAACATCACAATAAAAGCAGTGATAAAGTAAAAGATACACATCGGAACCAAAGAACTCAAACTACCTCAAGGTTCATATGGCCAAAAATAAAATACATTGAAAAGCATAAAAAAACAAGTCAATCCAAAATAGTAACCAATGAACATTAACCCTGACCCTAATAAAATCAAGGGTAGTAAACATTAAAACACCAACCGACGTTCTTTATCGCCAAAACATTAAAATCATTACTTAATGAACACAAAAGAGACCCACAACCAATCTTACCAAACTACATTACTAACTTAAAAGAACTAAGCATCAAAACAAAACAAATCTCCACATAAAAACAGTAATAGACACAACAACATCAACAAAAACAAAACCGATGTGAAGATATACCATACCAAGCTAAGAACGAAGCAAGACATGTCAAAAACATAATAAAACCTCAACCATAAGTCTCAATCCTCAGTAGGGAACACCACAAGAATACTACACATAAACTCAGAGAACTAACTAAGCATTAAATGAAACAAATCTTCAACTACAAACAGTCATTTACATATAATAAGACCTCAACCGTAAAACTCAATCCTCAGTGCAGAACACTATATAGATGCTACATTTTAAAATCAGAGAACTAACTAAGCATCAAAACGAAACGAATCTCCAAACACAAACGGTAATCAACAGCAATATCCACAAAAACAAAACTGGTACAACGATATACAACTGCAGAATGCTAAGAACAAAGCAAAAACAACAAGTAATCCGTATCCGAAACACAATAAGTCCTCGACCGTAAATCTCAATCCTCAGTCCAGAATAACACAAGGATACTACACGTAAACTCAGAGAACTAACTAAGCATCAACGAAACAAATCTCCATATAAGAAAACCGATGAGTAATCAGTATCTCAATCCTCAGTCCACAATACTACACGTAAACGAAAAGAATCTTCAACTACAAAGAGTCATTTATACAGCAATATACACAAAAACAAAACCGATACAGCTCCGGTAACCGTAGCATGTTAAGAACAACGTAGAAACGATGAGTAACAGAAACACGTATAAGTAATGGAACAAAACGACATGAAATCTGAGGAAAACGTAAAACGGAGAGCACGTACCCCAGAATTCCATGGATATAGAGTTAGGGATTTCGAGGAGCTGCTGCGAGGAGGAGAGATATGTTGAGAGTGAAAGAGGCGGAAGAATTGCGGGTTTGGGAGGGGCTTTATAAGGGTTTTTCGACCATTTTTAGGGTTTTGGGGACGATCATGAGCTGCAATTCAGCTGTTCAGCTCGCATATCTTTTGGGCTTTCGCTCTAGGCCTTTATTGGGGTCCATTCATTTTAGACCTTATTAGAGTGAAACCGATCTAACTATTTGTAATAATAATTGGAAGGTTATTTCTTTATGGAATTTGGTACAATAACGATTCAACATTTAAGATGGATTATTTGTATAATAATTGACATGAGATGATATGAGATGAGAATCAATTGTAATAGCAAGCTTGTTTTGGGCTTTCATTTCAGGGCCTTATTTTGGTCCGTTAGTTTTAGATCTTATTATAGTACGATTTCTACATACTATTACGATAGGATTGGACATATTTGTGTCAATTGGGAGGTTATTTTTATATAGAGTTTAGTACAACAATGATTCTCAACACTTGACACCGACTATTTGTATAATAATTGGAAGGTTATTCTTGTATGGAGTTTGACTCGTTCATTTTAGACCTTATTAAAGCAATACTTCTAGATAGTAATACACTCGGGATTGGGCTATTTGTATAACAATTGAGAGATTACTTATATATAGAGTTTGGTACATTTAAGATCTCTAGAATGAACATGATATGAGATTTCGTTGTCAATAGCATTCTCGTTTTGGACTTTGATTTTGAGGCCTTATTTGGGCCCATTCATTTTAGATCTTATTACAATATATCCTCTATATAGTTATACTGGTCTCACAACGATTCTTAACTTTAAAACTGACCGTTTGTACAACAATGATTCTCAACACATAAGATCAACTATTTGTATAGGAATTGTGATCGACTGTTATATACTTTATCTATATTACAAAATAATATATCAACTTGCTAAATACATAAACTTTTATGGGAAATATGTATTTAATTAACATACAAGAAGGAAACTAAAATGGATTGAAAGTAAAATAAAATTAAAGCCACTAAGTTTGGTTATATTAGAGGAATCAATGGAAATATTAGTCAAGTAGACAAAGACACTAACTAAATCCCATCAACTTATCAAGCTCTCAAAAATTGACACACATGCATTTTTTTTGATATCCTTATTCTTTTTATCTTTTCAAACTCCCAAGTCATTTTCTATTCATGGTATATAAATTCTAAATGATTTTTATTATTTTCAACCAAAAGAAAATAAAAGCCAAAGGAGTTGAAATTTATTAAAATCATTATCTCTAGATTTCCAAATTTCCAGAAAGGTGTAGAATTCCCCAAATTACACACAAGACAAATAATAGCCCCCAAGTATATACAACATGAAACAATATTATTATTATCGTAAATGAAATTCACATGGTTTGAATATTCAACCGTTTAGTCCAAGAAGTAATGATATCATATTGTAATGAAACAATTAAACTTGAAGATTAAGTTAACAATTATTGTTATTGCATTTACGACACAACTGATCTTATAATTTGTTTTGGTTCCATCAATAACTCAATATCAACTGAATTTTAGATTGATAATTTTTTGTAACATTTTAGATTGATAATTAATTCACAAAAATAAAGTGAAAACTTGCATTAGTTTTTTTTGCTTAAAAAATAATATATTTTTTTAAATTCAAAATGAAAGGTTATTTACTTAATTTCAGCATACAAAAGCTTATTAATCATTGTGCCAATCGATATTATCTACACAAATACAAAATGAATGAACAAAAAAAGAACAACAATTGTTGGAAAGATAAATCAAATATTCTCCAAACTAAATTCTTTAAGAACCTAACTTCAGTATAACAAACAATTATCAAATTTCCCTAAATCTAAAGGATCTAACAGCAATATCATAAACATTGCTCAATTTGTTCTGTACAAGGATTAATCTAAAATAATAAAAATTCAAAGAAAAAACAATTTAATAACCTCCGGTCGCCGATCACCGGAGGAAATCCATAAATTTCAGCCATGGCGAACCGCCTCGGGTGGCTTTTTCTACTTCGTTCGAGCACGAAGATGAAGATGTTGATTTACCTACAGAACTGCCGCGGGAAGATATTCCGGTCACCATTCCATTTCCATCCTCTGCCGCCGTTCTTTTGCCGCATAGGAAAAAGTTCCTTGATCCAAGAGTCATTAGCTTTTCATCTCTCTTTAAACCTGAAATAACAATTTGAGGTTCGGTCAATATTCGCTAGGTGACGAATCCAGAATTGGAATGTTAAGGAGCGGACTTTACACCTAGGTATATAAGATATGAATCCACAGTTTGACGAAAACTGCTAATATCGTATTGCCGACGAAATTTAAAATATTTTAGATGTTGTTTTACAGATTTTCGACGAATTTATAATTTGAAATCATTTTCTTTAGTCTTTAGTAAATATTTAAACCAAGAGTTCGGAACCACTAATTATAAGGGTGATTTCAGCGGATGAGAGCTTACTTTCTAAGCTGAACTGCGAGTAATGGAGATCAAATCTGGCCGGATCAACTGAAATAATTGGCCGGCGGCCTTCCTTCGTATACTGCCTAATCGCTGCAGCAATAAGATCTCCGACGGTAGATTCCGGCGACATAAGAACTTGTACAGCTCCGACACTTCCTTGTATCGTCACGTTTAGTAACAGCTTTGTCAACTTCTGCACCACCGGCGGAGGCGCCGTCTCCAAGGAGGACGACAGTGATCTCCCGCCGAGCAAATTGGGCAGTGTGTTCGGCCGCCTCATTATCCTCGCTTCTGGTGGGGATTCCGTCGGTATTCTCCCGTGAAACGACGACGCTCTCTCTTTTAATTTGTTCTTCCTATTCTTCTCCAATTCCTGTCCACGACGGTTACTCTTCTGTGTAGTCGTCGTTGGCATTGAATATCAAGTCAAATCAAATAAATATCGCTAATTCACGATATAAATTACAAAATAATCTGCTGTTCGCTTTTCTAGTTACAGCAAACTGAAATATATATAAAAAAATTTCAGTTTCGGCACAGACTGAAATATTATTAAACAGTCTTAGTTAGACAAAGAACGAATATCAATCCGGATTATCGAGGTCGTATCAGCTTCAGCTTGAGGGAGGTTACCTCAAGCGGCGGAAGCGGAAGAAGCGGGGGCGGGGGAAACCGAGAGCGGGGGAGGAGCTGAGGCGGCTCTCGGGTTTCGGGTGATCAGCAGAGACCATAACCTGATGGATACAACTGTGGGAATAGTTTGAGAAGCTAAAAGGTGGAGCTTGAAGATGAAGATATGGAAGTTATGGAGGGAGTGAGGAAGCTGGTGGAGGTTTATATGGAGAGGAAATTAGGTGTGTAGGATAAGAATGTGGACCGGAAATTTTTCAAGAGTACCGGCTATATCCGGTTTTGTGTAATTATTTGTTGGTTTTTCGGTTGGATAATTGGAATTAAAATATTTAATTGTTGTGAATTTTATGCAATATTTTTCATTTGTTTTTGTATTAGTTAGTTTAGTTTTTGTTTGAAAATGCAACCAACATGCTTGATATTTTTAATTTTTTAAATTTAATTAGAAATGACATTAAGAGTATGAACAAAATTCTGTCAAAAAAAGAGTATGAACAAATTAAATTTTATATAGGAAATTTATAAATAAAATTCATTAATATGGTTGAATTTTTATACCACCGCTCGTCTACTTGGACTAAATCAGTAGGAGTTTAGTTTGCAAAAGACAAGCACGTGCATTTTTATTGTGCGAGAACGAAAATATTGCATTCAAATATCGGACAATATCAACGTAATAATACAAAACACAAACACAATTAAAACATATTATTTATTATCTTGTGTAAAAACTTTACAATTTTGGTGAGTTTTTAAAAGAAAAATCAAAGAAATTAAGATGTGTTTATCCTTCTCAAGTTTTATTCTCCATATACTGAAATAATTTTAGTTTTAATGTTTATGAAATTGTGCAATTATTATTTTGATAATCAAAGATATCCATATATCCGAAGTTACACCACTTTTGGTTAATTGTACAATTTTACAAAAGTGCAAGTTATAATGTTCATTTCTATATTTAGCCTAAGTTCCACCGTTGTTCGTTTTAGGTGTACAATTTTACAAACTTGTTAGTTAACATGATTATTTCATACACTATTAAATAACTATTTCAATACACACATTCATTTTTTTATGAAAAAATTGAGGTTTGAGCTTCTGTTTAGTCAAAATTTACTTTTAATTAATAAATAATTCATAAATTTTATTGTAAACTCTCGTCTAGATGTGTGGTTTGTTCAAATTTTCAGAGTGAATAAATCTATATTTAACGTAAACTTTATGTGATTATTTTGTGAGTATTTTGATATTTTACATCAATAAAGATAAAGTATTATTATTTATTAGAAAACACAAGTCTAGATTCAGTTAATTAGATTACATAATTGGTAAACAATTTGCAAGTACAAATAAAATTGCAATTAATTGAGGATAATATTCTAAAGCGCCGACTTGGACCATAGTTGACTGGCTTTTGCCGGTGAGCCTATGGAATTTCTGGGACTTGAGTGGAGTAGTGACGTATGAGAACATACAAGTTCGGTACCCTTGGACACGTGTAAGCCATCAACGGTGTGATTGAAGTTTGTTTGGTTGATCAAATGATTTTACAATATGAGAAACGGTGAGATGTCACGTAGACAATTATTGCTCTCTAAAAGACGGCGGATTTGCAGTTGATGGTCACCGGACTCTCACGTGGCCGTTGTCATTCAGTTAAGAATTAAAATAATAGTAAAAACACCGTATGTTTACTGATTTTATTAAAATAATTTTTGTGTTGATTTTCAAATAAAGTAAGGATGTGTCACGAAAAATTTATTAACGATATTAAATGTATATTTTAGTCTTAATTTGTTGGTTATGATATAAAAATCTCATTTCTCACGCTTTAAAGTTGTAAACACGTTAATGTTTTAGTAGGAATTTACTAATAAATTGAAATCAAAAACCCCTTTCCACATTTAACACCATTAATTGTGTTTTCCGCCTATGGGTGACAATGATATAAACAATTCTTTTTTTGTCAGAAAGATAAACAAATACATCATTTTGACAAAACAGTAGACATATAGAAAATTATTCTTAAAGTAATAGTTTTAATTTGGTTATTGTTAGCCAAAGTTCATTCTATTAAGGAATAAGGAAATAAACACCTAAGATATCATAATAAGTTCTAGTAACCTTTCAAAGGACCCTTGGCACATGGATGACGGTTATCTGTATGTTGAAAGCGAAATATTATAGAGGGGTTGGAACTCAATTTGGTGTCAGAACTCATGCATGAGGGGTCTCGATCATAGGATATCAACCTAGTCAATGATATTTTTACTCTAAGATGCGTTGGCTTAATCTTGAAAATTTCATTAAGTATTTGTGTGGTGTGGATGTTGATGCTTGGTTTTTGGGCAGAGGATAGGCGAGGAAAAAAGTGCGGAAATTTTGAAGGCTCGAATTCTCGTGCAATATTCCATGGCGTTTTTGGATTCTTAATGGGATGCTTAGGTTGCTCGGTCAGTGGTAATTTTGGCTAGGGTGCGATAAGAAGTGAGGTGGTCGAAGTCTGCGTCGTTTTTCTTGAAACTCAATTCTGATGCTTCGATTTTCTTGAAATCAAGTACAACATTTTTTAAGTGTGTTAATTTAGAATGTAGATTATTCATTTGTTGCAGTTCAAAATGATTAAGTTGAATATTTGTGATCCTTTACTAATTGATGTTATCTATTTATGATATCTTAAATAAATTCGAGCATATCATCATTAATTTTACTTTGAAATTTCACAAGAAACACTTATAGGGCAACTATTTGTTATTGTTTGTCAATTTAATTTGATCCAATTATGTAATGTTAATATGTTAACAATATTTGGAATAACTGAAAAATAATTTGTGAGATTGTTAATAATTGAATGAGTTTTTTCTGAAAAAAGAAACAAAAGTGCGAGTAATTAAGAGGAATGAGTAGGACCAATATAGACTAGTGGTGATTGGACAAAAGAAATTTCTAGGATGTGTGACACGTGTAAGACAATTACTGGTTAAACGGCCCCAAGTCCTTCCAGGTGGGGGCCCATGGGATATTCTTCTCTTTTGTGCAACGTCGATGGAACCTTGCCGTTTTGCCATTATACGTCCTGTCGTTTTGTAGGTAAATGTGAAAAACTACACCAATGGTACTTTATTTTACATGGTTTCCACAGTTTAAGCTTCAATTAATTCATTGCAGTATAAAAAATTCATAGAATGTTGAAATATCTAGATATTTATCAACCTTGACAATTAAAAATATTAACTGTTTTATTATATATTCTCATTATACAATGGGTGGAATATCCACTTTTATCTTTTAGCATCGAGATGGCCAATAAATATAAAATAATTTTACCAATTGGTCTTGGTACTTCACATGTCAGTGAATTTTTAAAAATTTAACTAGTATGATTTTATACTTTTATAAAAGAACATATCAAAGATAGTTTTGTTGTTGTTGAAGAATGTGGTTATAGACTTGATTAAATAAACTGGAACTGACAAATTGGACTAAATTAGTTTTAGTTAGAGTTTTTTATATATTGAACAAACAAAATGTAAAATTTTTCAGATGTGGTTAAAAATTCTTAAATTGATTGTTCTCTTTAAAATGATTTTTAATAACTTAAAAAATAATAGTTATAAAATTTGATAATATTCTTTTACTTTTAAGGTTATTTAAGTGTTGCTTGTGAACTGATTAGTTATAGCTTAATTGATACACTCATTAATGTGTGAATGAGGAGTTCATGGTTTGAATCCTGCTCCTTACCAATTATATAAAAAAAGTGTTGCTCGGAAAGATGAAGGAGATAAAAGTTTCAAAATGTTGGTTGAGAAAAATCGAAAGTATTATTCAATAGTAATAATGTGGTACTAAACAACTTTAAATTGGAAGAAAAATATTGAAGTTGCAATTACTTTTATAAGTTCAAATTTTAAAGATTTTTTTTTCCAATTTGAGAATTTAGGTAGCCATAAAATGCGATTTTGGAAAATATAAAGGCAAAAAGTACTATTTAGCCATTGATCTATCATAAATTTGTGCAATTGGCCATTAGCCTTTTATTTGATCACATTTAGCCATCCACATTTGTAATTTTATCATATTTGACCATTCATTTACAAATTTAGTAAAATTTCACCGATTTTCGATCAAAATTAAAAGTAGATAAAAATGTTAAACATTAAAATTCATTCATTTCAAATAATATAACTATACTAAAACTAAAAATTGTCAACTTATACAAATACAAAATGTCATAATTAACACAATAAGAGTGAGATTTCACTATATTACAAAACGAGTGGCTAAATGTGACCACACAAAAGGTCAATAACCAAATACACAAATTTTTGATAAATAAGTGATCAAATAGTACATTTTGCCAAATATAAATTACAAATACTATTTTGTGAAACAATGTAATTTTTATTTTTTTTTAATTTATCCTAAAAGAAACTCTGATAATATTAATATGCATGAATTATGAAGTTGTATTTTATTAGAACTGTGTTATGTATTATTTATAGACTTTTTCCATTCTATATTTAATAATTTAAGTAGCCATTAATTCAAAATGATAAACCATGGACTAAAATAATATCATTTAAGCTTTATTTTTCGTTTTTCTAAGATGAATTTGCCTAAAAAAAGAAAATAATGTAAGAAGAGGATATCATATACATTGTGAGAATGGTCCAAAGTCCAACTTTGGAATTATGAGGGGGGCATTCGTGGCATTTTATTGAAGTAGCCAAAATGACAATCTCAATTCTCAACTAATTTATCACTTTAATTTTCCTACTTTTAAGCTATTTTTATTTTAGAAACATCTGCTTCAGTTTGGTGTTTTATTAAATGGATGTAAATTTGGATAAAGATACCAAACTTAATAAAAAGTTCCTAAAAAATTCATAATATAATTCAATTTTATTTTTACATTAATAACTAAGGGATATTTGAGTGATAAACTTTTAAGCCGCTTAACCTAAAAATGTGAATCTTATAAGCTTAAAAACATTAAGGCTCCGTTTGGTAAAGCGTTTCGTGGGAGCATATAGCGTTTCGTAGGAGCATATTGCATTTTTGTTCCAATATGCTCACAAATAGGTGTTTGGTTATATTTTTGGAACTACAGCATTTAGAGTTTTGGAACCAAAACGGAGCGTTTCGTGAAAAGCTCCAATTTGGAGCTTTTCGTGAAACGCTAGTTTGTATTTTAAACCACAAGTAGACTTTGACAAAACTACCCCAACTTATTTTTTCAATTTATATTATTATTAATTTATATTGGTAAATAGTATACCCGTATAAGTCTTTTTACATGTCAACAGCAACTGTTTTTATAATTCTTCCAAACACTAATTATCCAACAACTATTAGTAAACAGCAACAACAAACAGCAACAGCTAACCGCAACAGCTAACCGCAACATCTAACCGCAACAGCTAACAGCAACCGCAACACCAAACGGAGCCTAAGTGTAATTGTATAGAAAAGTTGTTCAAAAATAGCTAAAAGAAACGTTCAGAGATTAACAACTGACTGTACAAATTTGTCTATCACATTTTGGTACAAGCTTATACAAATTTTATGGCACCACTTTTTTATATATAAACCTCATGGTGTTATGTATGAGTCATAAAAGTGAGACAACCATATTCAGGTTAATCATTGTTGACATCAGAAATGATCATTGAAATGTTAAAGTTATAGCTAAAGGAGCTCCATATGAGAGTAGAGTTTCGAAACTCAAACATCTCTTAAAGTGTGAGAATGACGCAACCAATTCCACCAATTACACTTAATTTCTATTCGGTAAAGGTTAAATGTAAGTCTAGCGATGATTAAACAAAATTCACATCCTAAAGAAATAATTTTGAAATACAAAAATATGAGCTATAGAGTAATTTCTATCCAATTATTGCTATATGATCCATTTTTCCTTTGTTTTCTTTCTCTTTATGAAATTATGGAAGCAAACATAGCTAGGCAAGTGGCTACATGCAACAATTTTATGTCTATTCTCACTTTATGCCAATACCAGAAATTGCTAGGAAGTTTCCTATATGGTGAGTTTGATTACACCACTTCCATTAGATAGAAAAAAACATGTCATTTATTTATAGAATGTGCTTTAGATAGCCAATTATCTTGTTATCATTTACCTTTAATATAAAATTGAAAATAAGCTAATTATCCAATTGATTATAACAAAATTTGGATGTACAAGACGTCAATGTCACATTTATATCTAGATTAAATTATTATATAATTAACTAATATAATATTTTAATAGATATAATTTATGTTTTTTCTTACGGTATAGTTTACGAGCAAATATTTGGCATAAGACAATTTTTTACTTTTGTAAAGGTGTAAATAATGGTTACTTTAAACAAAAGTAATTATAGAAAAGCTTATAAGTAAAATTAATTTTTTTACATAAAAGCATTAACTTTGCATTTGATTCACGCACTCGATCAATTCCATTAAGCTGTTGTGTGGTTTGATTATGTGTTAAACTCAACTACTAGAGTAGAGCACCAACTTTCAATTTTAAACATTATTCTATTCTATTTTTATATGAATTTAACGGATAATTTGGAGCTCCAACCTTTAAACAATTGATCTTTCATTTTCTATCTTCTTTTGTTAATTAAAAGAACATGATAGGCATGCCAATAAAAACAACTTTTTGTTCAGCATATGTAAAATATAATTTAAGATGCCTGATAGGCCGGTTAGAAAGTTTGAAGAGCTTCAAAAGAATGACGTAATAAGGGACATGGAAATGACTAAGCAAACTTAAAAGAGATCAGTAATTGAAAATAATATGAGTTTATTGGAAATTGAGAAAAGTGTGACAATGGATAGGGTGAGGTGGATGGAGAGAATTTATGTTGCAGACGCGACTTGATTTCACAATTTATCATGTAAGCCGATCTTGAATCATTTTTAGACTAAAACTTTATTGTTGTTGTACATGTAAAATATAATTTTTGTTTGAGAAATAAGACAATATACCAATCTCTCTTGAATTTGTATAAAAGAGTTAATTGCTTTTGAACTTATAAAGATAATATATATGACTTGTAAAACGAAAATGACATGAATCTAATTGGATTATACGTACATAGTTATAAAACTTTAAGTTAGATACATATTAACTTATTTAAGTCTACATATACATAGTCTCATGAACTTGGTTTAAAATTTCAATTGTTTTCCTAAACTTTCAAATGTTGCAAATGAATCCCTATACTTGTCCAAAATAAAAAGGTAACTCCCGAATTTCAAAATGATGGTATTAAAACGTACAAACTCTAAATGATCCATATTATAGATGCAAACTTAAAATACAGAGAATTAGAAGTTTTGTAAATGATACCACTTATTACTTTCAGCTTTTAGTACAGTAAATTTCTTGATTAATAAGCTACTAAAGTAATCATATAAGAATATGAGGTTATTCGTAACTTTAAATAAAAAACAATGAGTTATTTGGTGACAACAAATTATTGATGGACATTAATTATGAGCATGGCAGACACAACTATTAATTGAAAGGAGTGTTTGATAGGAACTATGTTTTATGAGATAAGTCTCTTTTTCCTCAATTAGATGCATTGAACTTTTCAAATTGGCCCTTCATTCAACTTGGGCTTGCATTGCAGCAAACAATTTGGCAATTTGGTAGGACTAGGCTAGGACATTCAAGGAAGTATTCAACTTGTTCAAGAAATAATGACCATAAACTCCTAATTATGAGGCCCCAATAATGTAGCTCCCTTAAGAGTCTATGATTACTTTTTCTTGTTACATGAAAGAATTGAGAAACTACCAAGTGGATGTGGCAATTAAGTATATATAGTACTGTCAATGTCATGTTAGTCTATCACAAATTCAGTGGATTATTGAATAGATAATGAGCCATTTTTAGGTTCATCCAAAATTAAGAACACAATTTTTTTATCGAGTTAGGATTGACTTGTTACGTTCAAATATTTAGCACGGTTTCTATATATTTTTGAATATTATCTCGGTTAGAAACAGTAAAAGTATATGTAAACACTTAATATATTAAAAGATTTTTGAACTTGATAAAGAAAAATAAATTAACTCTTTGAACTTACATGATGTCTTGATAGCTTCATGAACTTACTTAAAATGATATGTTTGCCACTTAAATATATCTTGTTAGCTTATTGAACTTAGGGTGAGTTAATACGTTTTCTTAAGCTACCTCAAGAAGTAAATAAGATATTTTCAAAGTACATGGAGATTGTTGACTTTTCTCGATAAATATATGTTATGAATGTGTAACTTTAAGCTCAAAGTTTGGTTGACTTACTCGTTTGAAAATGATATGAGTAAAGCCTATGACTCCATCAACACTACCAAGACAAAAACAATGTTGTTTTTCACTTGAACTGAGAATAAAGAATAAGATTCAAGCAGTTCATTTACTGGGAACGCGGTTAGCACTAGTCGGATAGAGATAAAGAGATGGGTGGAGCTGAAACCACCTCTTAGGTAACCACATATGTGAGGAATGGTTTCCGATGACTGGAGGTACCATCATGGAACCTAAATGCTAATATATAACATGTTATCAAATTATTGGTTCGACGTATAGATGACGTGATATTGCCGGGTATATTCTAAAATTTCTCGTGGATATACATGTGTTTCTCCATAACATTAGGCAAATTCATAAGAAGCTCATAAATTAAATTGGCTGATATTGAAAGGATGCTCGTTTTTTAGTGGGGTAGTATATATATAATATAATGCATCTAATTGTTGTGTATTTGTAGCCCATAAGGTTAGCATGTCAAAAACACAAACATTATCAATAACTTCCAAACAAATAGGTAAAAGCACAAGTAACCAGGTAAAAACACTTCACATGATTACATCTATAATTCATTGTCCTTTTGAGAGACATGATGATAGGGAAGTCCTATCCTCCACAGGCTAAATAGGGCATTGTTGTTTAATGAGTCTCTAACGACCCTGTTTTCCAAAAAGATGATGATTTTGGCACAATGTTGGGTCAATTTTTTTGACGACGCATGCACACCATATATTTATGCAAGCACGT
Source organism: Euphorbia peplus (assembly GCA_028411795.1). Taxonomy (NCBI): domain Eukaryota; kingdom Viridiplantae; phylum Streptophyta; class Magnoliopsida; order Malpighiales; family Euphorbiaceae; genus Euphorbia; species Euphorbia peplus. Next base: position 29,826,700 of record CP110843.1, read on the forward strand.
ATCTTCTGCACGTTTGGAGTAATGCGTCAAATGGTGGGAAATATTTAGAAAATACTTCGGTTGTGTCAATTGTTCTCATTCTACTCCCGTAAACTAGTGTAAGTTTTGGCTTGAACATCAAAGTATTCTGCAAAGAGAACCGAATGTTGTTCTCTTTCACGCATTTTTTAAATGTTCAGAGAGCCGACTGCTAAACTTTTGCTGCGTATTTTGTATAATCTTATAACACAAAGCAACTATTTACTACGATTTTCAATTACAAGTCCCGAAAATTGGGGCACCTTGTACACCTGTCTACAACCATGTTCCAACAATTGCAGCTCGAACATCATAATTTAACACAAAACAACTTATTCATCTTTCTAAATTACAACAAAATCCAGGTGAGTGCACCTCTGAAATCCATAGCCTGGAGTAAAACCTTCCCATTTGAGGTTTCTAAAGCTAATTAAAACTAAAGTACAACATAGAATTACACAAACAATGGTATATGGTCTCTACAACAAAAAAATTGGCCTTCTTTCTCGGAATAATCATGTTCATTATTTTATAAGAAAACAAGGCTCAAACTTAGCAGCTTTCTCAACATGCGATTCTAGACAACTTACCTGACTGTGCAATGACAATATGCTGTCTGAATCTCTTTCCGGTGCTGTATGCAGCCAAGCACCAGTCTGGTTTCTCGGCGTCTTTTGTCTCTTTTTACGAGTCGCAGAATCTGGACACGCTAGGATTTGAGATAAGGAATGTAAATGAGATGTCTTACCGATGGATCGGTTGTTCGATTGAAACTTTGGATAGGGATGTATTTTAGATTTCAGGCTTCCTCTTCGGGTAGTGATTGTGGGGAAGCTGACTGAAGAAATCCTTACTGAGATGTCTTCAGGGGATTCTGAAGGCAAGGTAGGAGTTGGTTTTTCTGGCAATCTGTTTCTCCAACCCGAAAATGGAAGTTGTAACTTCGATGGTACCTGAAAGCACACAGAAAGAAAGGGTCACTTATTCAGTTGAAAACAAAAATGAAACAAAAAAAGCCCAATCTACACAAGGAACCAAATAAAAAGATCATAGCGATTCAGGACTTACAACTGAAAGGAGGCTGCAAGAAGCCAATGACATTGAACACGATGAAAACCGTGATTCTCCAGGTCCGTCACCTTTCCGGTTACTCTTTTTTGGGTCTTGATCTTGAGTTACGGACCCAAAACTTGATGGTGCAAGATCATCCTCATCCTCGTCCTCATCCTCTTCGTCTTCCTCAACCTCTCTTTGCTGTTCAGCTATAGGTTTTTGATCCTGATCGGCGAAGGCAGAAGAGCCCTCCTCCTCCACCGCCTGCTGTGTGCCTATTTGCTTTTCCTCTTCCTCTTCGTCTTCCTCCTCATCCTCATCCTCGAGCTCTTGCATCTTCAACTCCTCGTCCATATCCTCGATTGCCTCTTCTAGAGATAATTCCGCCTCTGCAAGTTCACGTTCTTCTTGAAGCAGCTCTATATTCATCTGACTAGTTTTCTTCTTCTCTTCAGTCCATTTCTCTAACTTATCCAGCATTGGTTTTAATGTATTCTCCAAAGCTGTTACAAGACGCTCCAAAAACGTTGGTTTCCTCACCACTGTCTCCTTTCCGTAAAATTCGTCAAAACCTAGGGGTAGGAATTCAACCTTTGCAGGATCAAATTCTTCTCCATCTTTTAAAGTTGGCTGCCAAAACAAGCGAACCCCATGTTCCTCATCTTCGATAAAATTGATTATTCGTCCAGTTTTTGTATGTAGGATTACAGGATCTTCAGTATATATGAGTTTTGATGGATCGTTCGGATCAGGTTCTGGTTCCTTGTTAAGAACAACAAATTCTGGTTCCTCCTCTGGAGAAACAAAAGTACAAATTTTTGGTACCGTTACACAAAAAGTTTAAATTGCATAATAGCAAATCAGATATGTATACATAGCGAGAGAGAGAGAGGTACGAACCATTTGCCCACCAGTACTCAAGCTCAGCAGGCATAGGTAATCTCAGGGGAGCTTTATAGAAGGAATTTAACCACATTTCTCTTTCCTTATCTACCTCCTCGACATATCTTTTCCAATAGTCAGGGACCTGTCGATACGTACAGTTGTTTTAATACATTGCATGATCTAAAAACACTGAAGAAGAACACGAAGAAGAAATCTTTACTTCATGGAACTGGTTGATGAAGCCCGGTGCCATCCACACATCTTCTTCCTCATAGAAATAGGGATGTTGAGGATCGCTATATGGACCCCTATCTTCCCTGACCACTGTGGAAAAATGCAAAAAATAAATAAAAAATCAAAGCTTATATGGGGGAAAATGTGGCAAGAATGTTCCAAGACCTGTTGGATCTTTGACATGTGGCGGATGTCCTACCAAATTGGTGGGTCATCCGCCACAAGTCAAAAATCCAACAGGGGTCCTCAAACTTTACTGGAGGACCGGGACCCTCTAATAATTCCTCTAATTGAAGAGTTATAGAACTCGAGATTAGCTTTCCAGCATCACATAATAGCTATATAACCTTACAGACATAAAATCTATGGCATGAAAAGACATACTTCCATCTGGTTTGTTCACAAACATCCGAGCCTTAGCAGCAGCTACTTCTGCTAACCCTGCATGCAACTGAAAGAGCGTACGTCAGATCAATATCATTTTCAGCCATAAAAATCTCTTTCGACCTTTTAAAGAAAGAAAAACCCATAGTTACCGCTGATATATCGTCATCACAGTCAGTAGCCTCCTCCACAAAATTTCCAAAGTAGAACCTGCCCTGTAACCATATGAAACATAGTCAATCGTCACCTAGAAGTAGAAAGTATTCCGTCAAAGCAGTAGCTAAAATTCATGATCGTGCATACAGTCCCTTCTGAAGAGTCAAGATCCTGACATGCTCTCTTGCAGTTGCACCAATAACAAAATTAAAGATTGCATTGGACATTATCGAAATTTCTGACACCTATTTGATCTGAAGTTATTCCATTTTGGACTTTAAATACATGGCAACTCTAACGCAAAATACATGTGTTTAGAGCGGGATAATTAACCAAACATTTGGAGTCCAGGTATTTCTTTTCAAATGCGGGCACTAAACAGGATCTCTTAGATTACGAGATCAGAAAGCTTAACTATCTTTAAAACTTGTCTACCTTTGACATGCTTGGTTATGTGCCATTGAAGTCTATAATAAACCATGCTTTAAAAGAAAATGAGTTAAAGTATTGCTGAAATTTCAGGCACCTACATATAGGACACGCTCATTCACTTCATAGACACCACATCCATGCATCCTTCCGTGCTTCCACTCACCAGCATATCGATAACGACCTTTTTCCCTGGCATAGACTATTATCATTATCAGTAATCCCATAGAGCAAGCCTTCATCTTAAAGAAACATTCATGCTTTATGCGACAATAAAGGAAAGTTTTATACACACTACTTATTTAAAAATAATAAGAACAACGAACAAAAAGGAAATAACAATCTGATGTTCTCTAGCAAACGAAGCACTTTTAAGGACATTGATATTTGATCTAACCCATGCGATGCTGATAATGGATCAAGATCTAAATCAAGAAACAAAATTATGCACCAAAAGGGATTTACTGCAAGATAAGATAGATATATCAATATGAAAAGAAGCTTACGGTTTACTCCCAAAATGTTTGATCCACTCCTTGCTCTCATACCAAGGTGTTTCGTAGTTCCCATCAGTCAGAAGCATGCTATCTTCAATATCCTTCTCCAACCATTCTCTGTCTTCTGGATCCATAAAATCCCTTTTTATAATATGGCCTTCAGCCCGCATCTTTTCTTCAAGCCTTTAAATATTGAAGAACAAGCGATTTAATTCATTCATTCTAACTTCTTAATACATCAATGTTGATAAAGAGAGAGTTCGTGAACATACTTGGAACCCGGCACAGGTTCTATATCAGGTATATCAACTTCAACAACCCCATGGCCTTCCATGTTATTCCGCAGCCATTCACCCTCATACCTACATTAAGTAATAACAAACACCGAGTAAATCATGCAATCATCCTTTGTCGAAATAAATGTCCACTACAAAATGGACTTTTATTATATAAATGAAAGTTGTGTGTTTGAGTGGTTTCTTTATGTAAATAAACACAGAAAGGCGAGCAGTAACGAACCTGACAAGTCCTTGTTCAGCAACATAGACACCTTTACCATGAGCCAAGTCATCCCATACAGTGCCTTCATACCTAGATAAAGCTAAAATGTAAGGTAACGAACAAAGAAATCATTTTGCACCTATGCAGTGTCAGTGCCAGTGGGAAAGCGAGCAGAGTATCGTTGCAATTATAACATTCCTATGCAAAAGAACAGCAATAAAAACTATCACCCCAGTGGATGAGAATAAACAAATTAACATTGAAAGAAGTCATACTTGCAGATCAACTGAATCAATCACTTGCCACTGAGTAAGATGCTGACAGTGCCAGAAGGCGTGTAGTATAAACATACCCCTAATTTTACTAGCTAAGAGCAAGTTTACCCCTAGGGTCATAGCTTTTATAATAAGGGCCTAACATTAGCAAGTTGGGCAGATTTCAGACAGTATTAATGAAGCCATCTCATCAGTTATGAATTATGTTATCTTCAGTGCATAGATACATCATGTTACCACTCACCAAAGAAATCATTTTACACCTATGCTGTGTTAGTCCAATGTAAAAGGGAGCAGGGTATTGTCACAAATATGCAACAAAACACTCCTATGCGAAAAAAATAGCAAATAAAAACAATAACCCCGGGATTCAGGGATGAAAATAAACAAATAAACATGTGAAAAAGTCATACTTGCAGACCAACTGAATCAATCACTTGCCATTGAGTTAGGATGCAAACAGTGACAGAAGGGATATGGTATAAAAATACCCTAACTTTACGAGACAAAAGCAACTTTATCCCTAACGTCGTAGACTATATAAACATGGGTGTAAAGTTAGCAAATTGGGTCAATTTGAGACTGTATGAATAAAGTAATCTCATCAGTTATGTTAGCTCAATCACTAACATAACGAAGACACAATGATAGAACAGTATAAGAACATTCAATTATTCAGCTACAATGAAGTATCACACAATGCCTCGAGTAACTAAACTCGAAACAAGGTACATTACCCATAATCCCTTAAAATTAGCACAAAAATTACTTAGCAAACAACAAAACGCAACTAAAATCAAAACAATAGAGCAAGAAACATACGAACTCCCATCAGCGAAAATGTAGCTAACCCAAGTAAGAAACTCCTCAATCCTATCAAGCTCCTCAATAACAGCTTTCGGAGTAGAAATATCATAATGATTATCCGGAATCACAGGATAAGGCGGACGATAAGGCAAATAAAAGGGAGCAATAGGAGGATCCCTCCCTTCCTTCTCTTCCTTCTTCATAATCTCCCAATCCCTCTCATCAGCCCAAACGGGGTCCCACCCGGGCTTCGTAAACTCCAAGGGAGCATCAGCCCAGAGCTCCTTCAAATCCTCCTCCTTCCAATTCTCCTTATCCTCAGGGAAATCAAACAGTTCCTCTATGGTAGGTTCCTCTTCTTCATCCTCCTCCCGCTCCTTGGCAGTGTCGAGGGCTTCGGAGAATCGGGCAATGTTGATTTCCGGGGTGTTGTATTCGGGTGGGGGTTCGTCTCCCGGGCGTGTGTAGGGCACCGGGACGCCTTCTTTGCCGGTGAATTTGCTGTAGTCGTAGTCATAGTCGTCATCAGAATCGGAATCAGAATCGGAATCGGAGGGGTTTTCGGGGGTGGTTTCGGGGGGCTGGGAGGAAATTGGGGGGTCGTCGGCAGCCATTTGGGGGATAAGTGAGGATAAGGTGAAATGGTGGAGGCTCCGAAGAAGCAGATATAGCAGCAAAGAAAGGGTTTTTTGAGGGGTTTTGTCTGCTTCTGCCTATCCTGTGTCCGAGTCAGTATTGAACATCATTTTTAGGCTATTTTATGAAAGTTACTTCATAAAATATGAAAGTTACGATTTAGAAATAAGGTAAAATGGATGGAAACTCCGCTCCGAAGTAGATTTTGTAGCAGCAAAAAGGGTTTTTTTGGGGGTTTTGTATGCTTCTGCACTTGTCTACCAATATTTTCTTTGGGTAGAATGAAAATTTTAGGAGCTAATTAGACATTGCACATCTTTTGTGAGTTTAAGTTTGTCATTGGTTTTTCGAGTTTAAAAATAATATTTTCAGTTGAGAACAACTTTTGATAGTAGGTATGAAGGTAAGAGATGTGAGATAAATGTACTGTAAATGTTTTTAGAAATTAGAGGAGCTAAAACATTTTTATATTTTTTTTTGAGAAAAAAGAGCAATTTCTATTAGAAACAATCAAAGTTATGCTTATCAATCGAAATGAAATTTGTACAAAAAGGAAAATTTTTACTAGTTGCAATGGAGGTTGCATGTTTCGCCAAAGCATGAGTCACCTGGTTTTCATCGCGTTTAACATAAGAGACTTGAAACTTACGAAATGTAAAAGCACATATCGAATATTCACAAATAACATCAATGCATGAACCACAACCTCACCTTGAACCATTAATGCATTAATAGTTGAGAGATTGCCAAGTTCAAGTATAACCTATCGGAATCCACTATCTCGGGGTAACTGAAGTACCTGGAATATCACTAATAATTCAGCTCTCTGTCATTATAAATAATTGATATATGACTAATTTAGTATCCGTGTCCAGCCTACTTGACATTATAAATAATTGATATAGGTTATGCTTTCGAGAGAAGCAGCTCTCCATCATTGTTTTGGACACCGCCCCAAACCTATCTACCACTTCTTCTCTCCATGATGGATCTACATTTCGTTTCACCGAAAGATTAAAATGTCATTTTTTTAAAGAAAGTATCATTAACAAAAAAATTGGAAAACAACTTTTTCGGATTATAAGTTAAAATGATTCATATTCTTCATATGTGTTCTCCTTTAATCAAAGTTTGTAGTGTGTCTAATTTTAAAAATGTAACTATCCTTTATAGAAGAAAAGTAATTGTCTACAACATATCATAACGCATGCTATTAAGTTTTATAAAATCTAAATATTTCGTCAAATTTGAAAGCATTCGAAAGGTTTTACTCTGAACATTTCACTGAACTAGAAGACATTCTATTTCAAAATCTATTTTGAAAATGCAAAAACGAAAAAGAAAAAATATTTTCCTTTTGAACTAGTTGATATGTAACGAAGAAAAGACACTCATTCCCCATCCAATACAACTATATATTAAACCTCAAAGATATCATTATAACTTCAACATCCACCTTCTAGCATCAACTTCAAATGGGAGAAACCTTAAATAGAATATTCAAGTAACTTTTTGATACATTGTATATACGTTGAAAACTATAATCAAGGCTCTTCCAAAAATGTATAATAATTAAGAAAAATGCGGATGAGTGTCGATTTAGATAAGTGTTTAAACACAATTAAACTGAAAATTTTAAATTTAAGATATAAAGTCTCTTGTTGTTGTTTGCAATTACAGTTACTTTTATTTATTGATATAATCGAATTATTTATTTTAAATTTTAAATCGTCTCAAGATACTGTTTGTTATTGTTTAATGTAATTAACAATTTTTTATTTGGAATAATTCACTTAAATACTTAAAAAAGCAACGAAAATATTAGGTTAATTAATAATAAAAGTTTATTTAAAGCTATATGCTTTATGTATTTCCTTGTATCGGACTATTTGCTCCTATAATTGACAAATAGATTCTCTCTCTACTCACCTCAATTCTAGAGAGAGAAACATGTGCTAACAATGGCGTCTTCTTCAATATTAGAATCACAGTCTCCACCGACGCTAGCTCCGGCAGCAATTCCACCGACGTCAGCTCCGGCAAAAGCTCCACCGTCAGCTCCGGCAACAGCTCCACCGTCTCCATTATCAATTTCCGCCGGAAACTCACCGGAAATCAGGTACTGTCACTCGATATATAAAAGTAGTAAAATTCCTCTTTTGCGTTGCTAATTTTCAATTTAAGCACCAAATTTTCAAATTCAAACTATAATTTTCTGCCATAGGTAGAATTAATCACATCAATTGAGTAGTTTTCCACTTGAAATTGAAATTCCAGCTCTGGCGTCGTTTATTTTAGTTGGTAACAATCTGATCACTCGGTTCGAGGTTGTATTGAGTGTTTCAACTCCCAATTAAATTTGAAATTCCGATTAGCTCTGTCGTTTTTTAGTTGGTAACAATCTGATCAGTCGGTTTGATGTTGCTCAGTCACCTTTTGTCATTAAGATTTTCTACGAATGCTAGGACCGAAATACGAGACCTTAGCTTAAGTGATTAGAACTCTTAACCACTCGAGCCAACTTAAATGGCTGCTGCGTCGTTTTTTTCTCTCTTTTTGGTGTCTTCCGGTGTACACTGTAGTTGTTTCTCATTGGGATTCTATAATTTTTTATTTTTTTATTTATGGCTATCCTTTTTATTTAAAATTTAAATTTAAAATAGTGGATTGGATAAAATCTTTTAGACGACGTCGTTTCATATTGTTAGGTAGCTTACTGTTTATACGGCTGATTTAGGTGTAGTCAAACTCATTTCATACTCCAATTATTATTTTTGATATTGTTTAATACTACATCTTTTATATATAGAAAAGAAAAGGATTTGTTCATCAAAATAAAAATAGAGAAGTCCTTATTGATGTAATATATTGTCAATTTGTATGTTGGAATGATTATATTTGATATACAGGCATTTTCTTGATTATATATCTAAAATAAATAGAGTTGTTGTTTTTCGAGATTATATTTTGTCACTGTTAATCGAACCGTCTTACAAACTCAGTTTGAGACAGATTATGTACAATTGTTTTTAAACTCTATTTTAATAGTTGAGAGGAGAGCTATGACTTTTGTCTGTTAAGATGTACTGCATCATCAATTTTAATTTAACTAGTAAAATGTTAATAAAATATCATGTCATTAAATTAAGCCGTTATTTTCAAATTCTAACAACCATGCTAAATTTTTTCTTTTAACACATGAAAAATTATAGTAACTAACAGGATTCTACAAACACAAATCCATAAACACAAATCGTTTTCCACAAGTTTTATTGGTTTTGCATCCCCAACTCCCATAATTTGAGATTTCCTGAAAACGAACGGGTCACATTGTGTTTTGTCAATTCGTTTATTTGGTTTTCAGGGGAGTAGTAACCATGAAAGACATAAAAATTTATCAGAGAAGGCAGAAGGAGATGCCGAAAGAAAAAGTTCAGCTTGCTGCTGAAAAAAATTGGGTTCCAGAGACACCGACGAAGCCTGTTTTGGTCAGACCACATAGTGTGTACGTTAAAAGGAGGCTGAAAACTAATTCAAGACCGAGTTTTATGTCGAGAATTTGCAAAGAAGAAGCTGAATCTGAAGCTCGTCATGATAGTACTTGTTTGAGTTCAACTTCGGAGTTCTCGACTGATCTTTCCTTAGCTCTTCCAGGTCCTGTTCCTTCTTTGACAAACAATTTCTTGCCAGAAATCCATAATTTATTTGACAGTTTACCTAGCAATGCAGAATCTCATGCAATTGGTTGTAAGTGATTTGTATTTAAGTATGTTTAATTGCTAACCTTTATATAAAGTGAATTTGTGAAATTTGGATTTAGTTTAGTAACTAATGTCATATTTTTGTAATGATTTGGAAACAGATGGTCAAGAAAATGAGAAGCTTCATCCAGTTCAAACATTAGAGCCAACAACTCCATCACTGAAGCAAAACAAAAGATCAATTAATTGCAGAGATACGAACCCGAGACCAGTCAAGAAATTGAAGATCAAGAAGAAGAGACACAGGCCAAGGGTAGCGGTTGATGTTGTTTTCAAACGACCAATCAAGAAGTTATGTCCAAAAAAGGAGAAAGTGACACTTGTTAAGAAAACTCAGCCGAGGGGGAAGCGGAAGAAATCTATTAGAAAGAGGTTGAAAATGAGTAATAGTGAAGCCTCAACCTCAACTATGGAGAATCATGTAGACTTGAGCTTATCAAGTGCAAATCATGTGGACTCGAGCTTATCAAGTGCAAGTGTATTAACCTTGACAGTTGATGGCAAAATAGTGGGAATTATGCAAAGTGGATCAGGAACTGGTGATACAGGAGATCACGGAAGAAGCAATGAGAAGGTGTTGCTAGCTAGTCCGGAACTTCCTTCAATCCATTCAATTGACCATAATGTGGTAATGGAGCCAAAGGTTGTCTGTCGATATGCATTGAGGGTCCGACAAGCACCGAAAAAGGAAATTGATAGCCAATTTATGGATTCACGTGGACATGAGGAGGCATCTGCTAAAGTGGAGGAGACGGAGACTGATGTGGAGGAGACATTTGATGTGGAGGAGGCATCTGATGTGGAGGAGCTTAATTTCCCAACACAATGCAAGTGGACAAGGATGAAAAGGAAGAGGAGGCCAAAACTGTCTACCATTTTACTTTATTTCCAATTCAAGGGTTACATAAAAAGGTTTTTCGGGTCGAAGGGTTACATAAAAAAGAAAAGATCAAAGAGGTTTATGTCAAAAGCAAAAATGGCTGCTCTTCAAGGAAAAACATTGATTGATGGGACAACAAAAGTGATGGGGGAGAGATCAGTGTCAAATCCTTCCATAGAGTTAGCCATTGGAGAAGAAGAGCAAGGAGAAGTGAACCGTGAAACATATGCTCCTCAAAGTTCTGAACAAGGAAACTATGAAGGATCTCAACCAACTTTGACCTCTGAGCCAACTTTGAGCCTATATGAGATTCTGATATTAAAGCCTTTTGAAGCACTCCACCTCATTGACAAACCAACAGGTTATTTCATCTATAGATTTTACTTTTATAAAATTGCAAACCATATTTCTTGTGTTGATGGACTAGTATTTATTTTAATTTATTGAACTCAGCTTTGACGTATAAATAGAACCCTCTAAATAAGACAATTACATTCTGCTTGTCCCAACTTCTTTGTGTAATCGAATCACTGTTTGTGTAATTTTAAACAGAGTCATCAGTTAACAATTTAAAGTTAACCATGAAAAGTAAAAGTTTGGCATTTTTCTCTTTCCTGTAATTCAACAAGCATCGTATTTTCTCTGTTGATCCTCAGTTCCGATCATAATTATATTTATAAATCACTTTTTTCTTCAATAAACAAAATATTTTTCTGGATCGTTGTGTCTCGTAAGTCTAGTTTATTTTTATGCTTTTGGAGCTCTTTTTGCTCCAATCTGTTTTGGTTGATCAAACTGCAGACCAGTTTTTACTTTTTAGAATACAGATTGATGGTGAAAATTAGTGTTTCTTTATGTTGATAACTTATTTTGGAAGTTGAAAAAGAAAAAGAATTTGCTGTTGTTTGATTATCAAAACAAAATTAATAGATTTTTAATCCTTAACTATGACTAGGTTTAAATGTAAACTTGTCAAAAAGAACTGATGGCTAGGTTTAAATTAATAACTTATTTTTTCGCCTTTCCTTTCAATATTTCATGCTTTAAATCAGTTCTCAATATCACATGTGCTTAATTCTGGAAATTTCTTTTAACAGGCACAGAGAAAGCCTTCAACTATGAAGATAACATTGTCAACAAAGAAGAACCGTGCATTAGCAGAAGTGGTAGTGTTACTGGTGATTCTATGATGCCGAGAATCAGAGAAACTAGTGCAAGAGCTCACCATCAGGATTATCTTTCTATGAAAGCCGGACCCGTGGTTCCCTATCTGGGTTTTCCTTATCCTGGAAAGGGTGCTTTAGTTACCCGTCAAGCCTTTCTTTCCCCGAAAACAAGAGATATAGTTATTCATCGTCCTCGTCTTAAAAAAATTAAACCTGTGATTGAATTAGATTTTGAGACATTGAGGCGGTGGAATCAAATCAAACGAATAGAAGATGGTTTGGGTGAAGAGGAGGTGGAGGTTGACGAAGAAACAAAAAGTCAATGGGCAAAAGACAGGAAGATTTTCAGAGGACGCATAAAAGTCTTCAATAACAAATTGCATTTGGTTCATGGTAAGTAAATTTGTATGAAAGCCCTACAATTTTTGAAAACCTTAATTCATGATGTTAATAATATACAATTACAGGGGATAGAAAATTTAGACCATGGAAAGGTTCAGTGGTGGATTCAGTTGTTGGCGTTTACTTAACCCAAAATGTTTCGGATAATCTTTCAAGGTAATGAAGTTGCTAGTCATACATTTTTTGTTTTAATAAAGTTTATTGACAATTTTTTAATTATTTGACAGTTCCGCTTACATGTCACTTGCTGCCAAGTTTCCTAGGAAGAAAATGAATCAAGAAGCCTTTAATTGTAGCCAAGAATCGACTGGTAGTAGTGGTGGTGGGACGACAGAAGACTTAGTTGGTTACCAATATTTTGTCACTACATATGATGAAGATGAAGAAGAAGGATTAGATGATATTGAAGATATTGGAAATTCTACAAAAAGTTTAATACCAAGCTTTCAAGATTTCTATCAAACCATGTGTAGTTCTTCTCATGTAGTACCGGGTTCGTCGAATGTAGGAGCAAATTCTGATAACATTGACCCAACTCCAAAAGAAACAAAAACAAAAACGGGAGCGGAAAAAGAAAAAGAAGATAAAGAACAAAAAGAACAGAAAATTGATTGGGATAGCTTTAGAAGAAAATATTCTAGACCGAGATCTAGTGATCACACAGATTCTATAGATTGGGAGGCAGTTAGGCAAGCCGATTCAAGTGTGATTGCTGATACAATTAAAGCAAGGGGTCAACATACTGTTATTGCGGAACGAATCAAGGTACTAATTACTACTATCTTATACCTAACATTAAAATATATTTTAATTCCCAATAACAACTGGATACTCTTTCAGGATTTCCTTAATCGTGTACTTGATTTACATGGAAGCATTGACTTGGAATGGTTAAGATATGCACCAGATTTGGGTGTGAAGTAAGTCCGTACTTTCTCTCATACACTTATCAACATATGATATATATTATAATAATTATTTTCTTCCATTGCTAGGAACTATCTATTGGCTATACCAGGGTTGGGTTTGAAAAGTGTAGAATGCATACGACTTTTGGCACTTAACCGTGTTGCCTTCCCTGTATGTATTCTATTGTGAATTTTTCTCCTCTTTTGTCAAACAATTCTGTTTCCGTAGAAACTTAACAACTTAATTACTGGTTCAACCAGGTTGACGTGAATGTTGCAAGAATAGCAGTGCGTTTGGGATGGGTACCATTGAAACCACTCCCTGGAGACATTCAGTTTCATCTCTTGGAGGAGTAAGTACAATATACTACTAACCAACATAATATTCATATTTACAGTATTAAAGCTAATCTCTGAAACTATTGCTTTTAGGTACCCTATCATGGATCACGTTCAAAAATATCTCATGCCCCGATTGATTGAACTTGACAGTGAAACTTTGTAATGCTTCTCAACAAATTAGTTATCTCTAAACACATTTGTATTTTCATCCACGGGTTGGTTTTGTTGAAAAGCACGATACTTAACTAGTGTTTATATACTGTGTGTAGATATGAATTTCACTATCACTTGATCACCTTCGGAAAGGTATGTTGTTACACCAGTTGCTTTTGATTGATTATAATTCTGTTTCCAGTTGAAAAGGCTAATCGGTGAAACGAATGCTCACTAATTCACGCAGATTTTTTGCAAAAAAAGAAATCCAAATTGTGGAGCTTGTCCAATGAGACCGGAGTGCAAACATTATGCTAGTGCAGTTGCTGCGAGGTTTGCCATTCAACTTTGAAAAATGCACATTAATAAAAAAATCCCATCAAATGCCATCTAATTATGGAGAATATAAATTAGCAGTGAAGATAACACTTGCTTCATTCATGGCCCTTTTATGCAAATGTAGATTTTTTAATTTTATTTTACTCCATTAATCGGTAAAAAAAAAAGCATTTCTAATGTCCCATGAAATAGGCACATAACTAAGGCTTCTAAATTTACTAAGTTACCCTGGCTCAGTTTAATCATTCATTCTTTATTTCTAATTAAAAGAAGATTATTTGGATAGTAGCATATTTGGGATAACTTGAAAAAGAACTAAAGCCCTCTTTAGTCGATCTGGTATGTAAAAAGTTGTGATTTGTTCTTTGTGATATGATTTGTTAACATTTGATCCTTATGGTATTCTAAATTGTGTCATTTGACCATTGTGGTAGGATTTGATAACATTTGGCCTATGTGGTATCCTAAATTTAACACATTCGTTGAGTTCATTATTTCAATTAATCTAAGGGCAAAATGTTACAAATTAGTATTTCACAGGGGCCAAATGTTGTAAAATCATAGTGCAAATGCAAGATGTCACAAATTAGGTTAGATTAGTGATTAAAAAAAAGATAAATTTTTTGTGTTAATTGTTATGCTTCATTGAATGCAGTGCAAATCTTAGTTTACCAGGCCCAAACAATGATGATTTGGGGAGATCCAAGGTTCCTAGCATACCAGTTATAGATTGCCACCCCGTTTCTAATTCAAAAATACCAATGACCCTTTTAGAGTACGAAGTGACATCAGAACTTGTCTTAGGAAACTCTAATTTAACGCCCTCGATTGAAGAACCAAAATTAGATTGTGGATTGGAATCCTGTGGTTGTGTACCAATTATTGAAGAGCCAAAATCACCAGAGTTTGTGCAGAATCTTGGGGATCGCGAGGGTGTTAATTATGGATTAGAATCCTCTGTTTTTGTGCCAACTATTGAAGAACCAAAATCGCCAGAGTTTGTCCAAGAAAGTGGAGATGATTGTGACAACAATAATTTTGATGACAAAAAATTGATTGACAATGAAGAAGAAGATGACGAGATTCCTACCATCCAACTCAGCGATGAAGTATTCAAGAAAAATGTACAATACTACATGGAGAAAAACTTGAATAATTCATCGAGAGCTTTAGTTCCTTCATTGATGGATGTTAATTCATCTTTTGTGCACAAACTAAAGCATGCCAAACACTTGCGGACAGAACATGAAGTGTAAGAAAACTTTATTTTTTGCATATTTTTCCTTTTTTGCACATAAGAAATGAAATATAGTGTTATAGGAACGTTTTAATTTTCTAAGAGTCAACCATACAATAAACTTGAGAGACTATTCATGAAATTGGTCCAAAAGCCGTTTGCTCTCGTAAACGGATATCTTGTTAGCTACCTAATTGCTTAATGTGACATGTCATGAATTGCATTTGTTTCTTTCATGATACATGTTGACCGAGTTTGTCTTTATGCAGCTATGAAATTCCAGATGACCATGAGATTCTGACAGGGGTAAGTTGGCCATTTATCACAATATAATGCTGAGTAGTTTCACTATTTTTTAAGCTTGAAATAAACATGTGATTTTACTCTCTGATCTTTTAGATAGAGAGACGAGATTCTGATGATATAGTACCTTATCTTCTAGCTATATGGACTGCAGGTATAACACATAGAACATAGTACCGAAAGTCAAATTGATTAATGAGATACAACTAATTTTGTTGATGCAATTTCATTATCTACTAACAAATCATTGTCAGGTGAAACTCCAAATTCTGTACGACAACCTGAGAAAAAATGCAATTCCGAAGGATCAGAGCTTTGCAGCGATCATACATGTTTTGCTTGTGAAAGTTTTCGTGAAGGGAAAGCCAACATAATTCGAGGAACCATTCTGGTTAGTGAAACATGATCATCATGGATGTAATTAGCGCTAATTAATATCAAATCATGTAAATAAATTAACCGTTAGGTATTAATTGCTTGAGCAGATACCGTGTAGAACAGCTATGAGAGCAAGATTTCCACTTAATGGCACTTATTTTCAAGTTAATGAGGTAAGACTGCTCAAACTAGTAGAACTTGTATCGATCAAAGGCTTTAATATGCAATTCTTTTGAAAAAAATATACTCCTTTTCATGTAGTATAATGCTAATTTTATATTTATATGATCTCTTTTGCAGGTGTTTGCTGATCATGAAAGTAGCTGTAATCCGTTAAATATTCCCAGAAGTTTAATATGGAACCTGAAGAGACGTACGGTATTCTTTGGGACATCTCCATCAGCAATATTTACAAGTAAATTTCTATTTTTCAACATTGTAAATTTCATTTGAAAGATCATTTAAATTGCAAAACTTAATATTAAACTCTTTTCTTTTGGCAGAGGGTTGTTCGTTGCGAGAAATTCAACTAAATTTCTGGAAAGGTATGAGCTTTCTGTTTCAAAAATGAATGAAGTTAGCTGATATATTTTGATAGCGAGTCCGAAGTTAGGGTAAAATACATCTATGACACTTGAATTAAAGTGCTAATAACATATAGTCCCTAAACTTTATTCAAGATATACCACTTTCATTGTACTAGTACAAATTGATGGACATTTGTAGCATTTGATGCATCAAATTCTGTTAATAAGGGCTTTAATTGTACCATTTGTCAAACGTTTAAATTGAAATTGAGTTGTTTTACATGATGAGACTATACTGGTCTTTCCCCGAAAAATTTAACGGTATTTTAGTATATTTTGTCTCTTAATTAATAAGATGAATGATACTTGATTTGCTGAAATTACAGGTTTCATTTGCCTGAGAGGATTTGATAGACAGACACGTGGACCGAAACCTCTTGCACCACGGTTCCATTGTTCACCTAGCAAGATGGAAAAAACTCCAAGAAAAGTCAATCCTGATAAGGTGAAGAAGACTCCACCTAAACCGAAATCCAAACTCAAACCCAGACAGTTCGACGAAGAAAAACCAAATGATGATCCAAACAAGCCTCAAGGTGCAACTGTCTGAACTCTTGACTGTACATAGTCATTAGGCTTTCAATTATTCATTCTTCTCTAACAATTAGGGAACTTTTAGTTCTATTTTTCTGTTTTTTTTTTTCTAGGAATAGTCATGACTTACTGTTAGGTTCATCATTTACGTAAGTTCTCTTGTGGAAAATTACATTTTTCTTATATAATAATTTTTTCTTGCAATTACTCAGATTTTGGACCAAATGGGTATTTTTTCTTGCAATATTCGATCCTTTTAGATTTAGTGTTGGAGTGCTTAAATCAGGATAGCTTCATTTCTTACTGAGATGTCAAAACATGTTACATAAGATAGCTTCATTTCTTACTGAGATGTCAATGTCAAAACATGTTACATAAGACGAGTCTTTGTTGTGCATGTTAAACTCAATGAATATTGTGTGCGAGAGTATGTTAGCAATGTTATTAGTTTTGTGGAAAATCGTTCCCAGATATATTAATACTTTCTAGATCCAGTGCTTTCAAATCAGAACAACTCTACTAATTAGTGAAATTTCAATACATGCGAGGTGAATTCATTTTGTGCACTTTTTAAGTCTGCGAAAACCATAAATGATTCGTTTGACAATTTGCCAATTTATTGGCGGTTCATACGTATGACTGTCAAAATGAATCGTTACACAATAATATGATCCGGGTATTCCACAAATCAACGAAAATAGGATTAACCTTAACAGATTATGCAGTAAACATGTTGACACATTTAGAATGTTTGTTACAACTAAGTACAGATGTCTAAAGTAAAGTTGTATTTAACTGTTCGAAATAAGGTTTTATAGTTTTATATAATTACATATATATGGAATACTTCTTTTATCGAAACGAATTCTATTCAAACTAACCCAACAATTTCTGATATTTGATCAAGTTTGAACTACAAGTTTTCAAATTCATGAATGAATTTAGTTCTTACAAGAAATCCTAAACATCATAACTAATTAATTTAAATCTGGCTAGAATCTTATAACTAATATATAGTTCCATCAAAACTATTCATCATCATCACCTATTTGAAGATCTCATATTCTTTAACCTCCTCCTTGGTAATTTACTTGAATTCGATTTTTACTTCAATACTTTCGAATGGTGCGAGTTGTTCTCCTACAAGCTCTATCTTTAAGGATTTGGACTTTATACTTTCACTTTCAAACAAATATATCTTTTTATGCTTAAAGTGTTTTGAGATGTAAGAACGGCGTTAAATTTATGTTTTACACCAAAAGTCGATAACATTATTAAATTGAGAGAGTATATTTTTTATTTCAGTTACTAAATTACTTATATTAATGATGAAAAATATTCTCTAATTATGATCTATTTTTCCATAAAAATAAAATTGCAATCTACATCTAAAAATTTGTGTTAATAGTGCTAATAGAAAAAAGTTTGACCCCTTTTTTGTCCAAATTTGTAGTTATAAAGTTAGTCATTTGACCCTTTTGACACTGTTTCTAAAGGCTATTCAATGTTTCAATGCCTTGAGTTGTGAGTCCATTATTCCTTTTTTACCCTTTAAGGTCCACTTCCAGTGCATTCATCAACTTTTTATTCAACATAGAAGCATATTTTTATAATTTTCCGAAAATTGAAGTCGAAGTCATAGAAAGTAAGTAATAAATTAACTGGAAAGTAGAATTAGCAAGCAAACTCTTGTAAAATATATAAAAAATATTACAGAAACAAAACGTTTTTTCATATAATTGAATAGAATCTCATACCTTCTTTTCATGAATAAATAGAATTTTAGTGGAATATGAATTTGTAATTATCATATATCAATGGGCTCTCAAAATGGGCCAATTTTATAATTAACCCCCAAAACTTGGCATAAAACTCTTGTTAACCCCTAAACTTTAAAAATGTTACACTGACCATATACTTGTCCAAAGTGTCATTACAAACCCCAAATTGGTGACATGTTACTTACATGTCAATTTGCATGAACCTTCTCCTCATTATTAGTGCCATGTAAAAAGAAAAGGAAAACAAATTACACTGAAGAATCATGACTTTAGAGATAGAGAAAAAAATAATACAACCTAAAGCAATGGAATAAAATCAAGAAAGTATATTATATTATTCCTTGATTCCTTTCATAATCTTTGCATCTACTTCCACTTCACCATAATACTACATTATAGTATTAACTTTCTCTAAAACCTCGAGATATTACTGATAATGCAAAACTTTATATTAACTTTCTCTAAAAAATACAATGCAAGTAGAGGATGATTTACTGAACTGTGTATCGTATAAAAGTTTTGGAACTTTAAGTTATTTATCCTAAATTTTATGGTTGATTGCCTTTTATTGGCTTGCATAATCCTCATTACAAAGTAATTACTAATTATTATTATTTTATATCATTGGATTTATGGTAGAAAACTAATTTAGTGATTAATACAAAAACCGCAATTTGAAGCTTAACTATAAACATAATCTTTTAATTCAATCGATTTCTTAATATTGTAAAAGAGCATTTGCGAGCGAAAGGTTTTGAGTTTGTACTCGCGTCGAGCCAAAAAGACATTCGTGTGAAAGAGTGTGTTAAAAATTTATACAAAAACCATAATTCGGGCTTAAACTATCAACTTAAACTTTTAATGCAATCGATTTTTTAACAACGAGGAATGCAAAAAACGAGCTAGATTTAAAAGATCCATTACATTGACCCTAACTAAATATTTTTTACTACTCTAATACAAAAGAAAAATCGAGTATGCACCCATAGTAATTTAATATTACACTATCTCGATTTATGCGTGTCATTTTTGCACATGGACTATACTAATCTTCTCTGTATCGTTTCAATTTTCTTGGAACTCAATAGTTCACTATCTAGAATAACATACAAACACAAACATATCTTATAATTAATTATAAGAGGACAAATATTTTAAACTAAATCAAATGCTACATTCTTTCAACTTCCTAAAACTTTTACACTTTTTACTTTTTACCTAAATTTTAACCTTTCTACTTATTAAATTTACCGCGTTTAAGTTGCCGCCGTTTCACCGGCTCAATAACAGAATCTCTGTATCTAGACGGCAACACATGACTCCTCCCTCTCTTTGATCTCACCACCACCTCCTCCACCGCCACCGCCACCTCCGCCGTCACCGCCACCTCATCACCGCCATCATCACCTCCCGATTCTTCATTCGCCATTTCCGCCGCCTCAATTAGAATCGAAAAACAATTGGGCCTCCGTTCTCCTCCTTCCACCTCCGCCACCTCCGCCGTCACCGCCGCCGTGAACCCGCCATGACTAACTCCTTCATTTAATTCTTCTGATTTTTCCGACCCTTTTGTTTGAATTGCGTTCTGAATCGGATCACATTCTCCTTCTGACGAGCTTTTCTCAAAATCACCGCCGCCTGCACCGCCGTATGCGGCGGCGGTGGTACTACCGGCACTGAAATTATCCGACTCGTCGCGGTCTTCCGGCCATGAAAACAATTGGGTATTCAAATCAATACCTTGATCTTTCTTCTCTTCGAATTCGATATTTTGAGGAATGGAAGAAGATTTTAATTCTTGTGATGGATATGAAGCTATGATTTGGAGAATTTTGTGGAGACATGATTGTGATTTGGAGAATCCATGGCGGAATTGGTATGGATTGACCATTTTTTTGATGATGAAGATGAGAAAATGGAGGTTCGTGTGTGTTTTTTTTAGCTAAAAGAGTCAAATTTGTAGCTTTGAAGAAGAAGAAGAAAGATTCTATGGAGAGAGGAAGAAAACGAGTATGAGAATTAAAATCAATACAAGTTTGATGTCTTGTTTTGGGTCTAAGATAGACTTTTCCTATTAAAAAAATTTTACCGGTCTTAACGCGTTTTCGAAGTACATACTCTTTTATCAAACTCTATATTATGTTCAAAATAACTATCATATTACTCCGACATCCTTTATATTTTCAAAATCTTTTAAGCTTGAGTCTGGACAATTCAGATCCAATAAAAAGCTACCACATCATCTTGATAATTCGACAACAGTTGATTGAATTGGACTAGTACTAGATCAGTTTTATACTAAAATTTCTCATATTTTCGAGGAGTACGTACTCTCTATTATAGAAGTACTCTAGACTTTCTCCGTTTTCAGGTTCTTTTTCTATTTTTATTAATTGACCATTTGTTGTTTTATTTTGATAAATAAACTCTAATCATGTCGATTAAATCAATCATTATTAAATTTGGGCGTGTATATAATTCGGTTAAAATAAGTGTATGAATCGTTTAAATAAGATTTTGGGATAAGCTCAAATGAACATCAAAGTTATCGGAGAAAAGTCTATTTAATTACATGTAAAGTAACGCTAGTTTAACCATAATCGATGTTTATGGAAATACTGCAATTATATCTTTCGATTACGACACTTGGCATATACTAACTTTTGTTAACTAATTTAGATATGAACAACACGTTACAACCTAAAATATATACATATATACATACAATGTACTTAACAAGTTTTTTTACATAACCATGATTTCCTCATTTGACGTCCAAAATTTTCTTACAACCCTTTAAAATTATTTTTAAGTATTACATGTATATAGTTTCTAGGGTTTAAGTTGCTACGATAATTGTTATCAAACATATATTTTAGTGTGTATATCGACGGATTCTTTGGAGAGAAAAACATAGTTACTTCATAATAACTATAACACAAATTACTTGAGGGTTAGAATGTAGTGAAATTAAAAGATTAGAAGCTAATACACAAATACTAAAAACATCACACACCGACCTCGGCTTTTATCCTTCTCTATTTGTTTATTTAAATTATTATAGTAATTCGCATGTTCGTTGAATGCATTCTTTATCTTTTCTTTTTCTCTTTGAAAATTTTCTTGTCATGTGCTTATTGGTAACTCTTTGACATGCAATGCATATATTTGCCATGTCACCTCCTACCCAATCATACTTTGCCAAACTTTATCCCCTCTCTATTTTATATATATTTGAAATAATATCTCATTTTTTCTATAAACCTTCCCGTTTTAAATAGATAAATGATATTTAAAGAAATTTGTAATTTGAAGAAAGATTCTATGAGGATAGAAAGAAAAACGAGTATAAAGACTTAAAGCTATATATATGGGCCATGTGTATGGGCTTAAAATGGGCCATAAACTATCAACCATTGCTAAAATTTGGCCCACCTTCTTCAAATCCCCCAATCCCTTAATCAATTTAATGTCACTTCTGATTCAGTCCAATTGATTGTAATCACTACAAAATTAAAAGTTTACCAAATTGAGGCGTTTTCTTTTCTTTTTTGATAACAAGCCAAAAAATATAAGAACTATGGTCGAACTTTAGTATACAACTTCTTTTCAATTACATTAGTTTTACTATATGTTTAATTCTCTTTTTTGCGGTTCCTTTTTACTGATTGACTATAAACGTAATTATTTTGTTATGATTGAGAAACTGTTAGCGATAATAATACTGTAATGTAAATAATAATAACAGGAGATAACAATAGATTTATATATATTGATTTGTAACGATTACAGATATATATAAATCTAAACATAAACAAAAGAAACAGTAAAGTATACTCGACCGAATTACCGAAGGAATACTCGAGGCCTTTGCAGTTTCCTTAAGACAAATTCGCCACGTATGGTCTTACATGACGAAAATACTCTTAATAGTCTTTCTTCCTTTCATATAAAACTTTCCAACCTCTTTCTCACCATTAGTCCTAACTTCAGCTCGTTGAAGTAGACTAATTGAAAGAAGATTGAACTTCATATTTCAAAGAATCACCATTCATTGATTTCTAATCTCCATGAAACGATATGTATTCTCATGAAGAGCAATGGAAATACAATTCACTTGTTCATTTATTCGATAATGGAGTTGTTATTTTAGCAAGACACACCCCCACATTTCCAAATGATTATAGCAGTTTTTCAACCTTTCTTATAATCTATGTGGTTTTCTTGTCTAGAATCTTGTAGGGTACCTTATCACAAGGTCATTAGCTGATGGTACAGCTACCCCCACATTTCTGTGGTAAACTAAAATTATTGATATAACGTTTAAATATATATTGTATTTGTACTATCATTTTAGAAAGTCACAACTATCACAATATATAAAATCAACTAATTCTGAATTTCCATTTGAGGAATTTGATTATGTTTCATTGTTTTTGTCTTAACATAAAGTTACATTTATGTTCTTAATCAAACTGGAATAAAAGGATATTTCATTGTTAATTAAATTACACGCGTCCTATAATTAACAAGTCCAATCTCACAATGATATAAAAGAAAATAACGTTATTCTTTATTCAATTACGTACGCGGACTTACAAACTAAGAAATTACAATAATTTCTAATTTGGTACATATCCTATACGTTTTATTCCTTACAAAACAAATCAAACAGAATTCTTCAAATTTCCATGTCAGACAACTCTTGGATAATATCCTCAATGTCATAAGCTCCATTTTGGCTCTTCCCTTCACGCTTTCGCCGTTTGGATATGCCACCTCTAGCTCCCAAGTTCCTTTCCACATGAACATATTTGCTCTTCTTTTTGATGGCTTTAGAGAACTCCTTTAAGTATTCTCTATCCTCTTCTTGACCTTTGAGCCTATTACATAGATCTTTCACCCTCATATCCTTACTTTTATGGTTCAAATAACATTTGAAGTCATTCCAAGAAGGTGGCAACTTATCAATTATAGCCGCTACCAAGAATGACTCCGTTAGTTCCATTTCTAGCGCACGAAGCTCAAGGACAATGAGACACAAATCATGTACTTGACTCATTACAGTTTTGGAATCTACCATCTTATAATTCATGAAACATTTGACTAAAGATCTTTTAGCCATTACAATTCCTGAAAAATATTTATGGTTCAAAGATTCCCACAGATCTTTTGCCGTCTCCTTATATTGATAGATATTACGAAAAGCAATATCCATGTTCTCTAAAATGAGAGCACGACAAACTGTGTTATTGTCTTTCCATGCATTGATCACATTTGGGTTATGAAGATCATTTCCCTCAACAGTAGGAGAGTCGTCTATCACAAGACTAGCCAATCCTAGCATGGTCAAGTAGAGATACATCTTCTCTTGCCATAGCTTGAAATTCGATCCGTTGAATTTCACCAAATTAGAACCGGAACCATCTCCATTAACTGGAGTTTCCGTATTCTTTCCAACCAAAGTGGACACGTTCCCATCACGCATATCGTTCCCATTGGTTCGGTTAGTCATTGTTTCAAAAATAGCTGAAAAGAGAACAAATATTTCATTAGTCTCCAATTCAAACATAACCGAAACAAGACACTAAACATAATATAAAATTAAATTTATATAGCTAAACAAGAACCAAAACAAATCAAAACATATATGGATCCAAAGCAAAGATCATAAAACCTTTACCAAACTAATACTGTTAGTATTAAAACCCAACATCATCCAGGAGCCAAAATAATTTGTTCATCAATGGATTTGTCAAGCAAATATATAAACACATGTAAATAAAACGAATTCCTATCCCTGCAAGAAACAAAGAAAACGTCCAGCAGCGAAATCCATAAAGAGAAATCAATTTCATAAGAAATTGTATAACCAGTAGCTCATGTCCAAAAACTTGAATCAATTTGGCAAGGAGATTAAATCAGCAACCAAAGAATACTTCCAGCAAAGGTAATTAGAATTTGAAAATTAAAATTTCCAATCCAGAAACACAGATGTCCAGAATTAACTAATCCAGTTCCAGCAGTTTGGGTGATGAACCGAAACAAATGAACCAGAATTAAATCTCCCTGTAATTACCACTTACAAAACAAAACACGTTAAATTTTGTCTTAAGATTGTTAGCGATAATAATACTGTAATGTAAATAATAATAACAGGAGATAACAATAGATTTATATATATTGATTTGTAACGATTACAGATATATATAAATCTAAACATAAACAAAAGAAACAGTAAAGTATACTCGACCGAATTACCGAAGGAATACTCGAGGCCTTTGCAGTTTCCTTAAGACAAATTCGCCACGTGTTGGCGTAGTCTCCCAGGATACTATCACCGGAAGCAAAGAACAGTGAGCTGAAACAGAATAGCTCGGGAAGGAAAATTTCACTGATTTCAATCTGTGTAGTTGGAAGAACAAAAGACCAACTCTTATTCAAATGAGTGGATTGTAACCGTCATTAACTCGTGATTAATACCGTTTTAATTTCTGTAACGGTAACAGTTTCAGAATTCTGAGAACTGAATCAGAAATTTCGAAAAAGAAGAGTAGCAAAAAGGGTCGGCCCACGGGCCCCCAAAGTCGAACGGCATTCGCGTCGCCCACGTCGTGCGGGTGCGCCCCCAACCCGGTGGGATTGGATTTGCACCCCCCCTGCGCGTATCCCAAGAAGCATAGCTTGGTTTATTAGTTTGAGAGCCTTACAAAGCATCCTCAATATAAACCCAAACACAATGCTCTTTGAAAGGCATGTGGGATGGGAGCAATTTTCTACTCTTAAACATATCCAAGATACCATCTTTGAGCTTGAATATTTCTTTCATCACAAGTTCGTTTTTGGCGTGTAATATACCGTTGGAAAGTTCAAGTGTCATAGAATATGTTTATGTGAAAACATCATTATAATGACCACTTTAACCCTTGTATATATTGCCTCAAAAATGACACTAAGATAATGTATAAAATACATTATTTCCAACAGAAACAAATTGTACGTGTTTTTGAAGAAAAAAAAATCAGCTAATGCCTAATATCTTGTAGGTACTAGTTGGCACTCACAAAAACAATACAAAACTAATAACAACAACAAACAGTGAATGATATTTATTTGTGTACCCGAAAATAAAGAACAAAATAAGATAGTCAGACCAACGAACTAGAACCCAGACCAAGAACAGAAACTACAAGAAAAAACAGATAAATTAAGCAACAAATCATAAAATCAAACAAACAGTAAACAATAATTACAGCACAAAAGTTACCCTTAATATGTATAATTTGTTGTTGATAGGTAAATATTGCTTGAAGCAAGAAAACACATATGTGTGAAAGTTAGGAGAACTCTTTTGGAATTAAGTAAAGTAGCTTAAATTGATTGATGTTTGTCCTTTCGATAATAATCATTATTGTCCTTGTAGTATTGATTAATTGCATTCCTAGCCTATTTGTCATTTTTTATTAGCCCCATTTCTTTCATTGATTTGGACTTAATTACAAATAATTGTTGTGGATCTTTGGTGCCTTCAACGTAAGATTTTGGATTGAATATTGTAGAAAAAATCACATATTCATGTACAAAAACCTTAGAATAATTAAATCACCTATAAACAAGTTGTATGTAAATGTTTTTGCCCTCTTTCAAATGTAGAGTTTAGGACAAATCAAAGTTGAGTTGAGTAGTTAAGAGTTTCAAATCGTTTAAGTTAGACATTAAGTTCGAGTTCTAATATATGTAGAAAATTTTATTTGAAAAAAATTCACTTAAAAGTTAAAAGTAACAAAGAATTCTATAACTGAGAATTTTGATAATTTAATAAAAAAAAGAAGATATCTTACCAAAAATAAAATAAAGTATAAATGTAGAATATAAGAAAAAAACTTTTCTAAAACATTTTATCTTTTCAAGTCTTATTAACCAATCCAATGATTAATTCAATATACATGATTGAGTATAGTAATTTTGTTGGAATTTGGATAGAGAAGATTGCTTTTTCATTTCTTGAATGATATAACTTACATATTTGTAATGATATTGGTTAGTCAAGTGTCACACTCTTGTCTAATATTTTTGAATTGTATGATGAAAGCATTTCAAATTCCTCAACTTATTGGTTTAGAATTGATTGTCTTTAAATAAAGCGGAGCTAATCTTTTTCGTGTTAATATCGTACTTATTTCTACGTGTTTTCCAAAATCTAAATCCTTCAAAAGGCTCAAAAAGCCGAACTATCACGTCGAGCCCTCACAATCGCACATGGACCTCATATCAAGTAACTCAATTGTTAATCACAATCCTTGAACTTATTATTGATTATTACTCCAGATAATGCATGATAGAAATGTAAATAAGTTTAGTGGCAGATATGAAAAGAGACAGTTGGGTTGATAATTGGCAGCTCGACTAGTTAACTGCAATGACGAGTGACTAAATAAAAGTTGATAATCATGTAGACAACGTAACTTCTACGAAACAAACTGAGGTTGATTATTATATTTTTTTCTTATTCAAAACCTAACGACATCAACATTGTTTTTTCCTAAGACAAAAGGATATAAGCTCGACTTATCATTTGCCGCCTTTTAAAATTTCCGATTCTTGCTGCAATACCTTGAATTCCTTCTGTTTTTTAAAGGAGAGACCCGAGTCATTTATCAATTTGAAACGTTAACTCCAATATTAAAATTGAAATAGATCAAACTCGAATTTGGTTACCGTATTTATTAAGTGTAAAATTTCAACTCGAGATAGAGTGGACGATTCGAATTCAATGAACATTCACAATGAAACAGATTCTAACACTAGTACCATTATTTAATTATATTCTACTAGTACTTTAAATAACTCTATTGAATATCATATCTATCAGAACTTACTTTATATCTCATTTAATGTGGCAAAAACAGATCCTAAAATACTGTTGAAAGGTTGGAAAATTTAAGAATGTCAGTTGAGTTAAATAAATGACATAAATCTTTGATACAGCTGAAATCTTTGTCATTAGACCACAACTCCTAACTACCTATTCAATTGCTTTAACATAAATGTCTAATACCAATTTGACAACTACCAAATTGGAATATCATATCTTGCTCTCTACTTGTTTTGAAGAATGTGATTCTAAGTTTCGATGGAGAGACATTTTTTCAAATAATAAACGGGAAGCTAACGTGTAAAGTTGTGGACATTTTAATTAAGTTGACACTTTCAAAAATTGGATTCAAGCTAGGCCCAAATCGATTAAGAAAAATAACAAGTAGTGATGAACAAAAGTGGACTCGACCGTAAGAAAACTCAACTTTATGATACATGATCCGTATTCGATTCCACATAAATTGTGGAGCGGCAAAACTTCGTACTTATTTGACCAAAGATGACAGTTCAAAACTCACATTTAAAAACAGAAAGAATTTTTATTATCAACAGTGCACACTTAAAGATGCAAGTCATCTACGAAAGAGAATAGCCATAATAACATTGGTGTTGAATACTCTTGAATAACAAAACAAAAATAAAATTGCTTCTCTAGTGTGATTGATTACTTTAATTCCATTGTATTATTCAGAAATCATGAAACTAAGTTTTGTCAACAAAACAGATAAATATATTACATTAATATTTATATGATTGAGAAATTAAATTGAAAATAGAGACACCACTAATTAATTAATTTTTTAAGTTAAAGCAGAGAAATTAACACAATGCAGTAAGGGCGGATATCTCAATTAGGTCGGCACCCTGCACACTCAGAAGCACACCTCTTAAGGCTTCAGATGTTGGGTGTAGATATAATCCAAGTGAGCCTCGGACATTATTCTTCTCTTCAAGCACTCTTCATCTTCTCCATTTTCACATACTTCCAACCCCATTAACTGCTACAAAATCAATCAATTTTTACTAGGTATTAACCTCAAAAAACAATTTAATTAATTAATTAAAAAATGAGTGATTAACAAAAAAATTAAGAATAAATTAACTTACATCAAGTAGTTCAGTACTAGCCTCCATTTCCTTCTCTTTCCCTGCAAAAGGTTCAAATTTTCAACTTCTAGTAACAAAAAAGTGATAGATACAAAACGCGAAATTAAGATAATAAGAAAGCTATGTTGCACGGACACGGAAACATACTCTCGAAACTTTTTTCTATTACATAACCCTAAGTAAAATAGCTTTCAACCACGGATATATATGAAAATGGATACGGACACAAAGAGGAGTGTTCGTGCAACATAGAGGGGAATACCTTGATTGTTTTCAAATGGATTTGCTGATAGTCTTGAAGATTGAAGAAGGAAAAGGAGTGAGAGAAGAAGAAGACATTTGTAAATGCTTTGCTTCATAATTTTATTCGAAATGTTAGAGATATACAAAGCTTAAGTAAATTAAAATATTTGGAGGTTTGGGGAGAAGGTGATGATGGGTTTAAATACATGCAAAAAGAAAAGCAACTACTACTTTTTTTTAGTCACATGAAACTCCCTACCAAAGCACTTGCATTACCTCACTTATATGTGGGACTATCCACAATAAATTTCAACACCATTCATTTTTTAACTATTGGGTATTCAAAAGTGTAGAGCCAAGACTAGTTTAGATTCGAGTCGAGTCGGAAAAGACCCTTTTTTGTAGTAGTATTTATAGAGTATTTATAAATCAGAGCCAAATTTTGATAAAGTGAGCGCTTGAAGATGAAACTTTTTAAACATGAAATTAAAGTCTTATCACTTAGACTAAGTCTTATTTACGAACATCTAACACTTTGATTTGGTCTGTTATTGATGTATTTGTAAATTCATATTTATGGAAATTGAGTCCAGGAGTTGACTAGTCACAATATCAACAAATTAAAAACTATTGTTGGATCAAAATCATCTTGGTATTGTTGATGATATAACTTATTATATATATGTGAATTTATGGGATATGGGACAACTTTATCCTAAATATTAAACTTAGTTCAATTTTATCCTGTAAGGCTGCTATACAACAATTTTAGTTCAGTTTTAGGAACTCGAAGTTAGATTTTACATTGAAAGTATTTGTGTAAACATAAATTTCAGATTATTTATTGGATCTCAAAATATATTGTATTTGTTTGTAAGAGTGGGACATTAAGGAAACAACTCTCATGAACTCATCCTCTAAACTCAATTCCTGCCATCATTATTGTTGGAGTCTTGAATAGATATACTCTTTAAATCATTTTGTGGGTTTGAAACATTTTCTAAACTTTAAACTGGAGTTTTTCCTATGTGGATTTTTACTTTTGTTACATGTAAACTTTTGAGAATATGCCTGAAATTATGTGTAGTGTCTGCTATAATATGCAATGATTCTGACAAAGTCTATAAAGTTGAGAAACCAATGCAAAGTTGACAGTATCAACCCCAAGTCAACCTTTTTTTTTGGACATATCAACAGCTGTTCTCCATCTTCTCTTGTTTTGCTTTTATCAATCATTTTGGGAGCTTGGTTTCACAGCGCAAAAGTGTTAACGCAGTTGAAATGTCTCTCCTTCTTTTTCTCGAGCTTTCCCTGCTTTTATGTAAAAAACAATTATTTTATGTAGTACCCTCTTAGCTAGTTTAGATTATTGGATCGATCTAATCATTCGACTATGTTCACATTTAGAAAATACAATTGCGATTAAAATAGTTGACAGAGTTTTTTACTTTGAGATAGATATACTCAGCCCAAATCTGAATTCACGTATGAAGAAAAAACTATTGTTTTTTTTTTTAAATTTATATAAAGTCCATCATTACTCTCTTAAACTAGCTTCAAATGATACATTAACCATCTGAATTTATTTAAAAGTATTCGACAACTTTCAGAAATTACTTACAACAATTTGTTTATGTTTTAAATTTGCTTAAAATGATACAAATCCTATTATTTAGAGCAAGTTCTCAGTGTTATAAAGTACTCTCTAAATTCAGAGCATGGATAATCTTTTTGATAGAGATAGAAGATAAATGGTGTATAAGCTGACATGTTACAAATATTTTTGATTGATATGTTATAAAACAATGAAAAGACATTATATTGAGCATGAAAAGCAAAAGCAATTCCATTACGCTTTAAAATGTTTTAAAGCCATAACTAAAATTGCATGCCTAGCTAGTTGTAAATCAAATAGGAGAAAGTGGCTACTGCACCACCACCACCTCTGCTTCAGTGCCTAATGCCTATGTCCACCTTTTCAGTTATGTGGTTTTCTGCCTAACTTTAAGTTATACATATATGTTATAGATTGACCCGAGTGTTTACATTCTGATTGGACGCTCAAAATCAAGATTTCCAGTTAAATCAACTAGATTGTCTAATGTCATCTAGACGCTCAAAATTTGACCTGTCTTTGACTAGTTCTCAACCATCCAACTAACGTCTAAACATTTTTTACTACATTATATGCTATTGAGAGTATGAACTTACCTTAAGCGGTATGATCAACTATTTAAATTCACATAGTAGAATAAGAAACGATTTGAAACTCTTTAAAGTTCAACATACCAATAGATTACTTTTGAAATTGAATATACCAATAAGAATATTCCTTTAACCCTTCAAATTTATTCAAAAGTAATCTATTGTTATGTTGAAGGGTTAACGGAATATACCAAAGATTGTATATTCGCTTAAACTCCTTCTAAACATTTAAAATTGAAAATTCCATTGCACCAATTGAATTTGCCTTGTCCAACTAGACGCTCAATATCCAACTTTTCCTAAAATCGTCTTCTGATTATTTTTCGACAAGTCTTCGAAAGCTCACGGTCCTATTGGCATTTAACATATTTTATCACATTCATTAGTCCATGTTAAACTAATTAATGACATATACCCCAGTCCAACAAGTGTTGCATTGACAACCATACAACTGTCTGAATAATACATTGTTTAATTTATGGTTAAATGTGCTTTTTCAGTTGAAAATTTGTGGATTCTCACTAAATTTTGGAGTTCACAAAATGTAGGGTTGTCTTTCATTTTTATTTATTTTTTGTTAATATGGTGCATTGTATGATGCAAATAAAAAATGAAAGATTATGTTTCTCTTTTGGAAGATTTGAATCTTCACAAAATAAAAATAAAAATATCCAGTGCCACCATCACAAGAATCTCAAGCAAAATCACATTTTATATTCAGATTTGTCTATGACTAGCAGACACAGAAACTTAATATTTTTCAGCTCGATTCTCTAGGGAATCAAATTATTGCTCTTATTTACAAGCATTCAAAAAAATTAGAACACTTGCATTGCTATACTAATGATTTTAATTAAAACTAAACCATAGTTATTAGGATAAAGTAAAAATATAACACTTGATTGTTACATGTTCTTATAAATTAGCATTGCAGGTTTTTTTAGATACCATTTCATATCCGTCACGGATAATGTTTTATATCCCGATCTTGTTCCTAACTTTTTTACAGAGGGTTAAACCAATTTCATTAGGATCAGATAATATTGATACCTAGTAAATCATACCCATTCCCAATTTGAAAAAGTTAATTTACAAATTCTGTCCTATAATTAGTTTAGACAGCGAAGATTTAATCCCACACACAAAACATTACAATCTTAAGCCGTATTTTAACTGAAATGCTCATCTTTCGATAACGCTTCGAAATTGAATTTTAGATTTATGATGGCATTGTTAATACGTACAAAAACAACGTTGGGTCGGAATACAAGCCTATAAGATTGCTCACTCTTTATCTAGGGTGACCCGATTATATGCTAGTCCAATATTATGGCAACAAGACCCTGATTTTGTGGGGTGATCTCTTGCTGTTTGAATGTAACCTTTGCTCTATTAATCAAAGTTCTGGCTAGCACTCTTTTTCCTTTCCTAAACTTTGGTTTGAGGAAGATTTTTTAAGGAGATTATGATTATTTAAAAATAAAAGGATGACATTGTTAATGCTTACAAAAACAATGCTGGGCTTAACCTCAAATATCAAAATGGTATCCATTTTGGGCCTGACCCAGAAGAAGCCCGGCCCATTAAGAGTAGAATTTTCTTCCCTTGCAGCTATGATTGATTTCAATGGAGTGTAGTCTCTCTAATCTATAGGATTTTGTGCTTAATCAGGTATTATCAATATTCATTTCTTCAATTTTACAACTATAATCTGCTTAAGTTACTTCAACTATATTGTTAATTTGTTGCTTAGTAACTAAACTTTCACCAAATTATGAATTTTGCTGTAAATTAAAGGATTTGAGTTAGCTGAACCAAATTGTGTAAGATTTTTACTTAACCGATTGAACTAAAAGTTCGAGCTTAACTAAGTTAAGATTAACAGCATCTTTTATACTAATCTCAAAACCACATGTGTTTAACAAATATGGAGGTTGCATAGAATCTAACTCTGGACGTTTCGATTGCAGAGACTCTGATAACATGTTAGTTAACCGATTGAACTAAAAGATCGAGGTCATAGTTAAGGCTAACAACATCTTTTATATTAATCTCTGATATAAATCAGTTGCTTGATTTTATAGCTTGTAATTGATATCGTTTTGGTACCGCGTAGAATCTATGCTTTGATTGAATAAGCATCAATATTGTGTTTTTGTTTGCAGATTTTTGCTTTGATATGTAGCATTTTAGTAACTTCCTTTTGAGCTAAGCCACTATTATTTGTTTCTAGGAAGTTGATTTGCTCTCATGGAGAGATTTACATGGAGAGATGTAAGTTACTGCAACGTAATTGCTGATTTGTTGCTTGATAATGGAGCTGAAATTTCAGCAAATTCAAGTTAGTCGAGCCAAATTGAATTGGTTTCAGATTTAAAAACTTGTGTTGGCTAATAATGGAACCGAGGTTTTGAATAACTTTCTTAATCAATAACTGTTCTTGTTCGCTATGCGATCCAATGACTTTCAACGAAAGTATGTTCTGCGATATCGTTGTACTGTTCTTGTTGTCTTTGCAGTTTTTACTTTGATATGCAGAACTTTTGGTAACTTTCTTTTGAGCTAACCTACTATTATATGTTGCTAGGATGTTGGTTTGCTCTCATGAATTCTTTCAAGATGCAGAGATTTACATGGGGCATGTCTATTTGAGAAATTTTACCAAGGAAGTAGTTCGGTCCTTTTTTCTAGTCAATTTTGCGCTTGCAACTGATAAGAAAGACAATAACAATCAAAAACTTAAACTTTAAACGAACAAAAACCAACTGAAGAATTATTGGAATGGAAGGTGTGGGTGGTTCAGTCCTTTCTGCTTGCTTAGATGCGGTTAGTGACAGGTTGAAGTCTGTTGACTGGCTCAAATATGCGGATACAAAGCAACTCCTGGAGCAACTTGTAAAGTGGGAGAAGATGCTAGAGAGAATTTATGATGTGCTTGATGATGCAGACAAAATTCAGACCACCAGCCAATCAGTGGAAATCTGGTTGAATGATTTAAAACACTTTACTTACGACCTGGAGGATGTTCTTGATGAAATTGAAACTGAGGTTCAGCTGCACAATTTGGAGGATGAGAGTGACGGAGTCCGCCCAAGTAAGAGGCCTAGATTGATCTCTGAGGCATGGAAATGGATATCTTCACTCCCTGCTGTGTCGAAATGGAGCTCGTCGTTCACTAGTGTAACGAAATGGAGAACTGTTAAGTTCAATTTGGAGATGGATTCTAAGATAGATGAGATTTCTGCAAGATTAGATGATATTTTGGCAAAGAAGGAGACCCTGAAGCTACATAAGTCCAATAGGAGGAGGATCATACAAGCGAATGAAAGACTACCCTCAACTTCTTTGGTGAATGAATCACGGATTTATGGCAGAGAGGAAGATAAACAGGCCATTCTCAAATTGATGGAGACTACAACAACTCATGACGTAAATGTAGTTGTCATTCCCATTGTTGGCATGGGGGGTGTTGGTAAGACAACTTTAGCTCAGCTTATTTACAACGATACCAAATTACGGTA
Organism: Euphorbia peplus; assembly: GCA_028411795.1. Lineage (NCBI taxonomy): Eukaryota > Viridiplantae > Streptophyta > Magnoliopsida > Malpighiales > Euphorbiaceae > Euphorbia > Euphorbia peplus. The sequence continues at coordinate 29,861,299 of CP110843.1, forward strand.
TGATTTCAAAGCTTGGGTTTCTGTTGGTGAAGATTTTGATGTCTTCAGGCTCACCAAAACTATTCTTCAAAGCAATGATGAGAAGGATCTAGAGTCATTACAAGTGAAATTGAAGCAGAAGTTATCTGGAAAAAAGTTTCTCTTTGTATTGGATGATGTTTGGTCTGAGAACTATGAGCTGTGGACTCTATTCTGTCGTCCATTTGAAGAAGGGGCACCAGGAAGCAGGATTATCATCACAACTCGCAGTTCGGAAGTTTCACGTATGACAACAGGTAATCTATTAATTTACGAGATTACATCTCAATTAGCTTTGTGATAATGAACACTAATCTGCAAAGTTTCTAAAATGACAGGTACTTCTACTGCGGGTCATAATCTCAAAGAGTTGTCTTACGGTAAATGTTTGTCTGTGTTCTGTCAGCATTCTTTAGGAGCTACAAACTTTGATCAACACCTGGATGTAAAAGTGATAGGCGAGGAGATTGTGAAAAGATATAAGGGATTACCTTTAGCAGCTAAAGTACTCGGAGGCCTTGTTAGAGGTAAATTGAACACTAATGCATGGGAGGAAGTACTGAAGAGTGAGATATGGGATTTGCCTGACAGCAAAAGCAATATTCTTCCTGCCCTGAGGCTGAGCTATCTCCATCTTCCTGCTCGGTTGAAGCGATGTTTTGCGTATTGTTCAATTTTTCCGAAGGATTATGAGTTTGATAGGACTGAATTGGTTTTATTATGGACGGCAGAGGGGTTTTTGTGTCAGAAAAATAAGGCGAAGCAAAGTGATTATTTAGGTCATGAGTACTTTGATGAGTTATTATCGAGATCATTTTTTCAACGGTCTAGTGATAATAGATCAAGATATGTGATGCATGACCTTATCAATGATCTTGCTCACTTTGTTAGTAGAGGCACATGTTTTCACTTGGTTGAGAATGCATTGCCATCATATGCAGACATTCGACATTCATCATTCATTGCTCGAGAATACAATGTTTCTCGAAGATTTGAATGCTTTTACAAGATGATGAAGTTGAGGACATTTTTATCTCTGCGGCAGAGCAATTATTATAGCCAAAGCTATTTAAGTAGTAAGGTGTTGTACGACCTCCTGCCGAAGTTGAAAAGCTTAAGGGTACTGTCACTAACACATTATTGTATTCAGGAGTTGCCCAGTTGTGTTGGGGAATTGAAACAATTAAGGTACCTTGACTTGTCTTACACTGCTATTACAAGGTTGCCGGATTTAATCGGTAAACTCTTTCACTTGGAAACACTGAAGCTGCAAAATTGTCGTGAGCTTATTGAGTTGCCCACGAGTATTTGTAATTTAACCAACTTGTCGTATCTTGATATTAGTTGGACAGGTTCATTGAAAGAATTGCAACCAGAAATTGGTAATCTTACAAGTCTGCATACGTTGAGCAAGTTCATTGTGGGAGAAGGGAACGATGGGCTGAAGATATCGGAGTTGAAGAAACTTTATCAATTAGCGGGGAAGCTTGAGATTGGAGGGCTACAGAATGTGGGAGGTATTAAGGATGGGAATCTTATTAAGGAGAAGCTTGGACTCCTTGAATTATATTTGGAGTGGGGTTACCGTACCGCTAACTCAAATATTCAGGATGAGCATACTCTGAAGTCACTGGAGCCACATGAAAATGCATCAAGCGTTTCAGTTTCAGGTTTCGGCGGAAGGCAGTTTTCATCATGGATAGGGGATCCTATATTCAGTAAGATGGTAAAGCTGCAATTGTTGTCTTGTAAGCATATCAAATCGTTGCCGCCGCTTGGAGAGCTACCCTCATTGAAAGAGTTGAGAATACAAGAATTGAGTGCTGTGGAAGAAATGGGGAGCGAGTTTTATGGGAATGGTTCTTCCTTTCCTTGTTTGGAGTCTCTAGAAATCAACGATATGCCAGAATGGAAGCAGTGGGAAGATTCCGCAGGAAGATTCCATAAGCTTCGGAAGCTTAAAATAAAAGAGTGTCCAAAATTGGAAGGGAAGTTGCCAAGCTTTCTTCCTTCCCTCGAACAACTTGAAATTTCAGGTTGTCTACAGTTAACTGATTTGCCTAGAGTTCTTCCATCTCTTAAAAAGCTCTATATTAACGAATGCCGAGAAGCAGTTCTGAGAAACCTTACTAATGTCCCATGTCTCACTGAGTTGAAGATTTCAAGAATAAAGGGTCTTCTAATATTAGATGAAAGCTATCTACCGTCAATGGTAGCTCTACAAAAGCTGTACATTAGTGGGTGTAATGAACTAAAATGCATGCCCGTTCGTAGAACTGATTTAGACTATCTTTCGAGTCTAAAGCATTTGGTCATCTCAGGGTGTGTGGAGCTTGTAGAGGGGTTTTTGCCTCTCAACCTAGAATATTTGAACATTAGTAGCTGCCCGTCATTGGAGGTTCTTCAGATGACAAGTGGTGGGGGCCTGTACAATCTCAAAAGTCTTAGCATTCATGACTGCCCTTCATTGGAGGTCCTTTGCGATATTTGGATACCCCCACGTCTCGAGACAGTGGAAGTTAATGGGTGTAAATCTGTGAGCTGCTCTCCAAACGGCATATCTACTGATTCCCTCAAGTTTCTTAAAATTGGGGAAGGGGCAAAACAGTTACTATACTCGTTTAGATACGGGTTTTTTCATCTCACAGATTTGAGTATTAGTGGGTGCGATGAATTAGAATCATTCCCTGAGACGGAATTGCCGAACATCCCCACTCTCGTGTCTATACAACTTTCTTGTTGTAAAAGACTGAAGGCTTTAACCAATCATATGCAAAGCCTCCACCGTCTTCAATCTTTATCGATATTGGCATGTGATGAATTTGAGTGGTTTCCGGAATGGGGATTGCCTAACTCATCTATTGTCACTTTGGAAATTAACAGCTGCAGCAAACTGAGGTCTCTACCGAAACACATGCAGAATCTCAATTCCCTCCAATGTCTGATAATATCAAATACCGAGATATCTTCTCTACAAGGCTGCTTACCGCCTAATCTAACTCGACTGGACATCTCACATTGTGAAAAGTTGAGTCAGCCAATGGCCGAGTGGGGACTTCACACGCTCACTTCTCTTAGAAGACTTACTATAAGATCAAGTCCAGACATGGGTTCCTTTCCAGATAATGTCAGTTTACCAACTTCTTTAACCATTCTTGACATCTCTGGTTTCAAGAATGTTGAATCCATATCCAGAGGTATCCAAAACCTCGTCTCTCTACAAGAATTATACATTATTTGTCCTGACCTTGAGTCCTTTCCTGTTGAGAGACTCCCTCCTGCGCTTGAATTCTTGCAAATTTTGTTCAGGGGTCATCCAAAAGATTGGTTCTCAACATACAGAGGAGAATATGGGGCCATCATTTCGTATTAGATTCCGGTAAGTAACTGATACCCCTGATTCATATATTTTTCCCGATCTTTATTTTGGATCATAACTTTTTGAATCTTAGTTACTAAGTTTTGTTATGTTCCCTCTTTGTTTTCAGCTGTCAATTTGGCAAGAATGTTCTCCTTCCCTATATTTCCACGATTTGATGTTTGTTATTTTGCAGCGTAGGAGCAAGTCATCACGCAAATTCATCGCATGGGACAAACAAAACAAGTAATGATCAAGCGAAATGCTCAAGCGACGGACTCATTGTAAAGAATAGCATTTATTCTTGAACTCGACTTCAAATGGGAGCTCGACTATTCATCTTTCACTGTTTTGACACCGGTGATATAACCACTTACGGTATCTCATTGAACATGCAATCAGCTGATGCTTGGTGGTATATTAACTGATGAAGAAGTTCGGACTGCGCTTATTGAAGAAGTCAGAGTTGCATTTTTGCTAGAGATCTGTAACAAATGGTGGTCTATAATGTGTTGATTCAGGAAGAAGTTATTCTTATTCTGGGTTGCCAGTAAACCCAACTAACTTTCAGATCCTAAAGACCATGAGGATTTTATTACACCAACAAGTGTTCGTCTAGGCGTATGCCATAACTCATGAACATATTTCTCACTTCTAGACAGCATAAACAAAAGTGAATAATCAGGAGGCTAAAGCATACATAAATCACTAGTTTTGGTCACGGAATCATGTTATTTTTTCTACTTCTGTTATTTCATTTGGTAATTATATACTACAAATAACATTGCCATGAGGCATCATTATAAACATAAAAAAAACCCAGAAGAAGTTAAGAAAGCAAAAGATTTATTTAGTGTCTTAGAGAAGTTATTAGCTGCTCGACTTTAACTGGATAATTTGCATTTATGTACTTCCTCATCAACACCTTCTATGTTTAGTCTCTGGCTATTACCACTACATTTTCCGGCTGCATCTGCTGGACTTGCCAATTGACGAGCACATTTAATAAGTCTAACACCATTAAATCAAATGCTATCACAGCCAAATTGATGTCCACCATCTGCATCTCAATATTATTACTATCATTATCAGTATCATGTTGAAAGAATAAATCTGTCTTACTTTTGATACATGTAACATAGAGATAACCCAAGCAAATTGCTAATGATTTGCTAAAACAACGGCAAAAATAGAGCTATGGCTATCGACTTCTTGTGCATGCTCTTAGCTGTGAACTACAAGAAAATTCATGGGTTAATTTGAGGACACTGAGGGTTTGGCAGCAGATTGACAAGAATGCGTCAAAACTATATAGCAAGTGAAGCTGTAAGTTTTTCTTCTTTTTTTTTTGGAACAAGCAACTGAAAAACACAACCATAAAGCTTTTCTGAAGCACATGCACTGATTTCCCAATACCTTAAATTAACCAACTTAAATAACAAAAGCAATCTTACTTGACGAACATTTATATTGACATCACTGATTTCCCTATACAGTTTGTTATGATCGTTCCCAAAACTTCTTTAGGTAACAGTCGTGATTGACTATCACCATGATTTGTTAATTTCACACCACCACACAAGTGTCATATTCTGTTTATCCTTGGAATAACATGAACTCCATCTGGTTGACAACAATTGAACACATAAAATTTACCTTCACTGTTACTCTGTCACAAAGTGAAAACTTGATATTCGTTATTCAGCCATCTGTAGCCCGAAAAATCAATACAGCATATAACAAGCACACCCATATACAAAAATGATATAGAGAACCAACGCGACAATTATCTGTCAAATCATAAATTGATTATATATTTCCAGGCAACCAATGCGACAGTATAAACGGGACAATTATCCAGCAAATCGTAAATTGATCATATATTTCCAGGCAACCAATGCGACAGTATAAAGGGACAATTATCCGTCAAATCATAGATCATATATTTCCAGGCAACCAACACAACAGTATAATCGGGACATTTATCCATCAAATCATAAATTGATCATAAATCTCCAGGCAACCAACGTGACAGTATAAACAGAACAATTATCCGTCAAATCGTAAATTGATCATATATCTCTAGGCAACAAAACAACAGTACAATTATCCATCAAATCGTAAATTGATCATAGGAAAAGCAGGGACATAAGATACAGCAGGGACATAAGGGACATAAGATACATCAGGGATATAAGGGACATAGATAAAGCAGGGACGTAAGGGACAATCTCACAACATATATAATAACGAGCGACATGGAATCAAGCTCAGAACATGTAATAAACAGTTTGCTCGATAGTCAGGAGCCATGCACAAAACTCCGTGAAGGACATTCCATCAAGAAATTGAACAGAACATGCAATTCACAGAGAGAAGACCATAATACCAACTGGATAATATATACCAAGTTTGGGACAGACTGTTTATATAAAGTCACAAACCGTTCATGCATGTATATGTGTTATACAAGTGTTAGTGAATTGCCACAATCGAAGTAATCTTCAAAATGAAACGAAGCCCAGATCAGATTTCAGTTCAGAATAGTTCCCATTACCAGCAAAGACACCTTAACACATAGTAAGTAAGTATATGATCAAATCGTAAATCGATCATATATTTTCAGGCAACCAAAGCGACAGTACAAAGGGACAATTATCCGTCAAATCATAGATCATATATTTCCAGGCAACCAGTATAAAGGGACAATTATCCGTCAAATCATAGATCATATATTTCCAGGCAACCTACGCAACAGTATACACGGAACAATTATCCGTCAAATCGTAAATTGATCATATATTTTCAGGCAACCAAAAGCGACAGTGAAAGGGACAATTATCCGTCAAATCATAGATCATATATTTCCAGGCAACCAGTATAAACGGGACAATTATTCGTCAAATCATAAATTGATCATATATTTCCAGGCAACCAATGCGACAGTATAAACGGGACAATTATCCGTCAAATCGTAAATTGATCATATGTTTCCAGGCAACCAACGCGAGACAATTATCCGTCAAATCAATAGATCATATATTTCCAGGCAACCAACACAACAGTATAAACGGGACAATTATCCGTCAAATCATAAATTGATCATATATTTCCAGGCAACCAATGCGAGAATATAAACGGGACAATTATCCGTCAAATCGTAAATTGATCATACATTTCCAGGCAACCAACGCCGACAGTATAAAGGGACAATTATCCGTCAAATCATAGATCATATATTTCCTGGCAACCAACACAACAGTATAGACGGGACAATTCTCCATGAAATCGTAAATTGATATATATCTCCAGGCAACCAACGTGACGGTATAAACGGAACAATTACCCGTCAAATCGTAAATTGATCATATATTTCTAGGCAACCAAGCAACAGTACAAACAGTACAATTATCATCAAATCGTAAATTGATCATAGGAAAAGCAGGGACATAGGATACAGCAGGGACATAGGATACAGCAGGGACATAGGATAAAGCATGGACATAAGGGACATAGGATAAAGCATGGACATAAGGGACATAGGATAAAGCATGGACATAAGGGACATAGGATAAAGCATGGACATAAGGGACATAGGATAAAGCATGGACATAAGGGACATAGGATAAAGCATGGACATAAGGGACATAGGATAAAGCATGGACATAAGGGACATAGGATAAAGCATGGACATAGGGGACATAGATAAGGCAGGTACATAAGGGACCAATCTCACAACATATATAATAACAAGCGACATGGAATCAAGCTCAGAACATGTAATAAACCGTTTGCTCGATAGTCAGGAGCCATGCACAAAACTCCGTGAAGGACATTCCATCATGAAATTGAACAGAACTTGCAATTCACAGAGAAAAGACAATAATACCAGCTGGATAATATATACTAAGTTAGGGACGGACTGTTTACATAAAGTCACAAACCGTTCATGCATGGATCATATATGTATTATACAAGTGTTAGTGAATTGCCACAATCGAAATTATCTTCAAAATGAAACGAAGCCCAGATCAGATTTCAATATAGAATAGTTCCCATTACCAGCAAAGACACCTTAAACATAGTAAGTATTGATGACTGCTCACTAGGAAAGGAAAACAGTTCCAGCAACTATAATACATTGGATTCAAATGTACGATGAGGCACGCACATACCTCTTTTGCACTTTTTACATTCAGAGACGGGAAATATAACTGTTTTCAAGTTTGAATTCAACAAATGAAATAAACATTCAGAGACAGACAATATAATTCCGCAAGGTAAATATCGCAAACCCTAGAATCATATCGTTTGGAACAGACATCAAAGTTGGTTCGACACCACAATAATTTTATCCAAACCCTAAATAGAGATAAGAAAGTAATACGCACCACAAAATCAGAGGCAAGATTATGATTTTCATAACCCTAAATCGCATCATCTCGATTTCACCCACAAAATAAAAGACGCAAGATTTTGAATTCTGAAACCCTCAACAGCATCTCGAATTCATCACAGACTGCAAAAGTTAGGGGCAAGATTTTGATTTTCGTAACCCTAAATCGCATTTCACCAGCAAAATCAGAGCCAACATTTTGATTTTCGCAACCCTAAATCGCTCTGTTGCACCAAAATTTTAGGAACCGTAACCCTCAAATGAAGAAGCGTAGGAATGAAGGCAGTTTATTTAGTATTTATAGAACCTCGTATATTATGTCGGTCAAATACATATGTCGGTCTAAAATAAGTATACGTCAATGAAACTTTTATTTCTTAAAATTAATTAAATTGAACTTTTAATTAAATCAAAATAGAAATATATTATTGTAGAAAAAAAGAATTCATGATATATTTTCTGTTCTTTTTTTTTTAATTCCACTTTAGATTAGTTTCATATTGAAACTTTTATTTTAATTAATGTTTTGTATTTTATAATATTTTATTTTTAATAGTATGAAAATTATTTGTATTTCGCATATTAGGAAACTATTAAAAAAATAAAAAATTATTAATAAATGCAAACGATATTTTATACGTACTTTTTAAACCAAATAACAATGGAAGTTACATCGATGTATATAAAAAGCAAGGGCATTTTGATTTGTCACAAAAGTAATGCTGAAATCTATTTCTTCATATCATGTTCGTTAATGTGTATTACTATGTCTTTTTGCTTGATCTTTACATAAGGATGAATAAACTTGAATTCAAGAACATGAAAATCAAAATTCCAGCATAGAAAAAAAAGTAAGTAAATTTATTGAGACTAAAACATAGCATATACGACAATACAGGAAGCACTTGAAATCTAAATAAAGATGTAGTAGTAAAAAAGAAGTACCCGGCTCATACAAAATTAAATACGTAAATACTACACCAACTATGTAAATCATCTGACACTAGAAGGTTGAAATTTCTTTTTTCTAGATGTAAGTCGGACCTTTCTACATTTCAACTCTGAATCTGCCACTGGAATCAATTGTATTTAATTATTAATATTGGTTACTAATTATTTTGTCAATTTATTTTATTATTTGTGCTTATGATTGTGCTCATTGAATTTCTTGAACTAATTAATTATTTTAATTTTATCTTAAACAAAATCTTATTTATGTTATAATTTATCAAAAATATATTAGTAACCAAAAAGAAAAAATTATTTCCCACTTTGGGCCTATCGGAGCGGACTTGGCCCGGCCCATTAACAGATAAGCAGCAAACAATGAAAATTAGAGTTGACTGATCTATGGCGATGTTGAACTTTGTTCATACCATCATCCTCTTCTCGAGCTATGGAATGATCTATTATATAGCATAATACAGGTAATATCAATATCCATTTCTTCAATTTTACATCTATGAAGTTACTGCAACTAAAATTCTTCATTTGCAGTTGAGCTGAATTTAACAAGTAACGGAAATGAAAGTTAAAAGTCAACGAGTTTTTGAAATTGAATTACAAGTGGATAGACGTAAATTAGTTAAAATGTTTACTGAACTTCTAATTTTGGAGGTTAAGTTAAAGTAAAATGTTAACCCCCCGTTAACTTTCATTTACTCTCTAAAAAACTCTGGAACAATTCATTACTTTCGTTAACCTCCTCTTAAGTTACTGCAGCTAAATTTTTGATTTGTTACTTGATAATGGAGCTCAAATTCAGCAAATTTGCTATATAAGTTACAGGATTTCAGTTATCTTTTTGAATAAATTTGCTGGTTAATAATGGAACTTAAGTTTTGCTGCCATGTTACAGTTTTTTTAGTTACTTTAATCTGCATAGTTTAATGTAAATTTCTCTTTTTGGTTACTTGAGTTTCATGGTTCTTTACGATGATGTTTCATGTTAGCCGATCCCGAATCATTTCGGGACTAAGGCTTTGTTGTTGTTTGCTAACCAACTATTATATATTGCTACAGGAACTGAATAATAATTGCAATGGAAGGTGTGGGTGGTTCAATTCTTTCTGCTTGCATAGATACGGTTATTGACAGATTGAAGTCCATTGACTGGCTCAAGTATGTGGACACAAAGCAACTCCCGGAGCAACTCGTGAAATGGGAGAAGATGCTAGAGAGAATTTATGATGTGCTTGATGATGCAGACGAAATTCAGACAACAAGCCGTTCGGTTGAGATCTGGTTGAATGATTTAAAACACTTTACTTATGACCTGGAGGACGTTCTTGATGAAATTGAAACTGAGGTTCAGCTGCACAATTTGGAGGATGAAGATCCAAGGAAGAGGTACCCTTTTTTGGAGGATGAGGGTGACACAATCCGTCCAAGTAAGCGGCCTCGATTGATCTCTCAGGCATGGGAATGGATATCTTCAATCCCTGCTGTGTCGAGATGGAACTTGTCATTCCCTAGTGCAACGAAATGGAGAACTGTTAAGTTCAATATGGAGGTTGTTTCTAAGATAGATGAGATTTCTGCCAGATTAGATGAACTTTTGGCAAAAAAAGAGATACTAAATCTACACAAGTCCAATAAGAGTAGGAGGTTCATACAAGCGAATGAAAGACCGCCCTCAACTTCTTTGGTGAATGAAGCAAAGATTTACGGTAGAGAGGAAGATAAAGAGGCCATTCTCAAATTGATGGGCGCTACAACTCATAGTGAAGATATAGTTGTCATTCCCATTGTTGGCATGGGGGGTGTTGGTAAGACAACTTTGGCTCAGCTCATTTACAACGATACCGGACTACAGTATGATTGGAAAGCTTGGGTTTGTGTTGGTGAAGATTTTGATGTCGTCAGGGTAACCAAAACAATCCTTCAAATCAATGATGAGAAGGATCTAGATTCATTACAAGTGAAATTGAAGCAGAAGTTATCTGGAAAAAAGTTTCTCTTTGTATTGGATGATGTTTGGTCTGAGAACTATGAGCTGTGGACTCTATTCTGTTGTCCATTTGAAGCAGGAGCACCAGGAAGCAGAATTATCATCACAACTCGCAGTTGGGAAGTTTTACGTATGACAACAGGTAATCAATTAATTTACTAGATCGCATCTCGATTAGGTTTGTGATATGAACATTAATTTGGGAAATTTCGAAAATGGCAGGTGCTCCTACTACGTCTCATTATCTTAAAGAGTTGTCTTATGATGAATGTTTGTCTGTGTTCTGTCAGCATGCTTTAGGAGCAACAAACTTTGATCAGCACTTGCATGTAAAAGCAATAGGCGAGGAAATTGTGAAAAGATGTAGGGGATTGCCTTTGGCAGCTAAAGCACTCGGAGGCCTTCTAAGAGGTAAATTCAATACTAATGCGTGGGAGGAAGTACTTAAGAGTAAGATATGGGATTTACCTGAATACAGAAGCAATATTCTTCCTGCCCTGAGGCTGAGCTATCTCTATCTTCCCCCTCCCTTGAAGCGATGTTTTGCATATTGTTCTATTTTCCCCAAGGATTATGAGTTTGACCGGAATGATTTGGTTTTATTATGGATGGCAGAGGGTTTTTTGTGTCAGAAAAATAAAGTGAAGCAAAGTGATTATTTAGGTCATGAGTACTTTGATGAGTTATTATCAAGATCATTTTTTCAACAGTCGAGTGATAATAGATCAAGATATGTGATGCATGACCTTATCAATGATCTTGCTCACTTTGTTAGTAGAGACGCATGTTTTCACTTGGTTGAGAATGATTTGGGGAGTGGCGAGTCACATGCAGACATTCGACATTCATCATTCGTTGCTCGGAAGTACGACATTTCTCGAAGATTTGAATGCTTTTACAAGATCAAGAAATTGAGGACATTTTTGTGTCTGCAGCAGTCTAAATTTTACAGCACAAGCTATTTAAGTAGAAAGGTGTTAAACAATCTGCTGCCAAATTTGAAATGCTTAAGGGCACTATCACTAACAAATTATGATATTGAAGAGCTGCCAAGTTGTGTTGGGGAATTGAAGCAATTAAGGTACCTTGACTTATCTTTCACTAATGTTACAAGGTTGCCGGAATCCGTGGGTAAACTCTTTAACTTGGAAACATTGAAGCTGCATGACTGTTATAGGCTTATTGAGTTACCCAAAAGCATTTGTAATTTAACCAACTTGTTGTATCTTGATATTAGTTGGACAGTCTCATTGAAAGAAATGCCTATGAAGATAGGTAATCTGATAAGTCTGCGCATGTTGAGAAAGTTCATAGTGGGAGAAGGAAATGTTGGGCTGAAGATAGCGGAGTTGAAGCAACTTTCTCACTTAGCAGGGAAACTTGAGATTTATGGGCTACAGAATGTGGGCGACATTGAGGATGAAAATCTTATTAAGGAGAAGCCTGGGCTCCTTGAATTATACTTGAAATGGGATTGTTATCATACGGTTGTAAACTCAAATATTCAGGATGAGCAGACTCTGAAGTCATTGGAGCCACATCAAAATGCATTAAGTGTTTCGATTTCAGGTTTTTGGGGGAGGAAATTTCCATCATGGTTAGGAGATCCGATATTCAGTAAGATGGTAAAGCTGGAGCTGTTATGTTGTAAGCACATCAAATCTTTGCCACCACTTGGACGATTACCCTCACTGAAAGAGTTGAGAATACGAGGTTTGAGTGGAGTGGAAGAAGTGGGGAGCGAATTTTATGGGGATGATTCTTTCTTTCCTTGTCTGGAGTCTCTAGAGATACAAGAAATGTCAGAGTGGAAGCACTGGTCTTGGAGTAATTCTCCAAATGAAGATTCCGTTGGAAGATTCCATAAGCTTCGTAAGCTTATAATTAGATGCTGTCCAAATTTGGTTGGGAAATTGCCAAGCTTTCTTTCTTGCCTCGAACAACTTCAAGTTTCAGTTTGTGAACAGTTAATTGATTTACCTGGAGAGCTTCCATCTCTTAAAAGGCTCTATATTGGTCAATGTCAAGGGGCAGTTCTCAGAAAGCTGACAAATGTCCCGTGTCTTATTGAGTTGATAATTGAAAGAATGGATAATCTTTTAACATTAGATGAAAGCTATCTACCAGCTATGGGAGCTCTAGAAAAGTTGTATGTTAGTAAATGCAATGAACTTAAATTCCTGTGGGCTGATGGAACTGATTCGGACTGTCTTACCAGTCTAAAGCATTTGGACATCTCAAGTTGTAAGGAGCTTGTGTCATTGGTGAACGTAGAGGGAGGGCTTTTGCCTCGCAGCCTAGAATATTTGAATCTTTCACATTGCAATAGACTGAAGGAGGTCCCAAATGGCCTCAGCTGTCTCAAAAATCTTGACATTATTGAGTGCCCTTCACTAGAAGTTCTTCAGTTGACGAATGGCTTCGATAGTCTCCAAAATCTTGACATCAGGAACTGCCTTTCTTTGAAGGTCCTTCAGTTGGGAAATGGTGTCTTGCACGGTCTCAAAAGTTTTGTCACTGTTGACTGCCCTTCATTAGAGGTCCTTTTTTATGGTGAGATGCCTAATCTTGAGACAATGGACGTTCGGGGGTGTAAATCTGTCAGCTGCTCTCTCAATGGCAAGTTTGCCGATTCCCTCAAGTTTCTTACAATCGGGGACGGGGTAAAAGAATTACTAGAGCCGTCTCCTTATGGGTTTCCTCATATCACAAATTTGAGTATTGACGGGTGTTCCGAATTAGAATCATTTCCTGAGAGGGTATTCCCCAACATCCCCACTCTCGTGTCTTTATCAATTTTCAGGTGTAGAAGACTCAAATCTTTAACCAATCATTTGCAAAGCTTCCATGGTCTTCAATCTTTATCAATAGTGGATTGCGACGAATTTGAGTGGCTGCCAGAAAAGGGATTTTCCAATCATTCTCTTGTCTCCATCACAATTGACGGCTGCCACAAATTGACGCACCTACCCAATCAGATGCAGAATCTCACTTCCCTTCAGTGTCTGTTTGTAGAAAGAACTGAGATATCGTCTTTGGAAGGGTGCTTACCCCCAAACTTAAGTGAACTTGAAATCTCTGATTGTAAAAAGCTGAGTCAGCCAATGGCAGAGTGGGGACTGAACACACTCACTTCTCTTAAGAAACTCACAATAAGATCAAATGCAGACATGGTTTCGTTTCCAGATAATGACGGGTCACTCCTTCCTTCTTCTTTAACCTATCTTGAAATCTCTGGTTTCAAGAAAGTGGATTCTGTATCTGGAGGTATCCGAAAGCTAGTCTCGCTTCAAGAATTGCACATTTCTCATTGCCCTATACTCAAGTCTTTTCCTGTTGAAGGTTTCCCTCCTGCAGTTGAATATTTACAAATTTGGGAATGTCCTCATCTGCAAGATTGGTGCTCAAAAGACAAAGGAGAATATGGCCCCATCATTTCCTATAAGAATTAAGAATGTAAGTTACTAAAAGCTCTAATTCATAATATTTCGATCTTCTCTTTATTTTGGATCATAACTTGATCACTTCAGCAATTCACAGGTCCCTTGAGAGAGAGCTACTCCGTAATCGCTTCAGTAAGTTTTTTCAGAGACTTATACATCGTACGATCAGGGGTTGTCCACTCCCTATCTTCTCCGCAACTGTTCGCTCCTTCTTCTGGCAAGTAAGTAGTAACTCATCATTGTGCTTGGTTAAATTATGGATGTTCAAGTTGCAAATACTTTTCAGATATGCTTGTGTTGAGCATGTAATCGTTAATTTGAAATATTCGCTCTATCATATTTTTCAGGTCTGCTTGTACTTGAATATTATTGTTAGTCTCAGCCTGATGAGGACGCACGGGTTGAAATGGAGAGCAAGATGATTGAAGAAGATTTCCGACTATCCATACAAGAAAGTGAGAAGAATAGAGGATTCAAACAAAAGCCTAGAAGGTCGGTCCACTCATTGAGGAAAGCCATCTACCGTGCTTAACACCATAAAATCATCACTCGATGAGCTCGCTCGTTCAAATTATAAAGATTTCTCCTGCATGGCTTGTTCTTGCTGATACTTCACGTGTACAGTTTATAATCTTGTAACTTTTCCAGTTCTGCATTGAGTTTCTTATTTGTTGTGGCTTGTAAAAATTAGGGGCGTTTTAACATTACTCTGGTTAGTTGTACCTATAAGCTTATATATCCAAATTTGGTTACTTTTGCTATCTCTATCTGCCAAATACATCTCCTTTTCTGTTATTATTATTATAGAATAATCCATCTTGTTTTTTGAACTTGTATTATTTCCTGACTGGAGCTACAGCTATCCTAAACTTTGATGCTCCTTATTGATATGTTTTAGCCATTTGGCTCATGAGCCGAGTCATTCAAAATGCAACCACGGTGTATTTATGGCTCACATTTGCCAACATTATTCTTAACCTTGTATTTTGTGCTTTACCTGGCAGAATACAGAGCTTACTATTATTAATTCACATTTCATTCAAATTGAGTAGGGTAGCAGAGGATAAAAGATGGAGGATCAGTGGTGCCCTCACAAGCAAATGAAGAAAACTGATCGCGGAGTGATGCGAATCGGGGCGTAAGTGGCAGGAGAAAAAGGTCAGTTGAACCATTAAAATTCTGAGAATATTTTGATCCTTGTGCTTAGTGCTCACAGGACTGAGAAAAATAAGACTTTCTACATGGTAACATTATACGTTATTATATAATTATATTATATTACTCCCACCACTTGTTTTACCCTCCCAAACCCTATGTGCTTTAACTTTTTCGTAGAATACGAATCTTAATAATGTCGAAATACATTAACTTTGGAACATTTGAGGAAGATTATTTCAAGGACCAGGTCATCCGGAAACATACTTTTTTTACAAAAATGACATGCTTAATTTCTCCTTGCAATAAGATTTAGTAACATTTCCAATGCTTCGTATATCAACATTTCCAATGCTCCATATAGGGAGCTATGCATTGATAGAACTTTCACCAATTGTCGAATGTTAAAGTATGTTATTTTGTTATTTGTTTTTTTTTTTTCAGTTGATAAATTTGTGCTTGTTCAATATTCCACATTGATTGATTAAGGAGCTATAAAGGTACTTATATATGTGAAACTATCTTCATTTTTGTAGGTTTTGTTTTGGAGCGAGTTAAGCCTTTGTTTACATTATTTCTTTTTGAGCCAACATAGTATCTCTCCCTGTCCGTGATTTTCTTCTCTGCAAAGAGTCCTTGCAATGGAAGGTGTGGGTGGTTCGATCCTTTCTGCTTGCTTAGATGCAGTTATTGAGAGGCTGAAGTCTATTGACTGGCTCAAGTATCTGGATGAAAAGCATCTCCTGGAGCAACTTGCAAAGTGGGAGAAAACTCTGGAGACAATTTATGCCGTGCTTGATGATGCAGAGGAAACGAAGTCCATCGGCCGATCGGTGGAAATCTGGTTGAATGATCTAAAACACTTCACTTATGACCTGGAGGATGTTCTTGATGAACTTGAAACTGAGATTCAGCAGCATAATTTGGAGGACCAAGATTCAAGGAAGAGGCGCCATGTGGAGTATGAGGGTGACGGAGCCCCTCCATGTAAGAGGCCTAGATTGATCTCTGAAGCATGGAAATGGATCTCTTCTTTCCCTACTGTATCGAATTTGATCTCTTCGATGCATAGTGCAACGAAATGGAGAACTGTTAAGTTAAACATGGAGATGGTTTCTAAGATAGATGGGATTTCTGCAAGATTCGATGATATTTTAGCAAAAAAGGACTTCCTTAAGCTACACGAGTCCAATAGGAGGATCACTAAAATGAATGAAAGACCATCCTCCTCAAATTCTTTGGTGAATGAAGCAAAGGTTTACGGCAGACAGGAAGATAAAGAGGCCATTCTCAAATTGTTGGAGGCTACAGCTCATGATGCAGATGTAGCTGTCGTTCCCATTGTTGGCATGGGGGGTGTTGGAAAGACAACTTTAGCTCAAATAATTTACAACGATACCGGACTAAAGTTTGATTTGAAAGCTTGGGTTCCTGTCGGTGAAGATTTTGATGTCTTCAGGATCACTAAAACTATCCTTCAATCCGTTGATGGAAACGATGATGATGAGAAAGATTTGAATTCATTACAAGTGAAGCTGAAACAGAAACTGTCTGGACAAAAATATTTAATTGTATTGGATGATGTTTGGTCTGAGAAGTATGATGATTGGACTCTTTTATGTGGTCCTTTTGAATCAGGAGCACCGGGAAGCAGAATTATCATTACGACACGCCTTTGGAACGTTGCAGATATAACCTCAGGTAATTAACTAATTTACTAGCTGACATCGCATCACAAATATATTTGTTATAATAAACACTAATAATAAGTAAACTTTCATTGATGACAGGTACTCATACTATGGCTCATAATCTCGAAGTGTTGCCTTATGATCAATGTTTGTCAGTGTTTTGCCAACATGCTTTAGGGGCAACAAACTTTGATCAACACTCGGATGTAAAAGCAGTTGGTGAGGATATTGTGAAAAGATGCAAGGGATTACCTTTGGCAGCTAAAGCACTTGCAGGACTTCTAAGAGGTAAACCCGACACTAAAGCATGGAAGGACGTACTGAAGAGTGAGATATGGAATTTACTGGAAAACAAAAGCAATATTCTTCCTGCCTTGAGGCTGAGCTATCTCCATCTGTCTCCTCCGTTGAAGCGATGTTTTGGGTATTGTTCAATTTTTGCCAAGGGTTATGAGTTCGATAAGAATGAATTGGTTTTATTATGGATGGCAGAGGGTTTCTTGTGTCAGCAGACCGATAGAGTGAAGCAAAGGAATGATTTAGGTCATCAATGTTTTGATGAATTATTATCAAGATCATTTTTTCAACAATCTTATGATAATAAATCAAGATATGTGATGCATGATATGATCAATGATCTTGCTCGCTTTGTCAGTAGAGACACGTGTTTTCAGTTGGTTGATAATGAGTGGCCGGGTGGGGAGCCATATGCATACATTCGTCATTCCTCATTCATTTCTCAGAAGCACAACATTTCTCGAAGATTTGAATGCTTTTATAAGATGAAGAAATTGAGGACATTTTTGTCTCTTGAGAATCATCAGTTGAAGTTTGCCTGTAAAGCTAAAAACAGGTTAAGTAGAAAGGTGTTGTACGATCTGCTACCACAGTTAAAATGCTTAAGGGTACTGTCACTAACAGTTTATGATATCGACGAGTTGCCAAGTTGTGTTTGTGAATTGAAGCAATTAAGGTACCTTAACTTGTCTTACACTAATATTAGAAGGTTGCCAGAATCAATTGGTAAACTCCTTCACCTGGAGACACTAAAGATGACCTATTGTCGTCAGCTTATTGAGTTACCGAAAAGCATTTGTAATTTAACCAACTTGTTGTATCTTGATATTAGTTGGACATATTCATTGAAAGAACTGCCACCACAAATCGGTAATCTGACAAGTCTAAGCATGCTGGGGAAGTTTATAGTTGGAGAAGGCAATGGCGGGCTGAAGTTATTAGAGTTGAAGAAACTTTCTCAATTAGCCGGGAAGCTTGAGATTAAAGGGCTACAAAATGTGGTAGATATTAAGGATGGGAGTGTTATTAAGGAGAAGTTAGGACTCATTGAATTATACTTGAAATGGGATCATACGGATGTAAAATCAAATATTGTGGATGAGCAGATTCTCAAATCACTGGAGCCACATCAAAATGCATCTAGCGTCTCAATTTCAGGTTTTGGTGGAAGGCAGTTTCCATCATGGGTAGGAGATCCCATATTCAGTAAGATGGTAAAACTGGAGCTTTGCTCTTGTAAGCACATCAAATTGTTGCCGCCGCTTGGACGACTGTCCTCACTAAAGGAGTTGATGATACGAGGTTTGAGTGCAGTTGAAGAAGTGGGGAGTGAGTTTTATTCGGATGATTCTTCCTTTCCTTGTTTGGAGACTCTAATAATACAAGATATGCCAAATTGGAAGCAGTGGTCTTGGTGTAATTGAAGATTATGTTCGGACATTTGATAAGCTTCGTATCCTTAAAATAGAATGTTGTCCAAAATTGGTAGGGAAGTTGCCAAGTTTCCTTCCTTCCCTCGAACAACTTGAAATTTCAGGTTTGGAACATTTAACTACTGATTTACCTAGACTGCTTTCATCTCTTACCAATCTAAAACATTTGAAAATCTCACGGTGTGTGAAGCTTTTGTCATTGGGGAATGGCCTCAACACTCTCGAGAGTCTTTTCATTTCTCACTGCCCTTTGCTCGAGGTCCCTTGCAATAGTGAGATGCCTAGTCTTGAGATATTGGAAGTTCGGGGGTGCAAAACTATGAGCTGCTCTCCAAACAGCAAGTTTCCCGATTCCCTCAAGTTTCTTGACATTGGGAAAGGGGCAAAACATTTACTAGAGTCATTTCATAACGGGTTTTCTCATCATAGAGTTCTGAGTTTTTTGGAGTGTGATGAATTAGAATCTTTCCCCGAAAGAAAATTGCCCAACACCCCCACTCTCGTGTCTTTAAAACTTTCCTTCTGCAAAACACTCAAGTCTTTGACCAATCATATCCAAAGCTTCCACCGTCTTCAATCCTTGTCGATAGTTTGCTGTTACGAATTTCGGTATCTAACCAATCAGATGCACAACCTCACTTCTCTTCAACGTCTGATAATAAAGAGCACAAAGATATCATCTCTGGAAGGGTGCTTACCCCCAAGGCTAACTGAACTTGAGATCTCATACTGTCAAAATCTGAGTCAGCCAATGGCAGAGTGGGGACTCCACGCACTCGGTTTTCTTACAAGACTCACAATAAAATGGAACACAGACATGGTTTACTTTCCAGATAATGATGGATTACTGCTTCCAACTTCCTTAACCTTTCTTGAAATTTCGGGTTTTAGGAATGTGGAAACCATATCCAGGGGAATCCAGAACCTCGTCTCTCTTCAACAGTTACACATTGCTCATTGCCCTAAACTCAAGTCCTTTCCTGTTGAGGGTGTCCCTCCTGCACTTGAATATTTACTGATTTTCTATTGTCCTCATCTACAAGATTGGTGCTCAAAACACGAAGGAGAATATGGCCCCATCGTTTCCTATAAAAATTAACAAAGGTCAGTAACTAAAAGCCTTAATTAATTTGTTTCGTCTTTTCTTATTTTGGATCATATCTTAGTTCAGAAATCTGGTATCTGATAATAATTTCATCTTGGGACAATGAAATGTTTAGTTACATATGTCTCTGTGATTAATTAGTCAATTAACTCAAATTATTTGCTTTGTGCTGGAATTGAATTTATTGCACGTTTCCTTTGATGTTTTGCTTATTGTTAAACGGACCTCAGATAGTTATTTTCAAGCTTTGCATGCATACTTATAGTTAGTTTCAGCAATTAAGTGACTGCAAAATGTACTTGAATGTTGTTAATTTCAGTCCGTGATGAGGACACGTGTTGAAGTGAAGAGCCAGATGATTGACGAAGAGTACTGCCTAACCATAGAAGAAAAGGAGCAGAGTAGAGAAATCAAACAAGCTTGGAATATCGTTCCATTCATTGAGGACATCCATCTACCATACATAGGTTCACATAAGCATCACCCGAGCTCGATAAGCTTTTTTCTGAAACAAGCCTGGAAGGTTGCCCACTCAAAGAGGACAGCGATCTATCGTGCTTAGCACCATAGAAGCACCCCAGCTCAAGTTTCAAACAATCCTAGAACGTCGATCCACTTGTTGAGGACAACCATCTTCCGTGCTTAGGGTAAGGGGGCAGAAATTGTGATTGCTTGCTTTTTACGGTACTCTTTTACATGCTGGAACTGTATGTATAGAGTATATATCTAATCCCATGTGTCTCATTATCGCAGATATAGGAGTGATTTATAACTCTTGATCAATTGGTTGGCTAAGTTCCAAAGGGACACATAAGTGCCACACAATCTCAAAGATTTGGCCCCGTGACACTTAGCACCCTGGAAGTATTACCTGAGCTCGATGAGCTCTTCGGGCGCCCCTTTTAAGAGCTACTGGGTCTTATAGATGCCTCCTCAACGGCCTGCCCTTATCGATACTTCACTGTACTGATTATATTTTTGCAACTTTTTTGTAAATTTGCCTAGAGTGTTAGCTAGCTTATAAAGATCAGGGGTATTTGTAATATTGTTTTGTACTTCTTTTTAGTTGTGTACACATTGTCTGGTAAAAGAATTCTATAATGAGATTGCTTCATGTGAAAATACAAGCAAAGATTGTCTGGTAAAGAGTTCTACAATGAGATTGTTCGGCTCAATAAAAAATCGATTCTGTTTGGATCAATTTATAGACGAACCAAGTTCGAACATGATTTTGAAGCTTGATTTGTAAATGGACTGAACTTGAGCACGGTAATCAGTTGCTGCTGTACCCTTTTTCTAATTATACAATAATCCAACTTGTTCCTGTATTCTTCATCAGTCACGGATAAAGGCTGCACCAATCATATAACTTGATGATTCTCATTTTATTTCTTATATTTTGGTCCCGTCATTTCCTTTCGTTCTTCGGTAAGTAACTAATACCCTAATTTGTATATATGGTCTGCTCTTTATTTTGGATCATATATATTTGGTTATTATCTATGTACACTTGGGAATCATTCATGCTTGATTATAGTCTAGCAATATCTCTTGTTATGCACGGATTCGTTATACTCAGTTTATGTACTATGTTAATCATCATCAGGCAATTAAGTGACTGTACAATCACTTGAATGTTGAAGTGAAGCGGACACGCATGTGTTGAAGTGAAGAGCCAAATGATTGATGAAGGATACCGACTATCCATTCAGGAAAGGGTTTGTTTAGTTCAGCTGTTATATCCACTGAGTTGTTTACTGTTTATTGTTGTTCATAAGCTAATAGAAGTTGGTTGATTTTCTTTCATAAATAGCAATCAACAGCCATTCTCAATTCTAATGAAACATTTCTATTCTACTTGTTGGAGTTTTTTACCTTAACGTGTAAAATGGTAAAATTTTACCTGTGATGTTTCTAAGTAAAGATCAATTATGCCTTTACCTAAAAGAAAATTTGAAAGTGTTGTTTTTATAGTTTTGATGCCACATCGGACCTTCCAAACAAGTTTGTCGATAAATTGAAATAATTTTGTGCACTTTGTGAGTTGTTTATAACTGTGTTGATAATATAATAAACATTTTGGGAAATTTTTGTGTGGTTAACTTGTCTCTTAAATAATGGCCCTACCCTTGCATCTTTCTTTCAACCTTCCTGTGGACTTTTGCTATGGCAGGCCATACCACTTGTCATTGACATCAACAAGAAGACAACAAGGATAATATAGACTTTGGATTTTTCACTTCTTTCAAAGTTAGTTTAGTGTCTGAGATATTCTTCCTCTGTCCAGGAATCCTTGCAATGGAAGCAGTTGCTGGTCCAATCCTTTCTGCATTTTTTGAAGTTGTTTTTGACAGGTTGGGTTCCATTGACTGGCTCAAGTATGTTGGTCAAGGGAAAGTCCTGGATCAACTCCAAAGATGGGAGAAGATGCTCAAGAGGATTAATGCTGCGCTTGCTGATGCAGACGAGATGCAGACCACCAAACGGTCCGTGGAGATGTGGTTGACTGATCTTAAACACTTGGCTTACGACCTGGAAGATGTACTCGATGAACTTGCAACGAAGGTTCAGCAGCACATTTTGAAGGATCAAAGTCAAAAAGTCCGTCCGAGTAATGTGCAGGGAGTCCTCTCTTCATGTTGTGTTGCAGTGAATCCAACAACTGTTAAGTTCAATGTGGAGATGATTTCCAAGGTAGACATGATTACTGTGAGATTAGATGAGATTATCAAACAAAAAGATGACTTGAATCTTCGAGAGTCCAGTATAAGCAGCAGGGTCATCCAGGAGAGTGAAAGACCACCCACAACCTCTTTGGTGAATGAAGCAACGGTTTACGGTCGAAACAATGATAAAGAGACGGTCCTTGAATTGCTGAAGGCTGCAGACGGTGATGCTAATGTTGCTGTTATTCCCATAATTGGCATGGGGGGCGTTGGCAAGACAACTTTAGCGCAACTCGTTTACAATGATACCTCATTACAGTTTGATTTGAAAGCTTGGGTTTGTGTTGGTGAAGATTTTGATGTCTTCAGGATCACCAGAACAATCCTTCGTAGCAATGATAATAACGACCTGGACTCATTACAACTGAAATTGAAGCAGCTGTTGTATGGGAAAAAGTTCTTAATTATATTGGATGATGTTTGGACCGAGAAGTATGAGGATTGGACTCTTGTATGTGGTCCATTTGAAGCAGGAGCACCAGGAAGCCGAATTATCATCACAACTCGCCTTCAGAATGTTGCACACATGATAGCAGGTAATTAATTGATTTACTAGCTCACATCTCAAATAGCTTTCTTATAATGAACTCTAAAATCTATGAAGTTTCATGGATGACAGGTACTTGTACTCGAGGTCATGAACTCAAGGAATTGTCATACGATGAATGCTTGTCTGTATTTTGCCAACATGCTTTAGGAGTAACTAACTTTGACCAGCACTTGCATTTAAAAGCTATAGGTCAGGAGATCGTAAAAAGATGCAAGGGATTACCTTTGGCAGCTAAAGCACTGGGAGGCCTTTTAAGAGGTAAATCCAACAGTAATGTGTGGGAGGAAGTACTGAAGAGCGAGATATGGGATTTGCCAGAAGACAAAAGCAATATTCTTCCTGCCTTGAGGCTGAGCTATCTCCGTCTCCCTCCTCCCTTGAAGCGATGTTTCGGGTATTGCTCAATATTTCCCAAGGATTATGAGTTTCATAGGAATGGATTGGTTTTACTATGGATGGCAGAAGGTTTTCCGTGTCAGAAGAATAAGGCGAAGCGAAGGGATGAATTAGGTCATGAATACTTTGATGAGTTATTTTCAAGATCATTTTTTCAACAATGTAGTGATAATAAATTAAGATATGTGATGCATGACCTTATCCATGATCTTGCTCACTTTGTTAGTAGAGACACATGTTTTCACTCTGTTGAGAATGATTTGGAGGGAGCAGAGTCATATGCATACATTCGGCATTCGGCATTCGTTCCTCAGAAGTATAACGTTTCTCGAAGATTTGAATGCTTTTACAAGATGAAGAAATTGAGGACACTTTTGTCTGTAAAGCAGTCTCCTTATATTGAAACATGTTTAAGTAGAAAGGTATTATATGATCTGCTGCCAAAATTAAAATGCTTAAGGGTAGTGTCCCTTACGGGTTATGATATTGAGGAGTTACCGACTTCTGTTGGTGAACTGAAGCAATTAAGGTACCTTAACCTGTCTTCCACTAATATTAAGATGTTGCCAAAATCAATTGGTAAACTTTTTCACTTGGAAACACTGAAGCTACTCAATTGTGGCCGTCTTATTGAATTGCCAAAAAGTGTTTGTAATTTAACCAAGTTGCTGTATCTTGACATTGGTGGCACACTCTCATTGAAAGAAATGCCAGAGCAGATTGGTAGCCTGACAAGTCTGCGCATGTTGAGCAAGTTCATAGTCGGAGAAGGGCATGATGGGCTAAAGATATCCGAGTTGAAGAAACTTTCTCAATTAGCAGGGAAGCTTATGATTGAGGGGCTACAGAATGTGGGAGATATTAAGGATGGAAATCTTATTAAGGAGAAGTCTGAACTTCTTGAATTGTGCTTCAGTTGGGATTGTTATCATTCGGTTGTGAACTCAAATATTCAGCATCAGCAGACTCTGAAGTCACTGGAGCCGCATCGAACTGCATCAAGTGTTTTTATTACAGGTTTTGGGGGAAGGCAGTTTCCGTCATGGGTAGGAGATCCCATATTCAGTAAGATGGTAAAGTTGTGGCTGTTTTCTTGTAAGCATATCGAATTTTTGCCGCCACTTGGACAACTTATCTCATTAAAGGAGTTGAGTATACAAGGTTTGAGGGGAGTGAAAGAAGTGGGAACTGAGTTTTATGCGGATGATTCTTGCTTTCCTTGTTTGGAGTCTCTAGAGATAGAAGATATGTCAGAGTGGAAGAAGTGGTCTTGGTGTAATGCTCTAAATGAAGATTCGGTGGGAAGCTTTTGTAAGCTTCGTAAGTTTGTACTTAAACGTTGTCCAAAATTGGTAGGGAAGTTGCCAAGCTTCCTTCCTTCCCTCGAAGAACTTGAAATTTCAGATTGCCAACAGTTAACTGATTTACCTAGAGTGCTTTCATCTCTTAAAACGCTCTCTATCCATGGATGTCAAGAAGTAGTTCTGAGAAGTCTGACTAACGTCCCATGTCTCGCTGAGTTGAAAATCGTAAAAATGAACGGTCTTTCCATATTACATGAAAGCTATCTACGGGATGTGACATCACTACAGAAGTTGGAGATTAGTGAATGCAATGAACTGAAATGCCTTTGGGCCGATGGAATGGATTTCGACTTTCTTACCAGTCTTAAGCATTTGAATATCTCAAGCTGTAAGGAGCTTGTGTCATTGGTGAATGTTGAGGGAGGGCTTTTTCCTCGCAACGTAGAATATTTAAATCTTTCATTTTGTGAGAGACTGAAGGTGCTCCCGAAAGGCTTCAACAGTCTTAAATATCTTAACATTCGGAACTGCCCTACACTGGAGGTCCTAGGCTATAGGCAGATGTCTAGTCTCGAGACAATGGAAGTTGGGGGTTGTAAATCTTGGAGCTGCTCTCCATACCTCAAGTTTTCTGATTCCCTTAAGTTGCTTACTATTGGGAAAGGGGCAAAACAATTACTCGAGTCGTTCCATTACGGGTTTTCTCGTCTGAAAGAATTAAGTATTTATGGTTGTGATGAATTAGTATCGTTTCCTGAGGTGGAATTTCCCCCCATCTCAACTCTTGTGTCTTTATCAATTTTCAGGTGTAAAAGACTAAAGTCTTTGACCAATCATTTGCAAAGCTTCCACCGTCTTCAATCCTTATCAATATTCGAGTGTCACGAACTAGATTCATTTCCGGAAAGGGGATTGTCTAACTTCTCTATTGTGTTTCTGGAAATTGATTCCTGCTGCAGATTAAGGCATCTACCCAATCATATGCAGAATCTTACTTCCCTTCAATGTCTGAATGTAAGAAAAACCGAGATATCGTCTCTAGAAGGATGTTTACCCCCAAAGTTATGTGAACTTGAGATCTCCAGTTGTAAAAATCTGAGTCAGCCAATGGTAGAGTGGGGACTCCACACACTCAGTTTCCTTAGAAGACTCACAATAAGCTCGAACACAGACATGGTCGCCTTTCCAGATAAGAGCGGATCACTTCTGCCAACTTCTTTAACATATCTTTATATTCATCGTTTCAAGAATATGCGATCCTTATCCAGGGGTATCCGAAACCTTAACTCTCTTCAAGAATTACACATTTCTTATTGCCCAAAACTCAAGTCTTTTCCTGTTGAAAGCCTCCCTCCTGCACTTGAATATTTAGAGATTTGCGCGTGTCCTCATGTAAAAGATTGGTGTTCAAAAGACAAAGGAGAATACGGGCCTATCATTTCCTATATGGTAAGTAACTGAAAGCTGTAATTCATATACTTTGATATGCTCTTTATGTTGGATCATAAGTTAATTTTGAAACTTTGTGTAATCATTTCTGCTTTGTTCCCCTTTTCCCGTGTAAAACACGCATTTCTTTCTTTGAACGTTTTCCCCTTTTATATTTCGTAGGATTGATGAGATTGTTGTTGTCTTGTGCTGAACTTCAACGAGAAACTGTATGCATTTGAGATGGTTCCAGGTGTCTTGCCAATTTATCGCATCGGACAAACAAAGAAGCGACGATCGAGTGGTTCATTCTAAAGGTAAACATTCATGATCTTGAGCTAGATTTAAGATGCCAGGTCTCGTTTTTTTTTGGCAGTAAAGTTGAGTTTTGATATTCATTTGTCTCTTAGCATGATTTTCCAATAATCCGGTTACTAATCTTAAATTATTATGTCTGTATGCACTCCTAAAAAAAACATGGATGACAGGGAACCATTGACGAAATAATGGAGGTAGTGTGAGCAAGCGAGCACCGGATTATTGCTGGTACATCAAGTAATGTAGAAGTTTGAGCTGCACATATTGAAGAACTCAATTAGCTTTTCTTTTTCCATTGAGAAGTGCAGAAATTGATGGTCTATATTTGTTGATTCAAGAAGAAGTTCTTCAAAGAAAGAGGTTGCAGGATCAAGCTGCTTTATCCATGGCACAATGTTTTCGGAGATATCATTGTGAGAGTTCTATTCAAAAATCCGGTTTTCCAGCGGTTCATCTGATGAGCTTATGTTGAAGTTAAACCATTGCCGAAGAAACCAGGGAAAACATGTTTGAACTCGACTCAAAATATGAATACATAAATGTTACTGAAGAGGAGTATCCGTTTAGCATTTTGAGTCGAGTTCGAACATGTTTTCCCATCATAATGCATCAAGCGTTTCAGTTTCAGGTTTCGGCGGAAGGCAGTTTTCATCATGTTTAGAGTCTCTAGAGATATTTTCTATGTTAGAGTGGAAGCAGTGGTCTTGGTGCAATGCTCCAAATGAAGATTTTGTGGCAAGATTCCGTAAGCTTCATAAGCTTATAATTAGAGATTGTCCAAAAATTAGTAGGGAAGTTGCCAAGCTTCCTTCCTTCTCTCGAACGGCTTGAAATTTCAGGTTTTCGTCAACAGTTAACTGATTGACCTGGAGTGCTTCCATCTCTTGAAAAGCTCTGTATTGATGGATGTCGAGAAGCAATTCTGAGAAACCTGACTAATGTCCCATGTATTATCTACTAAACTTATTATTCAAGCTCGATGGCCCGTTTAACCTTTTCGTTAGCCCGTTTAAGAGCTACTGATCTCAAAGGTTCCTTTTGGGCAGTTCATTTGGAAGTCCTGTGTTGAAATATCAAATGTTTCTTTCTGAACTTATCAGTTGATGATTGAAGCTGCACTATCCTAAAACACGATGCACCTGTT
Organism: Euphorbia peplus; assembly: GCA_028411795.1. Classification (NCBI taxonomy): domain Eukaryota; kingdom Viridiplantae; phylum Streptophyta; class Magnoliopsida; order Malpighiales; family Euphorbiaceae; genus Euphorbia; species Euphorbia peplus. The sequence continues at coordinate 29,889,011 of CP110843.1, forward strand.
TTCTATATGTTGTATCGGCACTTGTCTTTAGCAATGTTTCCACATTTTGTATCGGCGTTAGTTTATGATCCCACTTTAAGCCCACTATTTCAGTTTCCATTTGAAGTCTACTTTATAAAGGCTGTCGTTATTCGTTTCCATTTGATATTATGCAAGTTATGTTCTAGAAATTACAATACCCGATGTGTCCGTACAACATAGATTATGAGTTATAATCATTTTAACAGGCTATTTGGTTTTCATTGACTAGTATAAAACCTACTAATGGGCTTGGTCTATTTCGACTTACTTATGTTGTAAACCGCAAATCTCAACGAGCAAAATCAAACCAACTACAATCTCATTCATCCCTAGCTAGCACAATTCGCCTTGTGCAACACACCTCCTAGTCTTATAGAAGATTTACTTTGCTAGCATCGTAAAAATTAGTTTTAATCAAACTTCGCATAGACCAATATTTTTGTTCATACTCAAATGATAAAACCCGTGATTTAAAGCAGCAAAAGAACTTGGAATATCTTCCATAAGATCAAATATTTCACGCTTTTTAAACTATATTGGATTAATTTTATTATCATTGGTAAACTATGAAAGAAATTCAAATATTATTTATGAAAATTTCAGCAGCTTTATTCTTAATAATCCAACATGTGCTTTATTATTTTATTATTTGTTGTTTATGAAATATATTAGCAAAATGTTGAGATGGCCGAGTTGGTCTAAGGCGCCAGATTAAGGTTCTGGTCCGAAAGGGCGTGGGTTCAAATCCCACTCTCAACAAATATTGATTTTTTTTTCTATTCCAAATTAATTTTTTTCTACATGAATTTTTCTTATTGTTATGATAAACTTTTATTGTTTTGCAAATCACTACTCAGAAACTAAACTTCATACAGGTTGTTTAGTATTTAATTTAATCTTTTTGGACCCAACTCATTTTTATAGTCCTCCAAATAGCATAGAGAGTGTTTCGTTAGTAGGAATTCTACTATGAACCGGGTGTAACAGACGCTTATAATAAAAATAGAGAAGCATATCTCTCTTTGAAAAATAATTGGAAGTGATGTATTGGTCATATACATTCCACCAAGTTCATGGTAGTATTTTTCCTTGAATGAGTTTGTTAAGTCTTGTTTTTTATAATTGAAATTTAATGAATTGAGTGAATTGAATTAAACTAAGTACATCTACTAAAGAAAAATTATTGAACTAAACTAAACTGAATGTTAATGAACTGAATTGATCCATGAAGGCATAAAGAACAAGCCCTTAATAAGATTATATGAGAAATTTTACCTTCAACCCACGAGTAATGGTCTTTTCACTAAAATGATATCATGCGGCAATTCAATTGATGCGTGGTATCATATGTATTGGGATTGTTATTGGTTTCGGTCCATTACAGAAATTTTTGGAATACAAACTATAAATTGTTACCAAATATTGATATTGAAAATTTTGAATTAAACATAAGCTATCGTACAAACATCATTATCAACTATGATCCTTACAACATTAGAAACTGTACGTATGATAATCAATACATATAGGAACAATCTGGAACAAAATCTTAGCTATAATATTTGCAACCCTTATTAGTTGTGCACTTAACGCGAGAAACCCAAAAGGTAGGACAATGAGGAGCAAGTCTTCGGCAAACACGAATAATAGAGCTAAAGTCGGAGATATTAATAAGTTTACCGTAAAAGTCATCCACAATACCTTTAGCATCGGACTACTTAATAATATCACCGTAACCTCGATTTTTCACCCAGCTGAGCACTGGTACTTCTTTTAAGCACAACGCTTCCGCAATCAGAGCCGACCAACGACCATCTAGAACACGAGACCAACAATTAACCACACGCTCCCGACTATTCCGATACACCAGGCCAAAACTCACCAAATCCAAACCTCCAGGCAACATCTAAATTGACCTTCAAAATTTATACATTTAAATCATATAATAATTACAATAAATAATAAAAACATTTTTCAGACTGTATTGATGAATTAATTTCGTTCAAAAGTAAAACCATTTTTTGTCATTTTTCAGAAACAAAAGGTTGATTTAACATATGGAGAACTAGACAATAATATTGCCGTAAAGTTTAAGAAAAATATGAATTTAGAAAGATAGCTAGGGAAAATAAATGCTGAGAAGGGAATGTTGTCTATTTTTATGAAAAGTTACACATCCATCAAACTACCAAGAACATGTAGTATCATTTTCAGAACTTGGTTTTCGTTATGTAAAATATGTTGGCTAGTTATATAGTCGAGCTTCACCGACAGATGGTGCTATCAACGGATTTGCGCTACAAAAGGTAAGCATACGTCGGTTGTTTATATCATTATCCAATCCCTGGAAGATTAGATAAAAACTCCATCTCTCCATTATATACAAGATTTATTAAAAGAAAATAAAATTTAAGTTTAGTCGTGATAAAAGTACATCATCCGTTTTGTACGATTATCAACTATTGTTTTCTTCCTATTGTAGTATGGAATATAGATACCTAATAACACAATATTGATAGATAATATGTATTAACATACTGAACAAATTTCTTTATAAAATAATATTATATTTAAAATATTATAAGATAATTTTAATTTATGTCAATAAAAAGGACATACATTTCAAATCCAAATGAATTACCTAATCCTAAAGAGGGTCAATCAATGATGATGCAGAAATTAACTCTTTCTTTTTTCTTATTACTGTACTATAATAAGATGTTAAATAAAAATAATGCTCTACCAACCTTGATTTAGACCTTCAGTTTGATAATCAATTTTAGGTAAACCATTCTTAGCCTCAACTTGTTCCTATTTAAGATTTATTTTTTGGATGATTTCTAAAAACTGTAATTGACATTGTTTTTATATAGTTACAATGTTGAATTAAAGAATTTTCTTTTCATAAAAAAATGAACTATGCATAGATTAATTTCAGAGTACACAAACAAAAAAAAAGCACAAGAAGCCAAAAATAACAGTTTCTGTTATATTAAACTCGAATTAACTAAATTTTTGGAACTTTCCTTGAAATAATAATGAAGAACATTCGAAGAAATTAAGAAGGAATGCAAATGGGAAAGGGTCAAATTCACAAACGTGGTTGTTATTTTATGAATGTTGGTAAAATCACTGATATTTAAATCATTGCATCAATAGATAATGTGATCGGATGTATATAAGGCTCGGGAATGAATTCACCATTATATATATAGTTGATTGAAGATTAACTATTTCGATTTCATGTAGGCGAGCTGTATCTTGTAATCTGAATCGAGGATAGATTTTTGGAATTAGCTCATCATGTGGGATCTCGACCCTTTTCCAGTGTGTCACACAGACTATAAGGGACATGATGATCTGACGGTATTTTCACATTCCTCTGACTTATTATCGACATACTGCTTAGTATTCCAAATTTGTTAACCCAAACTACACAGCCAAATCGAAATATATAAATTTATTGTAAAAAAAATAATGGAAGTGTCACTTAAGCTTTTAAACTAGAAAATGCTCCACTAGGAACTATTTTATTTTTTAGCAAATAATTAAGTACACAATTAGTAGGTGAAATGGGTTTTATTAAGTGGTCAAGACATCGCGAGTGACTTTGAATGGTCTTTTGTAGTGTAGGAATCTCAAAGTCTTCATCATGTGTTGATGACACTTTCCACTCCTTTTCTTGCTTCTATTTACTATAATATCAACTTATAATTAACATTAATTCACAATAACTACAGTTAAGTTAAAGGGTGTTGATGTTTGGGATGCAGTATGGCTATGTTTGTAAATAGTTAATTATACAATTTCATGTTTTTGCCAGTAAGCGCGCATGATGATGTCATTCTTATATAAAGGTATGAGTGTAAATTCACACATTTTGATCATGATATGGTCACTTGTGTTTTTGTGCAACAAGTTTGAGGTAACATCTCCTCTTTATTTGGTCGTGCGATGGGGAGGAATGGTTTGCTTTGCGATCTCGTCTTGGCTTCTAGCAACCAACGTTTCAACTCTCAGATTCAAATCTTTTGGCATAGTGCATGGGTTTAAGCTCTTTGGTACGCGCATAACCGTTGCACTTTTAGAATGAGAGTTAACCCGATTGCTAACGCCTATCTTAGGTGACTGTGGAATTTAGTTAGAGGGGCCGATGTTGCCTTGAGGGAATTTTTTTGGAATTTAGTTGTAGAGCAAGTGGTTTTTGTTAACAAATTCTCTAATCTAAAAAATGCAACTTTAGAGCATATCATTGTTTTCTATATTTAAGGAGCTCTTTGACTTTCCAATGTATCAATTTGGGACATATAACAGTTTTGCATAACTTAAATCTCAAAATCTCCTCCCATCATTCTTGCTAGGTAGTTGCTCCAAGGAGGTGGTGTAAGGTCACTACTAATGCTCTTTTGGCCTAGCAGGGTATGGTCAAAATTTTTGCGAGTATAGGGGTGCTTCGGGTTGTTCTTTTGCATTCCTAATTTCCTCTTCATTCTCCTTCTTAGCTGCAAGACACAAGCTATAAGTTTCGCTATCAAAATGACTTCAGGTGGCGGGTGGTTGCGTCTTTAGGTAGAAAGTTTTCAACTTATGCGATTCATCTTCTCAAAAAGCATAGTCATACGGTTTTATGGAACAGGTAACTAGGTTAGAAGTTTTGTTTGTGTTTAATGTGAAACATACAAAAATAGTGACTTCTCACATTTTTGAGAAGGTAATCAAGTTGACGATACTTTTGCAAGCTATGATCGTGGTGCCTCAGCTATGGAACCTTGGCATTTGTATTTCTTCTAAAATGAACAGTGGTACTAACCACTAGTGTTTTTTTTCTTTGCTAATTACTAATTAATCATTCTTTTTGGTAAAACTAGTTAATCATTTAACTAATGCGCATAAACAAAAAATAGAAACTTCACACAGATATATTAATATTGGAACACTATCAATCTAATTAATTCAAATTAAGGTTTATTGGTGATTTTGAAAAGCAGCATTTTCTTTGAATAATTAAAACTAAAAGTTAGTTGGTGAGGAAGAAAAGCTTTAATAAATTATGGAACTGCCGCATAATTTAAGATTTGTTCACATTACATCAATATATAAATTGTTAGATAAAAGTTGTGATTAGTAATTAATTATCATATTGAACTGATAGTTAAAGGTAATATTTTTTAATATACGCCATCTCTACAAATGAATATCTAAAAACTTGAAGTGTATACAACACAAGTTCACTTTATCCTGTATTAAAAATGTAATCACAAATTGGAGCTGTTGAAATTTTAAATTTAGACCATTTACTTACAAAGACTTTGATATCATCTCAAAGAACTAATTGAACTACAAGTTTAAGCTAATAGTTAAAAGAATATCAATTTAGCTATACTTGATATTAATTTAAATTTAAGAAAATCTGTAATTATATAGTTTGATCATTTTGGCCAAATTTTGGTGTTATTGCATGCAATCTGAGAAAAAGTCTTGCCTTCTCCAGCAACCCTTTTGATTATTATCTTTTCCCTTTCCACGACGACAAGTACTATAATTTGAAAATAAATAAATGACATAAACAAAAAGTTAAACAACATCTCTAAGTTTTATTTTTAATATTTTTTTAGAGAATATGTCTGTGAAAATTCTCTTATGGTTAGAAAGTGAATAAAAGTAATTGGGTTTTAATTTTAGTTCTTCAAAATTTAACTTAAGAACTCATAAGTGAATTTCCTGAAAATGGTAGAAGGGAATATGTAAGTTGAGTTTTAATAATTGTATATGTCATAAAAGGTATTGTAACAATATAGCTATCAATTTAAGTGACTGTGAGATCAATTTGGTGACAATTAACAACTCATGTTAAGATGAGTTTGTACTGCACATATTTGAAGTTCAAATCACTATTTGCATATGAAAATATGTATTCAATATAATAATAAAAGTGAGTATTTAACCCTATATTTTAATCTGCCCTACTCTTTCTTTGCACAATAATTCTCATTATAAGAAGCCTATTCCAACCGAATCAAAAGAGTAAAAAATATATGAGGTCCATATAGAAACACAACCCTATATCCTTCTTAGAATTCTATATCAAATAGTGAAAGAAACTCGCATTATTCCCATCAAATTCAATGTATACTCTCAATCGATCTAAAGGAACACCTCCAATAACACAACCGAGCATCCACATTAATAGAAATGGTAAGACAGAGGAAAAAAGTGTAAAATGTATGCAGAGCCAGACAAAGACAGATGGGTCTAGAGGGGTACCTCCCCCCCCCCCCCCCCCCCCCCCCCTCTCCTCTCTCCTCGGCCACTATATTCACCTCCTACTAGATGGTTCCGACTAATCCTCGCTATTGAAAGCTGTGGGATTGGCCCTCTAAACTCAAAAAAATCAACGTGATATATAAAATGGCCCTTTGGAGTTGGCGTTCCATGTATTCGCTTTGGGTATGTGGCTTTTTGAATTGATCATTTAATACATTGACATATAGACATGAAGAATTTAAAGTGTCACTACATGTTTGAACATAAGTATCCTAAATAAGATACATGTAGTTCCTTAAAAAATGAAAGACAAACAAATGTTAAAGTTGATGTAATTGGTTGTTAAAAAGGAAAGTTTGGTTTGGTATTAGCTAATGAATGCATGAGTTTCTTGAAAAGAAAACCTTAATTAAATTGGTGAATGAAATGTTAGGTGTTACCCTCCAAAAAGGGAATTGAACTAGTAAGTGCCTCCATTGACTTGACTATTAGATTTTGGCAATTTTTTCATTTTTATTTGGGATGAGCTTCTATTTGTCCTCAAGGAACTCGCATTGTTGTTTCAAAATTCTTTAATTTAGATTTTTTATAACAAATTTGGATAATGCTGTATTGAGTCTATAATTTTAAAAGATAATGAATAAAATAAAATAAATGGTAATAATAATTTTTATAATGATCATAACAATAATACCAACAGTAAATAGGCCCAGAAGACCCCATATGCTAATAATCAAAATTCAAAAGTGAAACCAAACATAAAGATAATCAAATCTTTTTCTTTTTTTTTTTTAGGAATAAACATACAATCAAATCAACCATCAAATAGCAAATATATAAAAATAAAAAAATAAAACACAAAATGATTGGTGAGGAATTGCTGACGTGCGTCAGCCAGAGCTAAGAGATAGCATCACTAATAATAGCAACAATAATAATAACTTTTTTTAAGAAGGGTAATTATAGTAATAATAATTACTCTTATCTAACTTCTTCTAAAATTATAATCATATACTCTCATCTTGTTTATATGTGACATTATAGTTTTTAGATGTAATTTGAAATACATTTTACCGCATGATATGTTTATAAAGAAAGCAAATAAAACTTTTTTGCTTATGTACTGAAACTGAAATATCATGAGTAAATAAAATAACTAATGCAATTTTAACCAAGTTTAATGTTTATGATTTTAATCAAGTTTAATGTTTGTTCTATTAACTAGTTTCTAATGTATATAATTATAATTGTTTGATGATTCGTAATGTTAAATTAAAAATATCAATTACTTAATTAATAAAAGTAAATTAAAAAAGTATTTGATTAATTTTTTTTTTCAAACAAAATAAATAAATTAATAATTTTTTGTCAAAAAAATCTAATAATTTATTCTGTCTAATAGTAGTAAACTTCTTTTTCTTTTAAAATTTACTCTCAATAAATTAAATTACAAAAAAATAGTATAAAATATTTGTAGCTTTCAACTATTGACAAGCTCAACACCTTCACCTACCACAACCAACAATCTCTAATTGTTTCCTTCAAATCACTAATCACATAATGCTTAATTACTCTACCAAACCCTCTAAACATTCCCCCTAGCTAGTTTAATTTCATGCCTTTGTTATTATTAATTCTTCAAATCATACTAGTTATATATCATCTTCATCATCATTATTGTCATTAACCACTACTATTCCCATCAATACATCACTTTTCATTCTTATATAATAAGATTATCTTAATTTATCGCTAAGTATTGTGAGTTCATAGGTTCAAATTTTATGATTGTTGAAAGTAAATGCTAAAAAAATAAATTTATATGCTAATAACTCTTTTTAATTTCATAAAATAGATTATAAATAGATAAACTATTGTTTCTCAATTTAAGACAATGCATTTTTAAACGGTCAATATGGGATATTTCAATATATTCCTCCAACAAGCCCAAACCCATTTGAAATGCGAATTAAACATCTAACGAGTTATCTCAAATTTTACACTTATATATGTAATACGCTTGATGAGGAATGTAAGATCTCAGCTCAAGCCAACAAGCCCATAACGAAGATACACTTGTCACATCACAAGAGGCCAACCATGTTAATCACATTTATCCCCTCTAGAATGCTTTAATGACCCGGAGTGGTCATCAACATCCTTGATAACACAACCAATTTAGATAACAGAGCATGGTCCGACCACAGTAGGAGCAGTCTTAAGTGACAGATGGCAAGTGCATTTTGCTTCTAAATACCCCATCATAATAAATGTTGGAACATTGACTTTCTCTCTACTTTATTCACTCTATGTCTTGTTCTTTTGGACTTATTAATACTTAATTAAGTTCAATGTAGTTCATTAATTTTCAGTAATTTCACTTCAGCAAATGCACTTGACATCAATTTAATCCAGTTGGAATATTTTTCAGTCATAAAAAACATGACCTTATTACTCTCTCTAGAACTTTGTTTTCTTAACAGCTGGAGTGCTTTCAAGGCCCGAACTTGTCTCACAAAAAGAGCCCGACACGTCAAGCACATTACTCGGGACGTGCCCGAAAGCGTCAATTGTGTCTGGTATTTGGAAAATTGAGACTTTGAGTTGTATATAACTTTCTTAATTGAGTAATATGAGATTTATTAATAACATACATTTATATATTCACTGCTTGTTGTTGATTCAAGAAATATGAATGTGAAAATTGAAACTAATTAAAATTCCAAAATTAACTTGATTATAATACTTTGAGGGCTTAAGTTAGAACTTGTCAAAGGTTGGTGAGTAGAGTTCAAATTCATAAGTAAGCAATTTGCAATAATGGTCAAGGTTCATAGTCACTAAGTCTTTTTCTTTTTTTTTTTTGTATTACTAATAGGAATAAATGTAGCTGATCTAAGAATTTGTAATCAATTACCCTAGAGAGCTAATAACAACTAATAATAGTTTATATTATTGACAATGTTACACTTCTGTATATATTATTGTCTGTGACACACTAAAAATTTATCAATTTGAATCTTCAATTACTTAATTTAAGAGACTAAAATATCATATGATGGAATCAATTGATTATAAAAGTTTAAAATTTATTTATATTATTAAATTATTGTTTTTTTTTAGAGAAAATTATTAGTTATTGATTACTCTCAAAGAAGACTATCAACTTTCAAAACATTTATTTGTTACACAAATTGCAAGTCTTCAGCAGTTTATTCTAATTTTAAATAACAAAAATTAATTAATATTACAAATTTTATTCAATTAGTTTTCTTTTTCTAGGAAAAACAAAAATATATTCATAAGAAGTAGGTAGGTGGAATATTAATAAAATTAAAATTGTTTTCAAACGTGACAATTAAGATACTAATTAAACAATAATTTTGAAAAAAATAAAATAAAGAAGTAACATATTGAGATAAATAACCAATTAGATTACCACAATGTGACAGCTGTCCAGCCCTCTCTCCATTTTCACCAACCAAAAACTTGGCAGCCATTCTCTTCATCTGCCCCTTTTTATGCCTGCAAAGAAGATTAGTCCTAACCAATTTTGTAAGTCAACGTCCTTACATATATACACTCTAAATCCTTCTCGTCATTTAAACTCTATTTAAACGCTCAAAATATAAATTCGATTTGGATTGATTGGATCTTTTGGATCCATTTAAGTGCTTCAAATCCGATTTGTTTCCGCTTTGTTTCCCAACCAAACCACAATCCTAACCGTCTGATTAACACCTAATGTGTAAGGATAAAATGATATTCACCTAACTAGATTTTAGAACATAGCATATTCGAATATTATTGGCACATATGTTATATGATGCTTGACTAAAGTTAAAAATCAATTTTGACAATGAATCTAAATGCCATCATTTTAGTTCATATGTTTGAAAAAGAGAGGATTTAAAATCAGTGACATATTCAATAAAGCAATTATGAAATGTCACTACTATACAGGTCACATAAGTCATAACTAAATATTTATATCTTTTACAAATTAAACACAAGTAATAGTTTAATTCCTATTACATTTTGAAGAAAAAAGTATGAAATTGTGAATTCGGATCCACAATTCATAAAATTGAATTTCTAAACAAAGAAAAAAACTCTTTTACGAATTAAAATAGACTTGGATGATTAAACGTATATTGTGTTTGAATTGTAATACATGCAAACTTAGATTACAATCTCACATAATTGGAGTAAAATTTACTTGAATCGTTAACCTCTTCAAGTCACTTTAAGCAATTGAATGGAGAAATATTTTATTTTTTTTATGGTAGAATAGAGAAATCTTAAGAACAATTCAAATGATTTAAATGAAAAGATTTCAAAACCATCAAGCAATAACTTAGTGGTTACTGCACTCTAAAAAATGTGTCGAATTATAAGCTTGACCATAATCAATAAAAAAAATGAAAATGTCAATCTAAAAAGGTGTCGGATTATGAGCTTGACTATAATCGATAAAAAAAAAAATCTCAAAATCTATAGAAATATCTATAATGTTGCAAACATAGACAAAATTAAAATTGAAAGTGAAACAACATTCCAAAAAGCAACCCATTGATAAGCAACCAAACATCAATCAACTTGCAAAAAAAATCCACACCAAATAAGTCACAAAATTCAATATAGATAGAAAAGTAAAATCAAATAAATCAATAAATAACAATATTCACAATATATTTACAACATTTTCCTAATGTATAACAATTAAACAAATTAAGAGTAATAATAGTTTTCACTTTCATGTCACTTTTCCTAAAAAGTCTCAACAACAACATACAAGAAACAATAAGATTATAACTGCAGAACGTACATTTGTTATGTATCTATTGGTCAAATCATAATACATAATTGAGTGCCCAATGGTATTCACATTCTTACAAGTCACCACACCCGTTTTACAAAAATATTTTTCTATGATGAACATAAAAATTCATTAACAAATAAATTAAAAAAAGAACCACATTCCAAAAAAATAAATTAATATCCTCCTTTTTTCGTGTAAATTATAACACTTTTAGAAGAAATTTTTCAATTTTGATGTTTTTTTTTGGAATTTTTTTATAGGGTTTTTCTAATCTCCTCTTGAAGGGCACCAAGGTGTCATATCCATAGGATAACTACCCAACACCCTCAAAAAAGACGTGAACTCCTGCACCTCCGCCAACGCATTCTGCGCCCTCACATCCGCCATCGACGCCTCAAAATCCACATAAAACATGTACTCAAAATGCTTTGCCGTCCCGACATTCGCGTCGTCCACTAGTCGTATCGGCCTATTCCTATGCGGCCTAGACTCGATTTTTGTCAAACTAATGTTCCGAAACGCGAAAGCCGATAACACTTTAAATAGAACACTTGTACCCTTATCGTGCGCGAAAACAATACTCGTCTTAAAAGGCCTATCCGTGCGTGGGATAATTGGCTCACGCGCCAGCATAACGAATCGCGTGACGTTGCTAGAATCGTCTTGGATCCCGTCTGCGAGGATCTGGAGACCGTAGAGATCTGCAGCGCGTGCGCTTGCTATCGCGGCCGTGTCGCGGAGGTTGTTCGTGGCTATGTACTCGGCAGCTCCCGCCGTGTCATCGACGGCCTCACGCGTCGCGTGGAGGCCGAGTTTTGTGAGCGTTAGCTCGCATTGAGCTAGGGCTTGAGGATGAGAAATTACGCGGTTGATGTAGTCTTTCCGTACGCCGGGGAGCGCGAGGAGGCAGTGGTGCACCGGAAGCTGTACTTCTCCGACGATGTGGAGGCGGTGGCGGAGGAGGAGATCGTAATTCCGGTGGATAGATCCGCCGAGAGAATTCTCCACCGGAAGAACCGCTCGATCGGCGATCCAAAGCTCCACCGCCTGAAAAGCAACCTCGAATTGATCGCACGGAATCGCTTCGCATTTCGGATAAGCTTTTCCGGCAGCCGCCTCCGAATAAGCTCCAGGAACTCCTTGATACGCCACACGTAGCTGAGATCCGTGCATCGGCGCCGGCGACAGATCGGTGATCGTCAACGGCTTTATAGCACGACTATTCTCATCGTCGCCGGAGGTTTTCCTCACCGGAATTAAATTCAAATCCATGGAGGTTTTATGTCCATTCACCGCCGCCACATGATCAGCTGCGCCGTTAGCTCCGCCGTCAGTATCGCCGTTAGTTTTATCAGTAGGTTGTTCTTGAGAAACGACTTTACTAGCTAAAATAGCGCAGGAGCTTTGCCAATCGGAGCGGCTAGTGACGCCGTTCGGAAACGGAACGGCGTCGGAGCGGTAGATGCAATGAGTGATTATTTTATGATTTGGAGTGACGGCGCCGTTAAAACGGCGGCGAGACGGGAGTAAGGATTTTAACGGAGAGGGGGAAGAAATGGCCTGCATCGTAACGGAAAAGAGGAGAGAGAAAAGAGGGTGTTGGAAAAAGAAGCTTGGTGTTCACTGTAAAAGAGAACGTCAAGCTGAGGAAGGAAGGATGAGGTGAAGGGGTTTATATATGGTGGGGAGAAATGGAGATGGAGGGTTTGGTCAATCTCACACCTACCCCTTCTTAGACCCCCTTTTTCCCCTCTCTTTCTCTTATCAACTTTTTTTTTTTTTTTTTATTTTGGAAATTAATTTTTTTAAATTTTTTAAGAGATTAAGTAATTTGTTTTTATTTGTATAGTTAAATACAAATTATGAATGTGTATTGTTGTTGTACTAGATTTTAAAGTGGTAGGTACAGATGAAATGGTACGTCAAATAAATACAAGTGTACTGTCGACGCTGGTGATGAGTCTTAGTGATTTAGTGTTGAGGTTGTTATTCGGATGATGCGTGTCAGTTTTTGTGTTGTTATAGTGCCGATGAAGGTGGAGTTGTATCCTCTAAATTAGTCGAAGTCATGGCTCTTTGAAGTAGTATGGCGTGGTGTGTGTGTCTCGAGGTTATATGTAAACATTGATTTCGAGGTGGATGTTGAAGCTCTGATTGCAAGTGTTCGTTCTCCATCGGTTGATTTATTGGAATATGGTGGTGTAATTCACGACATTAAGGAGGTTATCAATGACCGTCGAGATTTTGTGATCAATTTTGTTCTGCGGTTAGCTAATGGTGTTGCTCATGAGCTTACTCGTAAACCTTGTCTTAACGTTATATTTTATATTTAGTGTAATACATTTCGTCAATTAGTAAAGTGATGCATATCAATTCATAAGAGACGATCAATGTTAAGAAATAAATGCTTACGCATATTATTTAATTAATAATATAGTTTCTAATTAATTGTTTATATAAAATTTTATATATTAAAATGAAAACTTTGAATTTAAATTGTAAACCTATTGGTAAACTATGTGATATGTTTTAAAATTATTAGTCCATTTTATATAAATGATGTGTTGGGTAAGATGTATTTTAAATTTTCTTTGTTTTATATTTTAGATTTGATTACTAGTTAAAAATTGTTCAAAGCATCCAAATTTAACATGGTCACTTGATTAGGAGAAATTATAGGATCACAATTTATGAGAAGTTCCTTGTAGGATGGTTTTTATCTTCAATTAGTTTTTTTAAATTACTAATTTTTTTTGTTGAGTTTGAGATTGTCCAACCCTCGAAAAATCTGAAATTGGTATTCAGATTTAATTTGTGATATGCATTACTATATAGTAAGTGTTCATGTTTATAGACTAGAGAGTGGAAACTAAATTCTAGTATCATGTATATGTCAATAGAGGTAGAATGAGAGCCCATTGGTCCTCAATTTCAAAGTAGAAAATGAATGGAGGATAGAAAACTTTATTGTTAAATGCACGATAATCATATGCAATATATTGTGAAATTGTTTCATTTAACCTTCATGGCCCTCTATTCTACACACGAATAAAAGAGTGTCATAAATTCATATTAAACATAATTTAAGTTGATAGTTAAAAACATAATGACATTTTTTATATCAATCTTTGATAACTCTTTTGAGTATTTTGTTCTAACTAAAACGTTAATTATTATGGATGATGTCCATATGGTTATGTGATTCATTGGGAATGAAAATTACAAATCAGTTCGTAGGAATCATAATCGGGAAGAAAGCTATATTCATCCCCGTGATTGATTAGAGACTGAGACAAAACTATATCCTTAAGATATCCATAATACAATCTATTAAAATGTAGTAATATTGAGAAAATATTATGTGTTTATACATTATTGCACTTAATAAAATCGTTCATATGGATCTTTATACCCCAATAACCCTGCTGAGAACTAGATTTTCCATCTCCTTTAGCAAGAAGGGATTCCCCATGTAGACAAAGGTCTAAGACCTTGTTTTTTTTAGGACTGCCAGAAACTATTAATATAGAAGTTATAATTGAGTCTTAACTATCAGTTCAAACTTTTAGTTTAATCGCTTAAGTTAACTAGTATCAGAGTCAAAAGTCCTGGGCTCGATTCTTGACAACTTTAATATTTGTTGAATTAAAACACATGGTGGGTTGTTAGATTGTGTTGTGCACGCTTCAAGCCCAAGGAGCATTCGCGTGAGAGGGTATTGTGTCAGAGAATATTAATATATAAACCATAACTGAGCCTTAATTATCAGTTCGAGCTTTTTAGTTCAATCGTTTAAGTAACAAGGACCTTCTTTTTTCTTAGTTAGTTGAGGAAATTTAAGTTCATTTCGATTCAGTAAATTTAGCAAAATCTATTAGGCATTCAGTTAATAATTTAGTTCAATTCATTTCAGTTTTTTCAATAAAAAAGAACATGGTCCAGAAAATCATATAGATCTCAAGTTAGCCATGTAAAACATTTAACAATTCAACACCCGAACTTTTAAATTTTATGTATAACTCATCAATTATATAGATAACTCATTCTTTTTTGTCTGTAAATCTACCGTCGATCGCGGTAACTAATCTTTTTTGTAAATGATTTGTAATTTTACTGGCGAAACTACTTACTCCAAAAATTCTTTTCATTTCCAAATGTAAGAATCAAACTTTAAATTGAAGATTTAATTAAGGAAGGAGAAGTCTTTACCACTCGACTGCAACTCTTATTGAATTAAGTGGTAGTAGTTGCTTAATTTTATCATACAAGGCAATAACTTGAGATAAAATAAGCTGTATGCTTTTGCCTTCTATATTTGGGAGATAAATAAATCTATACAAAGTAAACTGATTTATGTTTGAGAGGTAAAATTATCAATGAGATTTTTCCTCCCAAAAAAAACTATAAAATGAACATATAATTACAATACACTTTTCTTATTATATGCTTTAAAATTTATGGATATGCTGGCAATTATGTTGCCATAATTTGATAATTTACTTTTTTTGTCCTTCATAATGATATTGTTAAATATTATTTTCTCAGTACTGCCTGCCACAAATCAGAAAGATTATGATTATATGTTTTTTATTTTTGTTTCTAGGAAATTCTAAATTAATTATATGTATAAGAAAGTAGTATGCTTCAAAAGAAATAAAATAAATATTAGTGTCCTTTACTATTCCCCCTTCTCACTATGAAGAAAAAAATGGGGAAATAAGTGAATGTGAAAAGGAATATTACGATCTTATAAGATCAAATTTAACAATAATTTATAAATTGCATATGAGCTAGGATGGAGGAAGTAATAATTGAACAAAAAAAAATTGTATACTTAGTTGTAGTTGATAGTGAAAGAATAAATATGAGTCACGAGTAGACATATTTTACATGTGATTTCCACAAAATTATAAATTCAACAAAGCAATCAAATGGTTGAAGTTATTAGAGGTATGGCACTTCCATCGACCCCGTTGATGCTTTGTAATAATGTTTTGAGTTTTGATATCTAATACAACTTTTATATACTAATTGATAATAATTTAGATCTTTGATGATCTTGTTGTCTTTGTGATTATATGAGATCAATATAAAACGGTTACAGATCGAATTGGAGATCGGCAAATCTACTCTGACGCTCAAGTCAAGTAAAGGAAAGATGTGAAAAAGTAGCTATTTGCATGAATAGAAAAAGGAATAGAGAACATATCTTTTTGACATGAGTTACTTTGTCTTATAAATTGGTTTTTGATTGTCTTATACACATGTTTGCTATTGATTGGTTCAAAAGAAATAATCCATTAGAGATGGATTTTTTGAAAACAAGAATTCACGTGTTGGACATGTTCTTCTAGATATAACCATTGTGATGATGCCACATACAAAATGGAGAGAGATATTCAGTCACGTACTCATGCCCGAGCTTCTTCATCTATAATCGATAACAAAAGACATAATTAGTTGAAAAGTTATTTATTCTTTTATACAATAATTTTGAATAATGCGCAAAATAAAAAGAAGAAGAAGCTATTATATTATAATTTAGGTTAATAATATTAGACTCGTCAACAGGGTCGGCTCCAACACATTCGAGGCCCTAGGCACTAGACAAAAATAATTCAATTGGAATAATTTGCACAAAAAGAAATAATTATCGAGTAGATATTATTAGAATAAATACAAAGTGTATTTTACAAATTAAGATATTACATAAAAAATTGATACAAAATTATGTGGTTTGAAGAACATAAAAAGTTGAATTTTCAAATTAATTGAACTAATTAGTACTTTTTGACATGAAAATTAACTCAAACTTCAATTGGAGAATGAACAATGGATGATATTTGTTTTGTATGTTTTTAAATCCCGAAACTATTTTGAGATACATATAAATCATAAATTTACATTTATATTACCCTTATTATTGATAGACAAGCTGCGAAATAGTTATGGAGGTTCTCACATTGTATAGTTATAGTCAAAGTGTGTTGTTGTTGTCAATTTTCGATTCTATTTTAGTTGACTATCTAAATTCATATTTCTATATATGATAATTATTCAATTCAAAGGAAATAGTAGTTATGTATAAACTTAAGTTTTAACAATTGAATTCATATTTGAATTGCAAATGTTTGGATCGAAACTTTTAAGCTAGTGAAAATTATATTATGACCGTGTTTTTATTGACATTATAATAGAAATATAATACATGTATATTTTCTCTATTCACATAAATAATTTCTAATACGTACAGTGACATGTTTCCTATTTTTTATTAATCTAATTTTTTGTATTTGAGCCATCCTAAAAGATCGGTAAAATTGGAGTCCTCCGAAAAGTGGAGCCCTTAGACGACTGCTTAGATCAACTCCCCCTAAAACCTGCCCTGCTCGTCAAATAGGGTGAATGGTAAATATATGTGTATCAATTGGATTCCAATTCATTAGAACAATAAATCTTCAAAATCATCAAATTTATTAATTCATATTCTTTTGTAAGTTCAATGGACATTAATGTTTAGAGTTTTTTCATAGTGACTTTTATATAAAATTGTAAAATTAAACTTAACTATACCGAAAGTAAATTGAATTACTTTTGTACAATAAAGTTAATAAACGCGAAGAAAATAAAACATTATTAAGACAAAATCTTTAGCAATTAATCTCCTAATGTAAACGCTTGTAGCCTTTGATTACATTACACGACATAATGGAAGTAGGTAAAGAAAATTAAGATGAATTTTGGTCCCCAACTAACATATTTTACTTGTAATGATATTTCATCTCAATAAATTTAATATTTTTTAATTATAGTCTAGAATAGCAAGTAAACACGTGTATAATGATTTTAAATGTCTAATACTACACGTGCACCTTTGGACATGCTACTAGATAGTTTTGGTCAAAACACATTCATATTTGTAATGAAGAGACGACATTGACGAATGGGTACGTAGTGTACAACTACTACAACCCTCGATAACTAGTCTTTGATGTTATTTGATTTCGCTCGTTGTTGTAGTCGAAATTTGCGCTTAGACGTTTCAAATTAAAAAAATGAAATTGAACTAATTAGTTTTAATAAATTCGTCTAAACGCTCAAAATTTGATTTATTTTCAATTAGTTCTCCAAATAATCTTCAATTAGTCCTTAAAAATATAAGACCGTCATATTAGGTCTGATGTCTTTTATCACTAATTCGGCTATTTATATGTATCATGTTTTTCTTGTTATCATAAGTTAACACTTCATAATGTGAATGTGGTTTCTAGTTAAATGCTTCAATTGGGCCTAGTTTTCGTGCAAACTCTCCATGCATAAGGAACCTTGATACTTGGACTTACGTAGGAGTTTGAGATGAAGCTTGGATCCCATGATTGAAATATTGTCGAGACTTAGGATCTTTTAGTTAGGCTATGTTCATTACTCAGCAAGCTAAAGTATGCATCACATAATAGCATGCATCACGACATGGAAGAATAACGAACATAATTTATTTATTATCTCATGGACATGTTAACATATCATAGTCGTGACATTCGTTTAGTTCATAATCATACCTTCTAGATAGGTAATTGGTTTTGATGGCAAATGTTTTAAAACAATATTCGATAAGTCTATATGAATATATGGAATCTCCAATAACCTTTAGTTAAGAGTAAAGACATATGATGTGTCGCTTAACGGATGACTTTATTTTTTTATGGTTAAAAATAGTTGGTTTTGAGTGTAAATGTAATTTTTTTTTTAAAATTTTTGTCTAAAGAGTGTAGATGTAATTTACTCAATCCTTCTCATTTGAGCTATCCAATGGGAGCTTGCCAAATATTTTCAATAAAATATGCAAAATTAGTTAAAAATGCATGAGTAAATCAAATACAGATTCTGCTGCATTGCCGGGGAATATTTTTTGAGTGAATAAATTAAATCCTTTTTTTTTTTCATTTGATAGTAGTCGATAAGATAAAATAAAATATAAATAAAAGATGCGGAAAATCAAGACGTGAAATTAAATTATAGAGAATTGTCATATTTCTGAATTTGGGTGTTACCTCCAAGAATTGATAACATGATCTTCCCTAGCTGTCTTCTTTAACTGCCAAGTGTGTTTGCTTAATTAAATAGATCTTTCCAAGTTTTTTTTAATCTTTTAGTTAATCTATTCTTAAATAGGTAATTAATTCCTTCAAACAAAAAATAGGCAACTAATTACTTTATTATATACAAAAAAAATAAAAATCCTATAGTTTGAGTTAGTTTGGTTGTTTACTGTTATTATTAGTTGGTTTTCCTTTCAGAAAAGATTTTAATTTCGGGTATTATAGGAGGAGGATGAAATACTAGCCCTAGTTAGTTTTAGAAATTTATCAGGATTTCATGTGTAGGACGTTTTAGGTTATTGTGTAATGCAGATAGGTTCTTCATAGCTTTGACTATTTTAATTAAGACATTGATCAAGTCATGAATGTTGATTATACATGAGATGGAGCTCTTGATTGGACCACGTGATATCTTCTCAGGTAAGAATAATAAACCTACTTTTCGTAGGAACGTGGAAGAGTCATAGCAATAGCTACATACTACAACAACAACAAACCTTAAGCCATGTTCTTCATGGCTAAACTCAACTGATTTAAATTGAATTGAATTTGAGAATTGGCTGAAGTATTGGTTGAATAAAACGCAAGGAATTTTGCTGAATTTGGCTAAACAGAACTGAATTTTGTTAAAAAAATATGTCAAAATGAACAGGACTTCAATCTTAAAATGATTAAAGATAATTAAAGATCGACTAACATGAACCATCATAAAAAATTGTAAAGCTACATAAAAAAAATACAAAAAAGTTGGTTTAATACGAAACAAATTAAAGGAGCTAATTGATTCTTTAAAAAAAGAAACAACTAATTACACTGAATCTATATATGCATACATGTCCATGTACATATAGCAAATATAGGAATAGAAAATTTGATTTAATAACAACAAATTGAAGAAAATTAAACTAATAGATCTTAGATCTGTATACACACATGCATGTGCATATACATGTACAAAATTTGATTTAGTACCAAATGTTAAACTAATTGATCCAAACATGGGCTGCTCTATGAGATAAACCCCCACTTAATTGAAAGATGATTAAATATATGGAATAAGGTTATATATATAATTGCATCTTTTACTTGTAATGTCTATTAAAACGAGACCACGGTACGAATCTTCCTCCAAAAAATTTCAAAAAGATTAAACTTTTTCAAAATATGGTAATTATTGAGTTGTATAGTACATATATAATTTGTTTCTCATATATGAATATATATTTCAAAAATATAAAACTTTATCAAAATACGGTAATTGTTGGGTTGTATAGTGCATATACAATTTGTTTCTCGTGTATATATATTGAATATTCGAGAATACATTATAAACTTAGCTTAACCAATCATAAGCCAAACATTTATTAGAATGTGCAATTTCTTGCACCAAAGAATATGAGTTTTTTTATACTGATATAATCATATTTATAATTTCAAATGTTATTGAGTGGTTATAGTTCTAGATATTGATAGAAGCGCACCCGAACATGAAGTGCACGGGACAATAAAATCATCTTTCGATAATGATGTTCGAAATTGCATCATCTCATACACGTTAATTTTCGGATTGCAATATTTTGTACGTAGATGCTAAAGCCATCTGTGGATCCAAATATATTATAAGTTTAAATTGGATTATAACCATGTGGTTAGTGGAATAATCAATATAATTCAAAAAATGATTAAGAGTTGTAAATTAAAGTGATCCTCGATCTCCAGTTCCCATTGATTATGGAGATGAAGATAATGTATTCTGCAAATAATGAATTTTAAAAGCCATACTAATATTTCCTTTAAAATTTCATATTTAAGAGTTTCTATAATATTCTTATGGTATATGCTTATAGTTCTAACATAAGTACAAAACTAGAAAAAAGAAAGAAAAAACACATTTGCTTCACCCAATTCGCAAATACAGCCTTATGAAACGATGTTCGTGCAGTTTAAAGCGCGAATTATGTTTCAATTGCACAATACTTGAGATTTAGTTAATCTATAAAATCGAACTATATACCTTTACTAATTTGCAAAGTTATCCTGCCACAAATCGCTCCATTTTGAGTAAATAGCCACGACAACAACTTTCAATGGGTTATCTAAGCCTGCAAACTATACAAACCATAAATCGATATCTATAAATTTAAACCACACCAAAAAAATTATTTTGCAACCTTTAAACTCTTTATTTTCTTAAAAAGATTTATAAAAAGGGATTTAAACTTGTTACCTCGCCACCTAAACGTTGGTTAAATGTATCAACTAATTTACAGCCTAACTATGCATTTCTTTAGGTACAAACTAAATAATCCAAAAGTTATAAATGCAGAAAACCAAATCCAAATCAGAATAAAGAGATATGCTGAATAGATTATAATGCTATATTATTATATAGTTAATAATAACAAAAATGTAAAACTATTTAATGTAGGAAATTAAATAATAGGTGGCCCGTGACACATTAATTATAAGATTATATTATAAAGTCACCATTTAAGAATGGAGGGTTAGGTAGGAAATAAGGTTGTAAACTAATACACACTTTCTGCCAATTATTTGGACACGAATTTCATTTATGAATGATGGATGCTTTCAATTCGCAACATATAGACATCTCGGAGTTGGGTAGAGATCTCTCGAGCTCCTCAATTTGAGTCATTTCTGATGTAATTGTTCGTTATTTAAGTTAAATGAAGTTCATCGTTTTTCCTTTTAAAAAATAGCATTTTATACATTTATGGTTTTCTTTTTATTAGTCACATTCAACTTTGTACAAGTTATAAGAGTATATTGAGTCTCTAATTTGCTGAATTAGTTAACTAAGATTGAGATAATAGGCAAAACACCTTACATTGACCGTAGTAGCAATTTAATACACCTAACATCTAAAATGATGCCAACTTTAAGAGTAAAATTGTTAATTGTTGCCAATCTTAGGGGCAAAATAGAGTTAATTATAAAATTGGCATAAATTGGAAACTTATTATATTTTTTAGCTGACTCAATTCAAAACGTGTTATGAAACTAGACACTTTCAAATATGTTTTCTATAATGTCTTTCAAAGTTATATATAAAAAAGAACACATATCCACGCAATTCGCAATCAATTATACTGCAAAGTACAAAACATCTCAAAACTTATAAAGTTGAGTCAACAACAAAACAAAGTTGAACATTGCAAACCTTTTTCACAGTCCTTCCCAGTAATTGGATTGCGAGAAAAAATCTATACACATATAGTTTGGGAGTATATAAATTTACTTTCCAATATAAGTGAACGTGAAACAACTTAAATTTTTCATGATGTGGTATTTTTGAAAATTAGTGTTGAAATTAGTTTAATCTACAGTTTGGTAACTTATTTTGAAGTGAGTCCAAAAATGTATACAAACCAAATTGGACTAACTTTATAATTAACTCGCAAGACGTCAAATGACATCATTTTAGACATTAAAAGTAAAATTGCACTTAACAATCAATGCTAATAATACTTTTACACCTTATTCCATATCCATTGTGATTTTCCATTTCAGTTAAAAAAAGTTATTCCATTTGCATCTGAACATTACGTTTTTTA
The DNA here is from genome assembly GCA_028411795.1 of Euphorbia peplus. Classification (NCBI taxonomy): domain Eukaryota; kingdom Viridiplantae; phylum Streptophyta; class Magnoliopsida; order Malpighiales; family Euphorbiaceae; genus Euphorbia; species Euphorbia peplus. The sequence goes on from CP110843.1 coordinate 29,911,792, forward strand.
GATTCTTTATACACTTACTACATAAAATCTAGAAAATTACATGCAATCTACAAATAGAAAACAAAAACAACATCCTTGGATCGACACAAGTATTTCACAAAATCTTTTGGATCAAATGGAATATTCTTTTGGATCAAATTACGGTCAATGTTCGACACTAACACAATAATTGATAGTACGTAGAGAACCAATACCACAAAGACTCAATTGTATAGAAATAGAAATGAAATAGTAAGGTGAAATAGAACTACTCAATAGCATCTCTAACAGCCCGGTTCCGAAAGGATGGTGCTGGATGGAAAAGACTTGTACAATGAGCAATACTAAGGATAGGAATGAGACATAAATGAACTGAATTCCACATCAAAAATAATAAGAAGAGAGCTGAAACTTGAATGCAAAATTAGATCCAATACATACATGACGCGTTTTAAAATTATTCAGCCCAATAGTGATGGATTTCGGCTAAAACACACTATATATCTATAATATTGGGCTGGGCCTGACTGTATGCTTCTGAGTTAAAAAAAAATAAAATAATAGTGAAACAATCACATAAAGAATAAGAAAATTGCAGAAGTAGTGATAATGAATATAATTAAGTAAAAGCTATACAAGATTAGAAAGTCTCTCTCCGGATATAAATTATTCTTCAATGATTCAAAACTAGATACACTTTTGATCATCTGAAAACTAGAGCACAAACATATCCTAAAAAAGATCATTCAAAATTTACATAAATATAACTCATTTCAAAGGCCTCGCCGCCGTGTAAGACAAATCATTTTGTAACACGATACGAGCTCGAGGGAGGCTTACGTAGTTACATTCGAGACTCGAAAGGAAGTTGAATCACCTTTCCCTACAAATAGGAGCTCGATAACGAATAATTATGGAAACATGACCTTTATTTTATCATAGCCCAACCCATTTTACCCATCTGAAGAGGCGGCCAACTCTGAAGGGCAGCTCGTAGTCTTTGGTAACAGCAGGCTCTCTCCTTGCTGTCTCCCGGTCGGACCATACGTACACCCCGCGCTCTTGGCGGCTACCAGGAACTGTGTTGTCTAGGATAACAGCGACTAGGAATGCAATCACCATATGGAAGGATAGTGAAGTGTTCAATAAGTAGTTCAACTGCACAACATAGTAACAAGATTTGTCAAGACATGTATTAATCCCGGGCTGAGAAAAAAAGAGGACTCTTTCAAGACTTCTAACAGATGTGTCAAGGACATGACGACATGTTTTGACAGTCACACACAAACATAACAAGAAAGCTGCTCGATAGACCAGATATATGCTAGTAAAACATAAGATATATATCTATCGTCTATAGTATATATTTTATTACAAGATACAGATCAAAACGTAATTAAGAGTGGTTAAATTCTATCTTCATCGTATACAACTGCCCTATTTTGTCTTATGATGGAAACTTTTGCTCAACTTTACCCTCACGATAGAAATCCCAGGTCATTTTTTCCCTGACCTAATAAATGCTGATAAAAATTGGTGACAGAATTCCTTGGAAAAAGGTAAAATTGAGTTGGGATTTCGGGGCAAAACTGAGTTGTGTTCTACAATGAGGACAAAACCAAGCTTTTGCGGTAACCTTAGGGACAAAATTGACTCTTATCTTATTTTGTATAATGTACTAGCATATGTCAAAACGATCTTTAATTAGAGCGATATCTCTAGACGTTCCGGAGCTAAACAAGCCGAATAAAAAGTAACGACTGATGCAATTATGACATGTAGGACAATGATTTTCTGTCAAACTAGTCCAAATAAATCAAGAATTGACAAGTACAAAACTATGATTAGTGCTGACAGGTTTCATTTTGAAACTGATCTGGTCCTAAATGCCATAGATACGTGTTTGGTCTTCTCACCAAATTTATGAAACAAAATAAAAAACAAGCATTCCAAAGAGAAGCATACCCCGGCATTTTTACTGTGGAAAGGCCCATGGGAGGCAACAACATATGGCTGAAAATAACTTGGAACGGACAAGTTGCTGTTTGGGTTGATGCCATATTGTTGGAAGTATGCCGGAACAGAAAGCGAAAAAAATAAAGACAACCCGACTATGATGATATTACGCGAGCTTCCAGCCTCACTATAACGTAGATTCGACAACCCTAGTGCTGCAAGCATTCCCCACATGAAGCAGAGAAGAGCAGCAACCATTGCTTGAGGAATCGAAGCAATAAAGCCTCCAACTTTACCTGTACAAAACAAATACGATATTAAAACGAAGCAATATATTCCATTAGTCAGGCTCATGTATGATACTGGGATTGAAACCAGGCACTCTTTCGAATATGAAATAAATGGGAACCGAAATATGTATCGAACTACAGACTCCTACCCGAAATACTATCCTGCAAAATTAATGATGATATATTGAAAGTTAACCCTGGACGACAGGGTAAAATACATCTACGCCCCTTAAAGTATAGTGCTTCTAACATTATGACCCCTAAAATTCATTTCTTGACATAAATATCTTTGAGCTTTACATTCTGTAACATTAAAGTCCAAATCGATAAAAATCCATGAGAAACGATTACAAAATGATGACTTCAATAGGTTTGACCGCATCTTTTGCTCTTTTTTTGTCACGCCACCAAACTTAATGGTCAAATTCCTATTTTACCGCAACATTTAGTTATTCTTTTGAAGTATTTTCTTTTATTTGGACTTCAATGTTATAGAATGTAAAGTCAAAGCTTTTAAGCCAAGAAATGAAGTTTAGGGGCCATAAAGTTATTAGTGCCAAAACTAACGGGCCATGAGTTACCCCATTGCAAGTTAAACCCACAAAATGTCAAGGTTTAATTGCACAAACTCCAATATGTTACGTCATTACATATATTTTAAACCCTCTTATCCACCATTGCTATTCGACCACGTATAACAAGACGTTTAACACTATTTTCTTAAGAACACATTTCAAAGCTTGTACCTTTACCAACTATTAAGGATCTCAGGATTTTCTGATCACCTGATGAGCTTTTAAAATAATAAAATACAGTTAAAGAGTTACCTATAAGGGATAAGAGGATAAGAAGGCATGCACCAAACTCAACTGCCCTACGGCTTCCCATTTTAGTCACAGCAATAGTGTGAACATTTTCAGTTAGTGTCGTAGAGCCAGTTCCAGTACCCCAAAGACCAGCCAAGATGCTACAAAGTCCTTCGAGGCCAATCCCTCGACTAAGAACACCTGCAGTTGGAGGTCTAGATGCCACCAACAACGACGATGCGTGATATGAGCCGACCTAATTTTGATTCAAAGAAAAGTCAGAAAGTCGGTGTTATAGAGCTTGACACTAATCTTCTCAACTCCTAAAATAAAATGCTAGAGAAATGGTCCCTGAATTACAGTGCTACTAGCTTTATGACCCCTAAACTTCATTTCTTAGTATAGAAGTCCTTGAGCTTTACATTATTGTAACATCATAGTCCATCCATATCAAAGAAAATCTATTTAAAACTTCAGAAATTCATGTCTTAGGAACCAGTATTTTAAGGTTTTACCGATTAAAATTGGCTCGAGTGTCAAAAGAATTCAAATACTTCAAGCTAGAGATCTCGAGTTCAAGTCCTAGTGTAAGGAGTAGGCTTTAAGTGGGACGTCGTCTAACCTTGAACCAATTAACCCGACCTTATTACCAAAAAAAAGGAACAATTCACATTTTCTCTCACCCTTTCAATTCCTTATCTCTTCAAAGTGCAGGAAAAGTTTTGTGCCCATTTTTTTGCTCATTCCTACACTTCCAAGCAAAAGAAAAGTGCATTTTCTAGGAAAATTCTCGTACAAACCAGGCCTAGCAAATGAAACAATAGTAATTTAGAAAACCCTATTCAAGCCCACATCGAGTGAAAAATCTAGACATTTCCAACGCAAGATTCAACATATATCTACAACGAGAAACTTACCGAATCCACCGATGCAATAACTGATACCACACACATAAGAATAGCCAGTTTCCATTCAAAGACAGGAGTACCCCATTGTAAGGGATACGGAAATCTGAACCATGGCGAAGATTTCAATGCATGAGAAGTATCAACTCGACAGTACTTCATCTTCGAAACATGCTTTCTGCAGTGATCAGATATAATATTTGATGCCGGGATATTTGCATCACAACCTTTGTAGCTATAGGTTCCAATTTCAGTCAAAAGCAAAGCAGCTGCCCAAGTGGCTGCCAGAGCCAATGGAACCTGAAAACGTACAAAACAGATGGCAAGACTAAGATCTACGAAGTGAGACAATACCATAAGAACCTACTGAGAAAAATATCGAAGTTCACATACCGCGTAAATGAGAAATATGCGATGACCAAGAACAGAAATTTTACGAAGATACTGCAGAATGTAGACAACAATGTTAATGCTTTTCCAAAAGAACTAAACAAAATCCCGTCTTAGTAAATTTCAGGCTAATCAAACTTACGAGAGAAAAAATAATAACCAGCAATATCTGCACCACGCCAATCTCAAGACAGTTACCAACTATTGGAAAACCATAACTGTAAAACGAAAGTCCAACAGCCGCAATAGTTGGAGCAACGACCACCGGATTGATCATCCTGAAAATATAAGAGATGAATTGAATATTGTTATTCGGAATGTTTTATAAAGAACTGACTTTTAGTAAATTCTGCAGAAGGATATTCAACGTTGAAGCATAAAGAAGCTATGTGAATTAAAGAGATAATTGCCGAAATCTGACCTCAAAAGCAATGACATTAAGCCGCTATAACCAAGTAATGCCTGGAAAGCTGAAGCAATAATTATAGATCCTTGTAGCCTCTTCATAATGTGCTTGAAATTCTGTCACGGTAAATAGCTATTAGAATTTTGTTAAGACCAAGACACGTGATTACAAAAACATATATCTACTGGGCCAGGGTGTCAAAACAGGTTATTACACCATAACCATGTTATGTATATGATACAAAAGACACGAAAATGATGACCCTGCCAATCAGGAAACTTGTATCTTCTTGTCAGAAATTAACAACCAATATATAAACCATATTCAAGTTACTCAAACATGCTTTCTGACTTCATGATATGAATTCCATAGATTGACGAAAATTCAATCTCTACTAAGCAATGAAGTGAAGACTATTCTGTTTACAGTTTCTAGATCTACCAAGATCACAAGTTTAGATCATAGAAGCTAACAACTTTACTAGATCAAAACCACTGCTTTACTTTTTAATTATAATAATTTGCAGATAGAAACCAGAAATTCAGACACAGACAACAAGAACTAAGATGAAGAAATATATCTGAAATTAATGATACTCAAGAAATAGATGAATCTAGAACAAGGAAACAAGATAATCTAATGGAAAGAACTCTATCCTGCACTAGCCAAGGAGAGAACCTTGCCTCACAAACAGATTGCCAAAATAAATTCCGCAATGCCCTTCTATCCCATAATTGATCTATATATAAGTTTCTAATATAACAAGCTAACCCAAGTCCACATGTCCTTTCTATTCCTATATTCCCCTTATCTATCATGTTCTCTATCATTTACATGGGTTATCAACTAGGATGGATGACTAAACAATAAATCTTCATTACAAACAGATTAACCTAGCAATTTGACCTAAAAAATCACCAATTCGCCAAATTGACCATCAGGGTAATTCAAATAGTTCAATGAGCTTACTCCAGCAGAGCAAGGAGGTCACTTTTTAATTTTTCCATTGTTATGGCACAATACATTCTACGTTTGAGGAAGAAAAGTAACATATACATATTTTCGCTATATTCAAATCAAAATGCTAGCTAATTTTCATGTATGTTGACGTCTCTATGCATATATAAGATGTGTACCCTTTCCAGTCACAAGCACAGTAAAGAATACATAAAGGCTACCATTGATTTTACATATAAATAAACGATAACCTGAGGGAGAAAACGTACATTTCCACTTAGTACTTGGAACTCTGGGGAATGTATAATTGCTAATACTGGGGCAAGGTACACAAAAGATGGGCCTTGTATCAGAGGCAACCGTGATCCAAATGACGTATGCAAAAGTGTGGTCACTCCAGAAACAAAGAGCACTGTTGACACCACCGTTGCAGTATCCTCCTACACCAAACTAAGTCCAATCAGATCAAACTATTCAAGATATACATTAGGCAGTAGAAAGAATTATTGCAAGAAAATAAAATACGTTTACTCACATAAGAGCCACCCATTGCAGGAACAATGACGAGTGGAATGAGAACCAATGAACCTAAGATCGAAAGGTAGTGCTGGAAGCCATATAGACCAATGGGTACTGAAACATTATGGAACAAACATAAGCAGATTTAAATATATCTAGAAAACCAATAGAAACCTGAACACCATTTCTTAACCATAGAATGTGAACTCGTGCAATTAAAAAACAATAATGTTTACTAACGTAATCATCCAAACTGCCAAGTCCAACATAACCATTAAGAAAAGCACATCATTTTCACATGTCAACATCCAATCAGCACAATCAAAGATGGCTAATTTCAAATTAACACACTTGTAAAACCGAAACTTGTACAACCAAATGACCAAAACAGAACTTGCGTTATACAATCCGGGAAACAAGCTGTCATCATTACTGCTAGATTATCAATTCACTCTCACAAGATACTCAATATCAGGTAGAGGTGGTAATCCGGGTTACTATGTTGTATCTGTGTTATATTATCTATACATTCCACGTGATTATATATGATATAAGAGCACGAAAAATGATGATCATGTCACATGGACTGTGTAAGTCATGTTTCCTCTAGAGTTCATGTTCTCATGCCAGAAATAGCAACCACCAAAAACAATAATCGTGTCACTGTCAAACAGGTAGGCCAGTCGGGTTTTCATTGTATATCGTGTTCTCGTGTCAGAAATTGCACCACTAATCTAGAGATTGAAATTTCTGACATGCGAACATGATTTATAGGCAAAACCCAACTGACACGATTATCAATTCTGGTACTTCTACACAATTCAGTATCGCATCGAATATACATATAATGTAACACTATCTGGACCACCCACCCAAATTGCCAATTCTACCTAATATCAAGTAAAGCTCTAAACTTCACTTCACCAAATCATAGACCGCTCCAAAAGCTTCACAAAAATCAACACTAAGCACTTTGTTCCACTCGAAAATCACGATAAACACCTAACATTTCCTCTATAGAGTATTCCTTTTACTATATCATCACTTACCAAGACCAGGAGTATCTCTCAATTCATACTTCATATGAGAATGCCTCCCAGCAAACATATCATCCTCCACCGTCACCGGCAACACATCACCTGCTTCCTCATTTCTCGTAACCCTTCTAGCTCCCTCAGTAGCCACTCCCGGACCTTGCCCATTAGTCCCATTACCCACATTACCAGCATTACCACCATGACCCGAATCCTTCTTCGGAGCCCCGCCACCATCCGACTCCCTCCTCCTTTTCACAGTAGTCAAACTTTGATCTTTACTCTCCTGACCCTGAACCCCCGCCCCACCACCATTCACAGCACCCGGGGACGGGGTCCTAGTCGTTGTCGTGGCAGCAGCTGCGGTGGTGGTAGCATTAGTTCCCCCAGGTGGTGCCCTTACCCGACCTGCTTCGAGATCCGGGTGGCTCTCGGGCCTCGGGGGGAGCGAAATCTGACCGGAATCACTAGCATTGGTCTCCCCGGAGAACTTAGGACGAAACCCAGTTCGTTTAGCCCAAGTAGAAGGCGGCAATGGGGAGGATTCCGGTAATGGTGGCCAAGAACCGGGTTTAGGGCGGGTTTTCGGGTCGGTTTTCGACATGGAAACAACGGTAAAATACTCTGTAATTACTCAATGGTTTTTGAAATTGGTTACCGGAGGTAATGTAGGGCGGATCTGTGGGAAATGGGTCGGGTTTAGAAAGGTGGTTAGGGTTTTGGGAAGAGATAAAAGTGCAGACTTTTCGAAAATGTTTTGAGAGAGAGATGATAAATAGTGAGAAGAAGCTCTGTCAAGTGTATTTCAAAGAGAGAGAGTGGGATTTTTAGTGAGAGAAAGTGACAACTTTCAGACAGCTCAAGTGAGAGAAATAAAAGGAAAGATTTTTCTTTCTAATTATAAAACCGCGTATACTAATTTTAATTTGGTGTAATACACCCGAACTTATTCCAAAATTTCAACAATTCTCTTAAACTTTTAAAAGTTATAAATGACCACGTTAGTGTATAAAAAATCACTAGGTGCTAATAAGGCAGTTGTGGATCTTCAGAACCTAGTCGAGTGTATATTCGGGAAATAGTAGGATATTTTCAAACCTAGCCAATTAGATTGGTTCAATTGGAGTTTTCATTTTGAGCGTCTAGGCAGGATCTAAGTGGTCAAGTCGTTTATCGTTTAAAACAGTGAGCATAACAGAAACAATTTTAACCTAGTATTAGGCACGAGTCAGAATATTTACTCTGCGTACACCACATGTTATTTGTTAAAGACTATAAGACCATGTCAATATTTAACTAAAGTGATTGTAATATTCTCAAGTTTGAAGGGAGTTAAGCAGACGATTGCAATTAACTTCACGTACATTTTTTCTTATCCGCAGTCAATATATTAGTACGTGCCTAATATTGGTCAAAATTATTTCGTTATAGTTAAAATGTTACATTTTTAAATAGTTGAAAGAGTAAATAGATCATCTCTTAAGTTTGAGGGTTAAAATGATGAATATTGACAAAGTTTAGGAGTACATATATGATTAGGCCTTTAAATTATATTATTACCATTATTAAATTATTTTGTCTTTCTTTAGATATTTTTGTTTTAATGTTTGCTAATATGGATAATGATGTTAATTTGTTTTTCCGAAATTATCGGGATTATGTAATTAAATATTTGTTAGCGTAATTGAAATCAAGTTGATTGTGGATTAAAGGTACGTTTTTTTAGGTATTTTGTATTAATTGTGTAGTTGGTTAAAAAAGCAATGTCTCAGATGTCAATTTTGAGATGTAATATCAACTAGTTGGATGTGAAATTTGGGTTTAATATCTAGCAAAGAAATTTGATTAGTGGTGAATTCATAATTTCGATATTAGAGAGCTGATTTACACTTGGACTGCATTTCTTTGAGTTCGGTGGAAGCTCGAAATGTATAAAGAGGTAGGGATGGTCGGGACCATTCGTGATACGATTGGCGTCAATCGGGGCCGGGCATCTCGAAGGCCCTCAATGTTTTTGTCCCTGATTTCGACAAATTGTGATGTATATAATCATTAAAATCGTGTATGAATAAATTTTGATAACTTGTTATATTTATATTATTTTAGTAATTCATGAGCTAATAAGTTGATAAAAACAAGTTTAAAAGAATAAAATGTCGCTTCAAACAAATTTAAAAATCAAGCATATCATAGTGCTAACGAGATCTAAGAGATCCAATCATCTTTTTGCGTCTAGTTTAGGAAGACCGTTAATGCATAAAGTCGAATACTTTATTATTATTATATATGTATATGCAAAACAAGAGATAAAAATTTGGTTAACGTATATATGTCAAATATGATATACATACATCTAAATATTTTAGGTTAACAATTCAATCACTCGACTCGAGGTTGTTCATGCACTATATAAATGGTCCATTATGTGAACACAAACCATCAGCTTAAACAACTAAGAGACTCTTACTGCTCAATCCAACTTCAATCCGTAGATATAATAGAGAGATCAATGAGTGAGCGTTGCTTTAACAATGTCTCAAATTATCACAAACTCAATTTATCAAAACCCAATTTTTTCTTAGTAATTCCAAAATGTAAGCAAGTTGAAATATGGGACTAAATTTTTAGTTAAAAAAAGAACATTTATATTTTTTTCCGAGATAACTGGGATTATGTAATTGAAAATTGTTAGCGTAAAAATGAAATCAAATTAGTTAGGCGTTGATTAATGATGTACCATCTTTGAAACATAACGTGTAATTACTAATTAAGCAATAATTTCTAGCTATATTTGTCAGTTACTTAAAAAATTCATTTTTTTAGTGATTAATTTAAGATATGTCGATTATAGTAATCAAAATTGGTATTAAACTCGTCATTTTTTGGGGATTGTATTTTTTCTTTTTTCTGGTAAATACGTAATTTTAAATGCTTCAAAAAATTTTATGATAAATTGCTTAGCTTTTTTATTTTAAAAATTACATTAAAAAGACTATATTTTTAGGGGAAATTCTATGGAAAGTGACCATAACCTACACCTATTTTTAGTATAGTTAACTCTTTATTTACTTTGTCTATTTTTAGATTTATAATCATTAATATCTCGACTTGAATAAGCATGAAAGATGTAACAAAATCACAAAATCATTTTGTATGAAAATATAGATGTAAGTTAAAATATATTACATAAAAATAAAAATAAGTTAAACTTGAGGAAAGATGTTTATTAGGCGCTATTATTTGAATGGTTGGAATGTTTAGACATTATGACACATCACATGGTTCGAGTTGCACATATATCTTTCACAAAGGGAATAATGTTGTGGATTGCCTATCCAAAAGTCTGCTTTGACTCACTCTAATCCGACTTGGTAGTATTCTCCGCTCCTTATTTCAGCAATCCTTTCATATATCATAGCGCTAGTAGGACTGGACATTTTAGGATAGTTTAGATGTTTTTAGGTTGTTTGGTGTTTCTTTTACATCACTTTTTCTGTTTCCTTTGTATTTTTTTTCTCTTAATAATAACATCGATTCTCTACTCGATGACCTTAGTTAATGTCAACTTGGTTTAAATTAGGTCGTTCCGTTGAGTAATGCAACCAATTTTCACTAAAAATAATTGATTACACATTGATAACATTATGGGTCACACTTACCAAAACTTTTTTCCAAACAATGTTTAATATATATAACAAAACCTCAAATCTAAAATAAAAGATTAAAAAAGAAAATTTAAAATTTAAAATTACATGTAATGTTTTTAGAATATGATGAAATTAAAAATACCAAAGTATCTTTATCAAGTGGTTAAATTTCATAACTTTGTTAGTAAATTTTCTTGATTTGCTACATAAACCAAAATTCTAACTTGGACATAAGAATATATAATATTTAATTTAAAATGAGCAAAATTTTAATTCCTTCTATTTCGTTTACTTAAATATTTATAAATATTTAGTTGTAATATCAATCCTAAGTTAACTTCACTAGATGTTAGCTGAAAAATGACCTTCATATTTTAATATGCACGGTTTTTTTGACAAAATATGGACAGTTTTTAGGTAAATATCTTATCAGAGTTTAAAAAATACATGACAATAATCAAGCCATATCTAATATAGCAATTTGACAATTTATGACATTACCTTTTGCATTTATTTAGGCGTGCACTCGCATAATATGTCTTTTATTGGTATAAAATTCAATTTTATTTTTTCATACCCTTTGAGTCAAGTGTATAACTATTATTTTTCAAAAAATAAAAGTATAAAGTGTATAACTATAATTTTTTTTGCTTAATTCCTTTTCAGTTCCTTAAAGTCTATGCTTTTTTCATTTAAACACATGAAATTTGTGATTTTTCACATAGCCCTTTCATCTTAGCTTTTCACATACGTTTAGACCTTTTTACACCAAATCACAGTTTGAATAAAGAGTGTGTAATACACCCGCTCGAAAAAGTTACATTTTTTGTCCCCCGTTTCTCTTATTTCTTTTTTTCTCTTCTTCTTCTTCTTCTTCTTCTTCTTCTTCTTCTTCTTCTTCTTTTCCTAATACAAAATTAAGAATTCTAAAATTTTATGATCTGGGATTTCATAATTTTTGGAATCCGAACTGAAATTTCAAATTTTCTTTTGGATTCCAGAAAATCTGGAATTCCAAACTATATAATCTTGAATTCCAAAATTTTATGATATGAAATTTTAGAATTCTAATGTGTCAAATATGAAATTCTGAATTTTCTAATTTCTAGAATTTTATGATTTGGAATTCCAAAACTTTTGGAATCCGAACTGAAATTTCAGAATTTCTTTCGAAATCTATAAAATCTAGAATTCCAATCTATAAAATCTGAAATTCCAGATTTCAAATGTGGAATTCAAGATTCTACTATGGAATTTCAAAATTTCTGAAATTCGAATTGGAATTTCAGATTTTGTATTAGAAAAAATAAAATAAAAGAGAAAGAAGAAGAAGAAGACAGAAAATGGAAAAACATAAAACACTTTGAACTTAATAAAGACTTGGGTTATTAAAATGCCAAATGACTTCATTTTTCAAATTCGTTGTTAGCGATAACAATTTTGAAACCTCAAAAACATCCTCATGCTCGAAAGTCTCTTTTAGTAACTCTGCATATCCCAATCCGTGGAACTAGAAATGCATAAATCACTTACTAAAAAATTAGATTGGCTTGGTACTGCAAGAGTTGAACTTTTAGGTGATTTCCCCCTTTAACCCAAAGATCTCGTCATACATCAATTTTTTCTGGATCTCTCTTTTTCTCCGATTTCCTCAACCGTTTCCTATCACTCCCTTATTCCAATTTGGAAGTAAATAACCTATAGTGTGAAACTTTCATGGATATCAGAGATTCTCCCACAATGTTAATAACTGTTGAATGCAATGAACGAAGAAGGAGGCTTTCTTTCGCAATCTGTTCAACATTCATTGCTTGAAGGAGGTTTTTCTGCAATTTTATCACATTGTGTTGCAGTTTGTCGCGTTCGGACGCAATCTGTCACAATCTTTCGCGTTTTATCGCGATGCTGCATAAGTAAACTCTACATGACACAACACAACACTATACAATGCTACACAACGCTTTATAACATGATGCGACACTACATAATGTTATCCTTTCTATACAAATTGAATTTTCATTTTTTCATAAAACGGACATAATGCAACCCAATTTAACATAATGCGAAACTATCGGGTTAAACAAATACATTGAAAGAAAAAGAAGTTAAGTTACAAATGATATAACGAATCATATTTTCATTCAAAAATAGTTTATTAAAATGAAAGCAAAAAAGGAGCCTCCGATATGGCTAAATTAGTAATTAACCTAAGTTTACATATAATATTGATTCACTAAATGAAATTTTATTAGTCTTTCTCATTATAATTTTGTTTTATCATTAAAAATTAGGAGCCCACACCAGAATTTGATGAAAAAATGGATAGGAAAGACTTGTGCTAGCTGGGATTGAAAGAGCAAGTTTGATACGACAGACAGAAGACGATTGAAAGGCTGAAAGCAACGGCTAGTTTTGGCTTTGAATGCCCAATAAAAATTCAGCATACCCCAAAAATAATTGAACACAAGTTTCGGATTAATTAGTAGCCGTTAGGGTTTGAAAATGATAGGGAATCACCATCACTTTCAAACTACATCACCTATATAGCTTCTAGAAATATTGATATGTTTCTTGGATTTTTGCTATATATAATAGTATAAACATAGAGTAAGTTCGGTTAGGTAATAGTCTTTTTTATAATTGATAGAAATGATGGCTTCGATGGAAAGTAACTCTTCGAGTTTATAGAAGTGACATTTTGTAAGAACGTTTTATTTCTTGGATTTTTTCAGTTTAACGTCATTTAGGTATTCTTTTAGAGAGATACAGTTCTAAAAATGAAATGTATTTTTTAGAGAGACAAAGTTTTAAAATAGAGTGTATTTTTTAGATAGATAAAGTTATAAAAAATGAAAGTGACATTCTAAGAACGTTTAATTATTGGGCGTTATCATATTTTTATTCATGAATACCAAAAAATGATTTCCCTATCGACTATTAATGGGGTGTGTTTTCAGCGATGTGTCAAAAATAATTAATAACTGTCTATTATTTCTCTATTAGGCTATGTTTTTTATGACCAAACTGAATTGAACTACTGAACTGAATTCAAGTGCATTTACAGAAGGAAAATTACTGAACTGAACTGTCCTAAATTACGGTTTTTTTCTTCTTTATGATGCTTGATTAAATCTTATGATATATCCAACCTCATCAAGCCTGGCTTCTTCATAACAAGGCCCAAGCCCATCCAACGGGCTTCTTTATGGATCATCTTACATATATTGGTTGCTATTCACACTGTTCCATATCAAAACGCAAACCACAAAACGCAAAACGCAAACAAAGATACAATCACCCTCTTCTTTACACGTGTCAATCTCTGCTCTACCTCCATTCGATAGAAACAACGGTAACCACAAATTAGCGCCAAAAAACAAAAACTCCGGCGACATGATTTCAATCTCGCCGTCGCCGTCGCCGCCGTTTCCTCTCCACTTCCGCCGCACAACTCCGATCACCGTCCGTTCATCCTCCACCGTGAAAGAGATCTCAAAAAACACACAAGAAAGCGAGCCATTGAGCTCGGAGCTTCATTCCTCCGCGCCATTTCCTTCAATCAAATCCTCGAAGCGAGTAATCTTAGTCCGGCACGGGCAGAGCTCGTGGAATGCTGAAGGAAGGATTCAAGGAAGCTCCGATTTCGCTGTTTTGACTAAGAAAGGTGAGGCTCAGGCAGAGACTTCCCGGCAGATGCTTATCGATGATTCTTTCGATATCTGCTTCAGTAGGTTCGTGTTTTCGTTGTCGTTTCGTTTATCGGATGTGGAGTGTTGTGTTTGATTTGTGTTATTTGAAGTAAAAGCTCGAGCTGATAGTTAAGGATAACAATATCTTTTATATTAATCTCTGACAATTTGTTGTTATTGAGTGACTGATTTGGTGATTTCTTGGTTTTAGTCCCTTGATTCGGTCGAAACGAACAGCTGAGATAATTTGGGGAGCTCGGGATGAGGAGATCATTACGGATTCTGATTTGAGAGAGATTGATCTCTACTCGTTTCAGGTACGATTGATTTTGTAGTATGCGATTATTCAAAGCAAGACAATACATATATTGAGACACAATCAATAAGAATATAATTGAAATAAAAACCTTATTAGATTAGGGAGATTTGAGGCTTGTATTAACAGTTTCCTTAAGACAGATTTCGTTGCAATTGACGATTGTCTTCCAGGATACAACAGCTTAAGTAAGGGAACGCTTACTGTGCGTAATGTGTTATCAACGAGTGGAAACTAGAAGGAAATGGACGAACTCAAAGGAAAAATGCGAACAACTATGCAGAATAATTCTAGACTGAGAAATTTGTAATCTGTTTTTTCAGTATCTGAAATTATCTGCTCAAATCCTTATAGATAGAACTGAGATGATTGTCCATGAACAAAAACAGTTGTTCATGAACAAAGACGATAATTCACGAAGGGACGCAACTCCTTGGGAATTTAATTACTTTAATTAAAATCAGCTCAAAATCATGGGTTGAACTATTCCAAGTAGTCCACTTTGAGCATTGATTTTTCACTTATCAATGTTTTGAGCTTACAAATCTCAAAGTTTGCCAACATTGGTGGCTTATGAAATGTAGCATTGTAGTACTAGTCCTATTGGATTGCTGAGTTTATGGGTAGAAATTGGAATCTAGGGGCTTTTGAAGCACGAGGGGCAGGCGAAATTCGGTCCAGCGTTTCGTCAATGGCAGGTCGACGCTGCAAATTTCAACATTGATGGACATTATCCGGTTAGGGAATTGTGGGCTCGTGCGAGGAACTCTTGGAATGTAATATTAGCTCATCCAAGCAAGTCTGTTCTTGTGGTTGCTCACAATGCTGTGAATCAGGCTCTTGTTGCAACAGCTATTGGTATTATTTGATTTCTTCATTTGTGGTTTGATGCTAAAATGTTAGGATTTTTCGGTTTGGAGTTGATCAGTCTTTGATTTGTTTTTCCTTTTTTCAGGATTGGGAACTGAATATTTCAGGATTTTACTTCAGAGCAATTGTGGTGTGAGTGTGTTGGATTTCACCCCGAGAACTGAGGGTGAACCGCCGTTCATATGTCTTAACCGTTTGAATCAGGTACATGCCATGTTTCGTGATACAAACTGATTCTCTAGCGTATCTTTGACATTTTGGAAGTTTCTTTTTATTAGAGATTGTTGATATGTTAGCAGCAACTATGTACCAGGATCACAAGGCCTTATTTCTGACATTTACAACTGAATTGTTCATACAGACACCAAGTTCACCTGTTGCAACTTCTGCAGGCAGAAAGACAAGCAAGCGGATCATACTCGTTTGTCATGGAAATACAGAGGTTAAAAACAAAAGCAGAACTGCTTGTTTGTTTTGTTTTTTCGGTTAATATGCAGTCGAACTTCTTTAAAACAAAGCACATGATGCAGTCTTTTCCAGTAGTGTATAGCGAAACAATTTATGTTTTACAGTATGAACGGTTTCATTTATTCCCTTTGCCACATTTCACAGGCTAGTTACACTGATCCCGGAGAAAAGCCGATGAATATGCTTGGAAATATACAGGTACTTCATCCATATAAAAGTGTAGTAAGGTATGTCTAAAGTCCTATTTAGTTTAGTTTTTTTCTAAATAGAATAAGAATTGGAAACTTCATCTTTAAAGTTGATGATGCTACTAGAAAAAGAAGTATACTTTTAGGCCTATACATAAACGACGGTTATTTGCTTGTTTATTTGTGTTGAGATTTTTGGAGTTTCTACTCTTGGGATGTATATTACATGGACACTTCTCTTTAATAGCGTTTCCGCGCTTCGTGTCTGTTTCTTGTCTGTATCTGTTTTGATGTTAAGGTTATTTTATGAAGGTTATGCTGTCTGTTTATCTGTGAACCTTGCTTGGAATATCTCATATGCATATGTGTGAACTTTGGGTGTACCCGGGTCTAATGGGATTTGAGATTTAGAAACTAACTAGGATGTGATTCATCGTTGTTGTACCAACTTGCCTTGCCCGTGGATGCAGGCAAAATAGCAAAACTATGTACATCTGTTAATTGTTTAATTTTCTATTCTGTATGTCAGGCTTTTTATACTCAACAACTTATCGAATTCCTAACGAAGTGGTATACAATTTGGTTATGAAGCTGTAACCTGTTGTTGTTGTCTTCATGACAGTCCCAGAAAACAGCGGAGCTTCTTCTCGATCTCAATATAAGCACAATAGTCAGCAGTCCTACAAATGCTTGTGTCGAGACAGCCACAACAATTGCCAAGGTAACCTCATTCTCTGCGTTCTTGAACCATTAGTTCTTATTTCCCATTGGAATTTTTTCCAGTAAAGTTAGATATTCTACATTTGTCTCACGTTATCCATGGATGATCTAACATTGAATACAAGGCTGATACAATATAAACGAAAGGTCTGAACTCACCCGAAAAGATATCTCAAACACGGTGTATTGACTCACATATATAATGAGCCATCTAATATTCTAATGAAGCAATGTGAGATATGGATGATCTGATCTCTATTTGCATCGGGTTAACTTCATCAGGTGCAAGAAGCAGCTGATTGCTTAGGCGCTGATTGCGTCCCACGCTATGTAGAACTGAAAAAACTAGAGGACCTTGATGTGAAAGACATTCTTCAGCAATCCGATAAGGCAAGATTTCGACACAAAATATGAACTATAAGCTTTGTTTACTTAGCAAGATTGATTTTACAGTACATATTTTCAACTGCTTGATTAATGGCACAAGAGAACTGAAATTAGTATACCATATTTGGGGAATCAAGGATCACTTTTGCCTCCGAAGTCAGCACGTAGGATCAAATAGGTTCAAAATGACATGTGTCGGTATTGGGGAGTGACCCGTCAAATAGCTACTGATATATACTGACATGTGTTATTTTCGGATTTGATCCTAGATGCCAAGTCGGAGGACCAAATTGATACCTAAACTTGATTTCACAATTGATAATATTAGCCATCTTCTGGGGCCAAATGATACTTCATCCATATTAGGGGATTAGATACCAATTGCCTCTTGGACAAATCAATATAAAGTCCAAAAATGTCAACTCATCCATAAACTTTGGCCCCTTCTCTTTTCACTTCAACATCATATGGCCCTCTTGTTTCACTTCAAGGGTCAAGTTTACGCCTGATGTTAAATGTACCGACTTTAATTTAAGTTCAGAATGTGTTTCTTAAATACAGTTGAGCTTTGTTTTCTTTCAATAAAATCACACGTCATTTGATATTAATGAAATCTTTTCGAACAATTTATGTACAATAACTTGCTGGTATCTTGACGTGCCATATGAAACGGTTGATTTTATGTTAACTAAGCGTTATGCTCGACATGTTTGATTTTTATGGCTGACATGAGAGCTCTATGTATGTCACATAACATGTCCTAAGCCACATTGTGTGGCGTGGTGCTTAGTTGGCGTGCAGTCAATTGTCAGAACGACGTTGAAATCAAATGTTAAGTTTTATGATTTTGTTGAAAGAAAATGAAGTACAACAACTTTTATGAAACAGTCTTCGAACTTCATTGACCATCAATCCGTTATTATTCGCCATAAATAACCAAGAACTTGGTCAAATTGAAAAACTCACAAGTTTATCCTGATTAAGCTTGATTACATAGTTTCTCTATAATTTCAACAGGATACAAGTGGAACTCCAGCATACGAGGCCGGTTTTCTGAACAAGTTCAAGGATGAAACACTGGTAGCTCTCTGGGATAAATCCGGGAAAGCATGGAAGTCATTGCTGAATGAATTATCCGATGAATCAGAGGCCGAAAAGACAGTTGTTGTTGTTGCTCATTCTGCAATACACATAGCAACTATGGTACATTGCCTGAATTTAACCAAAGAATGGATGGGATCATTTCATCTTGATGCAGGGAGTATTAGTGTGTTGGACTTCCCGGATGGACCGACTGGTAAAGGCGTGATCCGGTGCATAAATTACACAGCTCACTTAGGAAGATGGTCTATACCCATTACCAAATCTACAATAGATGATGAAGAGTTTTGATTGTTGTGTATATATAACATTCTGTTAATATCAGCTTGAAATGAATCATGACTTATATCGGTTATCGTAAAATTCCATAATACTCCCGGCGTGTGTATTTTTCGCAAAATGTATAATTTTTAGAGTATAATTAGAAATAGATGCTAGTTTTTATGGCTAAAGGAATATAGACTTTAGAAATACCTACTAGAATTCCTTAGTAGGTTAAATGCAAGATTGATCGGTGAATATTTCACAATGGTCATCAAATATTTTAAAATGGCTGTTGAATTTCT
Organism: Euphorbia peplus; assembly: GCA_028411795.1. Classification (NCBI taxonomy): domain Eukaryota; kingdom Viridiplantae; phylum Streptophyta; class Magnoliopsida; order Malpighiales; family Euphorbiaceae; genus Euphorbia; species Euphorbia peplus. Next base: position 29,930,986 of record CP110843.1, read on the forward strand.
AACTTTTTTCAATAAAGTCATCCACCTATTTGTTTTTCTTTTTCAAATTAGCTTAACTAAATAATTACCTTAGCATAGTTAATCTCTCATCATACTACCATAACATCTTCAATTTTCAAAAGTTGATAAACCTAGATAAACTTTGAAAAGCCTAACTTCATTTTAACCTTAAAACTTTGATTTTTCATATTGATAAGTGTCAAATTAACCTTAAATCGTACTCATGCTTTCAATGTTCATTTCCTTTCGAAATTGCCGAATTAAATTTAGGGAAACAAAAAGTTAGATGACATTATCATGACGAAATTAAAGTTCACCGACCACTTTGATACAAAATTCAGTAATTAACTGTGCATTCAACTTGATCATCGACATATGTACATGACAAATTTTCTTTTCTTTTGATTAAGTGTACACGACAACTTAAAAAAAATTGCTTTAGAAATGTTGTATGTTTTTTATTTATTTAATTTTTGTCTTTTGTTATCAAAAACCCAACTAACTTGTTCCTTCTTTTCTTCGATATATATTGTCTGCTACTTTTAGAAATTACATAATAAAGGCAGTAAAAGTGAAAGTGTGAATGAAAAAGAAAGAAGAATATAATCCAAAAATAAATTCAGAAACTACTTGATACCCAAACAGACACAATAATGTGTTTTCCTTGTCAACATGATTATTCATATTTCTGTCCTTTGTTTCTTTTTAAATATGGTGGACCTCCCCATCCCAACCCCATTTTATTTCATTTCATGTCAAATTTTTATTTATTTATTTTGTCCATCTATATAATTCTCATTATATAATAAATATGTTCTTAATATTCTGCAGATCTTTTATACTGCTTAGATTTCTATCTTTCTTGGATTTTTAGTCTCATTTTCCAAATATAACTCTGTAATGTAGGGGATTTTTAAATGGGTATTTGTAGGTTTTATATTGCAAAAATCTATAGTTTTGCTAACGTCTTTACAACAAGAAAAAAAATAAAATTCGTAGATACCAATTTGCAAAATTAATAGAATCATATTTAAGTTTTTATTATTTATTGATTTTTAAAATAGTCAAAAACAATTTTACATACCAATAATAAGAAATTATCATAATTATATATTGATTAAACAATTGAGAACAAATAATTAACAACAACTGACATTCAACTGTAACAAATAATAACAACTACAGTTCTTAGCTTATATTTGACTTTAATAAAACTAATCTAAACATCACATTCAATTTGATAAGTCTGCGGACACTACTATTTAAGATAATGAAAGTTTTAATCCTGAGATCAACGACTAAGAAATTGTTGGATATGGAAAGCTTTTATTATTGGTGGAAAAGCCATGAACTTTGTGAACAAGTGCGTTCAAGGGTTTGACACGACATGCAACTATAAATCTTAACGTTTCTAATTAATTGTGATGTGGTCGAAGCCATTTTTGTCTAAATTGTTACGATTTTTTTTTTAATTATGCAAAAACAATATATTTCACAGTTCTCTTTTTATTAAAAAACAAACTACAAGGAAATCATCCAGAAACCATGTAACACTAATATATAATTAACTTTTTCATTTTAAAATAACTTATATACCATTAGTTAATTAAAATGATATCATGAAAGCTTAATAATATATCAGCTTTGGTTAAGCAGGAAAAAGAAGAGCAAATAGCAGGTAACTTTTGATTTAACTAATTGATCATTTAATTCAACAAAAAGTTCTGAAATATGAATTTATTTTTAATTTAGTTGTCAATTCATTTGAAATAATTTTGATTTTATTTCAATGGTTGAAAAATTATTTCCCATCATTTAAACATTCCTCAAGTGGGAGGTTATCCTTTCTTATTTATTTTTAAAAAATATTCAACTTGTTTCTTTTTTAATATACCAAACAAAATGAAATATCTTTTTCAGAGAAGATTTTCTGCAAAATTTGGATTTATAGGAATTAAAATGGAATTTAAAGTGTCATATTCATTGATTAGTTCAATAATTTATTAGAATTAACAAGAAAAGGATTGCCAACAACTTTTTAATTTCTTAAAATTCTCAATTAGCTACATATAATAGTGTATAAATATAGCTGACCTGCTTAATTAATATTTTTCTATGTGATATTTAATTGGCTTTAATTTTATTTAACTATGTATGATAGATTTAAAAATTTATTACTTAAAACTTGAAATTTATAAAAAATTGCACATGGCATGCGAGAAGTAGCTGAGATGCCATGTTAAATTGACTAGAAGTTTCACCAAAATGTGATTAATTAATATATTAGTTAATTAGGGTAGTATAATATAAATGACTCAATATTTTAAAAATATTGAGGTGCAATTTGTTTTTAGAAAAAGAAGGTCAAATTAGGTTTTCAGCTAAGAGTGAGTATGATTAAATACAAGTAATTTCCCCTTGATTTAAGGAAAGGGTTTGCAATTTAGAAACAATATTTCAACATAAAAACAACTAATAGTTAGGGTTTTTCTATTAAAAAATGGTTTATGTTTTTAACTATGATTCCATTTTTTATTTAGTTGTAATCTTCCTTGTATGCCCTTTTATTTTTTTTCTATTTTTCATCCAGTTTTCGAACTTATACCGGACCGACTAATTCAGTTTCCTATCAAGCGCAACTCCATAATACTACTGAGTCAATCAACGATTGGTTGCCCTTTTATATTTTTAATCATTGATTAATTAAAGAAAGAAATATACATGCAATTCTACTAGTCAATTTAATTAGTTCTCTCAAAAAAAAAATATATTAATTAGTTAAGCTTAGGTTGGGCCGGGCCTGGATTTACAAATAAGTAATGGGCCCAGTTTGGACAAATTCACATGTTTCTTTATTTTTCATTTTCAGATTAATAAAAAAATATATTAATTAAGATTCATTTAAGTTGTAAGGTTTTTCTATTTGAATAAGAAGATTTGGAGTTTCATTTATATTGTATAATAAAATCTCTTTATAAGAATACATTTGATATCAAACTATTTGTATAATAATTAGGAGGTTATTCTTGTATAGAGGTTGATATAACAAAAACTCTTTACACTTGGGACCGGATTTTTGTATAACAATTGGAAAATTATTCTTATATAAAGTATTCCTATATATATGGAGGTTTTACAGTACATTGACAATCCTACACCTAAGAAAGTATCTAAAACATAAACATAATATTACAATAGATTATTATAAACCATTACATATGCTCATTACATTTCTCTAAATAATAAAACTCATACCATAGTACCATTTTTGAAGAGTTGAGAGGGTAAAAGGGAAATTCTTTAAGATGAGAGGGTAAATGACCAAAAGATGCAAGTTTAGAGGTTACATAGTACCATTATTAATGAGTTGAGGGGGTAAAAGAGATGTCCCTTAAGCTGAGGGGGTAAAATGACCAAAAGATGCAAGTTTAGGGGGGTACACGTACATGTACATTAAACCGTTTTATTTTTATAAAGTTCAAATTCATTTCAAAAAGAGGCGAATTACACTAAATGAGGCCTAATATTTAATTCATTTATATAAATTAGACATTCTCAATGTAAATTTGGCGTGTCAGAGAATGATAATAAGGAAATAAAGAAAAATGACACATGAGCCAATTAAAAAATCTTTATTCTCACTTTCTACGTAATTTTATTGAACGTTTATTCACGTAAAATCAAGAGGTAGATAGTGACACAACATCTACCAGAGCACATATGTCAATTAGAGCAACATGCTAAAAAATCTCATTTCTTCGTGATAGAAGCTCTATATATATAGAAATCTCTTCTGACTCAAGCTACTTTCTTTCTCTAAAAACTCTTCTTTATTGATTTCTATTGTTTCATCTTCTTGAGAATCTCTATAAACTTTGACATTGAAATGCATACATGCACTAGTTACCGTCCTCTTTAAACTACTGCCTTTCTTATTAGAGATCGTTTCTACCCACACAACTTACATATACCAAAAGCTTTTTATCAATTTCATCTTAATCTATTAAAGTACATTTTAAGGTTCGATAGATCTTGAATAATAATCTACATATATTAGAAGCCCTATGCTGATTTCATCCACACGAGGCGGGTGTAAGCTCGTAAACAAAGTCTAGTTAAAAGTATGGTTTATGAATGATGCCAAATCGAAATCTGTTATTGGAGAATTTCTTGGAATCATAAAAAGCCAAAAGAAAGAATTCTATTGAAGTGAGATTATTCTATTTTCATATAAAACGTTTGTGAGATTTCTCTTACATATATCTTAATGGTTTCTTTTAGGTGGACTGACAACTACTTGTATCTTATTCTATTGATTAATTTATTTATATGATAATATTGATAAATAAAAGAAAAAAACAGAAAAAAGAAAGAAGAAAGAAGAAAAAAACATGAAAGGATACTTTGAATTCTTCTTTTTCTCGGTTACCAAACGAAGAATAAAGTTGTAAATTGAACTGTTATTATATATTTTAGTGAGTAATTTGTTAATGATGACAGATATTCAATCCAACTTTATACGCTAATCACCAAACACTTTTTTTCATCTTTCATTTCTAGACCTTAATTAATGTTATTTAATAACATGAAATAATATCGTTTAACTTTATAGACAGAACAATTTAGTTTAGGGAAATTTTATGGTCACTTTGTTTTTGACAAAGTAACCATTACTTTGTTTTGTCCACCATTAGATCATGGGGTGAAAAGTGATCTAACAGTGAATAAAGTAAAGTACAAACAAAGTAACTCAAAAACAAAGTCACCATAGCCTACACCTTTAGTTTAAGCGTGTTTATTATTACTCTACTACGATCTATGATATCGAATTATATCATAAAATTTACAATTTTTGGGTCCAAATTCAGACAAAAATGATAATATGTCTACTTTAATTGTTCTTTACGTTTTTTTTCCATAGTATAGATTCCTCCATGCATGCTTCTGCTTCATTTCTCTTTTTCTCCCAACTTTTTTCACCTTTCTAATTTTATTAAATAATTATGGTTGGTATCGGTAATTATTTATCAAAAAAAATTATTACATAAATAAATTTAATTAACTAACACTCACACCATCTAATCACAAAGTCCTTTCTTCTAATTCATCTTCTCTATGAAGCTTTTTGTTTGTTTAAAGGTTTCAATCATAACCTTTATTTTTTAACAAAACTCCTACATCTTTCACTTTCCATTCAATTAACACCTTTCAAGATGAGCATATTTTAAAACTTATATTAGGTAAAGTTTTATTTGAAATTATAGACAAATAAATTGTGTTATTGCCATGTAGATCTATGAAACGCTTCTTTTTCGATCAAGAGCAATGATTGAAAAATAACCTCCTAAGATACGTAGAATAATGGAATAACATGTTTAAAAAAGAGCGGTTTTAAAGGAGATTGATTAAAAAGTAAGATTGAGTTGAATCACTTTGAAAACGGAGAGACATTACCCTAAAAATCCATAGCAATAAACTACAACCCTTCATATTATTAAAGTGTATGATACACCAAAATATTCTATAATTTTCCGAGTCGTGATATTGCAGTTGATATTTTCGTTGACTTTCCACATAGATGTGTTATTTCGAACCAGACAGAAAATAAGTGGGCCTATAATGATCGGGTATAAAGTAAATGGCATCATGGACCATGGTATGGTCCGACGGTTGAAACACACTATGGTAAAAAAAGAAAAAAATTTCTACAACAATAAAGCGTGTTTCAATAAGTAAACACATTTTAATACTATGAAGTTTGGATCAAAATAGACAATCTATGAACAATAGAGTAATTTATCACAACATTATATAAATGGGGTGATTTACTTATTTTAGCATACGATTTTAATTAAAAGAGGAACAAATTTTTTTTTTTTTTTTATAATAGGAACAAATATATTAAATTACGGCATTCTTTCTTCATCATCTTTTTCTGGGTTACAAAAGAAGGTTAAAAAAGCCCAGAGCAAGATGTAGTAGTTTAAGCATATATACACAAACAAATTTGAATTTTTACAATTATCTAAAATACATTAAGCATTGATATCTACATTTTTTCTTTTGCAGTAAAATTAAACTGCTTGATATTGTTTTGTTGGCAACTACATCCAGGAGCCACATGATACCATGTTGCAGACCATCACTTCATTTAAGATATTCACACTTTGTACTTCCATTATTATATATCATGGTCCTTATTTCTTTTTCTAATTTTTAAATAAGAAATAAAGTCAATTATTTTATAAAAATGAGGTAAATTAAAGAGTATTGAAGAAAAAGCAAGCAGATATAAGGCTCGTATTATGTGGGCTCAACATTCACTATCATGTCTACATGTCTCACAAAATGGATAATATTTTCTTCTATTTTTTTTTTTAAATATACTTAACTCAAATTAATTTTGAAAAACACAATAATGTAGGCAAATTAGTTTAGATAAAACTTGAGAATCAGTTTTGAGTTGCATGGTACTTCAATTTGCATCCCTAATTCATCAACTTAGTGTTTTACAAACCAAGATAAACGATTAATTGGAGTTGTTATTGTTTGATTTTAACATATATAAAATCATTGTGAATTGAATCACACAATCCAACAAATTATATAGTTGCTATCATTTGAAGCTCGCGTGATTTTAACTAAAAGCAATTCAAAAATCTTTGAAAGCATGAGGAGATAATATCCAGGGAGAGGAATGATGACGGCCACATCACCTACAAACCCTACAACTTGTGTTAAAAAAGAACATTTAGATGAACTATAAATCTTGCAGCATAGACTATCAGTTATCTAAATCTCTTTCATTCCAAGCGAGCTAATTTATGTTAGATAAGATGTGACATTAGCCGCGATATTGCCAGCTCTTATAAATTTCATTTATTTTTGGATCAGGTTTGAGAACTAAAAAAGTTAGGACAATGTGGTCCGACATAATATATACATATACAATAGTGATGAATTTAGAACTTACTGATAACAGATTTTTGATATAAATTTACATTTATTGATTTTTATTTTGCAAATATATAAAACTAAAGTTCCATTTGCAATTTCCATAAGTTTTGCAGTACTTTCCAATAAGCGGTGAGTGTTCAAGCCCGCTAGCTCCTTCCTAGATTCATATACTTATATACTTTAAAAATAAAAATATATATAGAGTAATATATCTTGATGTTAAGAAAATTGCTCATAGAGAAAATTACAAACAAGAACTTTGTGAATTGAATCAACATCTAACTAAAAACTTACGCCTAAGATATATACACAGTACAACCATGCTCCTAATTACAACCGTAACAATAACGGCTAACTACTCTATTTAACCATAGTTAATATTTAACTAATTATTCTCTACAATATACAATTATTTTGGAGGTGATTCGAACGAGTTAAGTTTGAGATTTATTTTCAAGTTTAAACACATCGATCTTTGACCTAAGTTCGGTTAAATCGATAGCGGGCTAGTAAGAGCTTTCACTTCGAGATGTCTTCGCTCGTGATTGATTAGATGCCCTCTTCCATGAATAAGTACTCCCGATCTTTTTTAAAACATGTATAGAACTCCATTTGCAGTGTTTATTCTTTTTTTAGGGAATTTATAGTGCCTATTGAATGTATATAAATGTCTTAAACAATCAAAGTACAATAATTCTGTTTTGTCCCATCACATAATATAATATAAATACTATATATTATGTATTGTATAATAAATATATGTGCATAAATATTGTATAGGCCCTTTTAATTTACATACATTATACTTAAATTTCCTCCAAAAATTGTGAGGAAAGATATATTTTATTGTATAAAATAACTCAAACACACATGATAAATTCATTATTACATAACTTCACTCTTATCATATTATATTATGATAGGAAATTTAGTTCAATTTCGTTCATGTTCTGTAAAAATCAATTTAGGTCCATTGTTTTCATTTTTCAAACTAAATATTGTCTTAAATACCAAACATTAGATATAAATGTTTGGTAAGAATTGAAAACAATTGATTTTAACAGAAAAATCAACTAATCTTAATTCTATTTTATGTTTCAATTCAAAGAACAATTAATGTACTACAAACATATCAACAACTACAAACAATAAATAACAATAATAAATGTTAAACAATATTTTTGATTGAAAGTAATTTAATATATGGGAGGAGGGTAATTCCAATCCACGATCAGGAGAAACGTTAAGGTCATATAGAAAATTTTGAATTACATATCGTTTCATTTATTAGGATTCCAACAACATTGTGATTCAAACTGAAATGAAGAGTACACGAGTCGCTTTTTTTTGCTACTGAGCCACCTTGATAGATACAAACAATAATAACTAACTAACAACAACAATTATCGCAGAACATAACGAACATGCCCTAGATTAGTTCCCTTAACTTTTACGTATCTCAATACTCTATGAACTCACTTGAATCGTACCTAATAGATCCCTAATAGAGAGGAGCAGAAATGTCAAACAAGAAGTTTCATAGTTGTACAAAAAAAAAGCGCAATTGAAATGAAAGATCTATTAGTTTAAGTAAGAGCAAAGAGTCAATTATAACAACACCCGTATATGTAACGACTTGGTCCAGAGTGGTTGGCGTTGTAGTACTAAGACATGTACAAAGAGCAATCCTAATGGATGACAATAGAAGCAAGAATGAATTGAATCCCACATCGAAAATAGAGAGAAGTGAACTGAAGTTTATATGCGAGATGTAGATCCAATACATATATGACGCGTTTTAAAATCGTGCAACCCGTTAGTAATAGATTTGGGTCAAAATGGATAATATTTGCATGGTATTAATTTAGGGTGCAATCAATTTTTTTTAATTTGTTTTTCTTACAATTTCTATAATTAAATATGTGAAGGCATGAGATGGAATTAAAGGCAAAGCACCACTATCATCCATGTCACAAAGTTGTGCTGGTATTAATATAGACCAGGTCCAAACTATCTTTTTCTATGCATTCTTTTTATTTTTTATTTTTATTCTTTTTTATTTTCTTTTTGGGCCTTCTTTTATAAATAGACAAAAAACAATTACTTATGAACTGTCAAAAGCAATTAATTAAATTAAAAAACAGTTCAAGGTTTCTCCTTCCTACCTTCTTTGGCTTTTCCTCTTCTGTATTAAATTTTTATAAGGACTGAGATGCAGTTCTTGAGGTAAAAATTATAAAATATAGCCTGCCAAGAATTTTAATGGAAAAAAACATCTTTGAACCTTTGAGTTTTTTCATTTATGTTGATTGAGTCCTTGATCTTCTAATTTGATACATTGAAACTTCAATCCATTATAATTGCATAAGTTAATCTCATACTTGCTAAATTAGTTAGTCTTGAACGTCTAATTTGAGTAAAAAATGCATCACTCACTTCATATGCGATAGATATACAAATCTTTTACATGGTAAATTAAGGTTTTACACTATACATTTTTTTAAATTGTTAAGTATATAAATATCAAATTCAGATGAAATGCATAACACTATTTTTAATGAGGCTTTATGCTCGGAGTTGTTTAAAGCATACTAGGTAGTTCTCATTGTAACATTTTCCATGAAACTCTCTTTTCAAAAAAAAAAGAAATACTGTTTTCGTAGTGTTAAAGAATGTCTGGATAACCTCAAAATTGAAAAAGTCCAAAATAAAATTTGCTTATCATTTCTATCAACTCTAGCTACAATGAACATTTACATGTTCTTGAGGTACGTACTTCAGGTAATTTTTTTATGCCTGAATTGAATTGAACTGAACTGATCTGAATTGACTGAATTTGATTGAATACTTGAAAATTTTGCTGAATTTAACTGAACTGAACCGAATTTTGTTGAAATAAGCCAAAAAAGAACAGAGCCTTAATTAACGGTAAAAAGTATCATCATATTAGTAATGTGCAAACTTTAGGACAATATTCGAATTTAAAGTTCAAGGTCAAATGATGAAAGTAAAGAAAAAGTTAAGTGACTATACATGTAATTTACCTAATTTTAATTTCAATTTTCTTCCCAAATAAATATGAACTTCCCTTTCCTCCATGGCTCCTCTAAATATTTTCCCTTTCTCCTCCAAAAGCTAAAAAAAAAAAAATCCCCAATTCTCAAAATCTTGATCAAGTCCCTAATTTGTCTCTCTAAAATCCATGAACCCAATTTGAAAATTCCATCAAAGAACATAACTTTCTTCAAAAAAAATGAGAGACATAGTTTCATGTTTCAATGAAAATGCCATAAATGTGTCAACACCATCATGTTCAAGCTACTCATCAATGAACAATTCTTGCATCTCTCCATCCTTAATCCCTTCAACTCAAAATGCAGTTTCATCTCTCTACAAAATCATCCTCTGCAACCAAAAACATCTTACAATCTCTGTAACCTGGTCTAAAAACCACACCTCACAATCCCAAGGACTCACCATATCCTTTGGAACATCCACTTTCAAACTCAACACAAACACAAGGTTCTTCAGGAAGATGAAAGGGAACAAAGTTATCGAATCCGAACACTTCAAATTCGAGGTTTTCTGGGATCTTTCCAATGCTAAATATGACTCCGGTCCGGTTCCTGTTGAAGGGTTTTATGTTGTGATCATGGTGGGTTCAGAAGTAGGACTAGTTCTTGGTGAAGAAGATCAAGAAAATGTACTAAAGGGTTTGAAATCAAGTAGTTTTTCGGGGGCCAAAAGGGCGAGGACATGTTTGGTTTCAAGGCAAGAACATTGTTCAGGAAACACTTTATATGCTACTAAAGCTCAGTTTTGTGATGAGGGGATTCAACATGATGTTTTGATCAAATGTAGCGGCGAAAATGAAGGGCTAAAGTATCCGGTTTTATCGGTGTGTATCGATAAGAAGATGGTGATTAGAGTTAAGAGATTGCAATGGAATTTTAGAGGGAATCAAACTATTTTTGTTGATGGATTGCTTGTTGATCTTATGTGGGATGTTCATAATTGGTTTTATGGTCATAATTCGGGTTCGGGTTCTGCTGTGTTTATGTTCAGGACAAGGAGTGGAATGGATAGCAGATTATGGTTAGAAGAGAAAATGGTGCAGAAAGATGAAGAAAGAGTTGAATTCTCTTTGTTAATTTATGCCTGTAAGAGCCCTTGAAAACTCCCAAATTTTTACGTTCTCCGACGGAATATTTCGTTATGGTTGGCGGAATTCCGTCGGTGATTAAGATCTTGTTCATCTTGTTCTTGTTCAAAATTAGTCCTATTTTTGTTTGACTTTTTTTTTTTTAGATTTTTTTTTGGTTATTTGTTATGATCCTTTCTTCTTGAAAGGGATAGATACTTGAAAATTCTTTTGATTCAATTGAATAATAAATATTTTAGTTGTGTTAGTTTTTTAGATGAAGATTTTAGAACATTCAGATACAACAAATTGTTTTGTTTCTCAGGTTTTATTTTATGTTTCTTTTATTTTTTCTGCTTTTTTTGAGACCCGAGATTTACTTTTTGAAAAATGAGTAATCATGATGAAAATAAATCATGAAATTTTTCACATTTTATATGATGTATAATGATTTAGGAGGTTGGAGGTCGGTAATGTAAATGATTGAGGTGAAATTCTCGAGTATATAAACAATTTAGAAATATAAAAGCTGAAAAGGTTATATAGTAAAAAAATATTATTACGGTCTCTTTAGTTAGTTCATGTGATCTATTCTTGTTTACTGCTATTCTTAGGTAGTGCTAGTGATTAGTAGATGATTACAAAAATCCGACACTAAAGAGTCAATTTTACCGATGCATTTATAAAAAAAATTGTGATTTCTAACGAAATGGAGCATCGAATGCCCAATTTTCAAGAGGGAGGGATGGTCTGAACCATCCTTCGTAGGGATGATTCTATCGGTCCCTTCAGGCTGCCCCGGTTATGCTTCTAGACAATTGGTAAGAAATGTTTGCTTAAACCGAATAATTAATAATTTATATCTAAGCGAGCATACATTTGGGGAGTATTATAAAATTACTAATGATTGAGATGTTCAAATTATTCAAAAAGGTTGAAGAAAAAAGCCAAAGAATTGAGCTTTTGAGGATTTTGATGGATATCAAAGAAGATTTTTGTTAAATGGGCACTAAGCTAAGATGTGGAAAAGACATAAATGAATATTGCTTTTATTTTTAAAAGAGACAAAGTAAAGTTGGGTCACATGATCTTACAGTGCATTTTGAGCATTTTAATTTTTATTTTCCATTTTTATAAAATTTTGAAATATATTTAATTATTAAAAATAAATAAGCTTTGTATGAATTCATTTAAACAAACAAAAAAAAAAGAACCCAAAATTGAGCAATTAATGAAGGAGCCTCCCAATTAGACCCATTTTTGTGCAGTTGCAGGCTTGTGAACTGCAAAAATATAGGTGTGAAATTAAATATAGAGAGCATGTTCTTAAATCATTGCTCATAATATTACTTTTCTGTAAAAAAATAATGATCCTACAAAATGACATTCATAGTACTTAATTGGCATATACATTTATGAGTTTGTTTCACTTCTAAGAGAAAGTGGTAATTTCCTTAAAAAAAAAGAAAAGAAAAGAAGAAAGTGGTATAAGATTCAAGCACAAGGTAAATATTGGTTTAGACCGCCAGAGCCAAAATTATATTCGAAGTAAGTACCCGACATTGATAAACTATATGAGTAACAAAATATTTACACGTGTGGGACAAACTTCTCATTTTTAACGTACCTTTTCGGAATGAGTTAAACCTACTCTAAAATGATATTATTAGAAACCTTTTAGTTTAATATTGAGAAACCCATTGTTGGCCATCCACATATGTTTAGTCCTGTAAATTTCACGTTTTACATGTATACTTTTAAGTGAAGACATATATATGTAGTTCAAATCAAACAATAAACCGGATTTATTGTACCATACATATATTTGTTTGCAAGAAGCTATTTTTTGAAATTGTTGAATTGTAGTCTATACATATATGATGAAGACAGAAGTGATAGTTGGGGTTGAATTATGCAATGAAACAAGGAGACATATTGAGCACTAAATACAACTCACTTTGTTCAATCAAAAATCAAAATGTTGGAGACCATAATATTGCAATATTTGAGTGCAAAATGGCTCAAAACTTTGTATTTGGGATTTTGCTATTTTCTTTTTCATATTATTTCAAAATGGATTTCTCTTTTTGGTTTCTAAATGTCATTTTCTTGACACTATGACAATTGGACATCATTATTCATTGCCTTTGTTTTCATCACAAACTTACAAAAATTTCTATTCAATTTTGATACCTTTTTATGTCAAGGTTAATTTTACTTTAAACTTTATCTCTAACTTAAGGATATAATTTCTTTAAAATTTTCTTTAAGAGTTCCAAGATTACATCTGATCATTTGCAGACATCTATCTAAACTGGGTGTCAAATGTGCCACAATTGGTTAATTAAAAGTTTAAATTGATATATTTAAAAGTTCAACGATATTTTTTTATATTAATCTCTAACATTATCGATGGAGAACGGCATAATCAGCCACAATCAGATTGTAAATCCTAATTGGTTAAGTGTCATTATTGTAGCAGATAGGAGTTTGAAATACGCACTACATATTATGACATTATATTATTAGGTAAAATGAGGGTTAAGTCAATGAAATTTACCAAAACACTTTACTTTTTGATAATTTTCTTTGCTCAAAATCTGTTAAATTCATTGTAATTAGGTACTTTGTCATTAACCAAAAAGAAGTATGAAAGAAAAATATCAAAGTCCTTGGCTGAAAATTCTCTCATTCTTTTCAAAATCTTGACTTGAATTGAAAATTGCATATATATTTTTTTAAGAAATACATCTAGAAAAGGGAAAAAAGTGGTTTTAATTTATTTTTTTCTAGGACAATTTTCTTTTTTTGCTATTATTGTGATACGGAAAAAACCTTAAAATGTTGCTGGTCAATGATGGCATTATGCAATTGTTGTCTCTTTTTATCAACCATGAGTACTTTCATGATAATTTTTTATGTCATGCGAGTTTGACTATTAGAAAAAAGGTACACAATATACATGAACAAAATTTGAAGTTATTTTATAAAAATATTTAGAATTGGTTCAATTTGCAGATATTATAACTTTAATTGTGCCATTCATGATGTTACGAGCAAAATTCCTCTTGATTAGTAAGAAATTTTTTTTATCTTTTGTTTCTTAACTATTAGATTTGATTAATCGAAATTTGTAGTATAATTAAGTTGGCAAAGACAATTGACTTAGGTTAGGCCTTGAACTACTTTGTTAGGTAAGCCCAATAATGTGGGAACTTAACTAACTTAACTTATGGTCTTATTTTAAACAAAGAGTTGGGTTGAGTCATAAAACTTATCAATCATTGGGTTTGAAATTTCAATGAGACCAATGTGTTCTTAATTTCATGGTTTTCAACTTTGGCCCACAAGACTTTGGGCTTATAAGAATCAAATAATTGATGGCCCAATTCTCTAGGCCCAAGCCCCTTGTAGTAAAAGAAGGTTTGTTGGCCCAAGCCCCATTTTATTTGAATTGAGATAATTATAAAGTGCCATAACCTATTTTTGATCAAAAAATAAAAATAAATCACACCTACTCAATCATCTAATTAAAAAAATTTGTTTTTCTTTTTTTCTTTTTGTTTGATAAATTGCAAGGAGCAGAATTCGAGCCCTAATCTTTTCACTCACACAATAATAAATGTATCAGTTGAGCTACAATTCATTAGTTTTGTTTTTCACTTTTTGAACGTGAAAGTTTAAAATGATTTGCGTATTATATAATTTGTTTTGTGGTTGGTATTCCAATGTTTTTTTTTTTTAATTTATTATTAACAATATGTGGTAACTCCTTCTGTAATTTCATATCATCTTTTTTTATATATGAAAACTTCTTCCCTAATTTCTAGATTCCACTCTTTTAGTCAAAGCATATATTAGATATTTTTTCAATTGCTAAAACCAACAAGATTAGTTTATTTCAACGTTGATTTCTATGTGTAAACCTATGTTTTTTTTATATAGGCTGAACACAATACTAGCTAGTAGTTTCCTCAAAAAAATAAAATAAAATAAAATTACTAGCTAGTGGTTAAGAATAGATTAGGTTTATAAATTAATAAAACCTTAAATTCTAAAGCAATTTCATAAAGCTTATTTAATATGACACTATTGGTACGTTTGATTGGTATATGAGTAGATTTCAATACTAGCTAGTAGTTTCCTAAAAAAATAATAAAAGAAAATATACTAGCAAGTGGTTAAGAATAGATTAGGTTTACAAATTAATAAAACCTTAAATTCTATAAAAATTTCATAGGGTTATTTAATATGACACTATTAGTTTGATTGTTATATGAGTACATTTGACAACAAATGCATAAAATTGAAGTTAGATTAGTAAACATTTGTTGGATCTCAATTAAAAATTTAAGTTAATAGTTAAAATACAACAACTTGATATTAGTTTAAATTAAAATATTTGGAAGGCAAAGTTATATATGTACGATTCAAATTTTATTTTGATAACGTTGGTTGTATGCATATGCATGAGCATCTATTCGTCCTAACAAATGCATATTATAAAAAAAAAGAAATAGTATGGAATCTAATCGTAGATCACTTTTCATTTTCTCTTTTAATTATCTTCATATTTGTTCCATTGACTTGTATCCACAAAAAATGGAACTTCAAATCCCCTCTTTCTCAATCCTCTTCTCCTTCCTCCTTTTGATCTTCACCGTATCCCGGGTACGCCGGAAAAATCACAATCACAATCAACACTTAAACTTTCCTCCGGGACCATGGAAGTTCCCACTCATAGGAAACATTCCACAGTTACTCGGGGGTCTCTTCCATCGACGTCTCTCCGATTTAGCCAAAATTCACGGTCCGATCATGAGTATTCAACAAGGCCAAATCCCAGCAGTTGTGATCACTTCAGTTGCTGGAGCAAAAGAAGTCCTCAAAATCCAGGGAGAGGAATTCGCCGGACGGCCACGTTCCCCGGCCGGGGACATTCTATACTACAATTGCAAAGACATTGTCTTTGCACCGTATGGTGATCACTGGAGACAGATGAGAAAAATCTGTACACTCGAGTTTCTAAGTGCGAAACGAGTTCAGTCTCTAAGATCAGTTAGAGAAAAAACTGTCTCGAGTTTTGTAACAGAACTCGTCGGTAAAAGTAACTCGTCTGTAAATCTTACAAAAACCGTCGGTGACTTGACGAATTCGACCATGCTAATATCTACCTATGGAAAATGTGATGAAAAATTGTTAGCTATGCTAGAGAAAGTGAAAGATGCGGTGATAGAGACGAGTACCGGTACGGATCTGTTTCCTTCGTTGAGATTTCTTAAGTATATTAATGGTGAAAAATCAAGAATGGAGAGGGTGCAAAAAGAAGTGAATGAGATGCTTGATGATATTCTTAAAGAGCATAAAATTCAACACAAGTATGGAGATAATAATCTTTTACAAGTTCTATTGGATGTGCAAGAACATGGAGATCTTCAACTTCCACTGACTGATGAAGTCATCAAAGCCAATGTTATGGTTAGTTTATTACATGAATATATTTACGAGCTTTTACGGTCGGTTTGGTTCTGTTGTTGTTTAATCACCGTTGGTGTTACATGTTTGATATTTGTTGATAGTAGTTCGTTTTATTTTCACATCAAACATATTGTATTTATAGTAACACAAAAAATAAGACCCGCAACAAAGAGAACCAAACTGTTAATTGATTTTTTTTTTTGTTTCTACTTTTCTTGTTGTGTTTATATCAAAAGTAGATATATAGATAATGTGTGCTTAAGATTGAGAAACAACTAATTTTAGATATTTCAGAAGAAAATTGAGTTAACATCCACTTGTTAATTACTAGCAACAACAACAACAAATAGTTGACGAGACAACCTTAAATATATATATAGATTGTAATTCTTTTTGACTACCCATTTGAATCCGTATTCTAGTGACCTAATTATTTTCCAATCCAAATAACTGTAGGAAATATTTTTTGGTGGAAGCCATACATCTTCCAAAACTGTGGAATGGGCAATGTCGGAGTTGATGAGGAGCCCGGAATCAATGAGAAAAGCACAAGCAGAGGTGAGACGAGTGTTTGGCAAGAAAGGAAAAGTTGAGGAGTCAAGAATTCAAGAATTGAAATACCTCATGTCAATTGTTAAAGAAACTCTGAGATTACACCCTCCATCTACCTTCGTCACGAGAGAATGCAGAGTAAAAACAAAAGTCGACGGATATGATATTTACCCCAAGACCGTGCTTCATGTTAATGTATGGGCAATCGGAAGAGACCCCGATGTTTGGGTTGATGCTGAAAAGTTTTATCCAGAAAGATTTGAAGACAGTCAAATAGATTACAAAGGTGCAAATATGGAACTAATACCGTTTGGTGCAGGAAAAAGAATATGTCCTGGAATCACTTTCGCCATATCTTATGTGGAGCTTCTCCTTGCAAACTTATTATATCATTTTGATTGGAAATTTTCTGATGGAATCACACCTGAAAATCTTGATATGACGGAAATTTATCATGGTGCTTTGGCTAGAAAAGAAGACCTTTACTTGATTCCAATTCCATCTTCCGAAATTTAAACCAAGCTATATACTTTATTCATCCCGACTCAAGGATGATCGTGCTCCTGACTGGATGGAAAATTGTGCAAGATCTCTTCTAATGGGTCGCTACAAGTGTTGTTTGTCTCCTGTAGGCAATGAGGATATTATATTTGCAAATTGTTTCAAAATTTCTCCCATGTGTGAGGTTTGGATGCAGCCTTTTTTTTTTCTCCCATAGTTGTTTTACTTTGTTAATTAAGCTAATTAGTCATAAATGGTTAATTAATTTGAGTAAATTAATTAAGTTGATTAAGTTGAAATAAACTCTACTGGTTTGGATACATTTGCATGTTGGATGAGGAGTTGAAGAATACGGTAAAGGTCAGGGGTGGAAGGGAGGGGTTTGGGGGCTCTGGCGTCCCAAACTCGAACACCTCGCTTGTTCGTAGTGGTTCCGACCATCCATGTCTCTTGAAGATTGGAGGTTCAGTCCTTCAAACTCAAACTCAAACTCTTTTGGTTCGGGTGTGGATTTGACCCCTTGACACGATTAAACTACACGTGCAAAAGAGCAAGTATACTCATCATTTCAAGTAATATAATGGATGTATTTGAAGATCCAAGTATCGAACCCAAGGGATTGTTAAACACTAAAGCTATTAAATTTAAACCCTAAAAGTCTAATGATTTCACTGATTAAGATTGATTTTAATAACTAAATTAAACTAAGAGTAAACAGTAAGGATCACAGTCGCGAGATACTATCTATGGGGAGCACAGGTGCGAGTCAGGGTCGCAGGCAAATGGCACGTGCAAGTCACGTGACTTCCAGAAATGGTAAAAAGCAGTTTCATACAAGGTTTTGGTTCTATCTTCATACATTTTCATGTTTACCTCATTTCTAAGTCATAAACACAAGCATAAATACATAGATCAAGCATGGTTAGTGTCTTAATCAACATATTCTCAATAAGTAACAAGATTTACCATAATAAGATTTCTCTAAACCATGGAAATAACCTATACTAGCATGCAAGAAGAGTTATCTAACCCACATGTAAAGTATATCATAGATCTACTTCCAAAAACGAGATAAAGTATAGCTTATTTCTAAGACCTATACTAGATCTACTAAGTCCTATTTGCAACTAGAACTTATAAACCCTAGATCTATGAAAAACACAAGTGAAGAAACTTTTACCACCCAAAGTCACATGATCACAGCCATAAGCCTCCTCCCCATCGTCACACCCATAAACGACTACTCACTCATACTTCGGGATGTCAAAACCGAGATAAAATGAGAAATAAATTCGTTCACCATTGATAATAGCTTAGAAAGCTTGAAATGTTTTAGAGAGAAGAGAGGTTGAAGGAGAAGAGTTGAGATCCCTAGGTTTACACACTTTGAGAAAAAGCCTAAAGGTGCTTTTTATAGGGTACAAATGGTTGCCCTAAAAAGCACCTTAAAGATAAGACTTAAAAAAGTACTAAAACAATAAAAGACTAAAGTGACCCTTAAGGAATCAAGTTTGACCACAAGATACAAGGGTAAAAGGGGCATTCCCCTCCTTCACTTTTCTGCCTCACAGCTGGAAAGTCACAGCTGATAACTTCTCTTGACATTCTTCCACTAAGGTCCCTGAACTTTCAGCTTCTTACAGATTCGCCTTGGAAAAGTTCCAGTTTGGTCCTCAAACTTTCTAATTCATTCAATTTTACCCTGGAAAAGTTCTAGTTCAGACCTTCAAATTCCGACTTCTTTCACTTTTGCCCTGGAAAACTTCCATTTTGATCCTCGAACTTTCGGCTTCTTTCAATTTTGCCTTAGAAAAGTTCCCAAATTGTCCATAAACTTCCAAAACTATTCAATTGCGTCCTGAAGTGAGACCTAAAGCAAAACAAAGGAAAAGCAATGATTAATTATGAATTTAAGCAAATAAATAAGTATAAAAGGAGGCTAAAATAGGGAAAAATATATATATAATTCTCACACATCAAAATCCCCCATACTTGAACTTGATTGTCCTCAAGCAAGAAGAAAACGATTAAAGACTTTTTAACCCCACGACTAGGTTACTAAACTAATGAAAGCTATTTCCGGCACAACACCCCCTACACTACTACTCTTTTGCCAAGATGTTTGGAGAGGTGGTCCAATGTAGGCTCTTACTAACCAATTAACTTTAACAGCCACATCTTACTACAAAGGATGGAGACTTAATCTTGCCAACTTTTATTTAATCACAGCCTTTGATTTCCAAGTATCACAGTCAACCAATTTACCCTTTAAGCACAACTTTTTCCTACTTCTCAATATGGGCAGCCTAGTCACAGGCCTTTTGGGTCCGATCGTCTTGTACTTTTGGTACATACCCTCGGTCATATCTCCTGTGACCAAACTACCATTACATTGGCAAATACTCTTACCAATTGGCATTGGAGTAGCATGAGAATAGGCAACTTTTTCCACTTTCCACAAAATTAATTTGACATTTTAGATCACAACCACCTTTAACTTTCACTTTTAGTGCCTTTGCACAGATTTAACTTTAAATTTCATTTCACAATTACTTTAACAATTTAGCTAACAATTTGGGCCTCCACCTTTATATTAGAATTAGGCTCCTGAATTTAATTTGGTAGGTAAGAACTAACATTGGCTTGCTTTCAATTACCTCAACATCAATTACTCAAGAGCATAGTTAGATTGCCTTGACCTTCAACTAGCCTTTAAAAGTAGCTTCCCAACATTTGATTTACAAAATCTTCAACTCATGTTTTCAATTCTCACGAAGTTCAAGCTCTAAAGTATAAGTGATTTTGAGGCTAGCTAACTATATACATGCAATTTTTCTAGATTTAACCCCTCCCCCATACTTATTCATGGCATTGCCCTCAATGGCATTACATAAATGCAAAATTGCACAAGGCACAACCAAACAAAAGCAAAATTATCATTACTAGTCACAACTTACTTTAGGCAGCAAGGGAACAAAATGAAAAGAGCAAGGGAAAAGAAAGAACATACCAGAGCTGTGAGGGCAGAAAAAGGAAGGAAACATCAAAATTATTAAAAGTAAATCCTAAGGTGACTACTAAAATTTGCTCCATTTGGTGCAAGGAGCTGGCACAGGCTGTGAGACTGTGCTCAAGGTGGCTTAAACACCCAATTTTCATCTACAATAATATAGTCTATAGGAGGTTTCAGCAGGCTGTGCAGAGGATCAAAATACAGATTTGTCTGCCCAGAATATGGCTCACATGCAATCTGCTCTACACCCTTCTCAATCACAGGATGCGAGTCTTGTACAACCACTTCTCGTGCCTTTTTTTCTTGAATTTCCAAGGCGTTGTCTTCACAGGACTCCTGAAAAAATGACCAAGGAAAGACAGAATATGGCATATCAACATAAGCACTTTTAAAAGTTTCAGAAAACTTCTCCTGTGAGGATACAGTTTCTGAAGTCACAGCTTCAATTTGTGGTTGCACAACTGCGAGTTTTGTTTGAGGCAGCTGTGGCTCTAGGGAATCTTCTTTTCTTTGCAATCGAGCAACTTTAGACAACTCATTTTCAACCTGAAAGGGCATAGGTTGAATCTCATCTTCAGAATCTTCCTCCATATCACCAAGAATTAGTTCTTCATTCCTTGGTAGCACAATGTTTGGCAATTCATGCATTTGATTCTCCAAATTCTTAATAGAACTTAGAGCATTATGCATGGACTTAGCAAACATCTCTTCCATGGAAGACTTCTTTTCCTCCTTCCTGCGATGTGGTGGAACATATGGAGGCACAAGCTGTGAGGACACAGTCGCAGGCTGTGAGTAAAATTGTTGTTGAGGCCGACTGGTCTGTGCTTGATTATGTTTCTCTTGTGGGAGTTGTTGTTCAGGTTGTGCCTGAGCTGGTTGGTCTTGATTGTTGGTCCATGAGAAGGCCGGATGATTCCTCCATCCTTTGTTGTAAGTTGGGGCAAACGGATCATTCACTTCTTGTCTTGGATGGTTCACATGATCCACCAACTCCATTACAACCTTTTGCACAGGCTCATTTACTTGACAATTCACAGTGCTATGAGCTTCTCCATAGAAATTGCAGCTTAAAGGTAGAGGTGCTTGTGATACTGCTGCCATAGGTTGTGGTTGTGGTTGTGGTTGTGGTTGTGATAGCTTTGCAAGCTGTTTGGTGATTTCATCCAGTTGAGCAACAAGGGCAGACACAGTTGTGTCTGTTGGTGATGAAGCTGTGAGCACAGGCTGCGTTTCACTTCTACAAGCATGCCATTTATAGCTTTGAGCTACCAACTTTTCAATGAGCTCATACATCGCCTCTGCGGTCATATTGTCTAGCTCTCCAGTAACCACAACTTCAATTTCACTCTTACATGAATCCATAAGCCCATTATAAAAGGTTTGAACTTGCATCCAAAGAGGAATGCTATGATTGGGGACTCTCCTCAACAACTCCTTGAATCTTTCCCATGCCTCTTGGAGTGATTCATCTTCAGCTTGGACAAATTGAAAAATCTCATTTCTCAACATGATCATTTGCTTCGGAGGAAAGTACTTCGTCAAAAAGCAATGCTCCATCTCATCCCAAGTGTGGATTGTGCTTGGTTGAAGGCTCTTAAACCAATTCTTTGCCTTGTCCCTTAGAGAAAATGGGAACAATTTAAGCCTTAGCACATCATTGGCGACTCCACGGTAAGTGCTAAGCGTGTTGCACAAGTTCACAAAATCAACAATATGGTTGTTTGGATCTTCACTTGGCAAACCCCCAAACTGAACCTCAACTTGTACCAACTGGATCATAGAAGCTTTGACCTTAACAAAGGTGTATCCATCATCCGGGATGACAATACATGAGGTATGTCTCTCGGAAGATGGTCTCACAGCCGTGTCCATCCATGAACGATTTCCATCACTTAAAGCAGCCATGTTGTGAGATTTTGGTGATGATTCCTCTATAGTGCTTTGTCCAAAAGTATTGTTGTATCAACAATTAGTCGCGGGAGAACAACTGGAATTGGCACAGTCTGTTCTGCTTGTGTGAAGAATGCTTCTGTTGTCTGTGTCAAAGAACAACTAACACACAAGCTGCACACTAAACACACAAATTAAACTCTCAAAGATGAAAACTTAGTAACAACAGCGTTATTGCAAATCCCCGACAACGGCGCCAAAAACTTGACACGATTAAACTACACGTGCAAAAGAGCAAGTATACTCATCATTTCAAGTAATATAATGGATGTATTTGAAGATCCAAGTATCGAACCCAAGGGATTGTTAAACACTAAAGCTATTAAATTTAAACCCTAAAAGTCTAATGATTTCACTGATTAAGATTGATTTTAATAACTAAATTAAACTAAGAGTAAACAGTAAGGATCACAGTCGCGAGATACTATCTATGGGGAGCACAGGTGCGAGTCAGGGTCGCAGGCAAATGGCACGTGCAAGTCACGTGACTTCCAGAAATGGTAAAAAGCAGTTTCATACAAGGTTTTGGTTCTATCTTCATACATTTTCATGTTTACCTCATTTCTAAGTCATAAACACAAGCATAAATACATAGATCAAGCATGGTTAGTGTCTTAATCAACATATTCTCAATAAGTAACAAGATTTACCATAATAAGATTTCTCTAAACCATGGAAATAACCTATACTAGCATGCAAGAAGAGTTATCTAACCCACATGTAAAGTATATCATAGATCTACTTCCAAAAACGAGATAAAGTATAGCTTATTTCTAAGACCTATACTAGATCTACTAAGTCCTATTTGCAACTAGAACTTATAAACCCTAGATCTATGAAAAACACAAGTGAAGAAACTTTTACCACCCAAAGTCACATGATCACAGCCATAAGCCTCCTCCCCATCGTCACACCCATAAACGACTACTCACTCATACTTCGGGATGTCAAAACCGAGATAAAATGAGAAATAAATTCGTTCACCATTGATAATAGCTTAGAAAGCTTGAAATGTTTTAGAGAGAAGAGAGGTTGAAGGAGAAGAGTTGAGATCCCTAGGTTTACACACTTTGAGAAAAAGCCTAAAGGTGCTTTTTATAGGGTACAAATGGTTGCCCTAAAAAGCACCTTAAAGATAAGACTTAAAAAAGTACTAAAACAATAAAAGACTAAAGTGACCCTTAAGGAATCAAGTTTGACCACAAGATACAAGGGTAAAAGGGGCATTCCCCTCCTTCACTTTTCTGCCTCACAGCTGGAAAGTCACAGCTGATAACTTCTCTTGACATTCTTCCACTAAGGTCCCTGAACTTTCAGCTTCTTACAGATTCGCCTTGGAAAAGTTCCAGTTTGGTCCTCAAACTTTCTAATTCATTCAATTTTACCCTGGAAAAGTTCTAGTTCAGACCTTCAAATTCCGACTTCTTTCACTTTTGCCCTGGAAAACTTCCATTTTGATCCTCGAACTTTCGGCTTCTTTCAATTTTGCCTTAGAAAAGTTCCCAAATTGTCCATAAACTTCCAAAACTATTCAATTGCGTCCTGAAGTGAGACCTAAAGCAAAACAAAGGAAAAGCAATGATTAATTATGAATTTAAGCAAATAAATAAGTATAAAAGGAGGCTAAAATAGGGAAAAATATATATATAATTCTCACACATCACCCCTCAAGAGTTGAAGTTCTATACACACTACTGATTTAGATAAAGAATTCCCTGAAAACATAAGAGCTTCTAGAGCGCTTCTGAAGTACATACTTTCTTAACTTTTAATAGAGCTCTATATTTTTTATTATAACATAAATAGCATCATATCAAATCGTTGTTTTTTATATTTTCAAGGAGCATCGTACCCCGTGAGCGAATTTCTCCTAAAAACATAACTATGTAATACTGTGTCAACTTTTAGTGTCTAATTAAGTTAGGCATTGTGCCACTGCTAAGTCCATTTTGTGAACTTAAACTCTTATTATTCTTGCATGAGTTTAGATTTCTTTTAAAGTACAAAATAATTTAAATCTACTTTTAATATTTGAAATCAAGATTAATTTGGCCAATTTGTTATTGAAAATTTAAATATACTAATTTGACTATCATATAATGGTGTAGGCTATGGTGACTTTGTTTTTGAATTACTTTGTTTGTACTTTGCTTTATTCACCATTAGATCACTTTTCACCTCATGATCTAATGGTAGACAAAACAAAGTAATGGTTACTTTGTCAAAAACAAAGTGACCATAGAATTTCCCATCATATAATACATTTCAAAAAAAAATAAAATTGGTTCGTGAGCAAATTCTTTTTCTTTTTGTTTTGCAAATCACTTATATGTGGTAGAATAGTTTTCAATAATTTATAATTTGTAGAATCTTTTAGAAGATTATAAATGTGTGAGATATAATTGTTGTTTAGAATCTTTGTTGTGACAGTTAAATATTAGTAAAATCAATACATTCAACTAAGAGAATGTCTTAACTTTTCATTTCACGGTTGTAAATGAAAGCCGTAACCTGACTGTTTAGGTCCAACCTAAATGCTTTAAATCGAGTATCTGATTTAAATCTACTTAAACGTCTAAACAAACTCTGAATTATCTTCGAATAGTTTTTCTATTATTCACCGACTAATCCTCAAATAACATCAATCGTCTATTTAACGCATAAAGTCTTTTCGAAAGTTGAGTGATGTTACAATGTGACCCTTTTTTCAGAGTTTATGCACAAGCAAGCACATGATATTCACTGAGTGATGGGCCATAACATCACATGTTTGGTCACCTGACCTCTGACTTACTATGTTCATGAATTTTTATAAAGTGCTACATCATAATAAGTTCATATATATGTATTAAACTCCATTCTATAATAGTTGAAGAATCCCTGTTTCCTCCTATCATTATCATTCTGCAAATCTTTTTCATGTATATATTTTTGTACGTTTTCTTGAAATTATACTAATTTGTTGTCAATGGTTAAAAAAAGATTAATCAAAGGAAGACAAGATTTGCTAGCATGTGGACCTTTATGATTAACCTTTAATCTATTTATTACAACTTATGGATACAACCCATAACATAATAGACTTTAAGAATGGCTTAATATATATTTTCCCTCTAAGTTTATATAAATTTTTGTAGGCAGGTGTCAAATACTTTTCAAGTATATACTTTGACAGCCTCGTGAAGCTATTGAAAATGTTCTGATAGCTTCGTGTATTTGCACAAAGTTTTCAGATTGCACCATATATTCTGATAAAATGTTCTAAAATAATACTTTTAGCTAGCTAAAATAAATAGACTACTTTCGAAATGTATAATTTACCAACTAAAGAGATAAATTTCAATTCATTTGCATTTTTTTTCGTGTGTATTACTACTTTCGAATGCAGTCAATTCTTTTAGTTAGAAAGATCGGTTGAGAACTTTTTTGCAAGTACATGAGCCTATTTGCACGGGTTTATCTAGTTCAGGGAGCTATTTAAACACACTTAAAAAGGTCAAATGTCCGATCAATATCTTTTTTGACAAATTCACGGGGTAAGTAACGTATTAAGCCATATTTTAACAACAAAATATCATATAATATTGTCGTGATCATAACTTTGTTACATGATTCTGTTGTTTTGTTAGTAATTAAATACAACATAAATGATAATGTGAACCGAATCATATGTAAAAACAAGTTATTTTTTATAAATTCTGTTGTCGTGTTAGTAATTGACGGTCCAAAAGAAAGCGATAGAAACTTATTTTTGACTAGTGAAGCTCAATTATTTATCAATAACATGAAAATAATTTGTAATGCAAATCAAATCTCATAGTTGTTAGCCAGTCATATTCATCACAAACTGAAAAGTTCATAACATAACAACAACAAGAAAACATATCCTTTGATACATTTCTGAAATTCCAAGAAATTAATTAGTACTTCCAAAATATGTTGATACACACAAATTAATAAAGAGAAAAACATAAAATACCATTCTGTTTATTATGAATATAATTATATATTTCTCTCTCTAGATCTTATTAATTATAATAGATTTTGTTAATTAAATAGCAGCATCAGCAGCTTCAACAGCAGGTGGTGGTGGTGGTGATGGCTTAAGCTGAACAGAAGGGAAAGTGAGCACAACAATTTTGTCAATAACAGCAGAAAAAGTAGCAGAATATTCAACATGTTTTGGATGAGTTTGAAATGCTATATAATCTTCCTTGCTATCAAATGTCATTGTGAATGAATGTGTGAACCCTTGTGTCAGCATTTCCGCGCCTTCTAAATCTTGTCCCCTGTCAAAACGGGTTATCGTGTCATAACTGTATCATGAGATTATCCGTGACATATAAGTAACATGTACAAGTAAAAGATGGACTATTAGTCCTGTGGTTTGACTTTTTATAAAGTCTTTACGTTGTTTAAAAACTTGCAAACAGATATCGGTATGTTGTTTGGGTAGCGAATTAAAGAAAGAACGAACAAAAACCCTAACAATATCTCAATCATCCTTGTCAAGCAACCGATTAATCTAAATACTTTAACCTTATATCTAGGATCCAACTGTAGTTGTAGATCTTTTCTTCTTAATTTTTTTTTCTAAAAGATGAACGCTGTACTTAATTTGAAACGTGTACAACACAATCAACAGTTTCTACAAGTTAAAACTCCAAGAATGAAACGATATTTTCACGATCTAAACTCCCGACCACTTCATATAAGAAGTTCTAATACTATATCAAGGAATCCTTTAACTTAGAAGGATTAACACATAGATAAGACCAAAGAATAACGTTTTATAATTATCTCTCTAATACACGAAAAAAATATAAAATTATAATTAATACTCACCATTCAAAAGCCTTGATGATATCAATATCAGCAACAAGTTTCTCAATCCCTTTCAAGATCTCCTCAACTTCAGAACCTTCCTTAAACTTAACAATCACTAAATGCTTGAACCCTCCTCCCATATTTGATCAAACACAAATAAAAATCCTTAAAATGTTTCACCAAAACCTTAATGTTTGTGTCCCTATTTATATATGCAAAAACAAAGAGAGAGACACTTATAATTGTTCATGTGTCAACTTTCACAGTCCCATCTATCTGTCCCACTGCCAATAGCCCCATGCTGTTTCACACTTTTTTTTAACCCCAATTTCACTCTATTTTCACCCTAATTTCACCTACTTTCACCCCTAATATAAAATTTTATTGAACAGAATCTTGTTGCAGCTGAATATGTGGAGAATGGTACAAGAAATTGCATGGTGGGATTGACCCACTAGTCAGCAAATTTTTAGCTATCTCTCAGTAAAATATTGTCCTCATCTTGTCTATGGTTTTGCACATGAATGGGGTCCTTTATTGGGTCAGTGCTAGTTATAATTATACTTTCTTGAAATTTGGATTTTGATATATAAATGAAGGTGGGTTGGTAGTGTATGATGGTGGACTACGTCAAGGAAGAAATTATTGTGATCAATGGAGATGTTCACATGTACCTTAAATTAAAAGTTTAAGTTTACATTTAAAGTTAGAGTGATCAATGTAATACTTTTTCATTGTCACACTCTCCCACCGCAATATATTTTGAGCTTGAAATATACATAACATAAGTTCGTCTTATCATGCGTTTTTAATTTCACAAATAAATATAGTTGTTAAGATTTGAACCTTCAGCTATTTAGTTGTTAAACTAAAAACTTAAGTTGATAGTTAAGGTCCAACATCTTTCATCTACGTACCTATGACAATTGCAACCTTACCCTGCATGATTCCCGAATTTAATAGTGAATGAGCAAATACATTTGATCATCCAATGTCCACTTAGATTATACTATTGTCCAATTAAATCTAAATAATGTCGTTTAAGTCTTAAGTGTTAGTTTAAACTTTTAGTTGCTTCGATCGACATTGGTACCAAATCATAATCAAACGGTTTTGAGTTCAAATTCTAACAATCTATAATTAAAAACACATGATAGAATGCGTATGTGTCATGCATTCTTCAAGTTTAAGGTGCATTTATATTTTTAGAAGCTAGTTTCGGTAAGACATAAATTACTGGGTTTGTTTGGAATTCTTTTCAGAAATCAAGAACAGAAGGTTGAGGGGTTACTATCATCAAATAACATCATATAATTAGTGAGATTTAAACTTTCTTTCATGAATTTATTTTGCAAGGTCATTAACATTTCTCTCACTAATTAAGATTTAATAAATTTTGTCCACTAGTATTTGGCCACATTGCCTTTTGTCAATTCATAAGATTTGTGCAGATTCTTTAATTAGCTTTAAATCAAATTGTTAAGATAGGTTTTTCAATAACCTTTCAATTCTGATCCAAGTTAATCAGTTTGCTCAAACTCTCATAATTTGACATGGAACACAACTATTTACCCTTCCCTCATGGTTGAAAGAATAACTTAAATCATAAGCACACGTCTTCTCTGCCAATGGCAGAACTGTGCTTCATATTAAAATTCTAGTATGGTCTGTGGTCTCATCTAATTGTAACTTATAACTTTTGTTTTAGAACTGAAAACGAGCTATCAAAGCTCGAAGAAGTTGCTCTAATCCCAACTAAATTGACACCAAAAGTAAGTACGTACACCCAAACAAAGACGAACCACCCTAATCCCAACTAAATTTTATAATAAATTAATTCTAAATCAAAATTTAGTTTTAGGACATAAGGTTGAAGACAAATATGCTTAAAGACATTATAGTCCTGTAAAAACCTGCAGAACTCACGTTTGTTTGGCTTTCCTTAGTCAAATTGGTCTAACCATTTTCTCTCTAATTTTAATTTCTTGGAAAATCATGCATTCTTAATTATTCATCTTAAATTATTACATATATAACTCCAAAATATTTTATGACTACTTCTCAAACAATGACAATCTTTTGTGTTCCTTCCACTTATGAGACACTGCACAATTGGGCCGGCCTTATTTGAAGAAATATTAGTTGAAAGAGGATCCATCCATAAAAATGTCTGACCAGCTTGAAATTAAAAAAATTTGAGAATATAAATAAAAAAGTCAAGTTTAATTTGAATTTTTCTTACAAAATTAGCTAGCATAATAATGATTTCACACACATCAGGTAGCCAATTTGAATGAAGTTTTACTAAATTATATGTAATATAAAATTTGAAAAATCCATGTTTTTTTTTTTTGATGGCTTGAAAAATCCATGTTAGAGAGACAAGAAAACTTCAACTAACTTAATTGTTGGCCCTAAGACACCAAAAATACATTTATGCAAGTTCTACTACACATTTTACTGGGAAGAAATATGCATAACTAAGTAGTGCACACCATACCACTTGTTGGAATAAGAAATGCACAATAATGTAACCCCACACAAAGAAATAACACAATAAGAAAGTAATAAAAAAACACACTCAAAATTTTAGTATGAAAACCTCTTCAATAAGAGTAAACCCACAAGATCCATAGACCTCTTAAATATCCACTAAAAAGGATTACAATTTTTGGACAGACAAAATTGCAATAAAAAACCCTCTCTCACAAAAAAACCCACTAAAACTTTGTTATACATTTAGAAAATTTTAATAAAAAGAAGTTTGTTTTACAAATAATGGAAACCTGGAGACCTGAATTTGCAATCTGTGCAACTAGCATATTTTTATCCTCAAAATTACTCGATATTGTTATTAATTAAACAAGTAGTATACCATGATTAGTCTGTTGATCATAGTTAATGAGGATTCAATTAAATTAATAAGAAGACTTTGTATTGTTTAATCAAAGACTTTTTCTAAACATTGGTGAATAAATGGTAGCATCATGAAAGCATTTTGAAAACATAAATTAACTTAGTGAGAATAATTTTTAAAAAATGGCAAACTATGGCAAGAGCAACAATGATACCTACACAGTTTGTGAAGATGTAGCAGATATTCGAGCACTTCTTGTTTCTCATGCTGCTGCTGCTAGAGCTGAACGTAATCATCTCGACTTTTTTTTTCTTTTCCTTTCTGTATATATCCTTCCTAATATCCGTAATAGACATGTCAAAATTAACCCGAGATCGGTGTTTAAAACAATGATTTTATACGCCTACGAATCTGGTGGTTAAATCACTGCACTTAGTTAGTTAAATCAGTCTTAGTTAGTTAAATCAGTCACTTCATCTAAAAGTTGTAACAACTGATACATAATTTGGTCGGCGTCAAATGACACTAGTGATCGATCCATTCGTTGTTAGTTTTTATTGCAATGGTAATATTGCACTTGTTCAAGTGTATGTTTGGCAATTAACTTTTACTATTATCATTTGTGTTTTTTTTTGTTAGAGATATTATTGATACTTTTGATTTAAATGGTTCATTAGGCTTAGCGAAGCAGGGTAATGGAAACGCCTCGATTGAGCAATTTTCAGACTCGGAAGGAGAAGGCCGAGGAGGAGGAGATTACCCAATTGAGAAAAAAAGTTATAATAATGGAAGCAAGAAAGCTGGATTTAATAGAACGTTAGTAAAGCCTAAAGCTAGTTCTAGTTCTACTTCTAAATCTAAATCCGGTTCTGCTTCTAAATCGAAAACCACTTCTACTAGAAGGCGGTGAACCTCTACCATATTTTTAGAGAAATACACGTGATAAAAAATGTGTATATTACATGATTACGTTATGTGAAAGAATTTGCAAATGGTATCAATTGATTGATGTCGTATATTGCTCGAGAAATATCACGGTGGAATTTATTGATGTTGAGTTGTACATTTTCTGTACACTTCTACTTTTCTCTGTGTTTTGTAATTTTCATTTTTGCTACTTATTTGATCTTGAACAAGTCAAAAACCATGTGTAATTGTATGTTTAGATTCATATATAAAAGCAGTAGAACTTGTCTCATTAATAAAATTTGGTTTTACTTTGTTTCTTTTTCTTTTTATGAATTTAGATCATTGATATTTGAATTTCAACACTGAAGAGTTAATTATGAGAAGGTGATAACTTGGCCTCTAAAACGGATCATCGGACCTTGTAATCACCCGGGAACACTCTACCAAAGTGTTAGTAAATAGTTAGTAAAAAGGGAAAGTGGAAAGGTGCAAGTTAACGATAAGGATAAGATATCTTATTATTGGGATACTGTATTCACATGGATATAAACGGGTGCTCACACGATCTCCACCTCTAATTTGTATGAACGTACGGATGATGTGGCAGGTTCCTTACTCCAACACTTCATATCCATATCAGCATTAGACAACATGACCGAGCTCTTTCGATGATTGTCATATTCACGCCTTCAACAACGTAGTTCTATTGTCGGTAAGTTCATGTATGCTATTGCTTACATAATTAATTAAGTTCATCAGTAACAAATTCAAGGCTGTTGTCTGTCCGGAGACATTCGATTTGCCTCCCGATTTATTTCTCAATCATGATTTTTCAAAGTTTGAATATCTCAAACACATCATTCGTATTTGCAAGAAAAAGAAAACAATTTTTTCTAGATTAACCATCAAAAGGTTAGCATATACCTCACAACACCAATGGATGGCTCCCTCGATAGATTCCACAGGAAACATGAATATAGTCCAAAGGTTCTTTTCGAAAACACAATACTTGCAGAACTTCAAGTCAACATTCCTTTGACTTTCCAACATACCTCTTCGAAATAGCTCCATCATGCCCTTCTCACTCATATCCTTAAGTCTCAAATACCGTAATTTGGAAGCAACATGATAAGATAAACCAGTAAAAACAGCTACAAAACCTGTAACAGTCTTACCAACGAGCACATACCATCAAGGCTTTAATTAAAACAAGTGCCAGATAAAACTTTCATAACTCCTCCACAAATAGGGAATTTGCACCCATTGTTATCAACAATGCACAAAGAGATTAAATTAGTTTACATATCGGGTACATAACAAACATTTGTGAGTGTCTTTACAATAACATCGTACATGCACAATGTAAGTGTCCTAATACCATAGATCTTACATGAAACATTATTACTCATCGGAACAACACCTTTATAAATATATTCAAAGAAAAAACACCTCTTTGGCATGAACATTCAAAATCAAGTATCCAATCAAAATCATATCTACCTCTTTTTCACTCATATGATTCTCTCTTAAAACAATCAACTCTATTATATCTCAATAAGTCCACATTTTGATAGTTGAGGGACCCAATAGGTTGTAGACTAAAATGATCTTTTTGTACAACTTTAAAGATTTGCATATGGGTTAAAGCCGACTTGGTATTCAAAAATACAAAAATCTTTTTGCAAATATATGTAATACCACAAAATCTCATATATAAAAAATCCTCAAAATCACTCGGCAATGTAATTCAATTAATCAAGTATACTACACCATGATTAGTTTCTAAATCACGGTTAGTTAGGTTTGATTATGAAATAAGTAAAGGAATTAAATTATAAGAAGACTTGTGATGTTAACTACCTTATATTAAAACTTGCAAAATTAAATGAAGAAGATTTTGTTGTTTTCAATTAAATTAAATTAGCAAGTATACCATGATTAGTCTCTTGATCGTGGTTAGTGAGATACAATTAAATTAAATTAAACTAAGAAGACTTTGTATTATTTGAACGAGGACTTTCCTAAATACTTGTGAATAAATAGGAGTGGCATAAGGGCATATTGAAACCACAATTTAACTTAGTGAATTATCAGAAAAATATATAGCAAAAATGTCAAATTCAAAGGATGGTGACCGTTATGAAGATTATGTCGACACGGATGATACGGCAGCGGAATTTGCTGCTCGGCGTGCTGCTAGACGTAATCAATTTCTTTCTTAATGTCTTTTTTTTTTTCCTTATATTTTCTCAAGGAATTCCGTAAGTAAATTTTTGTCACGAAAAACAAGTGATCGGAATTGACCAGATAGTTTTTAATCGTATTGCATGAAAAAGGGCACCTAACTCAAACAAAATGGCAAAGGTGAAATATCACGTTCGAAAGATTAGAGTATAGCTACATTTGTTCGAAAAAGTTACAAGTATTTTCAAATCATGACCCTTATTATTAATATTGTTATTATTGGATTTTTCTGCTATTTTGTCACTTTTGAGTTAATGGTTCATCAGGCGCGCACACAAACTTGATAAAACAGTAGAGTACATCGAGCAAGTTTCTGAAGATGAAGGAGGAGATGCACCAATGGAAAAAATGGATTTTAATGATGGAAGCAAAAAAGCTGGATTGAACCGGAATGTGGCGAAACCTAAAGCCAAATCGAAGACCGCTCCTGCTTCTAAATCTAAGGCCACTTCTGCTCCTGCCAGAAGGAGGTGAAGCCTTACCATACTTTTAGAGTAATACACGTGACCGATCAAAAGAACAATGCATAAATTATACCGGTTGATTGGTGCGGTAGATATTGCTCGAGAAGTACTATGGTAGATTTTATTATTATTTTTTTCCTAAATTTGTCTTGAACAAGACAATTAAAAGAAAGAATCATGTATCTTGTATGATGTTTTTCATTAATTTAGTTCCTCACTGGATCTGAATTTTGACACTTATGAGTATGTTATGAAAATGATCTTGGACTAGTGTTTGAGTTTTCATCAAAGTGTAAGATTGGTTCTGTTGACAATCAACTAATAAAAATCAACAGCAAAATTCTTTTGGATACTAAATGGCTTATACTACAAATCACCATAGTCTCAGCAAGGCAAAGTATATAAGGTTTATGAGTCGAGATCAAACTAAAAAGTATCCAAATTGTGAATCCCGCGACAATTCAGTAGAGAATTTTCATTGAGAAAATCGTTTAGGTTTCCTGCTCTCTACCTTCTGGGGCGAGTATGGGTTCCTGGGGACGAGTACATATTTTTCTTTTTCTTCCCAACCCGTTGTTCTTCTTCCTGCTCAGCCATAAGAGCTCAAGAGACTTGTATACCACTGTCATTGGAATGCAAGCCAGATGTATTCTCAGCTATATTAGAATCACGCTCCGGAGAAGTACTATCAGCATTGTCAGAATCATCAATTGAAAGAGCCGCGTATTGATTATGAACTGGTGATCCATAGGAATCTTGCAACACACACCACCTTTTAGTATTTAAATTATACTATATGCAAAAAATTTGTAATAATAGAAACTGATCAAGGAATATAAAAAAGCCAACTTGCTTTGGATATATAACGTTTTAAACACCATTGACTTCTTGCTTAGGATTGAACAAAATTCTAATATTTATTTTTATTAGATATAATTCTGGAGTTATTCAACTTTCTGAATTTATTGTGAGTTCGAATCCACAATTGAAAGAATGTGAATTTCTAGTACTTAAATTATATTATGAGCAGCCTTATATTACAAACTCAAAGTACAAAAACAAGCATGAAGATGCCCTAACTCAGAATCTTCAAAATAATAGAACTCTGCTTCAAGGATGAAGACAACTCCAATTTTGGATAAACTCGTCCCATAAATTTTTTATTAGAGTTTTTGTTAAATGCTGCTGTCATAACTTTATTGTATATGCAATTAAAATTTAGTTGCACACAGTTGAATTTAATAACTATAAACAATGTGCTAAATGGAACAGTGTCTATGATAGTCCTATAGGCAAAAACTCTTTTTTTTTTCTTCAACAAACGATTTCAATTAAAAAAGAGACAGTTACAAAGAAGGATCGTTCTTAGGAAATAGACCATTTCCAACCATCTACTGTTCTGCCTATTCTAACTTCAAATTTCTTTACTCTATCTCAAAAGATAAGGTATCTACATTAAAACTTCTCCAACCATCTACTCTATTTCTAATATATATTATATTTCATTTATTTTTTTAGTCAATATAAAAATCATAATGTTATTTCTTTAAAAGAAGTTGTAACATTAATTATAAATAAATACTTAACTAATTAATATTAATTTGAAAAAATTAAAAACATATACTATTATTATTATTAATGTTTTTTTCTTTAGTTTGCTTTCACTTTTTTAATTCGTGTAATTTTTTTCAAGTCGTGATAGTGTTTTTTTTTTAATTTATATAATGTTGAATGTTAATTTCATTATATATAATTTTAATATAATTACAATCTAATTATAGAATTATTAATAACTTAAATAATATTCAAAAAGAAAAGAAATAAAGAAAAGAATATATGAAAGAATCCAAAAGTGCAGTAGGAGAATTTCAGGAAAAGCAATTCTCAGGAAAAGCAATCCCAAAAAAAAACAATTCATTTCCAACATATTATTATTATTATTATTAATTGAAGTCATCTACTCTATCTTCATCCATAAAACTTCAAATATAACGTATTTGTAACCCCTCTATATCTTTTGAGTTGGAAAAGGGAATAGAAACAATACTTTAAATATAAAGAGACATTGGAGATGGCCTCACGCAATAGCAATCGAGTCATCAACACAAGAAGAATCATAAACCATAGCTTCAGTAGATAAACTATGAGCTGCTCAATTACAATTTTTATTCACAAAATTAAAGAAAACTGAAAGAAAGTTAAAATATATAGTTATATGAAACTTTTGTTTATGAGACAAATCACACAAGGTACATATGATTCTTTATTTAAATTGTCTTGGTCAAGACAAACTTAGGAAAAAAAGAACAACATAACATGAATAAAATCTACCATAGTACTTCTTGAGCAAATATCGATCTATCGCACCAATCAATCGGTACCTTTTGTAAAACCTCTCATATAGTATGCATTGATCGGTTGCAGATATTATACTCTAAAAGTATAGTAGAGTTTCATGACTTCCTTCTAGGAGGAGCAGAAGTGGCCTTAGATTTAGAAGCAGGAGCAGTCTTCGATTTGGCTTTCACATTCTTGTTCAATCCAGCTTTTTTGGTTCCATTATTATGATCTATTTTCTCCATTGGTGCATCTCCTCCGTCATCTGAGTCAGAAAATTGCTCGATGTAGCCTGTTATGTTGCCATATTTGTCGTCTGATGAACCATTAACTTAAAAGTGTTAATAATAGCTTTCATTATCTCTAATAATTAAATAGCAGAAAAATGCAATAATAACAATAATAATAACCGTCAAGAATTGAAAATACTCCTAACCTATTTGAACAACTGTAGCTCTTATCTTTCGAATATGATATTTCAGCTTTCGAAAATACTACTAACCTGTTTTAGTTCGGTCATTACCGATCACTAGTTTTCCGTAACCAAAATTTACCTACGAAATTTCTTAAGAAAATATAAGGGAAAACAAAATAGACATTAAGAAAGAAAATAATTACATTGAGCTACACGGTCAGAATCTTCATTATATGTATATACAACTTCTTCTTTTTCATGACTCTTTCCAGACCTTGACATTTTTTGTACAGATTTTTCTTATTAATCTCACTAATTAAGTTTGTGGTTTGAAAATGCCTTCATGCTACCCCTATTTATTTACAAGTATTTGGGGAAAGTCTTTGTTTAAAAAATGCATGTCTTCTTAATTTAACTTAATTTAATTGAATTAAATCTCATTAACCATGATCAAGATCATACTAATCACGGTATGCTACTTGAATAATTCAATAATAATATTGCCACTATCTTCATTTAATTTCGTAGTTAAGTTTTAGGGTGAATAATTTAAAGGTCCCTAACGTTTTGCGAAACACACTGTTTAGTCCTCTCATTTTCAAAAACACACAAATAGGTCCCTAACGTTTTGCGAAACACATTATTTAGTCTTTCTGTCTGTTTCTCGTGACCAATATGTTAGTCAAAATGTACTTCAATCAACAGCCAATGAATGTGTTATTCACCCGGTACCAATTATTTTTAAATTGGATGTTGACTGACGTACATTTTGACTAACAGATTGGTCATCAGAAACAGACGAAAGGACTAAACAATGTGTTTCACAAAACGTTAGGGACCTATTCGTGTGTTTTTGAAAATGAGAGGACTAAACAGTGTGTTTCGCAAAACGTCAGGAACCTTTAAATTATTCACCCTAAGTTTTAATATAAGAATCTAACTTCACAATTCTTCGTAATTTTAATTCCTTTGCTTATTTCATAATCAAATCTAACTAACCATGATTAAAAAAACTTCTATTTTAGCTTTTCAAATATATTAAATTTTTTTAGCTCATTGTTTGCGCGAGTGTTTCTTGTCCCGTGTACGAATTTGTAAATATCTTGCTTGCTTTTCTAAAAGAAAAATAATGGATATTTACCTCCTGAAATAGTAATAATAATAATTTAATAAGATCATATATAATAAAATGGTTAGATTATGAACCAATATAGCAAGTTACAGCAGCAAGATACTCCATCTTCGAGTTCAGGTTCTCA
This sequence comes from Euphorbia peplus, assembly GCA_028411795.1. Classification (NCBI taxonomy): domain Eukaryota; kingdom Viridiplantae; phylum Streptophyta; class Magnoliopsida; order Malpighiales; family Euphorbiaceae; genus Euphorbia; species Euphorbia peplus. Next base: position 29,968,893 of record CP110843.1, read on the forward strand.
CTTCGTCAAAATTTAGCTCTTATTGGTAGACAATATGTAAACTTCATTGTAAACTTTCATCAAAGTCTGTGGTTTGCCATGACTTTACGAGTGGACAACTATACCCTTAGCTAATCTTTTTATTACCAAAATATTGCAAGTTATGATTGTGTCCAAAAATATATAGCAAGTTACAATCTCTATTTTAATAATAATAATAATTTATTAACCAATTTGTTAGCTCAATTGGTACATCTATCAATGCGTGAGTGTATCAATTTGGTTACAATCAATGCTATCGAATTTTGATCAAAAGTACTATGAATGAAATGCTATTCAAAGTTGGACGATTTTACTTTAAGAATTGAAGTTTTATAATAGTGTGATTTGATTTTGATAATTGAATAACTTCATTTAATTAACTCAATTTAATGTGAGAGGCTGATAGAAAAGCTTCGACTAACTCAATTATTTCCTAAATGAATATTATAGCAGCAATTTGATAGGCTGATTAGGATATTTTAGATATATAATTCTAGAAAACTTTTCATACGATTGAAATGCTAATGCATTCATACACAAACATACACCTGGAAATAGCATAAATTGCGGGTCAAAACTTATTGCTTTCACATACATGTTATAATATAAGATAAATGTTACCAAAATAATATAAGATAAATAAAATAAAGCAACTTGCTCTGCAAAATATAATATTTTACTTCTGATATAATGGTACATGTCACAATGTATCACATGTACTTCGTCATGCAGTTTATGTCACTATATACAATTATTTAGGCAAAACATTTAATCAAAACTCTATAATTAGACTTTTCTTGTCTTAAAGATCATAAAAAGCAATGCAACTAAAGATTGTAGTACAAGTGAATGAAATGAAATATATGATATATATATATATATATGCCAATAAATTAAGGAATAAATTATACCACTTTAAGTGTAAAGAGCGATGCAAATAAAGATTCAATGATATATAATCAATTAAGCATGTACTATGGGAATTTAACAAAGAAGAAATATATAATCTCTTCCAAGAAGATGAAGAAGTAGTATATAATCTCACACATTTACAAGAAATTTACATATGATTTACTTATTAGTAAAACAAAATTAAGTCCTTCACTTCTCTAACAATTTTACATTGTTATTTTTTGTTTAAATGTTAATATATATTGTGATAATCATCTCGTATCTATTATTCTGTTAACAGAGTCTATAACTTGTTTTCAAAAAAAAAAAAAAAGTTTACATAGCTCTTTTAAAAAAAACCTATACACATTTTTATATTTGTAGGAGTACCCTAAGAACGCTCTAAATGTGTTTTTTGGTTACACTAAATGTTTATTTTATCCAATAGTAAATGTTAGGTAGATGTGGAAGCTAGTGTTGACCGGGAATTTATGCTATTTAAAACTTTCTTGCAATCATAATCCAGTTAGGCCTGTTCTTTTTGATCGAATTGAATTGAACTGAATGCTATTGAATTGAATTGAACTGAACTGAATGCTATTGAGTTGAATTGAATTGAACTGAAATAAATTGAATTGAACTGAATTTACTGGACCGAGTTAAAAATTTATAATTTAATATTATATTATATATGAGACTGAATAATTTTTGTGCTGGCAGAGTCAAAATTTTTATAATTTAATATTTGTAACACCTAATAAAGTTTTAACTGATTTAAGAATTAATTAAATAATATTAACACCTAATAAAGTTTTAACTAATCCTAAGCTAAGAGTTAATTAACTAATATTAACAATCCATATTAACTCCCAACTTCCTTGAATGCATTATTTTCAATCACATTGAATGCAACTATAGATTGTTGAATGAAACTCCTATGGGGTGTAAAGAGCAACTACGACTTGATAAAGATATGTTTATGCGATTAGTAAATTTAATGGTTGAAAGAAATTTGTTAGGGGATAGTAAATATATAACTGTGGCAGAGCAAGTTGGCATATGTTTATACATATTAGCCAAAGGAGATTCTTATCGCGGTGCAGACGATAAATTTAAGCATTCTATATCTACAATAAGCAAGTATTTTAAAAAGGCGTTGGATGCTTTGGTTATATTGTCGTTCGATATTATCAAGCCACATCGTGGTTTGTCAGAGATCCATCCGGAAGTAGCGAACAACTCACGCTATTGGCCTTATTTTAAGGTAATGTTCGACATTATAAGATTATGCACACTTGGAATACCAATTACACAATATGACCCAAATGTCAATGGAAGAGTAGATTCAGATATATTTAGTACAAACCGAAAAAATGCCATGTTAGTAGTACGGAATGGTATAGCGCAACAAATTTGGCAATCACGACGGCTAGCGGAAAATGAAGAGCAATCAGATGATGAAGATATTGAAGAGAATGGTCAAAAAAATATATTTATGAAATTTACTGAACTGAATTGAATTATTGAAAAATGTTGAATTGAATTGAATTGAATTGAATTGAACTGAATTGAATTGAATTGAATTGAACTGAATTGAATTGAACAGTATTGAATTGAACTGAACTGAATTGAATTGAACTGAATTGAATTGAATTGAATTGAATTGAAATATGTTGAAATTAAATCAAAAAGAACAGGGCCTTACTAAATACATTTCTATGCATTTTCTTTATCCCAAAGATTTTAGAATATGCATCGGCATATCACGTCATATCTACACCAAACTAATACTTTAATTAATCTTAAAAAAATCACTCAATTTGTAATTTTTTAATTAATGAAATACTTATATTAATTAGTTGAAGTTTCTCTATAAGGATATGCTGTCTACATTGACTTCTCTACAATTTTTCCGTTCCCTTCCTGAATTGCAGTTGTCTGCATATTACCGATGGAAAAGGCAGAATCAAATCCGTCGGAAGAGCCAAATCCGACGGTAAGCCCTGACGAAAACCACAAAAATGATATCGAGATTGAAGTGATCATCATCCCCAACAACGAAAAGCTCTCGTTGCAAGAAAGAACAACAAAATCCCCCAAATTGCTGAAAAGCAATGCTTCTCTTAAATCATGTTCCATTTTCCGAGTTCCTCAAAATATTCTGAACCTTCATCCGAGATCCTTCCAACCCGAGTTAGTTTCAATTGGGCCATACTACCATGGAGAACAACGACTTCAGATGATGGAAGAACACAAATGCCGAATTCTTGGAGTTTTTCTTGGTGTAGTACAGGATAACGGTGTCGTTATTGATGACCTTTACAAGGCCATAGAGAAAAATGAAGAAGATATACGGGGATGTTATTCGCAGGACACGAAAAAATTCAACAGCAAGGAGCTGGTTGAAATGATGATTCTTGATGGCTGTTTCATTCTTTACCTTCTTTGTGTTCAGGGAACAATACTCGTCCCCGAAGCTGAAGATCCTATTTTCAATATGCCATGTATGGAATATTTAATCACTCGAGACCTTCTAATGTTGGAGAATCAAATTCCTTTCTTTGTTCTTCAGATTTTGTATGACACATCTTTGTCAAATCATTTCGACGTTGCTCCCTTGCAGGAACATATCCTGAAACTAATCCATTGTTCATTGCCTAGATGTGATCAAGTAAGTGAACTCTGTGACAGGTACACGGATTTTTCCGGGCAACATATACTCGATTTTTATCGATCGACTTATATCCCTCCTAAGATCGAGGATGGAAGCAATGGTCACAAAAAGATGACTTGGTGGAGGTGGCGTGGTTCTAGTTCTACCCAACTAGAACCCAAGGAAGATTCTTCAACTGAGAGAGATTCATTGTTATCAGCACCCAGAAATTCCGGAATAAGTGTAAGAAAGTCACTCCGTTCCTCGTTGTCAAAACTCGAACAAGGCGATTCGAAAGAGCTGTTATCTGAAAACGAAGAGGCGGAAGATAAAGAAAAGACTACTAATGGTGGAGTTCCGTTACGATCATTGTCCAAAAAAGATTCAGCAACTGAGAGAAATTCCGGAAGGAGTGTAAGAAAATCACTCCGTTCCTCGTTGTCAAAGCACGAAGAGGCTACAACAGAACAAGGTGATTCGGAAGAAAATGAAGAGAGTGAAGATGTTCCGAAGGAGCCTCCGCGTGGTGGGTGGGGTATGAAGTTGTGCGGATTAATGGAGGTTTCGTTGAAGGGAAAGGAGAAAAGCAAAGAAGAACTACTCCAATTTCTTCAACCTGTGGAGAAGCTCCTCCAAGCGGGAATAAAGTTTAAGAAAAGGGACGATACAGACAGTTTCTTAGACATTGATTTCATCCATCGAACTCTTTGGATACCACGACTTGTCACAGGTGAAACAATGAGTACATTAATACTGAATTGCATAGCGTTCGAACAATGTTATAAGCATACAACGAAGCATTTCACATCGTATTTTAATTTCATGGGTTATCTTCTAAACACAACATATGATGCTGCATATTTGAGAGAAAAGAAGATCATTGCAAATTTCTTCGGAACGGACGAGGAGCTTGTGAAGTTTTTCAACGATGTGGGAAAGAACATACCTTATTACTTTAAAGAGGATTATCTGGAGAACATGGCAAAGAAAGTGGAGAAATACTATAGAAATGCTTGGCATGTTCGATATGCAGAATTCAAGTATACGTATTGTGGAAGTGTATGGGTTTGCTTATCAGCTTCTGCTGCTCTCTTAGTTGTTTTTCTTACCGCTCTTCAGAGTTTTTATGCTGTCTTTGCATACCACAATCCCAGTGGTTAGTGTTTTGTATTATTAACGTATTATGTATTTTTCTCGTATTTTGTGTTTTCATTTACAGCTCTTCAGACTTTTTATGTTGTGTATGCTCCTCACAACACTAGTGATTAGTTTTTTTTTTTTTCTAAAAGTTGTGGTACACTTGGATTTTGGAGTGATAGTAGTAAATAAGGTTCTCATTTACATGATGTGTTTATCTTTATTATGCATTTTATGGTATTCTATGCTGACCAGGCAATAATTCAACATTGCATTTGAAATCCAGTCTTGAAACAATCTGTCGATAAATAATTGAGAACAAGTATAGGAATGCTTTCAAATTTCACAATTTCCAGAAAGGCGGAGCTTCTCACAGGTGAACCACAAATCTCCGGATTCAAAAATTATAAGAATGTCATGATTGATGTTCCAAGAAAGTTAGAACAATCAGAAGTGTGAAGTGAACAAATTAGGATCTATAAACATTAGTGAGAAGACTTTATATCTAATACCATGATTAGTCTTGATCATGGTTAATGAGGATTGAATTAAATTAATGAGAAGACCTTGTATTTTTTAATCAAAGACTTTTTCTAAGCATTGTTGAATAAATAGGAATAGCTTAATTGATTCAGAAACCACAATAACGATTTAATAAAAATGGCAAATTGATAGATCTGAAAGTAAGAATATTATACTTTTCCAAATACGTTAAGTGTATTTTTGATTCTTAACTTTTATTGTTATTTTTTTATTGAGATTATCATGACAATTTTGAATTAAATTGGTTCGTTAGGCATACTCAAACAGGAAGATGCCGCGCAATTTTCAGACTCGGAAGGAGAAGGATAACATTAGTACAGATTTGCTTATTAGAATCGCCTCTTTAGTTTCGGCCCTAACAGAAGTCGAGACAAATATTGAAAACCTGAATGCATGCTTCGGCCATTTGTCAAAGATCGAAGCTAATAATTTAAAAATTATCATTTGCCTCGACTATACGTGAAAGACCCAAGCAAAAGACTTCTCAATTGATTCGACTCATAAACAAGTCGAAGCGTTAAAAAAACACGAATTTCAGGTGTATTTCCTATTCTATTGCTGTTATATATATCTCTCTTTACTCACTTTAGCGTTAACGTACCGCTGAGTTTGTGTGTTTGTGTTGTAGGGAAAACTAATAGAAAGAGCACTGGAGCTTCTTGCTTTTCAAAGTGACGGGGAGCTGAAATTACTCCTTGACATTGGTATTGACCATTTTTCACAATCTGACAGGTTGTGGACTCAATCACCAATGAATATACGAATAGCGATTGATCTTTTTCTTCGTTTTAGAGGTTGCGGGATTAGAAATTCTGATGCATATTCTCAAGTAATTAATGGATGCCTAAGCTTAGTCTGCTACAATGAGTTCGGTTTGAAAAGATTTTAGCTGTCTTGGAAATCATTGTGGTTTTTGTTCTAGTGAACAAAATCTTCCATTCAATTTTGAAATGTTTATTAATTAGGATGCTGAAATATTGTTGAAAATTAACTATTAATTTAAAATAATAAAATAAAATAAATAAAAGAAAAATTAATAAGTATGATAATTTAGAGATAAATGGGTCTAGTATATTATGGAAAGTTCTAGCAACAACTCATTTGGTCACTAAAAAGAAAATTCTAGAGAACGCCAAAAACATAAACATCTAGACTTTTCATGAACTTTGTATGAAGGCTATAAATAGCCATTAGTAGGAGGCATTTGGATTATCACAAACAAAATTGAGAGCAAGAGAGAGTAGGAAAAAATGTGAGAAGAAAATTGAGTGCGTGTTGTAGTGCTACTAAATGTAGCAAATATGGAGAGTTATGTGTATTGTGTGAGGTTTGTAAAAATTATGTTTGATTAATAAAAATTTAGTTCGTTTTTTAGTCGAGTTCTTTAATAGTCTACACTGAGTTCGATCCTCGATTTCCTAACAAATATTGCCTTCTAGTATCTTTGGTTTGTTTATATTTTTTTTCAACCGGGTATGTTTGGAGCTGGCCTAATGCTATAAGTTTGAAGGTCAAGCTAAATCTATGTCGAATGAACATGCATTTTGAATCATTATATTGAAGCTGTGTACTGCATTATTTTATCTTTTCAGGTCACTGAACAAGTTATGGATGACAAGCTTGGGCGGTTGGTTACACGTTTTGTCATGTACTCACGTCATCAATATGGGGTAAAGTTAAATTGCTTTTTTTTAAGGTTACTCTTCCTTTGTTGTTTGATATCCCCTGTCTGGTGTCTTGGGGCCGCAGGCAGATAAAATGGTTCATATTTAACAGTGAAGATACTCAGATCCAAAGTTTGATAAGTGCTCTTAAATTGTCTAGCTTAACAAGTTAATCATGTATTCCGGATACAAAGTTGTCTGTCATACATGCTTGTGAATTGTACTTCGTGACTAGTGAGTTGTATGCCCTCCTTGACATGTCTTTTCAGGTTCATGAACTAGCAATGCATGACTTCAACATGTCTATGAATTATTCACCTAAGTCATGGCTTTTGATGAAGACATCAATGTTACACAAGAGCCCCTAAGAAACCATCTTCATGGATGCCATTTTTGACACCTAATCGCTAGGTCTATGTCCTTCCAAACATTTCAAACATACATATATAGAAGAATAGATTGGATAAGTATGGCTGCTCCTGCTTGGTTGTTATAATACGTGTCCGATGCATTTTTCCTGTTCCCATGGGATGATATCTTCACTAAAAGAACTCTTGGAGCTGGGCTGGCTCCAACAAATAATATACATCAGTTTTCTTTTCTTGTCTTGTCATTGCGGACCATTCATACCAAAGTTTCTGAACAGGTAATGGCTTATTTAAGAGCATAACTGTTCTTATTCGTAAGTCTTGATGTCGGCTCAAATTATGGAAAGTGACACATTGCTTAATTTCTATATCGTAAGTGAAAATACATTAAGTTTTGCAGGTAAGAATCATGAGCACACACCAAGCAGAAATCAATTCACGAAGTCTAAAATCTCAAAGCTTATACATTTAGTTTCAGTTAGATTCTTTTTCCGGTATGTATTATAAAAGGATTGCATCTACTTGTGTATTTTGTTTTGTTTTTGATGAGTGCAATACGTTAGATCTTAGGTATCCATTTTGCTAATGACATGGTTAAAAGTTGGCTCAAAATGTAAGTGTTCAATGAAGAACTGGTTCATCTCAAAATGAGCTCCGGCGCCATATTTAAACAAGTAAGGATCGAGGAGTATTCATTGTTCTAATTAACAAGTTCTTGGCACAACTCGATTGATTTTTATCTCAATTACTAATACTGACAGTAGATAATACCTGGAATCATTGCTAACTTGTTCAGCAATTAACTGAGTTCAATTTTGAAGATTGCAATTTTCTGTCATATAATCATCATCTCAGCTGCAGTCTTTTACCCACTTTATGTAATGCTCTGATGCTGAATTTCTCCGTTTTCATTGGAAGAACATGATAGAGGTGTTTGGCTAATTTAGTTCAATAGTGAATCTATGTTGTCCTATTTCTTAGTATCATTCGAAGTGTATGGAGGCAAAACATTAATTCCTATTTGATAATTTGCAATTCTTCTATTATTGTCGTACATTTAGTTAAAGGAGAGGGATTTGTATTCTTGGTATTAATCGGGAATAATATTAGAGTTTAATTCGATCCAAATTTTGTTAAAATAGAAAATAAGGATTTGCTTCGGCTTTTTGTAGGCGCTGAAGCAAGGCATTTTTGCTTCGGGCTTTCAATACGATCGATGTAAAAACGATGATTATTTGCTTCGGCTTCTAGTTTAAGCTCGATGCACAAAATGATGATCATTTGCGTCGGCTTCAACATTTTGTCGAAGCAAATGAATTTCCTTTTGCTTCGGTATTTATTGAGCCGAAGCAAATGAAGTACCTTCTGCTTCGCTCTCGAACCGATGCAAATGTTTTTGCGACGCAAAGAGTCAGCCTGAGACCGGAGAAAATAGCAATTTCTGTACAAATTAAAAGGAGGAGATGTTACGCCTTATGAAGGCTAGGTCCGGCCAACTTATGCTAGGCGGACTCCAGTGTGGTATAATAATTGTCTTAATTAGTTATTATTATTAATTAGTTGTCCTTTTGGTTATTTAGGAGTCTTTTCATAGGTAGTTTTTGAACTTCTCATCTTATTTTATATTTGTTAATCCTTTTTTCCTCAACAATTCATCGTGAATCTTACAAGAGGCATCCAAATCATCACAAGGTTTCTCCCCTGGACATCCACTCCACCCTACTCCACAGTACTTCCCGTATGTAATCCCAATCGTGTTACAATTCTCTGCAATACACGTTTTGCTGCATCGCACCTGAGATTCGTTAATGGCGGATTCAGAAGCGGCGACGAGAAAAAGGAAAACAAAGGTGAGAGATATGGCGGCGAGAAAAAGGAAAACAAAGGAAAATAGAGTATCAATCAGCAAAGAGAATGCTGGATCGCTTGAATCATCCGGCCGGTCCTAGCCTCCATAAGGCGTAACAGGAGATTACCCAGCTGAGAAAATAGATTATAATGATCGAAGCAAAAAAGCTGGACTGAATCGAAAAATGGTGAAGCCCATCCTGCTTCAAAATCTAAAGCCACTTCTGCTCGAAGTAGATGAAATTCTACCAAATTTTTAGAGCAATACAGATGATCAATAAGAAATAAGGTGTTAAATTTTAATATATCTTTGTGTATTGTTATTTTCATTTGTCCAACTTATATTGGTCTTGACCAACTTATACAGGGTTGTCATTCACAGAACATCGATAGCTACATCAACTTATTTTCATAATTCACCTTCTTTGTGTGGCAGGAGATATAATGATTCCAGAATCTTGGGATCCAGAATTCAATTTGCCATGGGCAGAATCTTCACTGACTCAGGAATTAAGTCCAAAAAAAGGGAAGACACTAACAGTTTTCTGGATATCAATTTCAGTCATGATACAATTCAAATTCCACGTATGGTTACAGATGAGTTAATGATTAGTTTAATACTCAACTGCACAGTATTTGAAAACAGTTATAATTATGGTTCCAAGCATTTCATATTGTATTTTATTTTCATGGGATACCTCATGAATACAACTTTCGTTGTTGGTAACCTGGGAGAAAAAACATTATGGAGAATTTTGTAGGAACAGACCTAGAACTTGTGGATTTCTATAAGAAGATGAAAAAGAACGTTCTGTTTAGTTACCGTGGTGAGACTTATATATGATCTGATGGTTGTGATGAAGCAAGTGGAAATTTACTACACAAATCTGAGACATGTTCAATTGGCAGAATTCAAGAACAGGTATTGTGGGAGTGTATGGATCGTCTTATCCGCTTCAGCTGCTCTTTTGTTTATCCTTCTTACCTTTCTTCAGACTTTTTTTACTGTGTATGCTTACAATAAGCCCACCATTAATTAGTATTCTTCCGGCACCGGCAGCACAAGTACGACGAGAAGCGGAGGTGATACCATGAGATTGTTTGGTGAAGTGATTTTGGAGGGAATTTCCATTAGGGAATAAATAATTTACTCTGCTAACTTATGATAAGCAGAAAAGAAGTTACGGAGTTGTTTACCAATAGTTGAAATTGTTCCTTTTGATTTCTTTAAAAGCCCACCAATTTCAATTTTTACAACCAAAATATCAATCTTTAGGCTAAACACATCTGAAAAAGTTCACTCAGGAGGAAGTTTGAGCTCCATTGACGGAAGCATTTTTTCTAGCTACCTCGAGTTGAAACTATGATCAATCATCGTTGCAATGACAACGGAACTCTTATAGTGTTGACTTTTGTGTCTCTACATAAGTCAAGTTTTACCAAAACTTGTTGCTCGGATCAAATACCGACATTTTGGATACCACAAGGCCAAATAGGACTCCAATCCTACTTCTATGTACATGGATGACATTATTGAGTTTTCAGAACTGCATGTACTAATTCGAACTCATGTCTTCACTTGATTTTAAGGCTGAATTGATATTCTAATTGAGTCATTTTATGAAAACTACATACCTCTAATATTTGTAATTTGGTGTTTTTGGCCTGCAACCAGAGTTCTAATTTAGAAATATCCTTTCTAGCAAAGATGATTTCTCTATTAATGGCTGATTATATCATACAAATTAAAAACAAATATAAGAGAAAGAGTATATAATGTTTGATTAATTAAAACTACAATTCATGAAAGCAGTCCAACATTTCCATCTAGAGCAGATTATCAAAATTAAACTTTTGTGCTTAACAAGTGCAGAAGAGGCTCGCCTGAGAAGAGCTTGTGAATCCTAGATGAGGCGCACACTGATCTCACCCTATAATTAAACATAGCCTTGCCTAGACTTATTGAGCTCATAACTTGAGCCTCACCCAAGGAGATAGTTCTTCCAAGTCGAAACTAAAAGTGCAAATGCATCATCATCCACCACATGACTTGTACCAGTTCTACATTTCAGGGCAGTCATCTCCGTCTTCTCACCTGTCCACCGACCTTTTCAATAGCCTCACCCAAGGAGATAGTTCTTCCAAGTCGAAACTAAAAGTGCAAATGCATCATCATCCACCACATGACTTGTACCAGTTCTACATTAGAGGATAGTCATCTCCGTCTTCTCACATGTCCACCGACCTTTTCAATCCCAAAAAATAGCAATAGTAGAAATATTAATATTATTGGTAAAATGAAAGAGTAAACATTACAGGTATGAAGTATTAATAGATACCTGTTCTGTTGTGATTGAGATGCTATTATAGCATTAAGATTTCCTCCCTGCTGTTGTTCAAAGTCATATTAGGTAGCTAAATTGGTCGGTTGTAGTCAATTGAGTGACTAAGTGCAACCAAGGCAGTCTCATTGGCATTTGTATAATAAAGCCTTAGTTTCAATATGATTCGAGGTTGGTTAATATGAACCGTTGTATATAACCATGAAAAGAACAATATTATTAGAAACTACCGTTTTGCCAGGTGGACTTAAGATCTAGAGGACACTTTAAGCAAGTAAAAAGAACATTCTCGAAATGTTGGAGTAGTTGATTTTTCTGATTAATATAACTAAGAAAATATCAGCCTTTTTTCCCAATCTTCTTAAATTTGGCTAAAAAAATAGATTGGCCTTCCAAATTTAGAGTATTTCACTTGAAGTGATCTTTTTGCCATTTGAATTTGTTTAGAATAATCCGTTATTCTCCTATTTGAACTGATATATTCACTCTTTGAACTTGTATAAAGTGGTATACTATACAAATTCTCAAATTCATTTATCTTCTGCTAAGTGGACTAATTATAACACTTCAAGCAAGTTAGGAAGCAAACAAATCTATAAGTTTAAGGAGTCAATTTACTTTTCGAGTCAAGTCCAAGGAGCTTAAGATGTATTAAACTTTTTTTGCTGATGCATACTGATTTTCACATATGATCTGTTTGGACCAACTAGTGTTTTACTTACCGCTTGCTGTAGTAAATTTACTTCCAAAATAGTTATCAACACTTGTTCTCAATACTAAACAAACACTTTAATTATATCTATAGTTTGAAGTAAAATAACAGAAATGAGCTACAAAAATGAGAACCAAACCAAGTGACACAAAATAATCAATGACTAAAGCTAAGTACTGAGTTGTGTATGATTACTGTGTTATAATGGTACGAATATAGAGACTCTAATCCCTGTATTCTTTTTGGGTCCTTCAACTTGGATAACTTAGTTCAAAATGCATGTTGTTTCTAAATATATTTCAAATTTTTGATTGCGAGGCATGTTCTAACGGAGTTATTGGTCCTTCTAAGTAAAAGCGGGTAGCACGGCGAAACGGAACGACTTAATCCCAACTAGGTTGGTACCAAGACGAGACCGCAAGCCGAGGACCGATATTATTAAAATCAAAATAGCAATTCTTACAAAGATTTTATTTTACAGCTTTAATATGTTGAGATTTCTTATTTCACTCCGGTAGGTATCAGTCACAGTTCATTCAAACTGTTGTTAAAGAGGTCGGGAATAACTGAATCGGGAAGAAGACTTTAGCGAAGATTATTTTTAACCAAACCAGAACTTTGAGAGATTTGATGGTTCACGCTTCCTTGCTAATGCTAGAGAAGCTTCTGAGCAACCCGATGGTTTCGTTCGCTTGCAAAGGAAACTTCTTTCAGATATCTCTGATACGACCCTATCTTGGGAATCGATCAAGAGGGATCGTTTTGGGGTGGAAACGACCTAAAACACCACTCGCTTTTCTAGTTAGCGCAAACTGAAATATTATTGAACTTCTTAATTGATTGATTGATTGAATTACATAAGTTGGAAGCCTTTAAATAGCAAACCAATAAACCTAATTCTACATACTAACTAAATAGAATATTAGATACCTAATACTTCTAAAACAATTAAACTACTCCTATAACATTAGACTCCTAAATAGACAATAACTAATCTCGGATTGTAGTATCCGGGTTGTATCAATCTCAAAGGGGAAAACACAGAAAATATACAATGTAGATGAAGGAATCACCAAGATAAAAAAATTTATATCTCGTAGAAGAGTTTTAATTTCTTGTTCTCGATAATGTGGATCAACTCGAACAATACAGTGTATTAATCGGAATGAAAGAATGGTTTTGTCCAGGAAGTGAGATTATCATCACGACTAGAGATGAGCGTGTGTTGAAGCCTCGTGAAGTTAAGAGGATGTTTCGAGTTGACGAATTGGATGACACTGAATCACTTTACTGGCACGCCTTTGCGCAAGAACATCCTTTTGAAGATTTTCAGGAACAAACCGTAAGGTCTGTGAGTCTCTGTGGCGGTCATCCATTGGCTATTCAAGTTCTCGGTTCTTCTCTTTCAGGAAAAAGAGATATAAATTCCAGATAGTAAAATTCAAGCGATTCTGAAAGTAAGTTATGACTCTTTGGAAGATGATCATGATAAAATTTATTCCTCGACATAGCTTGTTTCTTTAGCGGAAAAGATAAAGCTTATGTGATTAGCATATTAGAAGGATGCAAGTTGTATGCATTTGGAGTTAATAATCTTCTTGGTAGGTGTCTTTTGACAATTAATGAAGACAGCAAGATGATGATCTATTAATTCGAGACATGGGACGAGAAATGGTTCGCCAAGAAGCACCCGATGACCTCGGGAAAAATAGTAGGCTTTGGCGTCACAGAGACGCATCCGACTTGCTAAGTGAAGATTCTGCCAGTAGTATTAAAAGAAGAACACATAATATGTAAATTTTCAGTTTGAAACGTGTTACTTTGGTGTGTTCATATTGATATTAATCAATTAAATTCTACATTTCATTTTAAGAGTCATGCAGGTCTCTTAATTTAACCTCTGTGTAGTAGTACTTATTGCTGTTAACAGCAGACTCATTATTGAAATTGTAATGAAGGTCGGTAATTTGATACCTGAATCCGTTTATATTATCTTGACGTGTGATGTTTTTACAATATTTCTAATATGATTATGGTCTTTTATTTTCACTATGGTTGGTTGATTGGGATTGGCTTTTGGTTTAGTTCAAGATCGTTGAGAGATTGGCAATTCTTCTATTATTGTCGTACATTTAGTTAAAGGAGAGGCATTTGTATTCTTGGTATTGGTTGGGAATAATATTAGAGCTTCATGCGATTGAAATTTTGTTTAAATAGAAAACAGTCATTTGCATCGGTTTTTGGAAGGACCGAAGCAAGCGCTTTTGCTTCGGACTTTTGCACGGCTCGATGTAAAAGGCATGATGATTTGCTTCGGCTGTTTAATAACGCTCCAAGCAAATGAATAAGCTTTTGCTTCGTTTGTTTGGAAGATTCGAAGCAAATGAAGCAAATAAAGGCTCATTTTTCTTCAAAGTTTATTCGCATCAACCTCACTCTCTTCAAAATCATATAACCCAAAAAAGCAAAAGATTTCAACTTTCATTTGGATGCGCCAAACCACAAACCCTAGTGAGAGAAACTAGAGAGAGAAAGTGAGAACCAAGAAAAAGATTCAACTTTCATTAATTTTATCGTCTTTCAGCCCCACCATCCTTCTTATCAAGTAACCCAAATCAGATCTGTTCTTCTTCATCTTTTACTTTTAACCTCACAAAAATTTACCTTTACTGCATCCACAATCACCGCCATTAATGCTTATTCTTGTTTCTATAAATGAAAGATGATTGCTTTTTCATCAGTTTAGCTTTGTGATAAGATGAAATGGAAATGTGGGTTGTGTTGTAAATGTGATTTTCTTTCTGGGTGTTTTTTTATTTTAGATGTGTTTCTTGTTCAAAGATTACATCTTTTTCATAGCAAAAATCGGTTAGTTTGGAAGTTTTAGGGTCCAAAAATGTCTGGAATGAGAGTTTTTGATCCCAGTAGATTGCATTTGAAGAAGTAGCTGACTCAAATTAGAAAGGCAGCAGGGGTGCTACGCGATCCCGGGACTACAACTTCAAGGAGATCACCTCTTAGTTCATCTAGATCGATCCATAGCAGCAGCAGGAGCTGCTGCAGCATCTACTTCGGCTCGGAAGCAGTTTGAGAATGAGAATGTGAATCTGATTCCTAATCGTAAAAGGTTGAACAATTTCTGGAAAAATGAGAAGGAGAAGAGAGTGTTTCTCTATAACTGGAAGACTCAGAAATCGTCCAGTGAGAAAAGCTGTGTGGCGAGAAATGATGTTGATGAGATGTTCGAATTCGAATCTCGTTCAGTTCAGGAGAGTTTTGATGATAGCTTGAGTGATGCAAGGAATGCTGCTGATTCAAAGAGTGATACTTACTTGTGGGAGAGCAGGTCTGGTTCGACGATTTTCAGGTGTCAAGAGGCGAATCTTATATCGCCAACTATGAAAAGAGCAATGGGGAAAAAGGGTAAGAAAAGTAAATATTCAAAATTAGATATTTTGTCTTGATATCAGCAAAAAGAGATGAATTTAAGAAGATTGCTCGAGAGTCATCCTTCAATGGCTTTAGGTTTAGGCAGAGATGACTCTGTTGAGCAATCTGATGATTCCTGGGCATCCCCGTTGTTAACGAAACTGAAGCATAAGAATTGGTCTAATTCTCCCTTGAAATTCATGAGAAGTAGTTGTAAAGAGGATTTTTCGTACACATATAGCTCACCTGCATTATCAGCTGGTTCTTGCAATCGGTATAGTTATAATCGAAATCCAAGCAAAGTTGGATCTTGGGATGCCACCACAACTTCATTGAATGGCGAGGATGAAGATTTCGATTTACAAGGTCGCCAGGGATGTGGGATTCCTATCTATTGGTCGAAAAGAACGACAACGAGAACACACAGACAAGTATGTGGAAGCTGTTATTCTCTCCGAAATTCTAAGCCTAGTTGTGATGATCACGGAACCTTTTCTTGCATAATCTAAACCCTTTGATTTAACAGTTCACCAGTAAGATCAAACAGCAAAATAAACATCATTTTCTACTCCTATTATCCTATAGTCCCAAAACGACGACCCATTGACATATAGCCCCGGATAACTGACACTAGTACAGAAATGCTTATTAGCATCGTAATATTTGCTTCGACCCTTGAAAAAATCGAATCAAACATGTAAGAAAAGAATATACTTCGGCCCTCAGCATGTGACGAAGCAAATAATCCAACATTTCTTATTTACTTTGGTATTTTGTAAGGACCCTGTCAAATGCATATTAATTTGCTCCGGAATTCGTTTAGACCGAGGTAATAAGTTCAAACAAAAGGCCCCCAAATATTTGGACAAAAGTAAATAGGCACAAAAACCAGAATAAGTTATGATCTGCAAATCCGTGTGTATCCAGAACAATTGGGGAATGGTTCCTGGAGATTTTAACCTATTTGAAAGGTATGGGGCAATGGTTCCTATGGGGCAATTGATGATATCCTTGCAGCCATGCTATCCTTACCTATCTTACTGCTGCCTATCACGAGAGTTGCAGATAATTGGTAACCCGAGTTTTCGCATTTGTACACTCAATTTCTCAAAGATGTGCTTCTGCAAATGTATATTGTTAATGTCTGAAGTTTTTGAGCTAAAAACAGGACAACCATAGTAATGGCTACATATGTTTCACAACATAGCCATAAAAAGATCACATGAACACTTCGACCTAGTTGAAAGTGAACAGCTTGGTCCGTTATCGGAATTGTGTGTTATGTAACATTAAAATGGACTGCTATTGTGATCAATTTTTCATTCGACATTAGACCGTTATATTTCTTTCTTTTAAGCTGAAGGTACCCGAGTGATATTAAACAAAGAGCAAAGGTTCAATCTGTTCTCGACTGGCATCACTCCAATTTACGTCGTGGTGCAGGTGATTTATTAGATTTTATATGAATGCATCGGCTTCTATCTTGATTGTAATTAAGTTTGAAATATCTCATTCTTCCAGCATCTTTTTTTTTCTTGGTTACCTTAAGGATTAATTCACTTCCTGTACAGGTAGGCAGTGTAAAAGTAGGCTCTTCTATGGGGACTATGCGTTGCATTGAGCTTAATCTATTAAATTTCCGTTATCTATAATGTTTGAGAGATTATTATACTATAAGGCGAAGTTTAGATGCTCTTTCTTAATGTACATAGTTTGGATAATTTACAGAATTCTCTAATATTTTGCTAATTGAATTTATCTGTTGTCTGGTTTCCAGTTGGTTACATCTTTAACGAGAAACTATCTATGGCTTTTGGTGTTCCCCTGAACCCACAAGCTGCCGCTGAAGGTGAAAATTTTTTGTTGGCATCTCTGTCTATACTCGACTCTTTTTGGGTTGCCGATAGTGGGAAGTACTTAGCTGGACAAGATAAGCCGTCCACAGCAGATCTCAGCCTTGTCTGTGAACTCGCAACTTGAGGCAAGTAATTTTTATTTTTCTTCCGAGTCATTCTTTACTTTGTTCATTTTATGATCTATCCATATTCGTCATTTGTGGCATGTCGTCAAATATAAGTAATTTCTTTACAAAAATTGTGCTTGTCGATTAAAGTAGTTTCTGCCTGAGATTCTAAGCATTCATTAAAAATAGTTGCTTGCTTTTGTTCCACTTATTTAGAGTATTAAGAGGATTTAAGATGGATGATGGTGGCCAACATCAAAATGGGAGGCACAATCCATACTTTAAGGCGGCAAGTTCTCTGGTAAAAAAAATCTTTTGCTCTGAATCGTTGAGCATTCATGTAGTATTGTTGGAACATATCACAACCTGAACGTATTTATTCTTTATCTCTTATGGAAATCGTGTAGTATTGTAGTAGTAGCTACTGCTGAAAGGCATGTAAATATATATGCATTATTTAATTTTTCTTAATATGAGTTTCAGTAATCAGTGTATCTGATATAGTACAAGTTAAATTCAGATAACGTCCCAATCGTTGTTCTTTTACTGCAATGGTGGGGTGGCTTCAATATAGTTATTTTCTATTTATATTTACTGCTAAATTTTACTACATTTCTTGAGATCGTGACAAGTCTAAATACGGATGCAGGTTTCTTTTCCCAGCGTCCCTTATTGCTGCTTATTTAGAGTCAGTGGGTACTCCATGCTTCCTTCTTATGGAAGTATGAGGTGAAGAACATAGCCTACTTGACGCAACCTTCTCGAGCTCTTATGTATATATTTGTGAGTCTACTCGATATTTCTTTCAACTTCTTGTTTTGACATTTTATCTTTTGGTAAAGGGTGTCATTTTTAATCTCAGCTCTGTATCACCTAGGATAGATTGCTTCTTGCATTTCCTGTTTACCATGATCGCCAAATCTTTTGTAGGGAGTCCGTTGAGAGCCATCTAGTAGTCTCCAAAGTCACTGTTCATGTTGGCGATATGAAAATGACAAATAATGTTATTGTAGTTATACTAGTCAGATTTATAGCTTTTTACTCAAAGATCGATATGGCTGTGTAAAGTTCACATTTTTTTCGAGTCTCAATCTTCATTTGAGTTTTGATTTAAGTGATTATTTGTTCGATCAATCGATAGTTTATAATGAAATTCAAAAGTTTTGTTATAGCTTCATTCAATCCAACTTTTTTTAATTAGATGATTTGCTTCGGCCCTTCAACGGGGCTGAGGAATGCACATATTACTTTGGCTTCTTGAAAGAGGCGAGGCAAAATGTATGCTATTTGCTTCTACCTTCGCAGAAGAGCTGAAGCAACTGAATTACCTTTTGCTTCGTCCATTTAAGAGTCGAAGCGACTGAAGTAGCTTTTGCTTCGGACAAAGAACCGAAGCAAAAAGTTTTGCTTCCGCCTAGGACCCAAGCAAATGGAGTTTAATTGTTATTAAATTATCTCATTGGCTGCTATGTCGAATCTGAAATTCTAAGCCTAGTTGTGATGACCATGGAACCTTTCTTGCATAATCTAAACCTTTTGATTTAACAGTTCACTAGTTAGATCAAACAGCAAAATAAACACCATTTTCTACTCCTATTATCCTATAGTCCCTAATCGACTACCCATTGCCATTTAGGCTGGATAACTGAGCAATTCATAGTTCTGATATTAGTTGGGGATAAATTAGTCTGATCGTTTAATTTAAAAGATTATTTAACTCGTTAATGGTCAATAAGCTAACTAATAAAAACAATCCTATGGCTCGGTATACAATAAACTATATTATGACCAAGTTAATTTAACGGGAAAGCTAACTGAAAAATTGATGTGACGAATCAATCCAAAATCATATTTAGAGAGGAAGATCCTTTTCAAGACGGATCTCTAAAGATCCTAGAGGAACTTGCTCGAATCACACTGCACCAGATGAATGTATCTTATCCTCCTCCTTTTAGGGGATCCGAATAGAAGAAGTGTAGCCTTCAAACTTTGTCCTTTCATTTTTAACCTAGTGCGTTGAAAAGCTCAAAAATTGTTAACTTCGCGCTTTTATTAAGAAATTAATAAAATAAAAGCATCACGAGTATTTTTTATTTTTTCTAAAGCATCTATGCTCGCGGTGCTTTAAATATCTGCCTGTTCTATTGTATACACTTTTGCAGTTCCCTTTTCTGATTGAAATCACGTATTCTATACATTTGGATGGACCTGGCATTTCTGCATTTTAAGATTTAAATAAGAGTTTGTCAAGTTTAAATACAAAGAATAATCCAAAACCTTAACTGACTAGATATGGTTAATATTTACTAAGCTAATTATCTATACAAAATCAGTGAAGTCAAAATGCAATATTAACAACGTATCAACCATAAATATAACCAGCATAGACTAAATAATCTCGAATAAAACTTGAAAAATCAAAGTTGTTGAAGACATCCTTATTTCTAGCAAGGCACTATTTTTTTAAGGGCATCAGCCGTTATTTTTCGGTTCGTGCAACCTCAATCATTTTGAAAAAGAAAACCACAAGTAAGAAACCATAAGAGTACTTTTATACTTTACCCTAATAGTATTTCAGTAAATAAACTTAAATAATCAATTGACGATAACTTCCCAGTGATCTATATATTTTTCTGAGTGATTAACTATATGCTGACGGATTTTTAATTCCAAGGATTATATCGTTTGAAATTTCGAAGGTTTTAATGTCAATAAGCACATCAATTAGATAGACATGAAATGTCAATTAAAACTTCAGATGTTTAAAAAGAAATTCAGTTAATATTCTGCAAGTAATGTGCTTTACGGACGGAATTTGGCTAATTTAAGATCCAACCAAAATTATTAAGAAAAAAGAGTACAAAACAAACGAACAAGCAAAAGGAAACAAATACAAAGACTAAACAACTAGGGCGTACATGAACCTTACTAGTCCACATCCAGTAATAATAAACCTTATTAGTTGTTGATGAACACTTAAAAGCCTTTGTATAGCCCTAATTATATATGTGTTCAGTTTAGATAAAGATGGGATGGTAAACGAGGAATTGCTGATGCAACCACAGGGTTCGCAATTCCAAGAATATTGATAGACTCAGTGAGATCAATGCTTTTCTGGTTAGAAGGCGGATTCCAACTAAATCCTTGTATAAGCCTGGCAAACAACATCACAGTCATTGATGTTCCCATTTCTATTCCCGGACATCTACGTTTTCCAGCGGTGAATGAGATAAACCGCAAATCAGGCTCTGATAGGGTAACTTTGGAATCACCTTCTTTCTTCAAATGTCGCTCAGGCTTGAACTTTTCCGGATCATCCCATACTTTAGGGTTCCGCCCAAGACCCAAACGGCTTAGGAGAACGTGGCTACCTTTGGGAATGAAGTAGCCTCCGACTTTTGTATCTGCCATGGCAACATGAGGAACATTGAACGGATCCATAGGGTGGAGGCGGAGGGATTCTCTTGCGCATGCCTTGATATAATTTAATTCAGAGAAATCAGATTCTTCAACTAATCGTTCTTTTCCAACAACTCTATCTAATTCTTCCACAGCTTTGGCTAGAATCTTGGGTTCGTTTATCATCTCTCCTAGTCCCCATTCTACAGCATTTGAAGGATTATCGACTACTTCAATCATTATTTCCTGCAAGTTAATTAGCATCAATTTTTGTGTTAGTACTTTGAATGTTGAATCCTTGTAAGGGTATGTACTTCATAATAAATGGTTTTTTTTTTTCATAATAAATACCAGCTAATATGACACTTTATTAAATTATTGATCTGATGTACATATAATGAGAAACCTTCGTGTGGACTCTACAATTTCTTGTACATTGAACTACAAAATTTGACCAGTTTAGATAAACAAGCATGCAAACTGCATGATGCTCTTGCTTTATGTGACATGAAGTCGAATTTGTATTTGTAGGTACATAATTTTAGAGTTTCAAGTTTTTACATAACAAGTTATTTTATTTTATTTTTGAGAGATACATATAACCTATAATTTAGTCCTTCTATTTTGGAAAAAACATTATATGTCTCTATCTTTCGTCATAAATAACTCTTTGGTCATTTTGTCTATTTATTTTTGAAATATAACCATTATATTTCGCCATGAACAAGTAGACTAAACAGTGTGTTATGTAAATACTTGAAACTTTAAAATTATTAACATTCTATTTATTTATAATATTAGAAGTAGTTTGGAATACACCCGGTATACTATATCAATATCTTTAAGCGTTAGTAGTATGCTTAATTAAGAAAGAGAGAGACTTACAGTTATTTGAGCTTGAATTTCTTCCTTTGATAGCGAAGGGTGACCACCATTAGCATCTTTGAGTGTAATAAACATGTCAAGCAAGTCCTCAACTTGTTTATTACTCTCACTATGCCATTGTTGAAACCTTTCTTCAATTATGGGGTTTTGATATTTCCTCAAGATTCCATTAGCTTCCTTTATGATTTTCCCATGAGAATCCAAGTCAAGCCCTTTCAAACATGGCAAATAATCTGTAACTGAAAATGCATATATATGAGCAAGGAAAGTGAAAATCGCATTGACATGCTCTTCGTCTTGAAAACTAGGTTCTCCATTCTTTCCCTCCCTGAAAGACCTCTTGTTGAATAATATATTCTTGATCAAACTTGCAGCATAGTGCCGCGAGACAAATTGAATGTTTACCAAGCCACCATCTCCAGAATGCGAGCACTTGTTGTAAACGTAACGAACAAGGTGGTTAGCTTCTTCCAGCCTTTTGCCAAAGAATAACTTTTGTTTACCTGGAGAAAGCATTTCTGATACAAGAATTCTCTTCATTTTATGCCATTGGTCTCCGACCGGAACCAATACCGTTGTCAAGTACCCGCTCGACCCAATTTCCGTGGACATGGTTAAAGGTCTAGTTGCAAAAACAGAATCTTGTTCTTTTAAAAATTGGCAACTAAGCTTGGGACATGTAACAGGTACTACATGAACGTTTCCTAGACGGATACAAGCAATTTCGGTGTCTAATTCTTTCATAAGGCTGAGAATCCATCGATAGGCGGGTTTGTTTTTAAGCATTGTGGGCAAGCAACCAACAACGGGCCATGGTTTTGGACCGGGAGGTAAAGGAAGTTGGGTGGAGTTTCTAGCCATCAATCTGAAAAAACCAAGTGAAATCATTGATTTCAATACTATAACTAGTGATGATAAGAATATGAAAAGATGAAACATATTGGCTCTTTTCTTTGGTATTGCAAATCTGTTGCTTTGTTTGCTAAGTTGCTTTACAAACCCAAATATGAATTCCTATTTATAATAAAAGTTGCTAAAATAAATATAATCCTCCCGTTATAGTCAACATTATTAATAAGTTTTTTTGTTGTTTCCAATTATATATTATCTTCTAATGTAGCTTTGTTACAAGTGTTTTGTTATTTTTTTTTTTCAATATGGTATTTGTATAGATTAATTTCAAAATTATTCTCGCATCCAATTATATTGGTTTAAACATTTAGGAGAAGAGTATTTACCACTTCATCACTCTTAACAAAGCTCAACTAACCGCAAAAGACATCTTAATGTCTTTTGAATTGTTGTATTTAAGTTGCTAGTGTTCAGTTCGGTTCAGTGATTTCCCTTTCAGTAAATGCACTTAAATTCAGTTCAGTTCAGTCATAAAGAATAGAGTCTAACAAAATCTAACTAACTCCCAAAGTCACCTTTAGAATAGAATTGCTTGATATATTTGAAGAGATATTTGACTTCCCAATTTATCAACGTGAAACATTTAATAATCATAACCCCGTGGTTTATTATATACTAACTGCATATGAATATATTTTACTATGCATCAACATGTGCATAAAGAACGGAGCTATGAATTCTTTTATTAATGATATGCAAAATTTGGCTTCTCTTCAGATGGTCGAATATAAGTCCAATCCTCATAAGTTCTCTTCCCTTCTGTCCTGTGGCCGTTTGTGCCGATGAGGTAGCAAATTGCTGTTTTATTTTCGACCCTTTGTTTTTCCTTAAAAAAACTAGTTAGCTATGCGTTTTTAAAAGTAATTATATAATTTTTTAGGTTTAATTTCATTAACTTTCTTGGTGTAAATATTATTGATCGTAGACAATATATACAAAGATGTACGGTTAATGATTTACATGAATAAAGCCCATAATCATGCTCGAGAATATTGACTAACTTAAATATAAAGAATACATATCTATCACACCCATGTAGTTGAAACTGGAGGAAGAGGCTGAACGGTGAGATTAGAGCGGAAGTCTTCAAAAAGAGGAAGCGGAAGCCCTTTGGTAAAAATATCTGCAATCGCATAATGAGAAGGGACATGTAAAACTCGAACTTAAGATTATTGTATATGTAATTATTATATATGTAATTTACAAATCTAATTAAGATTATTTTTGTTAAATTTGAAGATAAAATATTAAGGTTTCGTTTTTTAAATTCAATAAAATTCGGCTTAGTTCACTTCAGTTTAATTATCATTTTAGTTAGATTCAACAAAATTTCTTCTTCATTTAATCAAATTCACCCAATTCAATTCAACAAATTCAGTTCAGTTCGGTTTCATTTAGTTCAGTTCAGTTTAACCATAAAGAACATATTCTAATACGTTTTACAAAATGGAATAATTTGGCATTAGGCAATTTGAAAAAAAATCACATAGAGTCTATATATATATATATATATAATCACCCCGAATGTGGCACGAAGTTAAAATCCAAATTGTTGGAATTTGGCTAACGCGGATCGAACACAGATACTTCTCTTTACATATACGCGCATGGTTTAGTCCGAGTTTATTGCTTGATTTATGCTAATGATCTTTTGATTACGGGTAATTGTAAGGTGATGCGAAACCTTGTATCCTTTTTCGAGCGCTGTTTTGCGATTTAAAATCTTGAATGTGCCCATTACTTAATCAGAATCGAATTATCTTAGACATCGACAGGTCTCTACTTGCATCAGTCGAAGTACTGTCAGTCGGTGCTTGCTAAAGCCAACATTTAATCTTCTCGTGCGGTTACTAGCCCTTCTAGTCTGAATGAAAGATTGATTTGGGAGATAGTCCATTTTTTTGGACTTGTTTTTGTATCGTAGTGTCGTCGGCATTTATAGTATTATGGGAAAACAAAGAACGATTTCTCTCGTTCTTCGATTGAAGCTGAATACCGGTCCATTGCTATTGCCACATCTGAAGTCAGCTGGATGCGAATGTTGTTGAAGGAGACCGATTTCCTGTTGACTAGCCTGCCTATCAAGTAGTGTGATAATTTCAGTGGTTTATTTTACCGCTAATCCTATGTTTCATAATTCGAGGAAGCACTTGGAAACTGATTTCTATTTTGTTTGCGATAAAATTCATTCTAAAGAGCTTCAGGTTCATTATATTAGTGTTGATGATCAATGCCGACGTGTTCACAAAGCCCCTATGTCTTTGTCATTTTCAGTTTCTTCGTGATAAGTTGACCATGTACCCTTGCTTAGCTTGTCGGGAAAGGGGAGGGGGTGTGTGTAAGGAAGCCGAATGGTTCTAGGGTATTCTAGAATATATTTCCTTGTTGTAGAAGTTACTGAATCCTCTTAGGGTTAAGATACTTCATGTGTATATGAATTGCACCTCTACATCAATAGAATTCAAGTTGGTATTTGAGTATTAATAGTTCGATGTCTTATATTTATTGTGAAGGAAATGATGCTGCAAATTGCCTATCGAAACTCGTTGTATCTCATTTTTCCTTAGCTTGGTGGCATGTTGCTTCTAGCTTACGCAACTGTTTGTCTACCAAAATGTGAGTAGGGCTGAGCATTTTAAGATCATTTAGTCGGTTTTAGTTTTTTTTCGTTTTATCTTTTACATTACCTTTCCTTTTTCTTTTTGTAACTTTTATTTTTCATTTCAATAATATTTTGTTCTCCACTAGGAGGTCTCGGTCTGATGTCAACTTAGCCAGGATTAGGTTCTTTTGAGTTGTGCATCCGCTTTTAATCAAAAAAAAAAAAATTAAAATATTAGTGTTTACCATATATAAGGTTCACTTAAGTAATTATATGTATCTATCTCAAACTAAACTTTGGATTCGACGGAAAAAAATTCATCTAAATTGAAAAATCGAATAGGTTTTAAGATGTTAATTATATCATTTTCCCTAAGGAGCCAGTTACTAAATATGTCCACTCATGATTTAAAAAGATTTGTTTTATGGCATTAGTAGATTAATCATCAACTACCTAACATCTAACATCATCTATTAAATGAATTAAAAGAAAGTATCATCTAACATTTGCTTGTTCTTTGCAAAAGAAATAAGAATCTAACATTTTTCTGCATTTTCTGTACTTTGGAGCCAAACCAGGCCTTTCCTTTTCCTTTGAAGTTATAATATATTTTATTAACCTCCTAATTTGGTTAGACTATGTTCTTTTTTGATGAAAAAGATCGAACAGACCTCAACTTAATTGTATTGATTATATGTTTAATGAATTTTGCTAAATTTGATGAATTTGATGAACTTGAATGAAATATGTTGAATAAAAGTAAAAAACACAAAATATAAATTTATATGACAGGATTATATATCTAAATTATTCCATATGAAAAAGAAAATCATTCTGATAAACTTAATATGTACTATAGAATTTTTGAATATAATCTTTTCCCTTCAGCTTCCCGCTTTTTATTTAAAAAAAAATAATTTTTGAATATATCTTACCTTAAAGAAATTTTGGCTGCGGATAAAAAACAATAAAGCACAAAATATGGAAAATTATTACAAAACAAATCCAAAGAACCATCAATTTTTAAAATCCAAATCAAATCTAAGGACTTGTCAGAGTCTTTTTATATACTTGTATCCTCTAATCATTAGCAGCAAGGGGCTTTATATTACAAAGATAAAGACAAATCTACACATATTCAAACAAGTATATTAAAAGAGTAACAATTCTCTCTAAATATATACTTATTAGAGTCTTTAATTTAATATGCTTTCTTTCTCTAATCATAATTAATTAGGGTTTAATCCAAATAAACAAACGGTAGCCAGTTGGATTGGTGCAGCCCTGATCATCTGACCTGATCTGACTATGTGACTTTGGCCAGCCGACCAACTTGATGAGTTTGATAATA
This sequence comes from Euphorbia peplus, assembly GCA_028411795.1. NCBI lineage: Eukaryota > Viridiplantae > Streptophyta > Magnoliopsida > Malpighiales > Euphorbiaceae > Euphorbia > Euphorbia peplus. The sequence continues at coordinate 29,995,613 of CP110843.1, forward strand.
ATAACAAATATTTCAGAAAATACTTCAAACAACAACAATAATAATAAAATAGAATTAGTTCAGTAGAAAATATATGATTTATGATTTGTTATATTATCAATCATAAATATAATCATAAATATAATTGAGATGAGCTATGCTGAATTGGCTGAATTTGACCGAATCTATAAAGAATATTTTGAACTGAATTTAACTGAAATGAACTGAATTGAATTTTGCTCAAAAAACTTAACTACTCTAACCTTGGAAAGGAACCATTCCCTATAGAAACGTTATAAAAGAACTCATTCAATAGACACATGATTAATATTCGTTAGAGCATAAATAGCTAACAAACTATGAGCTAATTTTGGCGCAAGAATTATGGCGCAATTAAATCCGAAGATTCCACTTGGGTTTTGTCGGAATTTACCTTATAATGAATTAATGTTTTGTTCTTTAGCCTAAAATAAACTGAACTAATTTAATTTAAACTGGACTGAGTTGGATGAAATTTGATTGAATTGCTATAAAAATTTTGCTGAATTTGGTTCAACTTAATTTTACTAAACTAAACCGAATTGGTGGATACTTAACTGAGCTGAATTTTGCTGAAAATAAGCATAAAAGAAAAGCCTAACAAAGTAATTCTACTTATATTATTATTATTATTATTATTATTATTATTATTATTATTATTACTTTTTTTTATTATTATTACTATTACTTTTATTATTATTAATCCTTATTATTCTTATTTTTATTCTTATTCTTAAATAGGTAAAGTTAAAATAAGTGCTTTGTGGTTTCCGCTTTTCGCAAATAAACGATTGTGATTTGCTTTAAGCAAATAAATGACTGTGCTTTGCATTGTTTGAAGATTTAAGGAAATGACCAATATTGTTGACGTGAATGAAGACTGTTTTTGTCTGAATTTTTTTTCCGACCTTTGACTTTAACTCTTACATAAACGATCAAATGTTTGATAAAATATTTGGGCAAAAAATATCCTCGTTTATGTCAACAAAATCGACCATTTCCTTAATTCTGCAAACAATGCAAATCGCGGTCTTTTATTTACTCAAAAATAAACTACAATCTTTTATTTACAAATCTGTGGAACCACAAAACATTTCTTTGAAATTAACATTTCTTAATTTTAACTTTTATTATTATTATTATTATTATTATTATTATTAGTTTTGCGAGTCTTCTACATGTTTTTAGTGTATCATGCATCTCAAATATACATTCTTTGTTTGGAAAGTCAAAGTATACATTTTAGCCATATCTAAGGATTTTTTTAAGTAGACATATGGTGAAGTCTTTTTTTTTTTTTCCTTAAACTAGATGTGTTTAGTCTTTTTTCTATAGTAGATGTATTTGGATTTATTATGAATATTTTTTTTTTTGAGAGTTCACTTTCTACAATCATGAGATTTGAACCCATGACCTCACACTCCCAAGTGGAATGTAATAACCACCAAGTCATTGCTTTGTGGGTGGATTTATTATGAATATTAATTACTATTATAATTGAAAGTAGATCTGTCTAAGTATACTTGTTCAAAAAATTTATTAACCTCCTAAATATATCTTTCAACTTGTTCAAAAAATTTATTAACCTCCTAAATATATAAACTGTTTTGTTATCTCTCTCAATTTGTTATTAAATACATGAATTTACTTAAACGTTTGTTGGTACCTTATTCAAATTTATTTTTATTGTAATCTAAGTAAAATAAAACAAGACCCTAATATTCTAAATCGTATGTTTATCACCTTGAACTTGTTCATGATATACATGCACCCAGTTTTTAGAGTTTTAGGAAGTCATTTACTTACTGCTGTTATAATCAGGTTTATTATAATGTTATGTTTATCTTATGCTGTAATTATTTTGAAGTTTATAAACCTTAAATTCATTAGCTTCTATGTGAAATTTCGATTTCAGAGTAGATAAGGATGGAAGAGAATTGCTAGTTGCTGTGGGCTTTGCTCTTGCAGCTTCAGACGCAGTAGCTGATAGGAGATTTTCTTTCCCGAGAAAACGTTGGGAAGCTTATGCAAGATTATACAGAAAGGTAAATCTTTCTTGTCTGATGCTTATATTGTTCAAGTGATCGTTGTTCTGATGGTTACTTTATGCATTTTATAATTCAAATAGAGTTCAATGTTTATGTAATTTAGAGATACCGGATGGCCGTCAATGCAATTTATTATTTTAGAAATTGTTTGATATCTTGGAGCTCCATTCAATCCAAATTATTGTCTTCTAATTTTTTTTGTTTAATAAAAGAGCAATGGGGTCGGTTTATAGTAAAAAACCGACACCAAAGATGTCTTTGGGTTCAGTTTTTGTTTTAAAACCGATGCCATTGATAAGGTATTTTAGCAAAATATACGCTAAAAATAAACCATTGGAGTCGTTTGTTCAATAAAACCGACGAGATTGGTCCGACCTTTGGGGTCGGTTCAGAACCGACCCCAAGGCATTGGCTACCCTACAATTGGGGTCGGTTCAAAACCGACCCGAAAAGCCAAAAATGACCGACTCCAATGGCCATTTTTCCACTAGTGATTTTGTTTCGTCTATTTATCACCTTCAACTTGTCCATGATATTCTAGCTCACAATTAAGATATTTTATCTTTTAAGATTGTATAAAGATTTATCATGGGTTATTAATGTCATTTTAGCCATTTGTATATGTTCTAGCTAACTTTTGATTCTTGTATTACATGTTCCACTTAAATGAAAACATTAGCCAGTAGGTAAACTCCAAATCCGCATTAGTTAGTTAATTCTTTTCTCATAGCTGTTTGTTTATTTATTTAACACGATAAGGTGCAAAGTAATTAAAATACTCAATTCATGGCAGCTGATATTTGGTGATTCTGTAATATAGATTAGTGGTTACACATTTTAAAATGAAAAGTGTTGTTGGAGGTTCAAATTTTACAATCGACAAACTAAATTTTCAGAACACAATATTAGATAATATTATATTCGTACTGTTTACTAGTTGAATCAAATTTATCTTTAATGGTGTAAAAAACCTCAATATTTCATTAATGGGGCCTGAAATGAAATTGCAAGGTTAAACTTTTTTAGATTAACTTGTATTTAATAAACTTAAGTACTGTCCTTTTAGAAAAAGAAAACCCGTTAAATATAGCATATATATATTTTTAACAAACGTTACCAAAAAATATAAATATATTTTTAACAAACTTTTGTGTTCCTACCCAATTTTTTTTTTCTTTGGAAGAGAGTATCAATGTTACTACGAGTTGCTCAATTTCTGCCATTATATGAAAGTAATGAGTTAATGTGTAGGATATTTAGAATGTAAAAAAGATTTAGATATTTTTATAAATTTAAAAAGTACCGACTCCAGGAGCGTATAATCTCTTCTCATGCCGACATATCTTGTCAAAAAGTTTTAAAACATTATTTATTAAATTATATTTAAATTTAGGAAGAATTTTATTAAAAAAAAGTACCAATTCTTTTTTAATTTGTAGCTTAAGTTCGAGGTCATCAATTCAGGTGAAGGGGAAAATACATGTGTATAGCAAAGTTTGAGAGACCAGTAGATCATCTTAAATAAATTCAGGTGATCAATGAATCACTTTAAGCAAGTCTCGAGAGCTGATGAGATTGTCTACAAATTTAGCAAGCACGATTTTTGAGTCAAATTCAGCAATTTCAGTTATATTCAGAAATTTAAGTTCAGTTCAGCTTTTTTCAGTTAAGTCAAAAAGAACAGGCCATACGCCAAAAATTTGCTTGCTCAACATGTATATATAGATAGAAATTGAAAGTAGTTAGATACACAAAGTCGAAAAAAAATGGCTTTACTCATCATCTTCCTTACATTGTCTCTTCCAATCATGTTCATATTTCTTGCTCAAAACTTCAAAAGAAAAAGATCAAACCTTAATTTACCACCAGGTCCTAAAGGTCTTCCAATTATAGGCAATTTACACCAACTTGATAACTCAAATCTTTCTCACCATTTATGGCAACTTTCTCAAAAACATGGACCTTTAATGTCCTTAAAACTAGGTTCTTTAAATGTCCTAGTAGTTTCATCAGCAAAAATAGCAGAACATGTCCTAAAAACACATGATCTTACCTTCTGCAGCAGACCTTCTTTTCTTGGCCAACAAAAACTATCTTATAATGGTTTAGATCTAGCTTTTGCACCTTATGGTTCTTATTGGAGAGAGATGAAAAAACTTTGTGCTGTTCATCTTTTCAATATAAATAGAGTCCTCAGTTTTCGACCGGTTCGCGAATTTGAAGTCTCTCATATGCTTCAAAAGATATCGGATTCCGCGATTTCAGCTTCTTCTGATGATGATTGTAATTCTGTTGATTTAAGTGAGGCAATGATGTCTCTTACAAGCAGTATAATTTGTAGGATTGCTTTTGGGAAGAGACATGAAGAAGAAGAAGAAGAAGAAGAAGGGATTGAAAGGGGTAGATTTGAAGGATTGCTTGCTGATACTCAAACTTTGCTTATGAGTTTCTTCTTTTCTGATTATTTTCCTGGGTTTGGTTTTGTTGATAAATTTACAGGAGTGATAAGTCTTCTAGAAAAGAATTTTCAGGATTTTGATCTTTTTTATAATCAGATAATTCAGGAACATCTTGATCCTAGCAGAAAAAAACCTGAACAGGAGGATGTTCTTGGTGTTTTACTTGAATTATTGGAGGATCCTTCTTCCAAAATTGAACTCACACTTGATCACATCAAAGGAGTGCTCATGGTACGTACCTAATTATTTTATGGTCATTTTATTAATCCTTAAAAAAGTTTGTTTTGGAATTTACCGTATTATATATAACCTTAAATCCTAAAAAAGTTATATAATAATAGGATTCTAAATCATTAAGGATGTAGCATGTTAGCACCACCACAATTGATGTGTCGTCTTCCTAGTCCCAAATACTTATTACCACAATAGATTTAAACTATTGAAATTAATAAAATCTTACAGAAATAAAATTTTACAAAGCTTATTTTGTTTTGTAGAATATATTTGTGGGTGGGACAGACTCAAGTGTGGCGATGGTTTGGGCCATGACTTTCCTGATGAAAAATCCGACATCGATGAAGAAAGTTCAAGACGAAGTCAGAAAGTTAGTCGGAAACAAAGGGTTTGTTGATGAAGATGACATCCAACAACTTCCCTATCTGAAAGCAGTTATAAAAGAAACAATGAGATTACAACCCACACTTCCATTATTAGTTCCAAGACAAGTGTCTGCAAACTGCATACTAGAAGGATATGATATAAAAGAAAAGACAATAATATACGTGAATGCATATGCAATCGGACGAGACCCTCAAATTTGGGAAAATCCTGAAGAGTTTTATCCTGAAAGGTTCATTGGAAGTTGTATTGACTTAAAAGGTCAAGATTATGAACTAATACCATTTGGAGGAGGAAGAAGACGTTGTGCTGGAATGTTTATTGCTCTTTATACTATAGAGCTAGCTCTTGCAAATTTACTTTACAAATTTGACTGGAAAATGCCGATTGGACTACGAAGCGACGAATTAGATACCGAAGCCCAACCGGGTCTTGCTATGGGCAAGAAAAGTCCTCTGTGTCTAATTCCATCCAAATATATATAGCTATGTTCCATGAAAATCCCATTTCAATAATGTTTCCACATTTTATATCTGTATCCGTTTCGGTTTCTATTTCGGTTTACATTCCGAGTTGCTTGATGTACACTTCTCTCGTTCATGTTTTGTGCAATATGTAGCGCACGTATGCTTATGTTCAAGCCTATAACTGTAACATTGTCTTGTCTTGTCTTGTAATATTCTAATCAGACTATTATTTCTGGTGCTTGTATCATTATAAAAGAGGTCTTCAAAGAGAAGTTGTCCTCCAGGTATTGGAGGTAAATCACGAGGACAACAAAAAGAATTGTTTTTCATAATTATAAGTAACTATAATTACAAAATAAAATGAAAAAAAGAATCTAAGTTTATTAATTGAAAAAAAATAAAAATTAGGGTGCAAATGTTATCCAAACCAATTTTTACCCAACACCACTACTAGAGTTTTTGACTAGTCAAACTTCGAAAATAGTTCAAACCTCTCTTTTAGGCCTCGACCAAATGGGTGGCTCTTCCCCGTTTTCAGTTGAAAATTTTTTTTTTTTTTGTTAGATTTATAAGATTTTTTTTCAAGATTTGCATAAAATGATGTCTAATCGTGCCTTTCTGCATCCAGTTCTTCTACATTACTACTAAAAAATGGTTGATTCAATATATTTGAAGAGTTAGAAGATTTGTTACACATATTTTTCGTGAAGGAAATCAAGCATGCTAATACTTTAGCAAATTATGGTAGATATTAATTAGCTTTAGAATGGTGGGAAAGTTTTCATTCTTTTTGTACTTGTTATTATGCTGATAATTTCAGCGGACGTGTCTTGTATCGGTTCTCTTAACTTTGTTTCTTTTACCTCTTTTAATATATTTGGGTCCAATGCCCGGCTTTATGCATTGGGGTGCCAACCTAGTTGGGATTCCTTGTTTTAGTCGTTCCCATCACTCAGCTTTTCATTGAAGAGTTGGAAGATTTGGAAGAATATTTGTTGTTTGAAAGTTTAATGATTTTTTTTTTTTTGATAGAAGAAAGTTTAATGATTTTTGAGTGAAGGGCAACCTCTTTTTTCTAAGGGATGTGGGTTGGACTGGTGGGCTGCCAATATAATAATTCATTTTATATACAGTAGGTGTAGAATACAACAATTGACAAAAACTTCAAAAATAATTAGTTTTTAGCACATCAGTGTTAAAAAAAAGAAAAAAAAAAGTTAAGTTTGTGGACGGGTTGAACATATAAGAAGGTGCTATATTGGCTCATAAATTACGGACGTACATGATTCAAAGTATTACATTGAATTAATAATGAAACCTCATCTAATCAATTCGAAAAAGGACAAAAACAAATTAGATCTTAATAAGAATTCTGTTTACACATCATGTACTTAGATCTTAGCTGTGTATATAAATTAAAGAAAACTAGTATTTTTTTAAAAATAGACTTCACCTAAATATTAACCATATAAGAAGCACACAATTAATGAGTGAGATTAATAAGAAACATTACAGCAAAGATATTGAAAGAGTTACAACAGAAATCAGAGTTCTGATGATGAAGAAGAAGAAGATGTTCCAGTAATTCTTCCTTCTCAGAATGCAATTGCCAGAGCCAAAGGTAAAAGTGGAACTTTGGGATTTTTCGTTTTTTGGGATTTTTTTATTTTTTGTCTTGATACTATCCTAGTTGGGATTAAGATGATTTTCCAAAAGCTTCAGGTTACACTTAATTTTACTAAAATAAAAGAAACTCATCCGTGCATAATATAAGTGTTGTGTCAAAACGTGATGAGGACACTCTGGCAAGAGGACCAGGTCGCATTTAGCACAACAAAAGTAAATTATCGTATTCCACAGAGAATAAAAACGATCCACAGTTGTTCTATTGTTAAAGCACAGTCAACTTTCAGTTGGGTAACAAGTAAATGAGAGATTTTTACACTAATTCTAACAGTGAACAGTAATAATGAGCAACTAGAACTGAGATGACTAAAATAAACAAGAATGAACTCCAATCACTTAAAAGAACAGGCAGAGGCACAACCAGAACAGTCAAAAGTAATTGTTCTCTCTCTCAAACATACATGAAGTCTTGATTTCATAGATTTAGGGTCTCTTTCCTCTTTTTACACTCAAATCTGAAGTTACGTCATTGAGATCTATAGATGCATGATATCCGCTAAACTCTGATTATCGCCGAATGTCAGGCCTTTTTGGAAAAAAAGGAGAAGAAAAAATGAACGGACTAGATCAAAGCAAGTACAAGAAAGTACAACAGATGAACAGTGACTCAACTGTTCTCCTGCAGAAAAAGCAATAAAGTAAAAATGCTTTCTTCACTTCCTATCACTTCACCCCAAGTTGTCACTTAACATTTTAGATCAAAACTTCAGTCCCACTTGCCAACTTGCCAAACTTTAACTTTTCTCAAACAATCATCGTTGACAGAAATACCCTTCAAGAAATTCTTTATCAAAATATCTGAAACACAGCTGGAGAACAGCCAGAAGTGCTTGTTCTCAATAAACAGAACAATCTGCACAAGTCTTCAATAAATATCCCAATTAAGCACAAATGTCCTTCTTTTAGGTCCTAACTTGATGAAATATACCCACAGAATATGAGCACATTCTGGACTCATCAATAAGATTAATCTGAAATATAGTACTGATATAGACTAAGAGAAACTCATCAAGGTTTTAACCTTTAAATCAACCAAGACAAGCAAACACCTAAATCTAGCACCATAAAGGCATTATCCATTTAAATTTTAACAAAAAAACCTGTCAAAATAATAACTAAATCATTCCTTTCTAAACTTCTGCATAAAAAAAAAGTAAGTATTTTTCATCGGAACAAACTATACATTAAACGAGTTTTGACTACCAACAATGTTTTCCGTTGCTGAAGCCTCTACCAGCGGTTTCAGAAATCCTTTCAAATCCGTAAGTAAAGAGGCGTTATAATAGCTAACAACCGTAGTGCATCGACGTAGGTTTCTATAGCAACACATCTAACTACGAATTTGAACAGGTTTGGAAGATTTAGAGACGCAACTCAACGAATATTTCCCCATTTTTTATAGGTAATAAGCAGATTTGCAACTTGTAGCAGCTACTTGAGTAGTCGGTGAGTTCAGGGATGTTCAATTGGCCTCAATCATCAGTAGCTCTGCCCTAAATCTTCTATGATACAATTAAATCTTCTATGATGACTTTGTATCGCTCAAATACACTTCTTCTGGCGTTAGTGAATTTCAGGTGTTTTCCCTATGCTATTCTTGTTATTATCTCTCGTATTTCATGTGTATTTTCTATTCTATTGCTTTTATTATCTCTCTTTACTCACTCTAGCGTTAACGTACCGCTGAGTTTGTGTGTTTGTGTTGTAGGGAGCAGTAGAGCGTCTTGCTTTTCAAGTGACGGGGTGCTGAAATTACTCCTTGACATTGGTATTGCCCATTTTTCACAAGCTGACAGGTTATGGACTCAATCACCAATGGATATACGAAAAGCGATTGATCTTTTTCTTCGTTGTACAGGTTGCGGGATTAGAAATTCTGATGCATATTCTCAAGTAATGAATGGATGCCTAAGTCTGCTACAATGAGTTTGGTTTGAAAAGATTTTAGCCTTCTTGGAAATCATTGTGATTTTTGTTCTAGTGAACATGCATTTTGAATCATTATTGAAGCTGTGTACTGCTTTATTTTATCTTTTCAGGTCACTGAACAAGTTATGGATGACAAGCTTGGGCGGTTGGTAACACGTTTTGTCATGTACTCATGTCCTCATTATGGGGTATTGTTATATTGATATTTTTTAAGGTTACACTTCCTTTGTTGTTTGATATCCCCTGTCTGGTGTCTTGGGGCCACAGGCAGATCAAATGGAGTGAAGATACTCAGATCCAAAGTTTGATAAGTGCTCTTAAATTGTCTAGATTAACAAGTTAATCATGTACTCCAGATACAAAGTTGTCTGTCATATATGCTTGTGAATTGTACTTGGTGACTAGTGAGTGTGCCCTCCTTGACATGTCTTTTCAGGTTCATGGCTTTTGAATGAAGACATCAATGTTACACATTTAGAGCCCCTAAGAAACCATCTCCATGGATGCCATTTTTGACACCTAATCGTTAGGTCTATGTCCTTCCATACATTTTAAATTGCTGGTAAACTTTAGCGATTGACATACATATATAGAAGAATAGATTGGATAAGTATGGCTGCTCCTGCTTGGTTGTTATAGTATGTGTAAGATGCATTTCTCCTGTTCCCATGGGATGATATATTCACTAAAAGAACTCTCGGAGCTGGGTCTAACAAATACTATGCATCAGTTTTCTTGTCTTGTCACTGCGGACCATTCATATCGAAGTTTCTGAACAGGTAATGGCTTATTTAAGAGCAGAATTGTTCTTATTCTTAAGTCTTGATGTCGGCTCAAATTATGGGAAGTGACACATTGCTTAATTTCTATATTGTAAGTGAAAATAAATTAAGTTTTGCAGGTTAGAATCATGAGCAGACACCAAGCAGAAATCAATTCACGAAGTCTATAATCTCAAAGCTTATACATTTAGTTTCAGTTAGATTCTTTTTCCGTTATGTATATAATAGGATTGCATCTACTTATGTATTTTGTTTTGTCTTTGATGAGTGCAATATTTTAGATCTTAGGTATCCATTTTGTTAATGAGATGATTAAAAGTTGGCTCAAAATGTAAGTGTTCATTGAAGAACTGGTTCATCTCAAAAGGAGCTCCGACACCATATTTAAACATGTAAGGATCGAGGAGTATTCATTGTTCTAATTAACAAGTTCTGGGGACAACTCGATTGATGTTTATCTCAATTACTAATACTGACAGTAGTATTAAAAGAAGAACATAATATGTAAATTTTCAGTTTGGAACGTGTTACCTTGGTGTGTTCATATTGATACTAATCAATTAAATTCTACATTTCATTTTAAGAGTCATGCAGGTCTGTTTAACCTCTGTATAGTAGTACTTATTGCGGTTAACAGCAGACTCATTATTGAAATTGTAATGAAGGTTGGTAATTTGATACCTGAATCATCTTATGTTATCTTGACATGTGATGTTTTTACAATTTATAATATGATTATGGTCTTTTAGTTTCACTATGGTTGGTTGATTGAGATTGGCTTTTGGTTTAGTTCAAGATCATTGAGAGATTGGCCCCTTCTTATGTGCTGGTAACTCTTCAAATCTTTTCGTTCTATTTTAATCTGATCAAGTAATTCTGGAGTGCATATGCTCTTCATGTTATTCTGCATTGTAGGTAATAATGGAAAACACGCGTGTAATATAATTATTTAATATTGTAAAGAATTAACTATTAATTAAAAACTAATTAATAAAAAGAAAAGAAAAGAAAATAATAAAAATGTGAAGAAAGAAAGAAAGAAAACAAAATTCCAGGAAATCATGTGCTATTGAGAGTCTCAAGGTAATCTCAACATTATTAGTGTGGAAGAAAACAAAACCTTGAGTTGTCAAATGGTCATACGGCGATAATGGTTTGGTGGCTTGATTAATTTCAAGTAATAGGCTATAAAAGCTTTAGATATGAAAGCATTTGAGTAGTAAGAAAAATATATCACAGAACATAAATCTCTAACCAAAAAGGAGATTGAGGTATAGAATAGATTATTCAAAGTAAAAGAGAGAGACAATATTCTAAGAATGTTTTGAGAAATACTTGGGTGTAGTGGGTTTGAGATTCCATAAATTAGCTTGTAATTGTTTTTTGTTGCTCTAATAATAAAATTATCTACTCTCTCGTGTATCAGGCAAAATTAGCCGAACCACGTAAATATTGTGTTTTCAGTTGTCACTAATTTCTTTTTCGCATCTTGAATAATCAATATCCGACTCGATCCTCAATTTCCTAACACGTATCATGACTTGTTTGTCGTTCTTACTCTGCCAATATTGTCTCTTGCTGCCTTTCTTGTTGAGAAGTTGGCATATCAAAAACATATATCGGATTCTGGAAGTGTTTCTAGTTTGATTGTTTTTCATTTCGTATACCAATGAAGTAGAATTACGCAATACCTGGAATCATTGCTAAACTGTTATGCAATTAACTGACTTCAATTTTGAAGATTGCAATTTTCTGTCATATAATCATCACATCAGCTGCAGTCTTTTACCCAGTTTATGTAATACTCTGATGCTGAATTTCTCCGTTTTCATGGGAAGGACATGATAGAGGTGTTTGGCCAATTTAGTTCAATGGTGAATCTATGTTGTCCTTTTTCTTAGTATCATTTGGAGTGTATGGAGGCAAAACATTAATTCCTATTTGATAATTTGCAATTCTTCTATTATTGTCGTGCATTTAGTTAAAGAAGAGGGATTGTATTCTTGGTATTAATCGGGAATAATATTAGAGCTCCATTCAATCTGGATTTTGTTTAAATAGAAAATAAGCATTTGCTTCGGCTTTTGTAAGGCCTGAAGCAAGACGTTTTGCTTCGGGCTTTTGCTAGGCTCGATGTAAAAACGACGATCAATTGCTTCAGCTTTTTCAAACAATCGATGCAAAAGGATGATTATTTGCTTCAGCCTTCAACTACATGTCGAAGAGTTCCGTTTTGCTTTAGTAATTATGAGGGCCGAAGCAAGTGAAGTACCTTTTGCTTCGCCATCAAAAAGTAGCAAATGTTTTTGCAATGCAAAGAGTCTACCTGAGAGCGGAGAAAATAGCAATTTCTGTACAAATTAAAAGGAGGAGATGCTACGCCTTATGGAGGCTAGGTCCGGCCAACTTATGCTAGGCGGACTCCGGTGTGGTATAATAATTGTCTTAATTAGTTATCATTATTAATTAGTTGTCCTTTTGGTTATTTAGGAGTCTTTTCTTATGTAACTTTTGAACTTCTCTATCTTATTTTATATTTGTTAATCCTTTTTTCTCAGCACATTCATGGTGAATCTTACAAGAGGCATCCAAATCATCACAAGGTTTCTCCCTGTGACATCCACTCCACCTTACTCCACAGTACTTCCCGTATTTAATCCCATTCGTGTTACAATTCTCTGCAATACACGTTTTGCTGCATCGCACCTGAGATTCGTTGATGGCGGATTCAGAAGCGGCGACGAGAAAAAGGAAAACAAAGGTGAGAGATATGGCGGCGAGAAAAAGGAAAACAAAGGAAAATAGAGTATCGATCAGCAAAGAGAATGCTGGATCGCTTGATTCATCCGGCAGGACCTAACCTCCATAAGGCGTAACAGGAGAATACCCAGATGAGAAAATAGATTATAATGATCGAAGCAAAAAAGCTGTGGACTGAATCGAAAAATGGTGAAACCCATCCTGCTTCTAAATCTAAACCCTCGAGGGAGATGAAATTCTACCAAATTTTTAGAGCAATACAGATGATCAATAAGAAATAAGGTGTTAAAATTTTAATATATCTTTGTGTATTGTTATTTTCATTCACAGAACAACGATAGCTACAGCAACTTATTTTCATAATTCAGCTTCTTTTTGTGGCAGGAGATATAATGATTCCAGAATCTTGGGATCCAGAATTCAATTTGCCATGGGCAGAATCTTCACTGACTCAGGATCTCCTATTGTTAGAGAATCCAATTCCATTCTTTGTTCTTCAAACTTTGTATGATAGATCTTGAAGTTCCTTCCTTGCAGGAACTTATCCTGATACTAATTAATTATTCATTGCCTACATCTACACCAAGAATACTCCTTCACAAGTACAAGGATTTTAGGGGTGAACATATACTCAATTTTTATCTCTACACTTGTATCCCTTCATCAGAAATGTATTATTAAGAAAAGACTTCATGGAGCTTGTGGGGGTTCTTTTGTCGTTGTTGCTGTTTCCTATCATCCTCTCGAAAAGAAATGTCTACTGACTTGAAGTATTATTCACAATCATTGTCATCGATTCGTAAAGAAGACTTGGTAGATGACACGGATTCATCATCAATAACAGAGACTACAGATGGAAGTAAACCATTATCTAGAAATGGGGAGAATATGGATCTTGAAAGTAATGAACTGCAGTCATCGATTCGTAAAGAAGACTCGGTAGATGACACGGATTCATCATCAATAAAAGAGACTACAGATAAACCATTATCTAGAAATGGGGAGAATATGGATATTGAAAGTAATGAACTGCAGTAATCAATTTCATCAGATCTCCGAAGAACTATATGACAGTTGAATGTTTCAGTTCAAGAAATGGGTGAAAATGCTCCGCGGAGTTAGGATACAGAAGAAAGAAAAGGCGGATGATAAGCATCCACTAAGTTTAGTTGGATGCACGCCACCTGTGGAGTCACTTCTCCATGCTGGAATTAAGTTCAAAAAAAGGGAAGACACTAACAGTTTTCTGGATATCGATTTCAGTCATGATACAATTCGAATTCCACGTATCGTTACAGATGAGTTCATGATTAGTTTAATACTCAACTGCATAGTATTTAAAAACAGTTATAATTATTGTTCCAAGCATTTCATATTGTATTTTATTTTCATGGGATACCTCATGAATACAACTTTCATATATTGTTGCTAACCTGCGAGAAAAAACATTTGACAATTTTGCAGGAACAGACCAAGAACTTGTGGATTTCTATAAGAAGATGAAAAAGAACTTTCTGTTTCGTTACCGTGGTGAGACTTATATATGATCTGATGGTTGTGATGAAGCAAGTGGAAATTTACTACACAAATCTGAGACATGTTCAATTGGCAGAATTCAAGAACAGGTATTGTGGGAGTGTATGGATCGTCTTATTCAGCTGCTCTTTTTGTTATCCTTCTTACCTTTCTTCAGACCTTTTTTACTGTCTATGCTTACTATAAGCCCACCAGTAATTAGTATTCTTCCGGCACTGGCAGCACAAGTACGACGAGAAGCGGAGGTGATGCCATGAGATTGTTTGGTGAAAACGAACGTTCTGTTCAGCTGCAGTCTCTTACCCAGTTTATGTAATACTCTGATGCTGAATTTCTCCGTTTTCATGGGAAGAGCATAATAGAGGTGTTTGGCCAATTTAGTTCAATGGTGAATCTATGTTGTCCTTTTTCTTAGTATCATTTGGAGTGTATGGAGGCAAAACATTAATTCCTATTTGATAATTTGCAATTCTTCTATTATTGTCGTACATTTAGTTAAAGGGGAGGCATTTGTATTCTTGGTATTCGTTGGGAATAATATTAGACCTCCATGCGATCGAAATTTTGTTTAAATAGAAAACAGTCATTTGTATCGGGTTTCAGTAAGGACCGAAGCAAGGCCTTTTGCTTCGGCTTTTAGCTCTGCTCGATGTAAAAGGGTTGATGATTTGCTTCGGTTCTTCACTAAATATCGAAGCAAATGAATTAGCTTTTGCTTCATGGGCTTGGAAGAGTCGAAGCAAATGAACCAAATAAAGGCTCATGTTTCTTCAATGTTTAATCGCATCAACATCACTCTCTTCAAAATTATATAACCCAAACAAGCAAAAGATTTCAAATTTCATTTGGATGCACCAAACCACAAACCCTATTGAGAGAAACTAGAGAGAGAAAGTGAGAACCAAGAAAAAGATTCAACTTTCATTAATTTTTTCGTCTTTCATCCCCACCATCCTTCTTATCAAGTAACCCAAATCAGATCTGTTCTTCTTCATCTTTTACTTTTAACCTCACCAAAACTTACCTTTACTGCATCCACAATCACCGCCATTAATGCTTATTCTTGTTTCTATAAATGAAAGATGATTGCTTTTTCATCAGTTTAGCTTTGTGATAAGATGAAATGGAAATGTGGGTTGTGTTGTAAATGTGATTTTCTTTTTGGGTTTTGATGATGTGTTTCTTGTTCAAAGATTACATCTTTTTCATAGAGAAAATCGGTTAGTTTGGAAGTTTTAGGGTCCAAAAATGTCCGGAATGAGAGTTTTTGATCCCAGTAGATTGCATTTGAAGAAGGAGCTGACTCAAATTAAAAAGGCAGCTCGGGTGCTACGCGATCCCGGGGACTACAACTTCTAGGAGATCACCTCCTCATCTAGATCGATCCGTAGCAGCAGCTGCATCTACTTCGGCTCGGAAGCAGTGTGAGAATGAGAATGTGAATGTGATTCTTATTTGTAAAAGGTTGAACAATTTCTGGGAAAATGAGAAGGAGAACAGAATGTTTCTCTATAACTGGAAGACTCGGAAATCGTCCAGTGAGAAAAGCGGTGTGGCGAGAAATGATGTTGATGAGGTGTTCGAATTCGAGTCTCGTTCGGTTCAGGAGAGTGTTGATGATAGCTTGAGTGATACAAGGAATGCTGCTGATTCAAAGAGTGATACTTACTTGGGGGAGAGCAAGTCTGGTTCGACGATTTTCGGGTTTCAAGAGGCGAATCTTATATCGCCAACTATGAAATGCATAAGAATTGGTCTAATTCTCCCTAGAAATTCATGAGAAGTAGTTGAAAAGAGGATTCTTCGTACACATATAGCTCACCTGCATTATCAGCTAGTTCTTATAATAGGCATATTGTAATAATCGAAATCCAAGCACAGTTGGATCTTGGGATGCCACCGCAACTTCATTGAATGGCGAGGATGAAGATTTGGATTTACAAGGGCGCCAGGGATGTGGGATCCCTTGCTATTGATCCAAAAGGACACCGAGAACACACATACAAGTATGTGGAAGCTGTTGTTCTCTCTATGAATTATGAAGTGCTTGATTTGGAGGCTTTGAGTAGATTAGATGGGAGGAGATGGTCTAATTGTAGAAGTCGAGATGGGTTAGAAATTGTAACATTTGATATAACCGTTGCTATGGTTGTTATTAAATTATCTCATTGGCCGCCCGAATCTGAAATTCTAAGCCTAGTTGTGATGACCATGGAACCTTTTCTTGCATAATCTAAACCTTTCATTTAACAGTTCACTAGTTAGATCAAACAGCAAAATAAACACCATTTTACTCCTATTATCCTATATATAGTCCCGAAACGACTACCCATTGCCATATAGCCTGGCTGGATAACTGAGTAATTCTTAGTTCTGGTAAAGCTAAAATGAGAGAACCATACCAACACTAAATCTTATTATCTAGTAAAAGTACTAAAGAAAATGAAAGAGGGAATTTGATCATAACTAAAAGAAATCATTTCTGATTTATAACTTTTCAGCAAAATTTCTTACTCATTCAGACAATACAGTTCAATTTTGATTATAATTATGTTCAGTTTAGTGAGATCAATCATAAAGAACGGAGCCTCAATGTTAAACAAAATAAAAATTTGGTTTGAAAAGGGATTGAATAAGAGGAAGGTGCTATGTTGGCTCATAAATTATGGATGTACTTAATTATTACATTGAATTAAATAATTAATCATGAAACCTCATGTAATCAATTCGAAAAAGGACAAAAACAAGTTAGATCTAAATAAGAATTTTGTTTACACATCATGTGAATTATTTAGATCTTAGCTGTGTATATTATAAATTAAAGAAGACTTGTATTTTTTAAACATAGACTTGACTTTTTTTTTTTTTTGGAAAACATAGACTTGACTTAAATATTGAAGATATAAATAGGAGTTGCATAAGCCATGTTCAAAGCACAAAATTAATCAGTGAGATTAATAAGAAACATTTACAGCAAACATGCCAAATTATGGAAGGAGATACAACAAAAATCAGAGTTCTGATGAAGAAGAAGATGTTCGAGTAATTCTTCCTTCTCAGAACGCTATTGGCAGAGCCAAAGGTATAAACATCGTACTCTTTCTTAATCTCTTTAATTTATGTATCTTTTTCGTTATTGTATGATATTAATGTAATATTTTGAGGTCATTTACTTACATAAGATATATATAAAAGTTGCAATGAATGATATATTACCAAGAAAGTAAAATAAACCAAGATACCAGTATTTCAAACACCAGTGTCGAGCCTAACTTAAAATAATACAATATTACAACACTGAGAAAAAAAACATTCGGAATTTTGTACTTAAAACGATGTGGTTGTATCCTTAACGTTTCTTGAAGTAACGTATTTGAAATAGCAAAATTTTAGTTAAAGAGTCATCGAGGCCAAGTTCATTGATAAATTTTATTTTATTTTTAAATCCTAAAGTTTGAGCAATAACAATGGTATTTAAGAAAAAAAAAAAGAAAAAAAAAAAAGCTCTTACTACAATTCGCTGGTATTTACTTGAAAAAGGAAAAAAATTGGAGCTCGGAAAATGGTAACGGTAAGTGTGAAATTTCATATTCGATGATGTTTTCACTTGTTCAAATATTTTTAGTGTATTGTTTTCCTATGAACTTTTATTATTTTTTTGTTATTATCATTTTTATATATTTTTTCTTTTATAAAAAAAATATGTAGCAAGAATGTCAAATTATGGAAACAGAAATCAGAGTTCTGAAGAGGAAGAAGATGTTCGAGTAATTCTTCCTTCTCAAAATGCTGCAGCTAGAACTAAACGTAATGATCATGGTTTTTCTTAATCTCGACTCTTATTATTGTTGTAATTATTTGAACATTTTTTGTAGATATTATAAAAATAGTATTGACACTTAAGCTAATGGTTCGTTAGGCATAGCCAAGCACGATAACCCAAAGAGCTATGGCAAAAACTATAGTTCTGATGATGAAGAAGATGTTCGAGTAATTCTTCCTTCTCAAAATGCTGCAGCTAGAACTAATCGTAATGATCATGGTTTTTCTTAATCTCGACTCTTATTACTGTTGTAATTATTTGAACATTTTTTGTAGATGTTATAAAAATAGTATTGACACTTAAGCTAATGGTTCGTTAGGCATAGCCAAGCACGATTACCCAAAGAGCTATGGCAAAAATTATAGTTCTGATGATGAAGAAGATGTTCGAGTAATTCTTCCTTCTCAAAATGCTGCAGCTAGAACTAAACGTAATGATCATGGTTTTTCTTAATCTCGACTCTTATTATTGTTGTAATTATTTGAACATTTTTTGTAGATGTTATAAAAATAGTATTGACACTTAAGCTAATGGTTCGTTAGGCATAGCCAAGCACGATAACCCAAAGGGCTATGGCAAAAATTATAGTTCTGATGATGAAGAAGATGTTCGAGTAATTCTTCCTTCTCAAAATGCTCCAGCTAGAACTAAACGTAATGATCATGGTTTTTCTTAATCTCGACTCTTATTATTGTTGTAATTATTTGAACATTTTTTGTAGATATTATAAAAATAGTATTGACACTTAAGCTAATGGTTCGTTAGGCATAGCCAAGCACGATAACCCAAAGAGCTATGGCAAAAATTATAGTTCTGATGATGATCAAGAAGATGTTCGAGTAATTCTTCCTTCTCAAAATGCTACTACTAGAGCTAAAGGTAATCATCGAATTTTTTTCTTAATCATTATGAATTTATGTTAGAAACTATAAAAACTATTCTTAATACTTGAGGTAAATGGTTCATCAGGCATAGCCAAGCAGAATAACAGAAAAGCCACAGTTGAGCAATATGAAGAAGAAGAAGAAGAGCAATATTCAAACGATGAAGAAGAAGAAGAAGAAGAAGAAGAAGAAGAAGAAGAAGAAGAAGAAGAAGAGCAGGATAATAGAAAAGCCTCGGTTGAGCAATATTCAAACGACGACGACGAAGAAGAAGAAGAAGAAGAAGAAGAGCAGGATAATAGAAAAGCCTCGGTTGAGCAATATTCAAACGACGACGACGACGAAGAAGAAGAAGAAGAAGAAGAAGAAGAAGAGCAGGATAATAGAAAAGCCTCGGTTGAGCAATATTCAAACGACGACGACGACGAAGAAGAAGAAGAAGAAGAAGGAGAAGAAGAAGAAGAAGAAGAAGAAGAAGAGCCAATCAAAAGAAAGACACATAGATCATATAAATGAAAAATAAATTCTACAAATCGTACCCATTGATTTGTAGTTGCTCGAGATGTACTATTGAAGAATTTTTTACTATGTATTTGTCCGTTTGTTTTATAATATTTTCTTTTTATGTGCTATTATTTTTTATCATGTTCCTTGTTTGATTAGATGTTGACAAAAAGTAATTGTCTCGTTAACAAGATTTTGTTTTATATTTTTTAAACTCATTGAATTTATGTTTTCTTTTTTACTAAGTTTGTTGAATTAAACGGGATTAGAATAAAATTTGTTGAATTTAAGGGAAAAAAGAAAAGAACCACAATTAAAATTTACTGAATTTAAGTAAAAAACACAAAGCCTTTATATATTCACGGGATATTTTAACACTTATGAGTCTTTAAGATTTATTTGATATTTGACTTTGTTTAAGAGTTTTAAAAAGCAATAAAAAGAAGCAATGTTTTTTATTTTTTTATTTTTCTTGAGTTAAAACTGGTTGGCAAAGCCTGAATTCAATTATTAGGGCCTAACCCTGAATTCAATTATTAGCTTTTGGCTTGAAAATCCGTCTCCGATTGAATCCACAGTCGCTATGAGTTGAGCTCGACTCCTCCTCCGTATCATCCTCATCTGACTCGCCATCAGACTCCTCGTCCGAGTCATCAACCCCCCTCACAAACTCCCCTATTTCACTCTCCGAACCAGGCGGAAGTTCACTCATCAACTTCGAATGAAACCGTACTCTGTATCGCTTTTCCCTTTCATCAGATCTTCTCTTAATCGAGAGACCGTCAGTGAGCTCGGATAGTTTATCCATAAGCTTCTCTTGTGTATTTACCAAAGATTCCTTGAAATCGTCGATAAGAGAAGGTATGATTTGATTCTTGAAAAAGTCTCCTTCATATTCTGAATCCTCGGGAAGTTTTTCCAGCCCTTTTGCGAAGGTTCGATTTCTGAAATCTTTCACTTTCATTATAACCTCTTCTGATCCTCTGAGTAGGATGAAGAGTTTCCAGATCTCTTCGTCTTGTTTTTCTGTCGGTAAACGGCTGAATTCATCACAGAGGATGGAAAAGGAATCCATTTCAGGATTTGGATTTCAAATATGAGTTTGTCCTGATAATTTTTCTGTGAATAATTGTTACTCTCGGCAAAGCCTTATACTACTTCTATTTACCAACCAATAGGAAGACCCTTTTAAGAAAATCAACCAATAGGAAGAGAAGTCTTCGAATATGATTTTCTTCTTATAGTTAATCTATCACTAGTCCTTAACTTTTAATTAAAAGTCGAGAATGGAAAGAACCCAAATCCAAAAAGTACAAAAGAAAATAAAAAAACAAAAGAAACTAAAAAGAAAAGAAAATAAAAAGAAAAGAAAAACTAAGTAAAAGTGAGAAACGTTTAGAAATTCGAACTTGTCTTTTTTAGAAGGTATGATTCGATTCCTTTAAATCGTGGATAAGAGAAGGTATGACTATTTGGAGCTACAGGTGACTCTATCTAACTTATTAGAGTATATATATCCTTTTGAGTTTTCAGAGCATACCACCCATCAAAGTCAGAATGTATGCATCACGAAACTCTTCGAACATGTTAGTTTGCTTTCTATTTGAGCGCCAGAACCAACACGAAGTCTTCGTTCTAATATAATAATTTATTTATTTACCACCAGATCATTGCCATCTAATTTTATTTTTGTCAACTAATTTTATTTATTTTTAAGAGATAAAATATTATTTTAAAAAATAAAATTATGAAATAATGCAAACTGATCAGGGAAATAAAATAAAGCCAACTTGCTTTGGTAAAATATATAATATATTTACTTCTAATGAATGATGTGATCATGATTCGTACCAGGCTATTTAACATTAAACGTAGGGATATTCTATGGTCACTTTGTTTAACCATTACTTTGTTTTGTTAACCATTGGATCATGGGTTAAAAACTAATCCAATGGTGAAAAAGACAAAGTGTAGACAAAGTAAGGAAAAAACAAAGTGACCAGAGCCTACACCTTAAACTTAATTTCCAAACTAGTATATTTTTTATCCTCAAATTTTCTAGATAATGTTATTCAATTAATTAAGTAGCTAGTATATACCATGATTAGTCTTGATCATGGTTAATGAGGATTGTATTAAATTAATGAGAAGACTTTGTATTTTTTAATCAAAGACTTTTTCTAAGCATTGTTGAATAAAAAGGAGTAGCTTAATTGATTGAGAAACCACAATAACAATTTAATAATGGCAAACTATGGCAAGAGCA
The DNA here is from genome assembly GCA_028411795.1 of Euphorbia peplus. Taxonomy (NCBI): domain Eukaryota; kingdom Viridiplantae; phylum Streptophyta; class Magnoliopsida; order Malpighiales; family Euphorbiaceae; genus Euphorbia; species Euphorbia peplus. The sequence goes on from CP110843.1 coordinate 30,017,393, forward strand.
GCAATTAATATACAATAATGAAGCATGTTTTCAGAGACTTCTTGAAAGATCTGAAAGTAATCTTCTTCTTTATATTTTTATGGTGCTAATATTCATGTTAGCCATGTCAGAATTAACCCAAGATCGTTGTTTAAAACACTTGTTTCATACACCTAAGTATCCAGTGGTTAAATCACCGCGGTTAGTTAGTTAAATCAGTTACTTCATGTAAAAGCTGTAACAATGGATACATAGTTTGATCTCGGTATTTCAAATAACGGCATAAAATGGCACTTTATTTTTGGTGAAGTATGCATATGGCCTACTATTAGTTTTGGACTTTAAAATTGGACTGTTTTGTTAGAGAAACTAGCAATCGATTCATCCGAAAATTCGTTGGTAATTTTTCTCGGTACATTAAGCAAAATTGGAATGGAAAGCAGGGGGATGTCAATCCTTAACCCTCACCGGAAACTGTTGGATATGTTAAGAATTTTACACTTTTCCAAATACAGAAAGTGTATTTTTGATGCCTAACTTTTGTTATAAATTTTTTTTTTGGAGATATTCATGACAATTTTGAATTAAATTGGTTGTTAGGCAATACTCAAATGGGAAGATGCCGCGCAATTTTCAGAATCAGAAAGGAGAAGGATAACACTAGTACAAATTTGCTTATTAGCATCGCCTCTTTAGTTTCGGTCCTAAGAAGAATCGAGACAAATAATGGAAACCTGAATTCATGCTTCGGCCACTCGTCAAAGGTCGAAGCTAATAATCTAAATATTACCATTTGCCTCGGCTTTATGTGAAAGACCGAAGCCAAAGACTTATCAATTGATTCCGTCCTTAAACAAAGCAGCAAACATAATCTTTAATCTTTCCTTCTCTATTTCTACTCTTCCTGTTCCTAATGTTTTTCCCAAAATTCCGGCAGCACTAGCAACATTTTTCCAAACAAAATGGGCACATTTTACGAATAATTTCTTCACTTGCTATCTGTTTGAGTTTGATGTTCATTTTTTATTCAAATATTTCCCCATTTTTTATAGGTAATAAGCAGATTTACAACTTGTAGCAGCTACTTGAGTAGTCGGTGAGTTCAGGGATGTTCAATTGGCCTCAATCATCAGTAGCTCTGCCTTAAATCTTCTATGATACAGTTAAATCTTCTATGATGACTTTGTACCGCTCAAATACACTTCTTCTAGCGTTAGTGAATTTCAGGTGTTTTCCCTATGCTATGTTGTTATTATCTCTCGTATTTCATGTGTATTTTCTATTCTATTGCTGTTATTATCTCTGTTTACTCACTCTAGCGTTAACGTACCGCTGAGTTTGTGTGTTTTTGTTGTAGGGAAAACTAATAGAAAGAGCAGTGGAGCTTCTTGCTTTTCAAAGTGACGGGGTGCTGAAATTACTCCTTGACATTGGTATTGCCCATTTTTCACAATCTGACAGGTTATGGACTCAATCACCAATGAATATATGAAGAGCGATTGATCTTTTTCTTCGTTTTACAGGTTGCGGGATTAGAAATTCTGATGCATATTCTGAAATTAAAAAGGCAGTTCGGATGCTACGCGATCCCGGGACTACAACTTCAAGGAGATCACCTCTTAGCTCATCTAGATCGATCCATAGCAGCAGCAGGAGCTGCTGCAGCATCTACTTCGGCTCGGAAGCAGTTTGAGAATGAGAATGTGAATGTGATTCCTAATCATAAAAGGTTGAACAATTTCTGGGAAAATTGAGAAGGAGAAGAGAGTGTTTCTCTATAACTGGAAGATTCAGAAATGGTCCAGTCAGAAAAGCAGTGTGGCGAGAAATGATGTTGATGAGGTGTTCGAATTCGAGTCTCGTTCGATTCAGGAGACTATGAAAAGAGTGATGCAAGGAATGCTGCTGATTCAAGGAATGCTGCTGATTCAAAGAGTGATACTTACTTGGGGAGAGCAGGTCTCGTTCGACAATTTTCAGGTGTCAAGAGGCGAATCTTATATCGCCAACTATGAAAAGAGCAATGGCGAAAAAGGATAAAAAAAGTAACAATTCCCAGTTAGATATTTTGTCTAGATATCAGCAAAAACAGATGAATTTAAGAAGATTGCTCAAGAGTCATCCTTCAATGGCTTTAGGTTTAGGGAGAGATGACTCTGTTGAGCAATCTGATGATTCCTGGGCATCCCCGTTGTTAATGAAACTTAAGCATAAGAATTGGTCTAATTCTCTTCGTACACATATAGCTCACCTGCATTATCAGCTAGTTCTTGTAATCGGTATCGTAATAATCGAAATCCAAGCACAGTTGGATCTTGGCATGCCACCACAACTTCATTGAATGGCGAGGATGAAGATTTCGATTTACAAGGTCGCCAGAGATGTGGGATTCCTATCTATTGGTCGAAAAAGAACGACAACGAGAACACACAGACAAGTATGTGGAAGCTGTTGTTCTCTCTGAAATTCTAAGCCTAGTTGTGATGATCACGGAACCTTTTCTTGCATAATCTAAACCTTTGATTTAACAGTTCACCAGTAAAGATCAAACAGCAAAATAAACATCATTTTCTACTCCTATTATCCTATAGTCCCAAAACGACTACCCATTGCCATATAGCCCCGGATAACTGACACTAGTACAGAAATGCTTATTAGCATCGTAATATTTGCTTCGACCCTTGAAAAAATCGAATCAAACATGTAAAAAAAGAATATACTTCGGCCCTCAGCATGTGACGAAGCAAATTATCCAACATTTCTTATTTACTTTGGTATTTTGTAAGGACGCTGTCAAATGCCATATTAATTTTCTCCAGAATTCGTTTAGACCCAGGTAATAAGTTCAGACAAAAGGCCCCCAAATATTTGGACCAAAGTAAATGGGCACAAAATCCAGAATAAGTTATGATCTGTGAATCCGTGTGTATCCAGAACAATTGGGGAATGGTTCCTGGAGATTTTAACGTATTTGAAAGGTATGGGGCAATGATTCCTATGGGGCAATTGATGATATCTTTGCAGCCATGCTATCCTTACCTATCTTACTGCTGCCTATCACGAGAGTTGCAGATAATTGGTAACCCGAGTTTTCGCATTTGTACATTCAATTTCTCAAAGATGTGCTTCTGCAAATGTATATTGTTAATGTCTGAAGTTTTTGAGCTAAAAACAGGACAACCGTAGTAATGGCTACATATGTTTCACAACATAGCCATAAAAAGATCACATGAACACTTCGACCTAGTTGAAAGTGAACATCTTGGTCCGTTGTTATCGTAATTGTGTGTTATGTAACATTAAATGGACTGCTATATTTCTTCCTTCTAAGCTGAAGGTACCCAAGTGATATTAAACAAAGAGCAAAGGTTCAATCTGTTTTCGACTGGCATCACTCCAATTTACGTCGTGGTGCAGGTGATTTATTAGATTTTATATGATTGCATCGGCTTCTATCTTGATTGTAATTAAGTTTGAAATATCTCATTCTTCTAGCATCTTTTTTTTTTCTCGGTTACCTTAAGGATTAATTCACTTCCTGTACGGATAGGCAGTGTAAAACTAGGCTCTTCTATGGGGACTATGCGTTGCATTGAGCTTAATCTATTAAATTTCCGTTATCTGTGATGTTTGAGAGATTATTATACTATAAGGCGAAGTTTAGATGCTGTTTCGTAATGTACATAGTTGGATTATTTACAGAATTCTCTAATATTTTGCTAATTGAATTTATCTGTGTTCTCGTTTCCAGTTGGTTACATCTTTAACGACAATTTATCTATGGCTTTTGGCATTCCCCTGATGGCATCTCTCTCTATACTCGACTCTTTTTTGCTTGCCGATTGTGGGAAGTTCTTAGCTGGACAAGATAAGCCGTCCTCAGCAGATCTCAGCCTTGTCGTACATTTAGTTAGAAGAGGGATTTGTGTTCTTGGTATTAATCGGGAATAATATTAAAACTCCATTCGATTCAAATTTTGTTTAAATTGAAAATAAGCATTTGCTTCGGCTTTTTGTAAGTGCTGAAGCAAGACATCTTGCTTCGGTCTTTGACTACGATCGATGTAAAAACTAGGGTCATTTGCTTCGGCCTACACTATATTTCGAAGCAAATAAATTTCCTTTTTCTTCGGTTCATGTGGGGTCCGAAGCAATGAAGTACCTTTTGCTTCGCCTCAGACCGAAGTAAATGTTTGTGCAAAGCAAAGAGTCCGCCTGAGACCCGAGAAAATAGCAATTTCTGTACAAATTAAAAGGAGGAGATGTTACGCCTTATGGAGGCTAGGTCCGACCAACTTATGCTAGGCGGACTCCGGTTCGGTATTATAATTGTCTTAATTAGTTATTATTATTAATTAGTTGTCATTTTGGTTATTTAGGAGACTTTTTTTTATGTAGTTTTTGAACTTTTCTATCTTTTTTTGTTCTCTATCTTATTTTATATTTGTTAATCCTTTTTTCTCAACACATTCATCGTGAAGAAGCAAGCATTATAGTCCAGATTCACCTGAGAGACCAAATCCAACAGAGTAATAATGGTAGCTTGCCCATTTTGTCTTAAAAACCAAGAAACAATGTCTAGAATAGCAATTATATTCACCTGGGATGACGAAAATTGATCAAGCCTTTTTTTGACTGGTTTAGAATTGAATATGCAATAACTCTAGCAGTACTCTTCATATAACCACCTGAAAAAACGGAGAACATAGATCATCTAGCTGCTTACAAAAGTAAGTGTTTTAACCTTCAAGAACACGTAAGCATTACAGTAACCGAGGCACTATTCAGAGACACAAATTGCATAAAAGTTCTTCTTTCTGTACAACAAGAGAATTTGATAAAGAATAAGACATCCATGACAATTTTATAGCTGCAAAACAGACCAGTTTGATCACAAGATGGATTAGCTATTCTCCTATACTGCATGTCAATCACCCGACGCATTGCCAACTCAATTTTATTTGGATGGTAAAGACATTTGCCAATCTGAAGGAATCAACTATCTACAACTCTGCATAATTTCAGGTTCCATCTTTATCTATCTAAAACGAAAGACCTTTTCTGGGACCGTGATACCAAGGAAAAGATTGTCCGTTTAGATACACTAAAATAGACAATACAATTGCCCTAGCAGCTCTACATAAACAATAACATAAAAGGTATATTTCCAACAATAATTTGAGTCAAATGAATGTTGCTTATAGAAACAAACATAAAGGGGATAGTACCTTCAGCCTTCCTAAAGGATCTCCATCTAGGATATCAGTGCCAACATTATACACTACCAACTCAGGAACAAACATATGCCCAGCAACCTAATATTCACATGAATAATACATTAATTTTAGATGAAATTTATGCTAGAAAGTAACTATGAAGTGCATATAGTTGTCAGATGTATCGTTGAAAAAATTCAAATTACAATAATTTAAAGAAAGGGGAAAAACAGCTACAACAGCATTGCTAGTTACCAACTAGAAAATTGCAACACAAGCAAAAAACATTAACCAAAAAGCTATGGACACTAGCTGATTCACAGAAGTTAAGGGTGAAAAAATTATAATTTTAGAAGCTGCAGATATTTCCAGCCCATTGTTACTTGCAGGGAAATGAAGATACAAGTAGAACATGCAACAGGTAAAAGGATTTGACAGGTAGAACTGGAAAAATAAATCAACAGACCTAGCATTCTCCAAACAAGGTTCATAATAAAGTATCAGAGAAGGTAACAGCTTACAAGACACAACAGTGCTTTCCTAATCAAACAATATTTTTCAGCCAAGGCCCTTTCCAAAGCTTTTACTTGTTGAATGATAGAATAAGGCATGAATAGAGAGGAAATAAAAACAAAAGCAGACAGAAGATTTAACTGCCGACCTCGAGTACCTCATCTAATTTCTTCAAGTATTCATCTATTTTGGTCCCACTCTGTCCAATACTAGAAGAGAAAGGCTTTATTATATACGGACAACATAAAAAACTAGTATATATGTGTTTCACAAGCAAAAGCTAAAGGCTTACAACTACTTCAACTTTTTGATCAACATATCTCCTAGCCTCATAATCCTGAAATAACACATGAATAGTAATCTGAGATACAATAACCAGCAAACAGAAATCAACAAAATACAGTAACCTGCTCATTCCTTAAAAACTCAAATCAAGATTTCACTCAACTTCTTTTTCGTTGTAGCATCTAGAAGATGTTCATCAAACCTATAAAAAGAATAATTACAGCAATAAATAGAATTGCTTGTCGAACTAATATGAGTTATATGTTGTGAGTTTCTGAGAGCATGATAGTTTAACTATTAACCATCTATTTACACATGTCTATTTAGTAGAGATATTTGGGAGCAGGTGGGTGGTGACTTGTTACTGTTATCACTTGTTGAATTCAAAAGCTATTGAATTCCTTCTTTTCATGATACTAAGGCAACACAAATCACATTATCAGCAAACTTGAATTCAAATTGTTCAAACTAAAGGAATCATATGAGAATTTTTTCAGTTTTCTTTTATTTTACAAACACTCTTAAAACCAAAAAAGACAGAGCAAATGTCACTTTCAAAATTGAAAGGATCAGGAAGAATTAAGAAAGGCCAACCTGGAATTTCTAATAAGAAACTCAAAGAATTGAAAAAGTGCGAAGGGCATAATTTGTTCTTCGAATCATTGTGTCTGCAGCTTCTAGTGAGCAAAATACAAAAAAAGCTCTTCATAAGCACAAAAACATCAAGCTCGAACAAAACAAAATCACAAAAAAGTAAAAGTCATTTCATTTATTACTGCTATTGGGCTAAATTAAAAAACTGAATTTTCTGATATTGGCCTAAATGATATTCAACCATTTTATATAGTAAATGGAAAACAGAAAATCACAAAAAAGTAAAGTTGTTTCACTCACTGCTATTACTTTGAGGATTTTGGATTTTGACTGAACAATCTTCTGCATAAGCTGGGGACGTTGTAATGAGCCAAATACAATAGCAGAAAGAGTGATACTAATAAGCATTTCTGTACTAGTCTAGTAAGGTTCAGATTCACTAATTACATGATGTGTTAAAATCAAGATAATTTACATGTCCAATCCGACCCAGAACCTCCTCTATTGAAGGCTTCCTCTTTGCTCTCGTAAAGCCCAAAATCACTATAAAACTTCCAAATCACAGAGACAAAAATCAAATAAAATACAATAAAATTTCAATCACAAACATCAAACCCAACCCTAAATACAGTCACACCTTCATATCTGCATCAGTAGACCATGCCATCGTTATAGGCTTCGTTACCCCATAATGTTTATAGGCGTAGACACATGCACCGAGGAGATATAGAGAGAGCATTAAGCCATACAAGTAAGCTAATTGACAATAATGAACAGAGGAAATACAGACCTGAAAGCAGAGTTTTGCTTGATGAAACGTAAACTGAAAGCACGACCCCCAATTTCAATAAACCAATAATATGCGCCATAGTGAGAAGCTGATGCTGAAGTCTTTTACCCAGCATAATCATTTTCAAGATTGCAATTTTCTGTCATATAATCATCATCTCAGCTGCAGTCTTTTACCCAGTTTATATAATACTCTGATGTTGAATTTCTCTGTTTTCATCGGAAGAACATGACAGAGGTGTTTGGCCAATTTAGTTCAATGGTAAATCTATGTTGTCCTTTTTCTTAGTATCATTTGGAGTGTATGGAGGCAAAACTTCAATTCCTATTTGATAATTTGCAATTCTTCTATTATTGTGGTACATTTAATTAAAGAGGAGGGATTTGTATTCTTGGTATTAATCGGGAATGAAATTAGAGCTCCATTCGATCCAAATTTTGTTTAAATAAAAAATAAGCATTTGCTTCGGCTTTTTGGAGGAGCTGAAGCAAGACATTTTGCTTCGGGCTTTGGTTACGCGCGATGTAAAAACGATGATCATTTGCTTCGTCATTTTCTACGCCCGATGCAAACATAATTTTCATTTGCTTCGGCCATCTACTTTATGTCGAAGCAACCGAGTTTCCTGCTTCAATTCTTTCAAGGGCCGAAGCAAATGAAGTACAGTTTGCTTCCCTCAGACCCAACACAGCAATTTCTGTACAAATTAAAAGGAGGAGATGTTACGCCTTATGGAGGCTAGATCCGGCCAACTTATGCTAGGCGGACTCCGGTGTGGTATAATAATTATCTTAATTAGTTATTATTATTAATTAGTTGTCCTTTTGGTTATGTAGGAGTCTTTTTTTATGTAGTTTTTGAACTTCTCATCTTCTTTATATTTGTTAATCCTTTTTTCTCAACACATTCATCGTGAATCTTACAAGAGGCATCCAAATCATCACAAGGTTTCTCCTCGGGACATCCACTCCACCCTACTCCACAGTACTTCCCGTATTTAATCCCAATCGTGTTACAATTCTCTGCAATAAACGTTTTGCTGCATCGCACCTGAGATTCGTTGATGGCGGATTCAGAAGCGACGACGAGAAAAAGGAAAACAAAGGTGAGAGATATGGCGGCGAGAAAAAGGAAAACAAAGGAAAATAGAGTATCGATCAGCAAAGAGAATGCTGGATCGCTTGATTCATCCGGCCGGACCTAGCCTCCATAAGGCGTAACAGGAGATTACCCAGCTGAGAAAATAGATTATAATAATCGAAGCAAAAAAGCTGGACTGAATCGAAAACTGGTGAAACCCATCCTGCTTCTAAATCTAAAGCCACTTCTGCTCGAAGGATATGAAATTCTACCAAATTTTTAGAGCAATACAGATGATCAATAAGAAATAAGGTGTTAAAATTTTAATATATCTTTGTGTATTGTTATTTTCATTTTTCCAACTTATATTGGTCTTGACCAACTTATACAGGGTTGTCATTCACAGAACATCGATAGCTACAGCAACTTATTTTCATAATTCACCTTCTTTGTGTGGCAGGAGATATAATGATTCCAGAATATTGGGATCCAGAATTCAATTTGCCATGGGCACAATCTTCACTGACTCAGGATCTCCTATTGTTAGAGAATCAAATTCCATTCTTTGTTCTTCAAACTTTGTATGATAGATCTATGGAGAACCATCTTGAATTTCCTTCCTTGCAGGAACTTATCCTGATACTAATTGATTATTCATTGCCTACATCTACACCAAGAATACTCCTTCACAAGTACAAGGATTTTAGGGGCGAACATATACTCGATTTTTATCGCTACACTTGTATCCCTTCGTCAGAAATGTATTATTAAGAAAAGACTTCATGGAGCTTGTGGGGGTTCTTTTGTCGTTGTTGCTGTTTCCTATCATCCTCTCGAAAAGAAATGTCTACTGACTTGAAGTATTATTCACAATCATTGTCATTGATTCGTAAAGAAGACTTGGTAGATGACACGGATTCATCATCAATAACAGAGACTACAGATGGAAGTAAACCATTATCTAGAAATGGGGAGAATATGGATCTTGAAAGTAATGAACTGCAGTCATCGATTCGTAAAGAAGACTCGGTAGATAGCACGGATTCATCATCAATAAAAGAGACTACAGATAAACCATTATCTAGAAATGGGGAGAATATGGATATTGAAAGTAATGAACTGCAGTAATCAATTTCATCAGATCTCCGAAGAACTATATGACAGTTGAATGTTTCAGTTCAAGAAATGGGTGAAAATTAATGCTCCGCGGAGTTAGGATACAGAAGAAGGAAAAGGCGGATGATAAGCATCCACTAAGTTTAGTTTGATGCACGCCACCTCTGGAGTCACTTCTCCATGCTGGAATTAAGTTCAAAAAAAGGGAAGACACTAACAGTTTTCTGGATATCGATTTCAGTCATGATACAATTCGAATTCCACGTATGGTTACAGATGAGTTAATGATTAGTTTAATACTCAACTGCATAGTATTTGAAAACAGTTATAATTATTGTTCCAAGCATTTCATATTGTATTTTATTTTCATGGGATACCTCATGAATACAACTTTCATATATTGTTGGTAACCTGCGAGAAAAAACATTTGAATATTTTGCAGGAACAGACCAAGAACTTGTGGATTTCTATAAGAAGATGAAAAAGAAGGTTCTGTTTAGTTAGCATGGTGAGACTTATATATGATCTGATGGTTGTGATGAAGCAAGTGGAAATTTACTACACAAATCTGAGACATGTTCAATTGGCAGAATTCAAGAACAGGTATTGTGGGAGTGTATGGATTGTCTTATCCGCTTCAGCTGCTCTTTTTGTTACCCTTCTTACCTTTCTTCAGGCTTTTTTTACTGTCTATGCTTACTATAAGCCCACCAGTGTTTGGTGAAAAAGAACGTTCTGTTCAGCTGCAGTCTTTTACCCAGTTTATGTAATACTCTGATGCTGAATTTCTCCGTTTTCATGGGAAGAACATGACAGAGGTGTTTGGCCAATTTAGTTCAATGGTGAATCTATGTTGTCCTTTTTCTTAGTATCATTTGGAGTGTATGGAGGCAAAACATTAATTCCTATTTGATAATTTGCAATTCTTCTATTATTGTCGTACATTTAGTTAAAGGGGAGGCATTTGTATTCTTGGTATTCGTTGGGAATAATATTAGACCTCCATGCGATCGAAATTTTGTTTAAATAGAAAACAGTCATTTGTATCGGCTTTTTGAATGAACCGAAGCAAGATTTTTTGCTTCGGCCTTTTGCTCAGCTCGATGTAAAAGGGATGATGATTTGCTTCGGTTCCTGACCAAACATCGAAGCAAATGAATAAGCTTTTTCTTCGTGGGCTTGGAAAAGCCGATGCAAATAAAGGCTCATGTTTCTTCAAAGTTTAATCGCATCAACATCACTCTCTTCAAAATTATATAACCCAAACAAGCAAAAGATTTCAAATTTCATTTGGATGCGCCAAACCACAAACCCTAGTGAGAGAAACTAGAGAGAGAAAGTGAGAACCAAGAAAAAGATTCAACTTTCATTAATTTTTTCGTCTTTCATCCCCACCATCCTTCTTATCAAGTAACCCAAATAAGATATGTTCTTATCATCTATTATTTTTAACCTCACAAAAATTAATTTACTGCATCCACAATCACCGCCATTAATGCTTATTCTTGTTTCTATAAATGAAAGATGATTGCTTTTTCATCAGTTTAGCTTTGTGATAAGATGAAATGGAAATGTGGGTTGTGTTGTAAATGTGATTTTCTCTCTGGGTTTTGATGATGTGTTCTTTTTCATAGCGAAAATCGGTTAGTTTGGAAGTTTTAGGGTCCAAAAATGTCTGGAATGAGAGTTTTTTATCGCAGTAGATTGCATTTGAAGAAGGAGCTGACTCAAATTAAAAAGGCAGCTCGGGTGCTACGCGATCCCGGGGACTACAACTTCAAGGAGATCACCTCTTAGCTCATCTAGATCGATCCGTAGCAGTAGCTGCATCTACTTCGGCTCGGAAGCAGTTTGAGAATGAGTATGTGAATGTGATTCCTAATCGTAAAAGGTTGAACAATTTCTGTGAAAATGAGAAGGAGAAGAGAGTGTTTCTCTATAACTGGAAGACTCAGAAATTGTCCAGTGAGAAAAGCGGTGTGGCGAGAAATGATGTTGATGAGGTGTTCGAATTCGAGTCTCGTTCGGTCAGGAGAGTGTTGATGATAGCTTGAGTGATACAAGGAATGCTGCTGATTCAAAGAGTGATGCTTACTTGTGGGAAAGCAAGTCTGGTTCGACGATTTTCTGGTGTCAAGAGGCGAATCTTATATCGCCAACTATGAAAAGAGCAATGGCGAAAAAGGGTAAAAAAAGTAACAATTCCCAGTTTGATATTTTGTCTAGATATCAGCAAAAAGAGATGAATTTAAGAAGATTCCTCAAGAGTCATCCTTCAATGGCTTTAGGTTTAGGCAGAGATGACTCTGTTGAGCAATCTGATGATTCCGGGGCATCCCCGTTGTTAACGAAACTTAAGCATAAGAATTGGAACCTTTTCTTGCATAATCTAAACCCTTTAATTTAACAGTTCACTAGTTAGATGAAAGAGCATAATAAACACCATTTTCTACTCCTATTATCCTATATATATAGTCCCGAAACGACTACCCATTGCCATGTAGCCCTGGCTGGATAACTGAGTAATTCTTAGTTCTGGTAAAGCTAAAATGAGAGAACCATACCAACACTAAATCTTATTATCTAGTAAAAGTACTAAAGAAAATGAAAGAGAGAATTTGATCATAACTAAAAAAAATCATTTCGGTAATAACTTTTCAACAAAATTTCTTACTCATTCAGCCAATTAAGTTCAATTTTGATTATAATTATGTTCAGCTTAATGAGTTCAATCATAAAGAACGGAGCCTCAATGTTAAACAAAATAAAAATTTGGTTTGAAAAGGGATTGAATAAGAGGAAGGTGCTATGTTGGCTCATAAATTATGTATGTACTTAATTCAAAGTATTACATTGAATTAATCACGAAACCTCATCTAATCAAATTCGAAAAAGGACAAAAACAAGTTAGATCTAAATAAGAATTTTGTTGACACGTCATGTGAATTATTTATATCTTAGCTGTGTATATATAAATTAAAGAAGACTTGTATTTATTTAAACATAGACTTCACCTAAATATTAAAGATATAAAATAGGAGTTGCATAAGCCTTGTTCAAATCACAAAATTAATCAAAGAGATTAATAAGAAACATTTACAGCATACATGCCAAATTATGGAAGGAGATACAACAAAAATCAGAGTTCTGATGATGAAGAAGAAGATGTTCGAGTAATTCTTCCTTCTCAGAACGCTATTGGCAGAGCCAAAGGTTTTTTAAAGCATCGAAATTTTGTATTTAAAACGATGTGATTGTATCCTTAACGTTATTTAAAGTAATGAATTTGAAATAACAAAATTTTAGTTAAAGAGTCATCGAGGCCAAGTTCATTGATAAATTTTTATTTTTTTTAAATCCTAAAATTTGAGCAGTAATAATGGTATTTAAAAAAAAAAAAAAAAGAAAGAAAAGAAAGCTCTTACGACAATTCGCTGGTATTTACTGTTGAGTATTTGGAGGACTTGATTAAATAGCAAACTTTTATTGATCAAATATAATCCTTACAAGCCTCACCACAACACTCTTACACACACCTTTCTCAACTCTAATTTTTGGTGCATACAAACACTCACAACCTAAACTCTATTTATACTTGAATTATGACTATATCTAGCAAATTCTAGATACTCTAAATTACTCTACTTATTTACTAGATTACTATAGTAACTTCTAGACATACTAATTCTAGAAAATTATATTTCTTATTTCTAGATAATTCTAGGCAATTCATTTGCTAAATAATCTACTAATTTCTAGATTTTTCTTTAATTTTGCTAGACCCAAAATTATTTATGTATTTTTACTTTAATGTTTTAAATTAATAGTTAATTCTCAACATTTACTTGAAAAAGGAAAAGAATTGGAGCTCGAAAAATGGTAACCAATAAGCGTGAAATTTCATATTCGATGACGTTTTCACTTGTTCAAATATTTTTAGTGTATTGTTTTCCTATGAACTTTTATTATTTTTTGTTATTATCATTTTTATGTATTTTTTCTTTTATAAAAAAAATATGTAGCAAGAATGTCAAATTATGGAAACAGAAATCAGAGTTCTGAAGAGGAAGAAGATGTTCGAGTAATTCTTCCTTCTCAAAATGCTGCAGCTAGAACTAAACGTAATGATCATGGTTTTTCTTAATCTCGACTCTTATTATTGTTGTTATTATTTGAACAAATTTTGTAGATATTATAAAAATAGTATTGACACTTAAGCTAATGGTTCGTTAGGCATAGCCAAGCACGAAAACCCAAAGAGCTATGGCAAAAATTACAGTTCTGATGATGAAGAAGATGTTCGAGTAATTCTTCCTTCTCAAAATGCTACTACTAGAGCTAAAGGTAATCATCGAATTTTTTCTTAATCATTATGAATTTATGTTAGAAATATAAAAACTATTCTTAATACTTGAGGTAAATGGTTCATTAGGCGTAGCCAAGCAGAATAACAGAAAAGCCACAGTTGAGCAATATGAAGAAGAAGAAGAAGAAGAAGAAGAAGAGCAATATCCAAACGACGACGACGAAGAAGAAGAAGAAGAAGAAGAAGAGCATGATAATAGAAAAGCCTTAGCTGAGCAATATTCAAACGACGACGAAGAAGAAGAAGAAGAAGAAGAAGAAGAGCAGGATAATAGAAAAGCCTCGGTTGAACAATATTCAAACGACGACGACGAAGAAGAAGAAGAAGAAGAGCCAATCAAAAGAAAGATACATAGATCATATAAATGAAAAAGAAATTCTACAAATCGTACCGATTGATTTGTAGTTGCTCGAGATGTGCTATTGAAGAATTTTTTTACGATGTATTTGTCCTTTTGTTTTATAATATTTTCTATTTATGTGCTGTTATTTTCGATCATATACCTTGTTTGATTAGATATTGACAAAAAGTAATTCTCATTAATAAAATTTTGTTTTATATTTTTTAAATTCATTGAATTTATGTTTTCTTTTAGTTGGGATTCTGAGTCTTAATCATTCCCGATCCTCAGTTCTTATTAAAAAAAACGGAATTAAATTAAAATTTGTTAAATTTAAGAAAAGAAAAGAACCACAATTAACATTTACTGAATTTAAGTAAAAGACACAAAACCTTTATATATTCACCGGATATTTTAACACTTATGAGTCTGAGGATTTATTGTATTTGACTTTGTTTAAGAGTTTTAAAAAGCAATAAAAAGAAGCAAAGTTTTTTTTTTTTTCTTTGAGTTGAAACTGGGTGGCAAAGCACTATAAGACATATCCTAAATAAGGCATTGTTGCTATGACTTATATTAAGAACATTTCATATCACTTCAGGTTTTTTTACTTCAATTTTAGTTCAACAAATTAAGCAAAATTCATTAAAAATTTAACGAATAAATAAGATTAGTTCAGTTTAATTTATTTCAATTCTGTTCTTGATTGGAGCTCTAAACTAACATTGAAGCACATACAAAAGCCCAAATTATATTAAAAAGAATGAGAAAACTAATAATAAAAAAAGTCAAGAAAAACAAATATTTAGAATCTATAAACATTAAACTGAACTGACAAACAAAAGATTTGTCAATATTGAGAAATTTTAGAATACACCCGGCAAGTAATAGCTTTGACCCACAATTTATGCTACATTAGGTGTATTTTCATTTTCATTTTCATGTTGCATTTTAATCTATATCAGAAAGAAAATTCAACTGTAAGCTTGAGAGGTAGAAGGAATCAATGGAGGAGACATCGTTAAATCATTCAGCAGCTAGGGGTCAGAACGGAGACAGTGAAATCGAGCCTTTGATCGTCCCGGATAAGGAACCAAAACCACAACCAGAGCATGTATGGTCATTGAAAGAAAGAAGGAAGAAAGAACCCCGAAGCTGCTGAAGAGGAATGCTGCTGACAAATGCTGTTCAATCAGTCGAGCTCCTAAAAATATGATGGAATTGTACCCGAAATACTTCCAACCGGAAATAGTTTCCGTTGGCCCTTACTACCGACTCATCTTTGGAGTGTAGACGGGTCTTTGTTGATTCAAATTCAACACCTCCGATAATGTATTCACACAATCACTCTCTGCATTAACTTTTATTCGACATTCAGTTCGGTTCAAAAATTCGCAAATTTACATTTCTAACAGATTCAATTTGTACAAATATTCGATTTAACGAGGCGATTATTCACGAATTATCTGAATTAAAAATACATTATAACAACAAATTACATATATTTATAGCAAGCACATACGAAAGAGAGAATACAATTACAAACACAATTTAACATTGACATATAGGAATAGTAGAATTGATAATCATCTATGGCCACGAGTAATTGGTTTAGATTTTGGAGCAGGATTGCCTTTCAATTTCAGTTTAGGATTCAATCCCGCCTTTTTCCGGCCATCGTTCCATTCGGCTACTTCTAGTGGCTCTGTATCACCTCCTGAACCATCCTCTGAAACAGAACCGCCTTCCGAGACTGACTCGTCTCTTCGCCTTCCATAGCCTGTCGTTTCATGTAGAAATATTAGAGTTTTAACACAAGTATTTCTATATACCCTTCAAAATCCATAGGCGACAAATTTAGGACATGTCATTAATACTGGAACTTGAAATATTAATTCAACGGATTCTTTATTACGGAATAGGATTGAAGTGAATTTTTTTTCCATAAGAACGGGAAGCTGGAAAACAGAGGAGTACGGACATGCCAACTAAGTTTGATTGAAGTGCATTTATCAAAGTGAAATTACTGAAAAAAGTTGAACTGAATTGAAAAATAATAGGGCCTAACTCTGAATTAGATTATTACCTTTTGACTTGAAACTCCGTCTCCGATTGAATCCACGATCACTACGAGTTGAGCTCGACTCCTCCTCCGTATCATCCTCATCTGACTCGCCATCGGACTCCTCGTCCGAGTCATCAACCCCCCTCGTAAACTCCACCATTTCACTCTTCGAACCAGGCGGAAGTTCACTCAACAACTTCGAATAAAACCGGACTCTGTATCGCTTTTCACTTTCATCAGATCTTCTCTTAATCGAGAGACCGTCAGTGAGCTCGGATAGTTTATCCATAAGCTTATTTTGTGTATTTAAAGACGATTCCTTGAAATCGTCGATAAGAGAAGGTATGATTCGATTTTCGAAAAAGTCTCCTTCATATTCTGAATCCTCGGGAAGTTTTTCCAGTCCTTTTGTGAAGGTTCGATTTCTGAAATCTCCTTCACTTTCAATATAATCTCTTCTGATTTGAATTCCTCCGAGTAGGATGAAGAGTTTCCTGATCTCTTCGTCTTGTTTTTTCTGTCGGTAAACAGCTGAATTCATCACAGAGGATGGAAAAGGAATCTATTTCAGAATTTGGATTTCAAATTTGAGTTTGTCCTGATGATTTTTCTGTGTTTAATTGTTACTCTCGGCAAGCCTTATACTACTTCTATTTATCAACCAATAGCTACTTTGATAAATTTGTCATTTTCATCATGAACAAGGCATAAAAAGTAAAAGTTGAAATCTCTCAAATAAATTATTTTTGAAACTCGAACATTAGAAGTTCAGAATTTGAAATATCGAATAAGCCAAAAAAACCAGAATGACATAGTGACGATCAATTATTAAAAGACGAGATACTCAAATATTAAAAACACCTTAAAAATTGGATACATTTTCGGAAAACGGCAGTTTCAACCTAGGAAGAAACCGTAGCCGAGGACGTTTCTCCATATGGAGAAACGTCTATCGTGGCCGTTTCTCCATAGGGAGAGAAACGTCCTCCATTGGAAGAAACGTCCTCCATTGGCGTTCTCCATATGGAAGAACGACCACGGAGAAACGTTCTCCGAGACCGAAAACGATCTTGTTTTGAATTTTTTTTCAAAATTAACTGTTTTCGAGTGTGTTTTTCAAAAATTACGTACTTTATTCGTGATTTTGTCCATAATCGTGAGCAAAAAGTGTGATTTTGGAGTTAGATAGTTAAATTTTGAAAAAGAGAGTGTTGAGAGGTTTTAAAATTTCAAAATGAAAGGCATTGTGATAAGGGTATTTTAGGAAAAAGTGGGTTATTGTTCGAAAAAATTGGGCTGCAAATAGCAATCCACTAATCTAATTTCCTCTAATAAATACCTGGTATAGGTGAAACATCTTTATCACTTAGCGGAGGACTGTTGAAAATTTAGGCCATATTCTTTATCACTGAACTGAACTAATTTTGTTGAACTAACTGGTTGAATCGGTTGAATTTAGCTGAATGAAAAATGAATTTGGTTGAATTGAATTTTTAAAAAAATTAAGACAAAAAAGACAGTAACTTGATGATTTTTTTTTTATAAAGACTTTATTATTCATTACTTATTTTTAATGGGAAATACAATAGTAACAAATACATCCATAGCACGCAACATAAAAATAAAAATAAGAGTGACCATTATATTACAATATTCCATAGATATATAGGAAAACAAGAATTGTTAATTATCTACGACCACGATTAGTTGGTTTAGATTTTGGACCGGGATTGCCTTTCGATTTGAGTTTGGGATTGAATCCCGCCTTTTTCCGGCCATCGTTCCATTCGACAACTTCTACTGGCTCTGTATCGCCTCCTAAATCATCTGCTGAGACTGAGCCGCCTTCAGAGACCGAGTCTCGATCTTCTCTCCGCCTCCCATACCCTGTCATTTCACTAGTGTTACACAAACTAATCGAAAAATCGGGTTGAGATTGCTTACATTTTTCCTAGGATTTGACTAAAATTTGATGAGTACATACACTATAAATTGGATGTTTCAAAGTTTGAAAGTTATACTTAAGTTTCCTTTTGTCATGTAAACCTTTTTAAGTGAATTCAATGTTAGAATCTAATCAAACATCGATTAAGTAAGAAATAAATCTAAATATGTCATTGTCGTTCTCAATAAAGTATAAACATGTTATGAACATATAAAAACAATATTTTGCAAATTCGTCTAGTAATCAAATTAAACTTGAGATATTAGGATCATTACCTTTTGACTTGAAACTCAGGCTCCGATTGAATCCACGATCACTACGAGTTGAGCTCGACTCCTCCTCAGATTCCTCCTCCGTATCATCCTCATCCGACTCGCGATCGGACTCCTCGTCCGAGTCATCAACCCCCCTCGCAAACTCCACCATTTCACTCTCCGAACCAGGCGGAAGCTTACTCAACAGCTTTGAATAAAACCGGACTCTGTATCGCCTTTCACTTTCATTAGATCTTCTCTTAATCGAGAGACCATCAGTCAGCTCGGAGAGTTTATCCATAAGTTTCTCTTGTGTATTGACCGACGATCGCTTGAAATCGTCGATAAGAGAAGGTATGATTCGATTCTCGAAAAAGTCTCCTTCGTATTCAGAATCATCAGGAAGGTTACCCAATCCTTTGGCGAAAGTTCGATTCCTGAAATCTTCTTCGCTTTCATTATAATCTCTTCTGATTCGAATTCCTCCGAGTAGGATGAAGAGTTTTCCGATCTCTTCGTCTTGTTTTTCCGTCGGCAAATGGCTGAATTCGTCACAGAGTATGGAAATGGAATCCATTTCAGAGCTTGGATTTGGAATTTAAGTTTGTGCTGATAATTTTTCTGTGTTTAATTGTTACTCTCGGCAAGCCTTACTGCTTCTATTTATCAACCAATAGGAAGAGAAGTCTTCGTTTTGCATAATAATTTAATTTAATTTCCAGGTCATTACCACCACCTAATAAGTTTTTGTTGGTCAACTTGTAAGTTCGTTTTATTTAATTATGACAAATATTATAGATTATTTTCAATAATGCAAAGTATGGGAAATAAAATACAGCCAACTTGCTTCACAACCTGTGTAATAAAAGGCTGTAAGCGTTAGTCGGGCGACTAAAGACTTTTGAAGACTAATCAAATTTGTAATTTGATCATCTAGGCGAATCTACACGATGTAATCGGACATGACCAGATTATCAATTTAAACACTTAGATGGGGCCTTACCAACCAACCGGCTTTAGTTTACAGTAGTAATTACGACATTGGGTTTGAATTTTTTAATATATTGTTCGGTACTTTATTTGGAAAAATTTGGAGCGCTTTCTTCATTCCATATGACATATTTCAATTAGTAATTTTGTATATTGTTTGGATCCTATATGTATATAAACTGTTCCTGCAAAGATAAACTTTAATACATTATTTGTCATTTGAATTTATTTAATAGCTTTACTTCCTCCAAAATTTGAAATTTCTATGTTTTACTTATAATAGTTTTTCTGAACGTGCTCAAAATATTGAATCGATAGTTGAATTTGTCAAGACAACTTGATTAGTAACTTGAACTATAATGTTACATTAAAACCTCTATATAGAAATACTCTATATACGAATAACTTCTTAATTGTTATACAAAAGTCTAAGAGTCTTTATTGTTCCGACTTCTATATAGAAATAATCTCTCAATTGTTATACAAATAGTCTGGTCTCAAGTGTATTATTATATAGAGGTTTTACTGTATCTCGATAGTCCTCTAATTAATGTGGTAGAACGTGATTAATTGATTATGAAATTGTCAAAAAAGTTCAGTAGCTCGACATTTGTTTTTTTCAATAAAAGGCGAGGTAACGATTGCAAGAAAAGAAACCGGACATCCCAACTAGGTTGGCATCCCGGGACGACTAAAACCACAACCGACCCAAATATTAAAAGAAAAAAGAAAAGTTTAACAATAATCATCGAAATATGCATAACCAATCAAACATTTTGATAAATTTAAATTACAAATGATGCATGTATGAACCCTAAGATATTCTGGCACTAATTTTGTTTGCATTAGGCATCGTTATTTCACACACGGGTGTTCAACATCACAAATATTAATCAAACAAATGGACTTCACATTTCATTCTTTGACTAGTCAAATGTACGTGAGAAAATTCATCAATTCTAATATATTGCCAAAAATAGAAAGAGAACGTGTTTTTGTTTATAGCACATCATCCATCCATAGACTTTCTAAAAGAAAAATTGATTAACACTGATGAATTTCCGTAGCATTCCGATAATATATAATTACAATTTTGAATGAGTTTGGATTTTAAAGTGACTGAAACTCCTGATGTTTCTAACATTTACTTAGGCTCCGTTTGGTGTTGCGGTTGCTGTTAGCTGTTGCGGTTAGATGTTGCGGTTAGCTGTTGCTGTTTGTTGTTGCTGTTTGCTAATAGTTGTTGGATAATTAGTGTTTGGAAGAATTATAAAAACAGTTGTTGTTGACATGTGAAAAGACTTATACGGGTATACTATTTACCAATATAAATTAATAATAATATAAATTAAAAAAATAAGTTGGGGTAGTTTTGTCAAAGTCTACTTGTGGTTTAAAATACAAACTAGCGTTTCACGAAAAGCTCAAAATTGGAGCTTTTCACGAAACGCTCCGTTTTGGTTCCAAAACTCTAAATGCTGTAGTTCCAAAAATATAACCAAACACCTATTTGTGAGCATATTGGAACAAAAATGCAATATGCTCCTACGAAACGTTATATGCTCCCACGAAACGCTTTACCAAACGGGGCCTTAAAATTCCTAATTTAGTAGAAGATTGGAATAGGAGGATAAGTTTTAGATCGACGATTAGGATTAGGATTGGGCTTAGATTTATGATCTTTGAGTTTCAGTTTAGGATTCTATCCGGCTTTCTTTCGTCCACCGTTCCAATCCCCTGCTTGTACAATGTATGGCATGTAAGGTTGTGTTTCCAATTTTACTTCTGGTGAGCTTGGGAAACTTCCCGAGTCTAACTCGTTGATTCACCCCCTATTGTCTGTCATTTCATGTAAATTGAGTATAGGATCGTCAATTTATAGAGATATATAGAGATAACTCGTTTGATAAGATTATCATGCATATATAATCACGTGAAATATAAAGAGATATAAATAACATGACAAAAATACATCATTGACCAAATGTTATGAAGTATATTGCATACCAAATAGGCTTAATTCGAATAATTATTACCTTTAGATTTGAAACTCTGCCTTCGATTAGATCCACTGTCACTATGTGTTTCCTCCTCTAACGACTCATACTCATTTGAGTCCCGATTGGACTCCTCGTCTGACTCGTCAACTCCTCTCACAAACTCCACCATTTCACTCTTGGAACCAGGTGGAAGTTTACGCAACAGCTTCGAATAAAATCGGTCTCTAAACCCACTCTCGGGGTGCCAACCTAGTTGGGATGTCGAGCGATTTTCTAACTTTCCGTACACACCCGGCTTTTACTATAAAAAAATTGGGAACCGGGTGCTACAGTTCAGCTCAAAACTCCTATTACAATTTTGGGAAAAGTCCTCCATAGACTTGTCTCTGTCAGAACACAGGAGAAATAAACAATTAGGGCCTTGTAAGAAAACTTAAGTAAAAATTGAAAATGTATTTCTAGAAATTATAAATAAGAGTTCCATTGAAAATTGCATATGTAATAGATTTAATATGCCTTTGTTTGGGAGTTGAGAGATTAATGGAGGTGAGAGTTAGAGGAGATTAATGAGAGTAACGGAACGGGAAGGGAAGTTACGGAAATAAATGTTAAATATTAACCTCGTTTGGGAGTTGTAGAATTGATTGAGAGGTTAATGAAAATAAATTAG
Source organism: Euphorbia peplus (assembly GCA_028411795.1). Lineage (NCBI taxonomy): Eukaryota > Viridiplantae > Streptophyta > Magnoliopsida > Malpighiales > Euphorbiaceae > Euphorbia > Euphorbia peplus. Next base: position 30,039,596 of record CP110843.1, read on the forward strand.
TTAAAAAGTTTACATTACTCCCGTTAACCCCCAATTTGGAGGTTACGCTTTTAAGGTTAATGAAAGTAAAATGTTAACTCCCATTCACCTTCATTTAATCTTTTAAAAATCTCCCAAACGAGGTTAATTGTAAATTTTACGTTCATTTACTCTCATTAACTTCCGTTAACCTCCTCCCAAACAAAGGCAAGCGGCATGCTTAATTATCTTACTACAACAAAAGGGCTCCTCTGCTTTCAGCGGCAGCTTGACCTCCGCTAAAGGTGCAAGGGACGGTTTTGCCAACTGCTCCACGACCCTTGCCAAAGCGGGGCGTCGCTACAGATTAGCACCGATTTCCATCATCAACGAGGAAATGTCGAATTTTAGTGATGGATTCATAAAGGGAGGTTTAACCGCCTCTATTATCATCCTATGGATTTATTCCTTGATTTGTTATTACTTTTTTCATTTATATTCTGTTTTAGATTACAGAAAATAATGATAAACCAGTAGTGAAATTTAAAAACCACAAAACATACAAATCTTCAGAACAGAGCATTTTATAATCAAGATTCTCAAGTTCTAATTTATAACACATGATTCTAAATAGAATCAAAATTTAATACATAGCTACAATACTGATTCCAAATGGATCCAAAAAGTATATATTACTGGTGTCATATGCAAAAACAAAAGAACTAAGATTGTTCTTTGGGTCAAGAAAAATTTTCATACCATTGAGGTTACCTCTAACATCGCCGGTCAAAGGTTTGAAAAAATAGTTGGGCAAAAAATGTTCTCGTTTACATCAACAAAATCGATTATTTGTTAAGTTCTGCAACAAAGTAAACCACGATCCTTTATTTGCTCAAAGGCAAACCACAGTCCTTTATTTGCAAAAAATGCGAAATCACAAAACACTTATTTAAAATTAACGCATCAAAATATTGTAATACACGCTTATAAAAGTCAAAACATATTACAATAATGAATCACAAAATTCCTCCATCAAGCTAACCATGAAGTATTCATAAAAAATTGAAGGAATATAAAACACTAATTAGTGTCCACATTAAATATCAACAAGAACCTACAACCATGTGCATATGAGTGTTGATTCAAGGAATCACTAATTACCAAACTACTCTGTAATTGAAAGTATAATGAGATGATAAACTAAATGTGATTACTCAAATTCAAAGCATTATCAACCTTCCCCGTCAGAACTGGAAGGATATCAGAATTGGTAACATGGCGAGTAATATGTTCAACATCTAGGTTGACGTATGGTATGCATCAATCGTTGCAAACCAATATAAAAGAAAGAAAAGTTTGGTTTCGAGGATAACAAAAACATACATGTGCAAATAAAGTTTCTGTAGCTGAGCCTAATACTTGGAGTATTGTTTCAATCTGTAAAAGAAAAGGAAAACCGAAATCATGTATGTCCAGAAACAAAGTCGTTTCATTGAAAATAAATGCAGAAGTTGAAACAAACAAACCTTAGAGAAGGCTAATGAACCAAGCCCGACAGCGGCTGCAATCCCAAAGGTTAGACCCCTGTTATTCCTGAGAAATTACTTAATGACAGATAAAACATTTTGATAACTTCTGGAAGTAAATCACTTCTGAAATTTAACCAATTAATATTTTTAGCTGAAGAAATAATTTAGAATAATATGCTGCTTCATATATTATGAGTAAACAAACACAAGAATGAAAGAAAAACATAAACTTTCCATTAATCGTTTACCGTACAGGACGTGTATATTTATAGCCTTTATTACAACAACAACAACAATATTCTTAACTTCTATCCCCTAATTCATGTATTGTATGTAATTATTCCTCTCTTATTAGAATATAAGTATTATTATTAGTATCACAAATATAAACAGGATTAGGATTAGGATTAGCTTTAGCTTTCAATTTGAGTTTGGGATTGAGTCCAGCTTTTTTCCGTCCGTCGTTCCAATTCTGTACACTTACTGGGTTGCAGTAACTTACTGATAATTCTAGTGTGGTTGGGATCCATTCCGAGGTTATTACAGCACCTTCTTGTATAGTTGGAATGAAATTAATGCTGGTTTCTGATACTACAACATGATTTGCAAAGACAAAACGTAAATTGTTGTTAGGATCTTGTATAATTAATATTGAGTTGATTTAGAATGTTACTTTACATACTGTTTATGTTAATTTTGAGTTATTACCTATATAGTTTGGTGTTGGCTCATTCTCCGAGTCATCCTCCTCCCACTTGCCACCCGGCTCCTCATTTGTCCTAGCAAATGGCACCATTTCGCTCCCGGATCCAGCCAAAAGCTTCTGCAACAGTTCTGAATAAAATCTGATTCTGATTCGCCGCTCACTCTCACCATATATTTTCTTAATCACAAGACCATCATTTAGCTTGGAGAGTTTTTCCATAAGCTTTTGTTGTATATCCACCGGTGATCCTTTGAAATTGTCGATCAGAGAAAGTACGATTCGGTTCTCCAAAAATTCCGCTTCATATTCTGAATCGTCGGGGAGTTTTTCCAAAGCTTTTGCGAAAGTTCGATTTCTGAATTCTTCATCGGTTTCATAACAATCTCTTCTTATTCGAATCCCTCCGAGTAATATGAAGAGTTTTCCGATCTCTTCTTCTTGTTTTCCTATCCGTAGACGTCTGAATTCGTTGCAAAGAATTGTCAAAGAGTCCATTTTGAGAATTTGGAGTTTGAAGTACCTCTTCCTAGCAATATTATAGTTATAACGACAACTTAGCTGAAGCAATTAATTAATCTCAGAACATCTACGATGTTGCTAAGAATTAAATATTGCTAGAAAAAGGAATTCATCTCAATTTCTAATACATTGAATTTATGATTACAATTGATAGGAAACTGAAATTCAATTTACAAAATTGAAACTCCACTCTATTTATAAGCATAAACCGTGGGATTTAAGTGGGAACTGAGTATTCCGAAATTGTCATTACAATTGCAATTTTGACTTTGATAAATGACCCATACAAATTACAAAGCAATGTGAATTTGAGAAATTCTATGATCGACCCGGTCCACCATTTGTCAACAAACTCATTTAAAGGTGTTTTGACACATATTTACCTTTATGTTGGTTAAATTATTTTTCTATATATTCAATTCAATTTCTCAAAACACTATTGGATTAGTCCATTAAGAAATGGTGTACTATGTCCATCATAACATTATCTGTGAATATGTGATTTATAATTTTAGTATATATGATTTTTTATTGGGGGATATGACTTGTATAGGTCAAAAGTCCTTCTTTGTTTTAATTTTTTTTATTTTGATTCAGATATATTTGATTAACTCATAATGTTAATGAATGAGAAAATTACAAAACTAGGCCAATCTCAAGATTTATCTATACTAGTCGAATATCCGTGCGTTGCGCGGGTATATAATATTATCTTTTCAATGGGTTTAGACTTAAAAGTAAATTTGTATTTCTTTTCATTCTAATTAAAGTGAAACATTTTGGATTGAAAAAAAAATAAAATACTCAACTGTTTTCTTTACAATTTTTCTTAGTCGCAATTGTAAAAAGCTGAAAATTGGACTACTACACTTTTTGTCTATCTACTCACATGTCTTTACTTTTCTTGTTAGCACCATCTTCCCAATTATTCAATATATACCATTGGAAAAATATATTCAATTTGTTTATAAAACATTACATGTTGTATATGTTATGAGATAATAAAGAATTTGTCAAAAAAAAAAACTTCATTTCACAATTATATCTAATATTATAATAACTTCATCAAAGATTTCAAATGATAAAAACCAATGCTTGTAAGCTAAAATTGAAATTAAAGCTCATATAATTTTGAAAGTGAGTTATGTTGGTTTACATATTCGAGTATACATGTTGACAAACCGAGTTATATACTCAACAAAATGGATTGAAAAAAATAATAATTCTTTTAATTACACTTGAAATAGCTCAGTAGTTTCCTTTACTCCCACTTCTCTTTCTTCGCCCTCCCTCTTTTTCATTTCCTTCATTTATGCATATATATTTATATAAAAATTATGAAACAACAATGGTACATATACAAATTGAAGAAAAATAATAAGTCTTACTTGCAAATCTTTATGAAACAAAAAAACAACAATGGAACTCTTTAAACTTTCAAATTGACTAACCTTTTCAAGATTAGAACTCCATATATTAATCAAGCTTACAAAACAAAAAAAAAAGGCCAAAGAATTTAAGTCAGAAAAACTTGCCATTATTACATGATCAAAGATCGCCAAGTCCGACATTTGCTTAATCAACATCGATTCTAATCTCTATTCTACCAAAAATTAGAAATGTGAATGAAAAATAACATTACTCAAAAGCTAGCTTGAATTAGAAAGCAAAATATTTGAAACTTTCACATGATAACAAAAAAAGTCAGAACGGTGAAAAACTAAAGAAGACGATGCAAGATAGTTATACTTTTATATCCATTTTTCAAGTATGTAACTGCAAGTGTCATTAACATCAAGGTTTTAATTTTCCAATTAATGATATGAGAAATTGTAACAACAACAAAGAAGATCAAAAGACAAATATGACATTTAAATCAATAGACATTTTAATAATTTAATTTTGTTGTTACAAATGAATTTTCACAATTTAATTGAAAAATTATTAGAATGTTTTTTAAAGAGATAAGAGAAAATATGATGATTCTAAGACCTCCACATCATCAATTTTGCTTAGTTGTCAAGTTTTTAAACAATTCATTTTCTCAGTTTTTAGATTGTTAAAGATATGATGTGTTTTTACTGTCCCCTACAAAACTAGTAATTTATACATTTTCTCGACAAAAATACTCTTATCTTCCTTATAACATAATATCACGTATTTTTTTTTCATTCTTCAATAACCTCATTTATTCAATAAGAGCTAGAGATGGTTTTATTTTTTTTTTATAATTTTAATTGTCTTCTCCTTTTATCGGCCAAATTTGTCGCTTCTTGAAGCAGATCAAGTATTTGAATGAAATGAGGCCGTACGTTTTTTTATTCATATTGCCCGGATGATCTTTGACTATCTAAAAAAGAAAATTTTTTAGTTCTTGAACTTTAAATTTTAGCTCATAATGTTTGGTGAATTGAGAGAAAGGGATCAAAATGATGGTTGTGAAAATAAACAATGTGATTTCATAATAATAAAAATATTAAGCCACTTTAATATTTCTAAAATTTTCATTTTGAGGAATTTCGTGTTTATGATGTCAATAAAAAATGTTACTCTCTCTGTTCCTTTATACAAGTCTTTTTAGGTTTTTTCACACAAATTAAGAAAGACATTTAATATAGATTACAATTACTAGTATAACTTTAATCGAAAAGTCTTAAGAGTAATAAATGCACCTCAATCAACATTAATAGAAGAAGGGTAAGAAGGGAAGAAGTTAGCCAAAATTTTCTTGATAAGTGAAAAAGCCTTATATTTTGAAATTATTTCAAGTGTCTAAAAGGACTTGTATAAAGGAACGGAGGGAGTATCATTTTGCTAAAAAGCTAATGAATTCGGTATGTATTATTTTTGACCAAAAATAAAGTAAAGTTTCTATATATTATATGCAAATGGATGAAAACACAAAGAGTATTTGCAATTCCTAATAAAAAATGACCGAGAACTTCGTCAAACTAATAATATTAACAATAATAATTAATAACAATTTTTTGTTTTCCATTCGGTTTTCGAACCACATTGGGCCGACTAATTCGAAATCGGAGCGGGTCCAAGGATTATAGTATTTAAATCCCTCTCAATCGCCATTGTGGAGAATCGATCCGCAGACCTCCCTATCAAGCACAGCTCCATGCTACTAGTGCGCCAACCCACAATTGATCAATAATAATAATAATAATAATAACAACAATAAAAAAAACTAATCGAATAAATTATTATTATTTTTAGAGTTTCACTTATTTTCGGTAATTAATTAACCTCATCTACTATTCTAAAAAATTTAACCTCATCTACTCGATTTTTTCGTAACAAAAAGTTTAGGCCTATCCGCTTGCAATGTCAGGTTAATTTAGACCTACATACTCAATGAAAGTTTTCATTGGAGTTTACAGAATGCCTACTAATAAAATCTAAATTTTGACGAAATGGAGACTCGAATCTCAAACTTTTTAAACAGAAAAATGAGTGTGCTTATCTACTCGATTAGATTAGGTTTAAATTAATGATTTAAATCTATTTTATATATTTATTGAAGGACCTGGCAAAATTTTAAAGTTGAATATTAATTGAATAAGTGATTGCAAAATTGGATTAGTTGTTATTATAAAACAAGATGTTAATAGCATATATTTATTTAGGGTCAAAATTCGTTCTCTTAATTTCATATGTACCTACTATATAATATTTGTAATACATAACACCCTGAAGAAAACCAACTAGATTTGGCCTCTCCTGAAAAACTTAGACACTAGGTCCAAAATATTATAAACAAAGAGTAAAACATAACTTAAAACATAAGAATAAATATTATTTGATATTAGAAATCTAGCATTTATAAGGAATATCCGAGGCGGCTTGACTTTCGATGAAAAATTATCACCATTAATTAATTAATGGGTGTAGGCTATGGTCACTTTCTTTTTTGTTTACTTTGTTTTCATTTTGTTTTATTTACCATTAGATTGGTTTTTACCCCATGATCTAATGGTACATAAAACAAAGTAATGGTTACTTTGTAAAAAACAAAGTAACCATAGAATTTCCCTAATTTCAATATTACTTACCCACGAAGGTGAAGAAATTTGCAAGAATAATATATAGTATCTTGACAATACAGCAAGTAACTATATGTATGGTGAGAAAAAAATGTTCGTGGAGCCCGACTTTATTTAAGAAAAGATTGATTGAATTCCTAAAATTTCATCAATCCTCGTAAAATTCTAAACATTGTAGTAAATTGCTATCTCGTGATTTAGTATGATTCTAATATACAAGAAACATGCAAAAAAAACAAATTGCAAAAGAAAAATGTTTAGCTAACCAAATAAAGACAATTTTAAGAGAATAAACATAATAATATATAACAAATTGAGAAATCAAATTACTAAATCACATTTAATATATAATTCTTCCCTGTATATTATTAATATGAACATGTGACATGTGAAAACGAGTACTACCTTGGTCCCGCAAATTTATGCTACATTAGGTGTATTTTCATTTTCATTTTCATGTTGCATTTGAGTCTATATATCAGAAAGAAAATTCAACTGTAAGCTTGAGATCAGGTAGGAAGGAATTAATGGAGGAGACATCGTTAAATCATTCAGAAGCCAGCGGCTAGAACGAAGACAATGAAATCGAGCTTTTGATTGACCCGGACAATGAACCAGAACGAGAACGGCTATGGACATTTAAACAAAGAATAAAGAAAGCCCCGGAGGTGCTGAACAGCAATGCTGCTTGGGAGTTTTGTTCCATCATTCGAGTTCCTAAAAATATGATGGAACTGTACCCGAGATCCTTCCAACCTGGAATAGTATCCATTGGCCCTTACTACCATGGAGATGAACGACTTCGGATGATGGAAGAGCGAAAATGCAGAATCCTGAGTGGTTTTCTTGATAGGACACAAAACGCCTTTGCAGTTACGAGGGTATAAAAGAAAAAGAAGAGCAGATACGAGGTTGTTATTTGCAGAACATTGATAATTACTGTTGAGATTTAACCATTAGTTAAACTAAATAATAACACTAGTACAGATTTGCTTATTAGCATCGCTTCTTTAGTTTCGGCCCTAATAAGACTCGAGATAAATATTGGAAACCTGAATGCATGCTTCGGCCATTTGTCAAAGGCCGAAGCTAATAATCTGAAAATAATCATTTGCCTCGGCTTGACGTAAAAGACCGAAGCCAAATACTTATAAATTGATTCGGCCCTTAAACAAGCAGCAAATGTTAATCTTTAATCTTTCCTTCTCTATTTCTACTCTTCCTCTTCCTCATGTTTTTCCAAAATTCCGGCGGCACTAGCAACATTGTTCCAAACAAAATGGACATATTTTACGAATAATTTCTTCACTTGCTATCTCTTTGAGTTTGATGTTCATTCTTTATTCAAATATTTCCGTATTTTTAATAGGTAATAAGCAGATTTACAACTTGTAGCAGCTACTTGAGTAGTCGGTGATGAGTTCAGGGATGTTCAATTGGCCTCAATCATCAGTAGCTCTGCCTTAAATCTTCTATGATACAATTAAATCTTCTATGATGACTTTGTATCACTCAATACACTTCTTCTGGCGTTAGTGAATTTCAGGTGTTTTCCCTATGCTATTGTTGTTATTATCTCTCGTATTTCATGTGTATTTTCTATTCTATTGCTGTTATTATCTCTCTTTACTCACTCTAGCATTAACGTACCGCTGAGTTTGTGTGTTTGTGTTGTAGGGAAAACTAATAGATAGAGCAGTGGAGCTTCTTGCTTTTCAAAGTGACGGGGTGCTGAAATTTCTCCTTGACATTGGTATTGCCCATTGATCACAATCTGACAGGTTGTGGACTCAATCACCAATGAATATACGAAAAGCGATTGATCTTTTTCTTCGTTTTACAGGTTGCGGGATTTAGAATGAAAAACGGGAAGCTAGCAACAGAGAAAGTGCCTGGACATCCCAACGAGGTTGGCACCCCCAGAACACGAACCCGAAACTAGGCCCAAATTTATTAAGAGAAAAGAGAAAAGAATGAAAAAGTAACCAAGTTATACAAAGCGATATTGCTCAATCAAACTATAATCCTCAAAAACTAATCTATTGCAGAAATCAGGGACAGAGGACCACCATCTCGAAACCTGAACTTTGACAACTTTAGTGATTGACATACATATATAGAAGAATAGATTGGATAAGTATGGCTGCTCCTGCTTGGTTGTTATAATATGTGTAAGATGCATTTTTCCTGTTCCCATGGGATGATATCTTTAGTTAAAGAACTCTCGGAGCCAGCTCCAACAAATAATAAGCATCAATTTTCTTTTCTTGTCTTGTCATTGCGGACCATTCATACCAAAGTCTGAACAGGTAATGGCTTATTTAAGAGCATAATTGTTCTTATTCTGAAGTCTTGATGTCGGCTCAAATTATGAAGTGACACATTGCTTAATTTCTATATTGTAAGTGAAAATACATTAAGTTTTGCAGGTTAGAATCATGAGCAGACACCAAGCAGAAATCAATTCACGAAGTCTATAATCTCAAAGCTTATAATTTAGTTTCAGTTAGATTCTTTTCCCGGTATGTATTATAAAAGGATTGCATCTACTTGTGTATGTTGTTTTGTCTTTGATGAATGCACTATGTTAGATCTTAAGTGTCCATTTTCTTAATGACATGGTTAAAAGTTGGGTCAAAATGTAAGTGTTCAGTGAAGAACTGGTTCATCTCAAAATGAGCTCCGACACCATATTTAAACAAGTAAGGATCGAGGAGTATTCATTGTTCTAATTAACAAGTTCTTGGGACCACTCGATTGATTTTTATCTCAATTACTAATACTGACAGTAGTAGAATTACATAATACCTGGAATCATTGCTAAACTGTTCTGCAATTAACTGAGTTCAATTTTGAAGATTGCAATTTTCTGTCATATAATCATCATCTCAGCTGCAGTTTTTTACCCACTTTATGTAATACTCTGATGCTGAATTTCTCCGTTTTCATGTGAAGAACATGACAGAGGTGTTTGGCCAATTTAGTTCAATGGTAAATCTATGTTGTCCTTTTTCTTAGTATCATTTGGAGCGCATGGAGGCAAAACATTAATTCCTATTTGATAATTTGCAATTCTTCTATTATTGTCGTACATTTAGTTAAAGAAGAGGGATTTCTATTCTCGGTATTAATCGGGAATAATATTAGAGCTCCATTCCATCCAAATTTTGTTTAAATAGAAATAAGCATTTGCTTCGGCTTTTTATAAGAGCTGAAGCAAGACATTTTGCTTCGGGCTTTGGCTATGCTCGATGTAAAAACTATGATCATTTGCTTCGGCTTTTACTCACGCCCGATGCAAAACAATGATCATTTGCTTCGGCCATCAACTACATGTCGAAGCAACTGAATTTCCTTTTGCTTCGATTCTTTCGGGAGCCGAAGCAAATGAAGTACAGTTTGCTTCGCCCTCAGACCCAAATAGCAATTTCTGTACAAATTAAAAGGAGGAGATGTTACGCCTTATGGAGGCTAGATCCGGCCAACTTATGCTAGGCGGACTCCGGTGTGGTATAATAATTGTCTTAATTAGTTATTATTATTAATTAGTTGTCCTTTTGGTTATTTAGGAGTGTATTTTTATGTAGTTTTTGAATTTCTCATCTTCTTTATATTTGTTAATCCTTTTTCCTCAACACATTCATCGTGAACCTTACAAGAGGAATCCAAATCATCACAAGGTTTCTCCCCTGGACATCCACTCCACCCTACTCCACAGTACTTCCCGTATTTAATCCCAATCGTGTTACAATTCTCTGCAATACACGTTTTGCTGCATCGCACCTGAGATTCGTTGATGGCGGATTCAGAAGCAGCGACGAGAAAAAGGAAAACAAAGGTGAGAGATATGGCGGCGAGAAAAAGGAAAACAAAGGACAATAGAGTATCGATCAGCAAAGAGAATGCTGGATCGCTTGATTCATCCGGCCGGACCTAGCCTCCATAAGGCTTAACAGGATACTACCCAGCTGAGAAATTAGATTATAATGATCGAAGCAAAAAAGCTGGACTGAATCAAAAAATGGTGAATACCATCCTGCTTCTAAATCTAAGGCCACTTCTGCTCGAAGGAGATGAAATTCTACCAAATTTTTAGAGCAATACAGATGATCAATAAGAAATAAGGTGTTAAAATTTTAATATATCTTTGTGTATTGTTATTTTCATTTTTCCAACTTATATTGGTCTTGACCAGCTTATACAGGGTTGTCATTCACAGAACATCGATAGCTACATCAACTTATTTTCATAATTTGGTTTACATCTCTAACAGATTCAATTTGTGCAAATATTGGATTTAACTAGGCGATTATTCACGAGTTATTTCGAAAAAAATTTTAATTAAAAGCGGGGGATGGAGAGAAATCCAAACCCAATGAATACAAAAGAAAAGAAAAAATAAAAACAACTAAAAAGAAACTATAAAGAAAAGAGAAAAAAATTAAAGAAAATCATGTTAAGGTGAGAAGCGTTTAGGAATCCGGACTTGTCTTTTGAAACCAACTCGAAAGTACGTACGAGTATTTTGACTTAGTGGTGGCTCTATTTGACTTGCTGGGGTATATTTATACTTTCATCTTTTCACATTATACCACCCTTCAGGGTCAGAATGTATGTCACGAAACTCCTCAGACAACTAGTTTGCTTGCTATTTAAGCGACACAATTGTTCAATTTTCTCTATATCAATCTCCTCCTCCTCCTGTTCCGAATCAGATCCGAATTTATCTGCCCAAGAAATACGCTGAGCTTTCTCAGTTGAACTACTACTCACTTGTTTCAGAATAGGGGAATCATATGAGACTTTGAGAGGTCTTATATCAATTGGTGAACTATGTAAAATTGAAGCATTAGGATGTACCACAATTGCATTATTGTTATCCAAATTTTCCTATACATCAAATCTGTTTTATGAATGTTCTTTGAATTGAACACTTGCAAGGATTCCTGATTTCCTAGACACAGAAGAATGCGCTTTTCCCTTTTCCATTGTATCAGAAGAATTTTTTTGATGATCCATTTTATCCGAAGAATTTTGTTGATGCTATTTCCGTTGCTTATCTAAAGTATGTTTGTATTTTGAAACAATTGAAATCACAGCAACGTTATTGTTACTATCATTCCCCTCTGCAGAAACTTGCTTGCACTGGTAGGCTACATGTCCGATTGTGGAACATTGTTTGCAAAATTTCGGTAGGTCCTCATAAATCACTTGCAACCATAATTTTTTGCCATCCCGTTCTATCCTGACTTGAGTCTGCAATTTACTAGCCATGTCAACGTCCACTAAGATTCGTGCAAAATGTCCATAATCCCCCTCTAAAGTAGCACGATCAATCTTAATCAGGCCGCCAAGACAGCGAGCAATATCAGATTAGATAATAGGAGTAAACCCAGGGCAAGTTATATAATCGAACCCAAACCTGAGCATTTGTTGTTTTTTGAGACTGAGGATCAAAATCCGGTGTCCAGGGTTACACTCTAAAAGTTCCAGATTTTAATCCGATAACTCCACGACAACGAATTAATTGTCTAGATTCATCAGAGGGAAGCAAAATATGGTAAAAACCTTTACCCAAAGAGATCAAACGCCATGTAACCGAGATACCCCAAACTTTTGTAAGCCTTGAACGAAGTTCATCCAATTTCCATGGTGCATCACCTTTGTTTAGGTTTAATCTGCCAATTAGCGAGAAGTTACACATCTGGATTCTTTTTTCGAAAGCTTTCTGGTTGATCTTCACAGATTTGTATTCTCCGTCATCATATACAACAGCGCCCGAAATCGGAGTATGCATCTGCAAGGAAGAGGTAACTTCAGCATATGACTTAGAGTTTGCAACAAGGGCCTTTTTGTTTTTGTAGGATGCGAACATCTCAGCAATTCCACGACCAGTGACTGGTGGAGATGCTGATCCAGCCATGGTGGCTGGAGATGCGGCAGAAAAGGAGGCCATCGTAATAAGTTTTTGTTGGTCAACTTGTAAGTCGTTTTATTTAATTATTACAAATATTATAGATTTTTTATAATAATGCAAACTATGGGAAATAAAATACCGCCAACTTGCTTCACAACCTGTGTAATAAAAGGCTGTAAGCGTTAGTCGGGCGACTAAAGACTTTTGAAGACTAATCAAGTTCGTAATTTGATCATCTAGACGAATCTACACGATGTAATCGGACATGACCAGATTATCAATTTAAACACTTAGAACCAACCGGCTTTAGTTTACAATAGTGATCACGACATTGGGTTTGAATTTTTTAATATATTGTTCGGTACTTTATTTGCAAAAATTTGGAGCGCTTTCTTCATTCCATATGACATATTTCAGTTAGTATTTTTGTATATTGTTTGGATCCTATGTATATAAACTGTGTCTGCAAAGATAAATTTTAATACATTATTTGTCATTTGAATTTATCTAATAGCTTTACTTCCCCCAAAATTTGAAATTTCTACGTTTTACTTCTAATAGTTTTTCTGAACATGCTCAAAACATTGAATTGATTGTTGAATTTGTCAAGACAACTTGATTAGTAACTTGAACTTTAATGTTACATTAAAACCTCTATATAGAAATACTCTATATACGATAACCTCTTAATTGATATACAAAAGTTCAGAGTCTTTATTGTACCGACCTTTATATAGAAATAACCTCTCAATTGTTAAACTAATATATACTTGTTTAAACCTTAACAAATAACTTCTTATTCTTGTTCAACTATTACAAATTTAGAGCTAAACTCAATCCAAATTTGTACGTTAATGTGTATGCTAATTCTAAATGTCATTGGCATAGCGCATCTCTAATTACATAAGTCATTTGTGACGCACACAGCTCAAAAACGTCGGAAATGACAACTTGTACAAGAGCATAAAATTACACTTTTACATTGATATGTAGAATTGATAATTATCAATGTTTCTTAGCATAATGAACTAAAATATCGAGCTAATAGCTAAGACTCACAACCACGAGTAGACAGTCTACAATCACGATTAGATTATATCCAGTTATATATTCTATTTTTTTACACTTTGACTTTTGTACAATTCTCCAATAATTTATTTCATTCTTAACTTCAAAATGATTATTTTTTTCAACAATCATAACAAAGTCTTGCTCTCGAAATTATACAAAGTAACATAAACTAAAAAAGAGAACCGAGAAACAATAATAATACATTATTGAACTTTATTCTAAATATAGAGTAATGTATTTTGATACTTCATAGAGTAACAAAAGTCTTGCTCCAAAAATAGAATAGAGATTCAGAGTACCAAAAGAGTGATCTTTCTAAAAATGAGCTATAGGTATTAATGTTGGAGATGTTCTTAATTGCATTCAGGACCAGGATCGCCTTTTAATTTGAGTTTCTGATTCAATCCAACTTTTTCCTTACCACGAGTAGCGGGTTTGGATTTAGGACGAGGATCGCCTCCTAAATTATCTGCTGCCCGCCACATATAGCCTGTTGTCTCGTATAAAAGATGTCCCGAGTTAGCATTAATATAAAAGATGTAGTTAGCATTAACTATTAACTCGAGCTTTTAATTCATTTGGTTAAGTAACTGGTATCACAGCCTCTCTAATCGAAATGTCTCGAGTTTGATTCTTGACCACCTCATTGTTTGTTGAATTAAAAACGGTGGATAAGCCTGTGTTGTGCACGCTTCAAGCGCAAGTGGCATTCACGTGAGAATGTGTGTCAGAAATTAATGTAAAATATGTTGTTAGCCTTAACTATTAGCTCGAGTTTTTCATTCAATCGATTAAGTAACAAAACTAACTGAAAAAACCACTTGTCAAAACCTTAAAATATCGAGTTTAGATTGCACTAACAATAGAATTCAAAAACATTTAGTAAATAATTTACAATGTTCTAAGAATTGTTATGCGGACGTAGCGCGGCTAGTGTCACAAACAATGAATCAGGGATTAATCGGAGATTAATCAGTTTTGTATTTTTCTATTTTTTCATTATATTAAATAAATTAATATAAATTTTTTTCAAAAATCTATGCTAGAAACAAAAAATATCGACCAAACTACCTAAAAATAATAACAAAAACTATTTTTTATCCAAAATAATAATAAAAAATATACCAAAATGTCAAGAAACATAAATATTTCAATGTTTTTTTTTTCAATTTGTTACAGACTTCGACTGTCTGCATACTACTTAGTTTTGTAGAATTTTTATTTTATTTTGTTATTTCTAAAAATTAATTATTTAATTAAAAACATTTGGTCCATTTTTATTCCTATTTACGAAAATTGGTACGATGTTCTCAATTTTACCGATTAGTCACTAATAAATCGATCAATTCGTCCAATTTTTAGAACACTAATAATTTAATAGTCTTTATGTTTGTTAAAACATATTGTTTAGTTATCATATTTTTAATAAAGAGGAGAAAAGAAAAATGTAAAAGAATGCATTGGGATAAGCAAAAGTATTCATCATGCTCTTTTCAGATGCTTTGGCAAGGGTTACGAGAAGCTGATTATCTTAACCCAGACACTAGCATCAATACAGTTCAGGAACGTCGGAGTTTTAGTGAATTAAATGTGCCAATGCGCTTTATGAAAGCTCCTAAAATTGTTACCGTTCATTGGGTTCCTCCTCCTCCCGGATGGATGAAAGTCAATACTGACGGTTCAGTTATAGGAACGCCTAGGCCAGGAGGTGTAGGGGGGTATTTTTCACAATAATAGAGGACTTCCTCATGGTGCTTTCTCGGTTCCAATTCGAGATACCTATGCTTACTTGGCTGAACTAAATGCATCAATTTTGGCTATTGATATTGCTTTTGAGAGAGGTTGGAGGAAGATTTGGTTAGAATGCGACTCTACCTATGTTGTTGATTTGTTCAGGAATCGGTCTATGTCTGTTCCTTGGAGTTTTCGAGTCGACTGGAAGAAGTGCTTAGCTCAAATTTCTTCGATGGAATTTGGTGTTACTCATATTTATAGGGAGGGTAATCGTGTTGCAGATGCTCTCGCTCGCTTTGGTCAAAGGGGCTCTAATTATCAGTGGTGGTCTTCTCATCGTGACTTTTGTACTTCATTTATTTCACATGATTATTCTAGAAAGGAACAGTATAGGTTTATTTGATTCGTTTTCCTCTTGTATACTTTTTTCATTCTTCTTTAATATTATTTGGTCCTAGGAGTTCTATTGGGTGTTTCGGTGGTGCCAACCTAGTTGAAATTACCGAGCTACACAATTTCTCCAGTACCAGCTTTTAATTTTAAAAAAAAAAAAAGCAAAAGTATGCACTTGTATTATTATTTTAGTGGAACAATCCAATCAACCCTTACTGCATTTTTGAGGTTCAACTTCATATAGCGTTATTCCTTCAAGTTTTTGAGATTTAACCCTTACTGTATATGAGTACCCCCTGTATTTTACCAGTTGAGATATGCAGTACCATGGGACTGCTAAATAGTGTCATTCCTTCAAATTTATAGTTCCTTTGAAGATGCCCTTAAGTAAGGAATAAGTCTAAATAAATATGTCCTATAGATTCCTAGTAGATAAGGATGGATAGGTGAACAATGGTGGTTTTCCATGGCTGTAGGTGCATCGGCGCACCTTATAGTCATTGTATCCCGGATATTTTTTTTCTCATATATGTGCTTCTAATTATTTCTCAAAGAAAAGATTATTTTATGGTCTTTACATTCTTTCCCTCTCTTTTCTCAATAGTATCATGGATTTAATTATTGGTTCAGTGGTTAAGATGTTTCATTACTTTAACTAAAGTTACTGAACTGATCTGATATGAATCAAAGAGAATTTAGTGAAATGAATTTGTTGAAGTGAGCTAAATGCTACTAGATAAATCTGAATGTTGTTTAACTCAAATTAACTGAATTTTACTGAATTTAAGTCAAAACGACAAAGCCTAATCCAAAAGCAGTGGAAGATTACCTTTAGGTGGAATATTTGGATCTCGCATTAATAAAGGACCATGTTTGGTTTTGAAAGTGAGGTTAGGATTCAATCCAGCTTTCTTTTGTCCGTCGTTCCATTCCACTTTTACTATGGGACTAGTGCAATTTTGTAGACCATGTAGTTTTGAGCTTGAGGCTTTTGGAACTAACTCATCTCTTTTCCTCTCCTTGCCTGTCATTTCATGAAAATTACGTAGAACTATCAATTTCTAATACCATAACATGATTTATAGAACAGTCACTAATTATATGCAATGACATAGAACATACTTAAAAACCGAAACAATTAACTGAGTTTGGAAGAGGTTGATTGAGAGTGATATGAGTTTATTAGAAATTGAGTAAAATATAATATTGGATAGGACAGAGTGAAGAGAGATAATTTGTGTCGCTGATGTTGCTTGATTTTCACGGTTACTTATGATGGTTCACGTTTGTCGACCCTAAATCATTTTGTAACTAAAACTTTGTTGTTGTTGTTTCAAAGATTATGTTTAAATATGAATTTTAGTTTCGGTACCCCATCCATGGCCAGAGCTGGTTGAGTTTTTCGAACCTCTGTGGCTTCATGCGCAGCTCGTTCTGCTTCCCGATTGATTCTCGTTTTGCTTTCATTACGGAAGCTAGTTCTGTTATTCATGCGGTTTCTATTGATTGTGAATCAAGTTATGATTTGGAATTCTATTCATTATACCTTTAGATTTGAAACTCCAACTTGGACTATCGTCACTTGGTGCAGACGTGTACTTATCATCCGACTCCTCCTCTGAGTCATCCTCATCGGACTCACCATCAGACTTCTCATCTGACTTGTCAACACCCTTGGCAAACCCCACCATTACCCTCTCGAAACCAGGCAGAATTGTTCGCAACAGCTTGGAATAATATCGGATCATATATCTCAGTTTGCAATCTTCAGATATTCTTATAATCGAAAGTCCATCAGTGAGCTTGAAGAGTTGGCCTATAAGCTTTTGTTGTGTATCCTCCGTGGATTCCTTGAAATGGTCGATCAGAGAGGGTACAATTCGATTCTGGAAGAATTCTCCTTCGTATTCTGAATCTTCAGGAAGTTTTGCCAATCCTTCTGCAAAAGTTCGATTTCTGAAATCTTTGTCACTTTCTTGGCGATGTCTTTTGGTTCGAATTCCTCCAAGTACGTTGAAGAGTTTTCCGAGCTCTTCGTCTTGTTTTTCTGTGGACAAACAACTGAATTCGTCGCAGAGGATTGAGAAGTAATCCATCCCAGAGTTGATTTTTACTAATAATTATTTTCTGAGTAGGGGGTGCCAACCTAGAATTGGGATGCCTGTTTCTCCTTGCCTTTGACTCGTTACCCCATTTTCATTTAAAAAAAGTGAATTTGACCTTCTTTTTTTCTCGGATCCTTTAGAGTGTTCTTGCTTCAAACACTTTCCTTAATCCTTATAACAGCTAGAGGAAGTCTTCTCTTCGATACTATATAGGTATTTTATCTTTCAGGATCAATATTGCAACCTTAATTATTTGTTTATTTGGTCAACTTTTCAGTCGTTTTCTTATATATTTTTTAAAAAAAGTTATAATATTGAAGATTGAGGGAAAGATAGGTACTTTTCTAATTTTGACTGGTATTTTAAACTATTACTTAAATATAAAAGAATACAGAATTAAAACTTAATCAATGAAAAAAAAAAATTCGAGGTTCCAGTTGACCCAATATTTAATTCTTATTAAAACGAAGATTGGCTTGCAATATTGGTTCATGTAAATAATATATTTTTTTTCTCAAAGTATATATCTTCGCGTACAGTTAAACCTCGATTAAGTAATGTTCGATAAAGTAATAACTTCGTTTAAGTAATAAATTTCGTCGGTTCCAACTTGGATCAATGTAGTAAAGTAATATTCTCGTTAAAAACATAGGATAATAAAAAATTAAAAAGTCCTGAAAGGCCCAAGTAATATGTAAAGTAATAATTTCAGAATTATGCATATATAATACGTATGAGTTACAAAATTCAATTTTTTTAAAATATGAATATATAGTATATTGTTTCTTCTTTCCACCAAAGCTAAAATTTACATCATCCTTGACTTTACGTAAAGCATAAATAACTTTTGGTATGATTTGCTCGTGTTGTAACAAGTAATTGTTCAAAGTGTTGATTGCTTGAACTGCTTTCTTTGATGACACGCTTAAGATGACATTACTATTGTCTAGTTTAGGATCAGTCTTTCACAGATGTTCATTACCGAATCAAAAATTTGTT
Organism: Euphorbia peplus; assembly: GCA_028411795.1. Taxonomy (NCBI): domain Eukaryota; kingdom Viridiplantae; phylum Streptophyta; class Magnoliopsida; order Malpighiales; family Euphorbiaceae; genus Euphorbia; species Euphorbia peplus. Next base: position 30,058,579 of record CP110843.1, read on the forward strand.
CAACCGTAGGTGATTCTATTGCTATTATCCGGTTTAAGACTAGTCTTTTCATCGGTGTTCATTATCGATAAAGTAATAAATTCGGTAAAGTAATATTTTTTTCCGGTCCCAAGAGTATTACTTTAAAGAGGCTTAACTGTAGTTAATTAACCTTAGTGATCTGTTACCAAAAAAAGTTAACCTTAGTGATCAATCAGATATAAAAAAGAATTTTCTTTACATCATACTTCAGATTATTAAATTATGTAATGTCAAATTGATTTGTTCGGAGAGTTTATCCACAAGTTGATTGTTCAAATCACCAAGGGTTCTCTTGTATCTAATGACGGATTCGGGTATGGATTAGAGGGGCGTAAATCCACGATCACTACGTTTGGACGTTGACTCATTATCTGAGTCCTCCCCCAAAATCATCAGACTCCTCGTCTGACTCATCTGGCCCATCAGACTCCTCATCTCACTCATCAATTCCCCTTACAAACTCCACCATTTCACTCTCGGAACAGCCGGTTGTTTTCGCAAAAGCTTTGAATAAAACCGATTCTGAATTGTCGTGCGCTTTCATCCGACCTTTTATGAATCAAAAGACCATTAGTTAATTTTGATGAGTTTTTCCATGAGCCTCTCTTGTGTATTCACCGATGATTCCTTGAAATCGTCGATCAGAGAAGGTATGATTCTATTCTTGAAGAAGTATTCTTCGTATTCCGAATATCAGGAAGTTTTTCCAAAGCTTTTACGAAGATACCATTTCTAAAATCCTTTTCGGTTTCGTTTTTATAATCTCTTGTGATTCTGATTCCTCGTCCAAGAAGAATGAAGAGTTTTCCAATCTCTTCATCCTGATCGTCCGTCTCTAAATCCCTACATTCATCACACAGGATTGAAAAGGTGTTGTCCTTTAATGTGACTCTAGCAAGTATACTTGATCTGATCTTATATAGCACGGATAAATACAAGTGTCATTCCCACGAGGATTGAAATAAAACTATAATGAAAAGTCCTAAAGAACAGTCTGTTTACGTAACAAGTAACACATTTATCATGAGTTTTGGGTTGATGTCTACTATTTAAGCTATTAAACTCTAAACAAAACAGATCTAAAGAGTAAAGAGGTGAATAACGGTAATCTAACACAATAATTAAGGTAACAAGTTATGCTTAGCACGAATCTGGTATTGCAGTCTCTCTTCTCTCTTTCTTAACTCATGAATGCATACAAACACACAGCTGAGGTTTCTACTTTAAGCTAACTTGATTCAAATGGTCATATCCTCAAGTTACTAAGCATTACTCACACCTTAAAGGCCTTTCTTTCAAAATGCTTTACTACTTGATTAAGAACAAAGTAACATCCCATTTACATGGAAACCCTCAATATATATCATTCAAATGGTCAGATGAGATATATATGTTTATATGAAGAACAAATGCACATAAAAGCAATGGTCATGTCATTTACATACACTGAAACAGGCTTATGAATGCCTGTTTCCAAAGGAACTTCATCAAACACATAATAAATGCAACATTCATTCATTAATATAGAGATAAAGAGACTTACAACACCATCCCTACAGCTGGTTTAGCTCGTAAAAGGACTACTCATAGTGAGCTTCATCACAAAAAGAACAATTCCTACTCCCATTAATGGAGCTTTTTCTACCTAATTAATACAGAGAGAAAACTATCCAGAGTTTAGAGATGATGATATTGTATATCTTTGTTCAAAACAAGTTCTCTACTTAAAGCAAAAGTAAACATAAAATACTAATTAAGTACAACTTTAGGTAAACTGTTCCTGCTGTGAATAAAAGATATTTAATTAAACAACTATTGTTCTTGTCCTTGACACTTCAGAAAGGTGGATCTACTCTCCTCTAGCCATCACATCCTGCTCCCAAGCTACTGCCAGATTTTACCCCTCCTTTTCCTCTGATTTGACTACTGCTTTTCAGCTGATATCCTTGAAGGCTCACAAAACTGAAAAGATACATGTTAGACCAAAGATAATTACATTTTAAGTCTAATTAGCCCATAAATAAGTGAATAAACAAATGTTTATTATAGTGAAATTCGAGCTTATCAAAAGGAAACCATTGTAGAGTGATCGGATGTCAAATGTAACTATAAGTAATCTATGTTTGTTTGTTAATCTCTGCCCTTATGCGCATCCCTTGTATATATGAAAGAATATCAAGAGGAAGTCTTCTTTCTAATATAATAATTTGGTTATTTACCAAGTCATTTGTCTTTTATTTATGACTGAAAGAGAAATATCATATGAAAAGTAAAAATTTGTAATAATGCAATCTGAGGAAATAAAATAAAACCAACTTGCTTGGGAGACAATATATTTTACGTCTAATATTAATTTATCAAGTCACTGAAACTTGATAGTTTAACATTAGTATTCCGATTAGATTCTCCATCTATACAGCTATTAAATGGATGAAACACGTCATATAGCATGTCAGCTCCTCAAATAGACATTAAAAAACTACCGATCAGAATTCAAAATACATATAGGAGACTCGGATTAGTTCAGGCAGGATATATTCTCATCGAATGCCAATAAGAATGATAAAAAGGAAGAAATAGCTTGCAAGTATTTGGAGAAGTGTGACTTAATTAGTTCATAGTCGTTCTGTCAAGCAACAAGTTTCAAAATTTGGCACAAAAACAAAATACAAGTCCTAATTTGAAATGAAAGATACAATTTGATTCAATATGGCCGACCCCAAGGGGCTGCTGCTTTCATTTGAGGCAGTATCCTCAATTTCCTTGTTTCTGTCTCCTTTTAGGTGGCGGAAGAGAAGGAGACGGAGATAGACCGAGAAAAGGTGGACTTCTTGGAATGACCCGATGAAATTCAGGTCGTACAGGTGAACTCACAGACATTGGATTAGAAAATCCTGAACGACCTAATCCAATGTTACCTTTGATGATTGACTTGTCATAAAACTCTTTTTTATATTCAGAATCTTTAGGAATATTTTCCATTGCCATTTTGAAATTTCTGATTCTGAAATATTCATCACTTTCCCTCGGATCTTTCCATATTGGAATGATTCCTGCAAGTAGGATGGAGAGCTTTCTGATCTCTTCCTCTTGCTCTTCGGCTCGCATAAGCTTGAACTGATAAAGGAGGATCGAAGATAGTGAATCCATTTTGGATTTTGGATTTTGAATCTGAGTATTTTGTAGTTGTGGTTCAAATAATCCCAGTGATCTGACAGGATTATCATATACTTCCTTTCCTCGATTCGCAATTACGATGGACAGGTTTTTCAACTCTTCCTCTTCATGTTCAGTAATCATACGGCTGAATACATCTATGAGAGTTGAAGAATTATCCATTTCAGAGTTTGGATTCTGATTCTGAGTTTGTTCAACAATTTCGACTCGATCATCATCATAATCAGTTCCATCTGGCTCCTCCATTTTGGAGTTTGGATTTCGAATCTGATTACTTTGTGGTTGTGGTTCAAATACTTCATTTCCTCGATTCGCTATCAGGATTGAAGAAGTATCCATTTCAGAGTTTCGATAACCAATCTGATTCCGCTCTTCTCCTTCAGTTCCTTCTGACTCTGCCTCATCGGTCTCCTCCTCATCATCTGACTCCTCCTGATCATCCAAATCCTTGAAATCGGTGATCAGAGAAGGAACGGTTAAATTCCTGAAGAAATCTTCAATATATTTAGAATCACTAGGAAGTTTTTTTAATAAGATTCGGAAAGTTCTTTTTCTGAAACGATTGTCACTTTCATTAGGGAATCTTGTGATTCGAATTCCTCCGAGTATGATGAACAGCTTTCCGATCTCTTCGTCTTGTTTTCTTGTTGGCAGACTGTTGATCTGATGCCAAATAAACGGAAATTGATCCATTGATCAGAGTTCTTAATTCTGACTATGTTTAGTTCTTATTTTCTTGACTCATGTAGTCATACTTGCATAATCCTCCAATTTATGAGCCAAAACCAAGACCAAGTCTTCATTGCAAATATAATAATTTGTTTATTTTCCACCTACCTTTATATTTATTATTATTTATTTGGTCAACATCTAGGTCGTTTTTAATTTATTTTTCAAATATTATTAATTAGAATTAAAATGTAAAGGAAAATAATAAAATTTACTCAACTTGCAGCTTTGTCTTTTTAGTGCTGTGCAGTAGCAAAGATCACAATTTTTTTTATTATATCCTAAATAGCCTTGTTATCAACCTATAGGTCTTTTATACTTTCAAGAGGTAACACTTTCTGGAAGCGCTCTGAATTTTCTCATTTCAATCTGAGGCAGTTACGATATTCCTAATAGAGAAAATTTGGGATTACTAACCACAAAATTGCGGGAAAAAATCAAAACCTGTTGCTTTCACATATAGTCAATAATTTCAATGTTTTCGTGAAATGTAAATTGAAAACGACACGAAAAGTTGACCAAATATAAAAACTAAACATAACTACAAGCAAAATGAAATCAGGCGAGCAAGAAAACATCGTGTGAGAGGATTAAGCAAATTTCCATGGAACCTTTTTCAATTCTCCGAAAGGAATTCAGCTGCCTGACAACGAAGGAACAAAACGAAGAGATTGGAAAGCTGTTAATCTTTGTCGGAGGAATTCAAAACAGCAGAATTAGTAGTAACGAAAGTGATGATGATTTCAGAACACGGACATTCTCAAATGGATTGGAAAACTTCCCGATGATTTTTTATAAGACCGAGAATTCTTCGAGCACAGAATCATTCCTTTTCTCACCGACTCTCTAAAGGATTGCCCTGTCAACACGAAACAAATCATTAAGGAGAAACTCTCCGAGCTGACCGACAACCTTTCATCCCTTGGAAAATATGATGGAAGTGATCGTTTGAAAATCCAATTTTATTACCAGCTGTACGAAATGGTGGAGTTACCGGACCATCGCGATGAAGAGATCATAAAGTCACAAGGTAATAATTCTTTTATCAAATTAAACTAAAAGTTGAAGTTTCTAGTTAAGACCCAAAGACATATATTTTATATCAATTTCTAACCAATAATATTCAATTAATACTTAAAATTTATTTATTTTCACGAGCTTCGATCTCAGGTAGTGTTGAACCTGAACCCCAAACGACCCCAGTACAAGTAGAAGAATGGAATGATGGAGGAAAGAAAGTTGGATTGAATCCGAAACTCAAACTCAAACACAAAGATCTTGCTTCTACTTCTGATGGAGGAAAGAAAGTCGGATTCAGTTCGGTCCATGGTAGAAGTTCTTGCTAATGAAGCGATGCGCCAAGTTCGAATCTTTGTAAACTTATTATAAAATCATATTTTGTAAAATAATTTTATTGAACTAGTCTTCCAAACATAAATTCTAGACTTAAAGTATATAGATAAGAATTAGGTGTGCTACATATTTGTCGCTAAAAATAATTTGTTGCTAAAGTTTGTACCACTGATTTAATTAGTATCAATTAGAGTGTCCTGAAGTGTATAAAACCATGTTTTTTATGTCTTATCAATAATTTTAGTAATTTTCTTTCAGTAAATACACTCTGGTTCAGTAATTTTTCATTCAATTTACTAATTTTTCATTCAGTATATTTCAGTCATGAAGAACATTGTCTAAGACGAGTATATTTGTATTGGCGAGTAAAACTTCGCCCTTATAAATGAGATTTAGGACCTGAATCGCCTCTGATTTTGAGATTCGGATTCCATCCTGCATTCTTTCCTCCATCACTCCATTCCTATACTACTACCTTCGTTTCATATTTCATGAGTTTGAGTTGACGGTCAATGGTTTCTGAAATCTTCATCGCTTTCGTGTTTTGAATTCCTCTGACTAGGATGAACAGTTTTCCAATCTCTTCGTTTTGTTTATCTCACTCACGCCCCTATGACCTCCACAGTCATTATAAAGATTTCCACGATAAAGGGGAAGAGTTGATTTGCAAATATTTAAATATGATTCGACGATAAATATCAGTAAATTGGGGCAACTTTTAAATATCGGATTCTCGCATTTTCGGACCTTATTTTGATTGAACACTGGCCGCTGGGTACAATTCACGACTTTGTGATACGCTAGGTCGTGTTTTGTTCTAATTCCTTTTTTTATATAATCAGAACCTAGGAATTTTAGCTCAACTGATAACTCAAGTTTTAGGTAAAAGATAGCAGGTTCTATTCACATTATAATTATCCATATGAGAATACAACAGAATAATTATCCACATGATTTTACTTTCCTTCTCTTCATAACCACACAAAGACTAAATAATTATTATTAAAGGCATATATATAATAAACAAAATTAAACACATGACAAAAAACATAATTATCTGCAGAACATATATAGTAAAGCCATAGAATCACGAGAAATTAGAAATTTTATTATACACCTAACGGATCATGTTATCCGTACGTCAGATGATCACCTTCTTCTTGCTGGACGGGGATTAACTCTAGACCTAGGACCGGGATTCGCTCTTGGTTGAGGATTTGGTTTCGGTTGTTGACGTGGATTGCCTTTAGGTTTCATCATTGTTCGATTAAATCCAGATGTTTGTTCTCCATCATTCCATTCTTCTACCTCTACCGGATAATCTCCTCCTGCATCATCTTCAACTGAAACAGACCCGGTCGAGCGTGCATCATCATCCTGCCAACCTACACCCAATGAGCCATTTAATTAACTCAGAAGTATGATGAATAGTTTCTATTAACTCTAACAACATAAACAATAAGAGTTTGAAAAAGAAAGATTAATGGACTTGTTTTGATCGTTACCGTTCTTATTGACATACGGGCCCTCGTATTGTCCCATAGGTTCTACGTGGCTGCTGCCAGCAGTCATATGATGAGTTGCTCCAGTATCATAGTAGCTTGGCTGAGGAGGTGCATAATAAGGATTGGGTTGTGCGTAACCATACCCTGGCTGAGAAGGTGAATTATAAGGATTAGGTGATGCGTAACCATACCCGGGTTGAGAAGGTTGATTATAAGGATTAGGTGATGCGTAACCATATCCGGGTTGAGAAGGTGAACTATAAGGATTAGGTTGTTGTGTGTAACCATACCCGGGTTGAGAAGGTGCATAGTAAGAATTGTTCCCCAAGAAATTCGCCTGAGGATGATAACGATTGTCACCGGAATTATCCTCATAAGTTTGATATTGATTGTATCTCCTCCCATAGTTGGCCATTTTTGCTAGCTAGCTATATTTATTATTCTTAGTATATACATTTTGCTTATGCCTTCATTTGTATTTATATTTACAAATATTTAGAAAAGTCTATGTTTAAGAAATTGAGAGTCTTTGTGTTAATAATTAAATCATTTACAAATATGAAAACAAATGCAATATTATATTGTACATCTAATAAAGGTATTTGTCATGATATTATCGCGTGCAATAATTTCAAAGGTAATAATATAAATAATTTTTATAGTCGATACGAAAAATATTTGTCATTGTCAACCTAAGAGGAAGTTTCTCTTGAGAGTTAGTATTATTTGTTAAAGAAATACATATATATTTTTAAAAAAATTATATTTATAAATATGTGAGACCAGTCTTCGAAAAAATACAAAAAAAAAAATATGTGAGACCATCTGTTTTTCCTAATATAAGATACATGTAAAAGCGATATCAATTTATTTTTTTGGAATTTATTTTGCTTGCGTGTGAAGGAATTAACAATTTTAATGTGCTATAATTTTCTAGAATTTATATCTTAGAATATGGTAATGTATAATTTTTCTAATAATCTTAGAATTAGTTGAAGTTTATATATCAGTTTGACCTTCATGGATTTTAAAACAAAAATTCGAAATGTTCTTTAAAACAAAAGGTCACAAATGCCAAACAAGACAAAGTTAAATTACAAATGTGCCATAAATACAAACGAGGCTTAAAAAGGCATAAAACAAAATAGTCAATGGCCCACATTGCTTTAGCAGAAGCCCAAATACTTTCTTACTGGCCTTCTTTAAGTTATAGGCCAAAAATTTAGGCCCGATAGTCTCTAAGCCCAAATTACCGATAATTAAAAATAATAAACACATCACTACATTGGGCAACTAATTACCAACACAACTCTAACACAGCCCCGAACTCCGAGTAATCTGTAAAAGAAGAGTGAAAAGCTCGAACAACAACATACTCTTTTAATTTTAAATAAACCTTCATATTTTTATTATATGAAATTCCAATTACCTTATTTATACAACAGAAATAACAATTTCCAAATTACAACAACCACTTGTACACAAACTATTCATCGGAAAATTCCCCATTTTTTTCTTCTTCAATTCCTTTCACGGGATTATGGTAAAGCATGACTGTAATATCCGATTTGACTTGTGCAACATTACTAACAATATTGTTTGAACCGTCGGCATTTTGCAACTCAATTGTTGTTTTGAATTTTCCGTCGGTACCAGATATTTGGATTTGTTCAGAAAGTTTATCCCATTTATTTTCATAGGTAATAGTGTCCCATTTTGGCTTATACCCATATATTATGTCACCTTCTATCTGTAGTTCGATAAATTTGAATCTCGATGCCTCCGATATCATTTGTATAACAACAAGAAGGCTGTCGGTAAAAGTAGTGTCAAAATTTTCTCCGTCAAACTTAGAGAGTGTTTCGATTGCCTCACCTAATGGCTTAATTCCTAATTCGACTTTCTTTCTATCTCCCAGGTTGTTATAGTTAGTACTCACCGTTAACTGTTTTTTCGTTGTTTTATCGAAAAGGAGTTTGTATGCTTTATCGGTAGATTCTTTGAAGAAGAAGGATTTAGTTCCGGATTTATAGGCAATTACATATGCATTAACAACACTTACTCCTACTGTGATTGAGAATGTGTGGGTTTCATTATGTTGAATCAGCTCAACGTTAAGAAACATGTTCTGGTCGGTAATTTCTGACAGTTTTCGCAATATTGCGATATCATGGCTTTTAGATCCGCTCTGTAAATTGTTTCGTAAAGAGGTTATGAAAGTCTGGTAGCTTCCAACACTGCCGAGATGGGTTGTGAATCTCACAGTTGGGTAGTTAATTGCTGAAGCTATCACGAAAATGCAACTTAACCATGTCACGAAAATAATCGACATCTTCATCTTTTCAATTTCCACCTGTTGAAAGTTCAAGATGTTAGAACTGGTGGCTGAATAAAATTATACAATTGGGGATCAATGGGCGAAAATATGTTATAGAATAATGCACCACCGACGGATAATCCTGATAGAGATTCTTTACTAAAAATAATGTGCCAACTTTAGACATTCCTAATGGATTGAAATTACCAAGGGAAATTGTATATTTAACGACGAAAATCACATCCGTAATTTTTTTTTCTATTTCTTCTCCAAGGTAAGAGAACCTAGTTAGCAAACACTTTGTGACTCCCTTTCCCTGCTCTGTATATCATACAAACCATAATATAGAGTTTCGTTTTTAAAATTAAAAGCAAAGGAAATGTGACTCTTTAAAAGTAGACATCCTCCGCGAAAAACTATAAGAGAGAGTTCTATGTATATGACGATATTTACTAAAAAAACTAAGTAAATAATTGAAAGAGAGATTTAATTTAATTTACGTACGGAATACCGAGAGATTTTGAGTTTATAGACTTTAGAGATGGTTTTAAGCAATTCAACATCATCTCCTTTTATAGAAGCAAAATCAAGGGTGTTTTTGACTTTTCATCCTTGTTAGCTAATTGTAATTTAATCTTTAATCAAATGAAATTCTACATGTGTTAAGCGAAATTCTTATGTCAAATCATATAACAAAAAAAAAACTTATGTTGATAAGATAGATCTATGGATATTCGTTAATATAAGTAATAGTTAATTATGTGCTTAAGGACAAGATAAATTATGATACTTTGTAAGGTCCTGTGCTCGGCAGCTTCAGATTGGAGAATATATTATTATTATTTATTATTATTATTATTATTATTTCTAATATATTAATATGTAAAGCACAATGTCGCATAAAACAATATCAATGACTTTAATTATAACTTTAAACTTTTTGCTCAATCTGTTCATTAGCATAATATCTGAGAGTATCTGCAACTAAGTGATTCTGAGTTTGAATCTTGACAACTCATTTACCAGCATGAGCTTATGTTGCACACGTTTTATGCTCAAAGACATTTGCGTAAAAAAATGTGAGAGATTGATATAAAAAATGTTTTTAAATTTTAACTATAAATTTAAATTTTTAATTCAATAACATACAGTTCAAACTCATTAGGATGTCATGATATTCAATTGATTAATAATATTCCTATATTACACTAATTACAGAACTAGAGTTAATTGACATGTTACTTTATTGTATAGTTGAACCATTCAAAGTACTGGACCACAAATTTAATAAAACACCCTTACTAGACAAACAAACAAAAATTGAAAAGAGTTAGTATGTACAAATGGAATAGAACACATGAAAATAGAGGTGTATAATATGTAATAAATAATCATACCTGCATGTTAGAGATAAACATGATTTCTGGCTAAGGGCGAATGTCCTCATAATACATTTCTTTACTCTGATTAACTTGTGCAACATTCTATACTACTTTCTCGTTCGTATCGGCATTTTGCAACTCAATTATTATTTTAATTTTTCTGTTGGTACTAGGTACCTGCATATGCTAAGTTTATCTCTATTTAGTTTTTATAACGTCTATCAAAGTCTCACATCTTTACATACTTTCAAATTAAAATATTGAACTATGTCTTTATTCCTAAGTAGAAATGATATAAATAGGGTTTTACACTAATGAGAAATCTTATTCAAACAATAATAGCAATCATGTTTAGTTTATAATCTCTATTTATCATTAGTACTCCATTTACAGTTTCCGAGGTAATAGTGTCCCATTTTAACTTATAGACATATATCATGTCACTCTCTATTTTTAGTTCGATGAATTTAAATAGTGTCGCCTCTGAATCATTTGTATGACAACAAGAAGATTGTTTCTAAAAGCAGTGTCACCATTTTCCCCGTCAAAATTATTGAGTTTTTCGATTGAGTCGCATAATGGCTAAATTCCTAATCCGATTTTCGTTCTATCTCCCAGGTTGTTATAATTAGTACTCACTGTTAATTGTTTTTTCTTTGTTTTATTGAAAGGAATTTGTATGCGTCATCCGTAGATTCTTTGAAGAAGAAGAAGAAGAAGGAGGATTTAGGTGACATTTGGTTCACGGAATAGAATGGAATTGAATGGGATAGTTATTCCATGGAACAAAATATAAATTGATAAAATAGGTATTGGTTAGAAATATTTACTCCTATCTTTAAAATAATTATTCGTCCGTGCTTTCCGAGGCGCTACCTGTAATTCAGCATCTAGCTTCAATTATTCCTCTGCTTTTGAAATATCTATTTCTATCTTTAGAAAACTATTTTTTGGCTATCCTGCGGCACCTTAGTTCTAGATAAGTAGGCAATTATATAACTATTAATGACACTTACTCCTACTGTGATTGAGAACATATTTTGGTTGGTAATCTTCGACGGGTTTTTGCAATATTGCATCCAACACTGCCAAGATGGGTTGTGAATGTCACAGTTGGGTAGTTAATTCCAAAATAGGGACATAAGTTCTAATCTTTTACACTATCAATGAGACTAAATCATCGCTCGTCAAAAATCTTCAATCTATATTTTAATACGTTTTCCATTCTTTTGATATCTAATTTTGTTAATATATATTGTCAAAATATTATTGATCAGCCAAATAAAACTCATGAATCTCATCGACCCGAAAATACAAACCAAAGAAATAAATTAGAGGAGGTGGAGAGTATGAATAGCAATACTAACGTACGGTACCTCTAAAAGTTTGGGGATCCAATCGTACATATTATAAAAATGGGTAAAATTACGTATTAAAATTTGTATCGAATACTTATTGACTTTTAACATTTTTAAAACTCATGCAAACTCCGAATACAATACACTCCCTTACATTTTATATATGTTTCTAATAATAATTCAAACCTCATCAATCTGCCTTAGTACCTTTTTAGTTTAATATTATCAATAATAATAAGGATAATACACTATTAATGAAGATAACGATAATTTTATTAATTATTCATAAACAAATAATTTTGTTAATTATTGTGACAAATAATAATGAAAATGATAATATATAAAATCAAAATACAACTTTTCAAATAATTATTGTACAACGTTTTGCTACTTAGAATTTTGAATACGACGAGGCAAAATCTGAATTAATTGTTTTTTTGCCAAAAAGAAGGAAAAAAAAGTAATTTTACTTTTTATCTATTATTTGATCCTAAATTATTTTACACTGATAATTATTTCATTTTACTTTGAGAAAAATAATATACTCCCGACGGAAGTATTTTCCTATATATATGGACACATTCTTCATTAATTTTCAACACAGCAGATTCAAGAAAAAAAATTGAGCAAAAATGAGCATGCAGGTTATTTTTGCAACATGGTTATGTTGCACAATTGCAATTGCCTCTTCTTTCCCGACGGTCCGGTACTCTACTCAAGATACTAGTGTCGGATGCTACCAATTGTTCATGGCAACTGTTCGGCGAGCATTAGCAAGCGAACTTACAAGCCATGGTATTCCTGTGTTGCGTAAACCATCCGATGTGACAAACGACAACAAGTATCTTCTTGTTCAATTAGACGGCGACTCTCCAACTGAAACAATCACATTAGCACTTAATGTGGTTAATGCTTATGTTTTTGGCTACAAAGCAGACGAGGGTCGTTCTTTCTTTTTCAAGGACGCTCCGGCTGGTGTGGAAGCAGCAAACAATGGTCTTTTCGATGGAACAACCAAAGTTAGGTTGATGTCACAGGATTCAAATTACATTAACTTAGGTGACAGAACGAAGTATCCATTGGGAATTTCGTCGCCAATAAAGAATGCAATTGATATTTTGCGACGATTCGATGGTAAAATTATCGACGATAATTTTCGTCATAGTTTTCTTGTTCTTATTCAGAATATTGCAGAGGCTGCAAGATTCAAATTTCTTCAGCGACAAATCGAGGCGGACATATATGATTCATATAAGCCACAAGGTATTGTTATTAGCTATGAGAACAAATGGGATCTGCTTTCAGAACAGATTCAACTGGCGGGTGCAGATGGAGCCTTTCCAAAGCAAGTTCAGTTGGAGAATGATGATTTCACTCCTAGATATGTATCCAACGTTGCAGACGTAAAAGCCGATATGGGAATATTGCTCTATAAAGGGTCTGGAGATAGAGTTGGAGACAAATTTCAACGACGTGAAGAGCGCATTTTTGAAGCAGAGCTTCTGCATTATGAAGATGTATGTGCACAACACTATCAACTATAAATGACTAAGGACCATATATTATTTATGTCTATATATTGCACGAAAACAGAAACTGAAACTGATACTGATACTGAAACTAAAACGGACACCAAAGTAACCCTAGAGTTGTGAAACAAAAAATAAGATCTCACTGTCTTCAGTGGAGAGTTTGTGCGTGTGTTTTTTTATCTATTTTTCTAATATGGGACATGTACATTAATAAATATGTAAAATATCTTATATAAATTACGTGTGAGAAGAAAATATTTCAATGAGATAGATATGTTTATAGTGAATATTAATTAGTGAGGTTTAACTAAAAAAAATTAGTGAGGTTTAACTAAAAATTTACAGTGCATTTGGAATGTGGTGTTACTTAAAAATATAAAAGTAAAAATAGTTATTGTTGAAGTCATTTAAATTCAGGATGGACAAATGTAATTTTGTTTCTACCCCCAGTTGATTGTCGAAGTAAGCTATCAAAGAATGATCAATAAAAGGTGAATCCAACTTTGCTTAGAAGGTTGGTTGGAAGGCTACGATGTTTAATATGTACAAGACCTGATATTTGGACTCATTATTCGTTACGTGGAGGTTCCGACTTTGTCACATATGGAGGCAGGAAAGAGGATACTTTGATATGTCAAATGTATAGTTGATTATGGCTTATAATTTACTCCTCTCAAAACAATTTCAGATTGTTCGGGTTTAGTGATAGTGATTGGGAAGGAGATGTTATTGATCAGAAAAGCACAAGTGGGTTTGTGTTTTTTTATTGACACCATTGTTTTTTATTAGAATTCGAAGAAACAAGTAATTGTTACACTCATGTGTTTTCAATTCACTACATATTATTATGTGATTGCTAGCATTCAAACTGAGGATCACTCGTAGATTCTCTAATACCATAAAATTAATACGTACTCTCATGAAAACATAGTAAGGTTTTGTTCTTTTTTACTGATCTGAATTAAATTGAATTAAACTGTACTAAACTGAATTATTAACTGAATTTCTAATGAATTTTAGTGAAATGGAGTAAACTAGAATGAATTAGACTAAACCAAATTTTAATGATTTAACTGAAAAAACATGACCTAAATATCTTATGTCTAGGTTATATTATTGGGTAAGTACAGAAACACCCTTCAATCGTTGTCAATCAAGAGTAATTTCACACCAAATGATTATAAACCTCCCTATTTCACTGCATTTATATCACTGATTTATAACAATTAAAGACAAGCAAAATCTCAATTATCTTTGTTTGCTTAAAAGAAGAAAAGAAATAATAATTTTACTTTTTTATATATTATTTGATCCTAAATTATTTGACACTGATAATTATTTCCGTTTACTTTGAGAAAAATAATATATAATTTTCTAGCAAAAGAAAGTAGTTTCTTATATATATGGCCACATTCTTCATTAATTTTCAACACAACCAAAACAACATAAAAATTAAGCAAAAATGAGCAAAGTGCAGGTTTCTTTCCCGACGATCCAGTACTCCACCCAAGATACTAGCGTCGGATGCTACCAATTGTTCATGGAAAATGTTCGGCGAGCATTAGCAAGTGAACTTACAAGCCATGGTATTCCAGTGTTGCGTAAATCATCGGCAGTGACAGACGACAACAAGTATCTTCTTGTTCAATTAGACAGCGACTCTCCAACTGAAACAATCACATTAGCACTAAATGTAGTTAATGCTTATGTTTTTGGCTACAAAGCAGACGATAGTCGTTCTTTCTTCTTCAAGGACGCTCCGGCTGGTGTCGAAGCAGCAAACAACGGTCTTTTCGATGGAACAACCAAAGTTAGGTTGATGTCACAGGATTCAAACTACATCAATTTAGGTGACAGAACGAAGCATCCATTGGGAATTTCGTCGCCAATAAAAGTTGCAATTCGTTTTTTGCGACAATTCGATGGTGAAGTTATCGACGAGGATTTTCGTCGTAGTTTTCTTGTTCTTATACAGATTGTTGCAGAGGCTGCAAGATTCAAATTTCTTCAGCGACAAATCGAGGCGCATATATATGATTCATATAAGCCAGAAGGTGTTGTTATTAGCTATCAGAATGGATGGGATCCAATTTCAGAACAAATTCAACTAGCGGGTGCAGATGGAAGCTTTCCAAAACAAATTCAACTGGAGAATGATGATTTCATTCCTAGGTATGTGTCCAATGTTGCAGAAGTAAAAGCCGATATGGGAATATTGCTCTACAAATGATCTGGAGACAGAGTTGGAGACAAATTTCAATGACGCGAGGAGTGCCTTTTTCGAAGCAGAGCTTCTTCATATGAAGATTTATGTGCACAACATTATCAACTATAAATAACTAAGGACCATAAATTATTTATGTTTTATATATTGCACGGAAACAGAAACTGATACCGAAACTGAAACAGACACCAAAGGACCATAGTTGTGTTGTGCCCAAAATAAAATCTTGCCATTTTAGGCAGAGAGTTTGTGTTTTATTTTCATTTTTTTCTTATTATGTGTGACACATAAATCGAATAAATGTGTATAGTATTATATACTTATGAATTTAATGACTTATGAAGATATATACTTACGAATTTAATGACTTATGTCAATAGAGGATATCATATAGAGATAAATGTTCTATTCAGGTTAGTGTCAACGTCTGTCATATTTAAGGATCATCCATCTCTTTTAACGGATGGAATGAAATGAGCAAGATTAAGACTTGAGTACCTTAAAATTAAGACTTGAGTACCTTAAAATTATTTACCTGATTTATTTAAATAATATAGTTGAATTTGAAAAGCCAAAATAATTCATATTCAGCCCAATCCAATTATTGTCTTCAAGCTCGTCCAAGTGAAGAAACCCATTTTTGCAAAGACAATATACAAATATAGATGTATTATTTTCGCAATACCTGTATGACATTTGCCTTTATAAGTATTTCAGTGCAATTCAGTTAAGTAGTATTCAGTTAAGTAATTTTCCTTCCAATTCAGTTCAGTTCAATAGTATTCAGTTTAGTTCAGTTCAATTCAGTCATAAATAACAAGGCCTTATGCTGACCAAAATCACATCCTGTTACAACTAAGGTTTCATTGTGTTAAATTAACCATTATAATATAAACTTATTATACCTTTCGAATAAAAAGAGAAAATGTAGAAAGATAAAAGAGTAATCTCTCATGGATATTATTTGGAGGTTGTGAGAGACGATGTAGGGCGTTTTTGAGAAATATCGGGTATAGAAATTGTAGGAATATTGTTAGATTTGATATAAAAAGGAATAGATTTGTTTCAGCTCCAATAATAAAACTATTACAAAACACATAAATCATAATAAAATAACTAAAAAGAAGTAAACATTTTCAAGAGGAAAAAAGGTCATATATTAAAAAATCAATCAATTTTCTAAAACGTTATATATTAACAAACCGATGGAGTACTAGAGATAGTTTAAAAGCCTTGGAATGTCAGAAATTTGATAGCTGAAGTCGAAAAAACAATGTCATAAAAAACCATGTTAAGATGAGTGTGTTTGTATTAGGATTCAAACTCAAGAAAATCGGGATATGGGTTAATTTCACTCCAAGGGTCTTATTACTTTTTTTTTTTTTTTTTAAGACAGCAGAAATTAATCATGCTCAGCAGAGCATGAGTTCAACAGCACAGGAGTGACGAAACTCGGAATCGTATCAAAGAAAGGGATTTTATTACTTAATGCTCGATATTTTACATATGTATATTTCAATAAGAATGGGGTTACACAGTAACTCATTAAATGAATTTGATATTTCTATAGAATCTTAAAGTGGAGAATAAAAAATTATCTTGAAATTCAAACTCATTTATGAACATGGCTAGTTGTGTGAATGCATTTATAAGTTTAATTCGATGTTGGCCATTTTTCTTTTATTTTTAATGTTGAAGTGACCTGGAAAATAAATAAATTATTATCAAAACGAAGACTTACTCTTGCAATTGGTTGATCATATAAACAAAGGACTAAGCAAAGATTAAAATGAATATTGATATCATTCAATCAGATTAGAAAGCAGAGATTATCAAGTTCGAAAAAATGGATTCTTCTTTTTCAGTTGTCCATGACTGTGAACACGAAAAGCTCGGAGAGGGACTAAGGAATGCAATGGAAGACGAAGATCAGGAGACCGGAAAGCTCTCCATCCTAGTAGGAGGACAAGACAAACATTTTGGTAATGGATCGGAGAATCTTATAATTGCAATTGATTCAGAATACAATAGAGAATTGATCGAGAATCGAATGATTCCTTCTCCGAGGGATGCTTCAAATCCTGATAAGTTTTCCGTTGGCGAAAAAATCCTTTCATGGCTATTGCGCGTATGTTGCCCTAGTGCAGGAAATTCGTTCTCCGATCCGGTACAAGTATGGGAATTGAACGTTGAAGGGGGAAAAGCTGGACTCAATCCTAAACTCAAACGCAAGTCCAAGTAAATTCTTTTTGAGAAAAGTAAAATATTTTCCTTTGTTTATTTGCAATGTTAAGAAAATAAGTTGGTGTAGATGTCCGAAGAAATTGTTTATTTCACTCGGTATAGAAGCACTGAAAAATGAAAAAAGATGTTTAATGCTCATTAATATTTTTCGTCAAACAAATACATTTGCATCCTCTCGAGTAGCACTAAAACAAAAGAGGACATGTTACCATTGGTTGGACTTCAATGATCTAGATTTATATCCCTGATTTGTTCATTTCGACTAGCCCATAAAGTTTTGGGACGAATCTAAAGTGAGGGCAATGGGGGCACTTGCCCTCACGAAACAGATGAGTACATGATTAGTTTAATTCTCAACTGCATAGTATTTGAACAACATTATAGGTACTGTTCGAATGAAAATATAAAAAGAATATATCGAGAGACCATCCGTCAGCTCGGAGAGTTTATCCATAAGTTTCTCTTGTGTATTTACCGACAATTCCTTGAAATCGTCGATATGTGTGATCCGATTCTTGAAAAGTATCCTTCATATTCTGAAGAGAAAAGTACAAATAAAACCCATGTGGTTTCACACTTTTGCAAATAGAGGAATGTGATTTCTTTTTTTGCAAATAGAGGAACGTGGTTTCAAATGTTAACACCGTTAAATAATGATGACGTGGTAAGGGTACCATCGTCTTTTTACTTAAAAAATTAATAAAAAAACTATGTGGTTTCGATTTTTGTAAATAAAGGAATGTGGTTTGTTTTTCTTCGCAAATCTAGGAATGTGGTTTTAGAATTTTTACAAATAAAGGAATGTGATTTCAAATGTTTGCAAATTAAATAATGAATTGAATAAATTTTAGATAAAAGGTTTCGATAGACAAAAAATAATAATATTGTAGTTAGTGGTTAATAATCATTGAAATTTCTTACATTAAAAGTTAATATTATGATTTTCTCATAAATCATTTAGGACATTTATGAGAAAATCATAATATCACTTAGGAGGATTGGAAACAAATCCGCTCTGGAAACTTTCAGGGACGAAAAAAATTGTTCACAACTCCGCTCCCATGGCCACTTGGGTTCAAATTTAGAACTGGGGTCGAATTTGAATTTGAGATTTCGGTTGATTCCGGGTCTTTTGCATCCGTCATTCCATTCGTCTACTTGTCTTGCCGATGTTTTACAATTTCCTGAGAATGATACAAGACAATGTTTTAGTGACTATCAAATCTAGAAGGGGTGTGACAAATTATACAAATAAAATATCGGGCTCAAAATCCAAAGGGTTTTGAAAATATATCGATTTTCGCTAATAAAAATGTGTCCTTAATGTATGCAGTGGTAGCATGGGGCTGCGGTTGGTAGGGAGGTCTGTGGATCGATCCCCTACAACCGCGACTGGAAGGGGTTTAAATACCATAATCCTTGGACCCGCCCCGAATCCGGATTAGTCGGCCTAATGTGGTTCGGAAACCGGATGGAAAACCAAAATGTATGCATACGGGGGAAGGGGAATTGGGACAACACAAAGACTTTGTGACTCCAATTTCCGCGACTAGGTCCTTGATGTAATCTTCGATAAGAGACGGGACAAGAATTTAAGTCATAGAATTTCATAACTAATTATTTTTACCTCCATTACATTTGTTAAGGGATTATAAAGGACGAAAAAAACTAGTAGAAAAGTAGATATTATCCCACATTAATTAGAAGTACATGGAATTATTATGGTTCTTCATTTAAAGAGAACAACTCTAATAGGATAATGGTGATTATTATTGATGTCCAACCCTAATTTAATTATTGAGAATTTAGTAATTTATTTATTTTTTTAGAGAAAAATAGAAAACCGAAGTCAATCTAATTCCCGACTGCCAATTTTCGGTTCGCTTTGGATTGTTGAAAGTTCAAAAAACTAACTATTGAAAACCGAATTTCCATCCGGGTCCTGATCCGAACGGCCGATTTGATCCAGAATTTAATGAGGTTTAAAATCGGTGCCTCAATTAATTGGCTGTTGAATCACAATTTGGTTTGAATTTGATCATAGTAGATCATGGTTATGTTTGTTTGAAGGTGGTTTGGATTTGTTACCAACTCTTTCTATTTTTACAGAGCATCGTATTCCTTGAGCATTCTAAATTTTCTCACCAAATTAACAATGAATTTTCAGAATTTTCAATTTTTGTTGCTTGGTCGTGCGGGTCTAATGGTATATTTATTATTTATTTTTTTGATAAGATGGTATATTTATTATTGCCCAAACCAAGTTGGCTTTTATTTTATTTTCCTCTATTTGCATTTTCACTAGTAAATATTTATTTTGAAAAATAAAATTTAAAACAAACACTGAGACGACTTGACTCATTAAATGAATTTGATATTTCTTTAAAATCTTAAAGTGGAGAATAAAAAAATTTCTTGAAGATTCAAACTCATTTATGAACATGGCTAGTTGTGTGAATGCATTTATAAGTTTAATTCGATGTTGGCCATTTTTCTTTTATTTTTAATGTTTTGAAGTGAGCTGGAAAATAAATAAATTATTATCAAAACGAAGACCTACACTTGCAATTGGTTGATCATATAAACAAAGGACTAAGCAAAGATTAAAATGAATATTGATAACATTCAATCAGATTAGAAAGCAGAGATTATCAAGTTCGAAAAAATGGATTCTTCTTTTTCAGTTGTCCGTGACTGTGAACACGAAAAGCTCGGAGAGGGACTAAGAAATGCAACGGAAGACGAAGATCAGGAGACGGGAAAGCTCTCCATCCTAGTCGGAGGACAAGACAAAAGTTTTGGAAATGAATCGGAGAATCTTATAATTGCAACTGATTCAGAATACAATAGAGAATTGATCGAGAATCGAATGATTCCTTCTCCGAGGGATGCTCCAGATCCTGTTGAGCTTTCCTTTGGCGGGAAAATCCTTTCATGGCTATTGCGCGTGTGTTGCCCTTGTTTAGGATTTTCGCTCTTCCATCCGGTAGAAGTACGGGAATGGAACTTTGGAGGGTTAAAAGCTGGACTCAATCCTAAACTCAAACGCAAGTCCAAGTAAATCCGTTTTGAAAAAAGTAAAATGTTTTCCGTTGTTTATTTGCATTGTTAAGAAAATAAGTTAGTGTAAATGTCCAAAGAAATTGTTATTTCACTCGGTATACAAGCACCGAAAAATGTAAAAAGATGTTTAATGCTCATTAATATTTTTCGTCAAACAAATATATTTGCATCCTCTCGTGTAGCACTAAAACAAAAGACGACATGTTACTATTGGTTGGATTTCAATGGTCTAGATTTATATCCCTGATTTGTTCGTTTCGACTAGCCCATAAAGTTTTTACAATCTTAAATACTATAAGGCCATATGCTAACCTGGTTTCTTTGTAGTGTTTTTGAGAATGAGTCTAAATTCTCATGGAAAGTGACCCATTTTCACAGTTTTTTTTCTTTTTTTTCATAAGAAAAAGGAATTGTTGGTAAAAACAACTTTTTAAAAATGGCTTACAAGAAACAACCAACCAAATTGAAATTTTTGAAAAAATATATCAAAAGACATACATAAGAAAACTTCATGGTAATAAGAGAATGAAAAATGTTCGAGTCGATAGAGGATGAAAATAAGCATCGCAATTAGATTGACATCTTTAAAGTAACCCCAATTCACTTGAATATTCTTTTATAATGGTACAGAATTAGGAAACCTTAAAAGATGAACAAGATCCCCTTAATTTCTCTTCCATATCACACTTTCATATTTTTGCCTCATTGTAGGGCTTAGAAGATTAACCCCATTTCCCACCTCTCCTTTCCTAAAGAAGGCCTTGTTAATTTGCGTTTTAAAGAATACATTCCGGTCTTATTTACCTCTAACTCCTTTAAAGTTCCGAAACTACACAGTTTCGCAATTTCTTCAACAACACCATTTTCTCCTAAAAAGCGGGTTTCCGATAGATTCGGTAATTTGCTTCAAGCAAGGAACAACGTCATCCTTCAAGTCTTCGTATTTCAAAAACAATACTCTCCAGGCTTGCCTCCCAGTACCCTAACACATGATCCCAATAGGGTCCAAATCGACTTATTCCGTTGAAGAACAAGTCGAAAAACTCCTCCATAATAACTTGAGCATCACGTTCTATCACGCATAGCTAAAATGGTAAAGGGAGACTACGGTGTCAAAAGGGTTGCGAGAAACGTAAATAATTGGGCACTTAGACTGCTTGATCGAGTCTGGCAATACTGAATATGGGGTGTGCATGGAGAATAGCCGAGGAGACGGAATGATGGAAAGATCGGGAAGGTCATAACTGCTTAAAAACACTTTTGGAAAGACATAACGCCCCGAATGGAAGATGATCCAGTGGGGAACTAGAAGCCTTGATATAAAGACAAACCGAGGATTGTTCCCTCATGAATTTTGGGAAGAGAAGGAAAAATCTTTTTGATTTCTTGATCCAAATCTTGAACAAATTTTGAAGAATTGTTAATTATTGGGGATGAAGATGAGGAGCTTTCCATTATGAATTTATGAACAATTAGTGGGTGAATTAAAAAAAGTTAGAAGAGTAGACATGATCCTTGTTTCTTTACACCCGTGTGATCTCTTGACTATTTGGGATTATAGATTGATTTATATGAATTTATGGAATAAAAAAAATGAGTGTAAATTTTTTTAAAAAAATCATTTGATTTTACTTATTTTTAAATAAAAAATTGTTGTCACTGTTTGTCAAAACAAGAAAATAGATTTCGTATGTTTCTAAAAACATGACATTTTAAACTAACACGGTAAAACTTTCTCTTAGTGGTCTTAAAATGAGAAATAATTTACTAGTATTTATTATAAACATGATTTCGCTTCTAACTGTTAAAGATTATTAAAAAAGAATGAGGTTATACTTTAACTATCAATTTAACCTTATATCCAATCGGTTCATTGACATGGTACAAAGCATGTGATGAATTAAAAACACATAATGAAAAGAGCCTTTGAGTACATAATGAAATAATGAAATGAGTCTTTAGACATTGTTGTGCATCAAAACATTAGCATGAAGAAGTGTGTCAAAAATATATATTAAAAGATATCGTTGAGCTTTAACTATATATTATTCCTCTCATTAATATAATATGAGGAAAAAAAAGGCCCATATTACAAGAAAAAGTATACAACAAGGATAAAATTGATGGTTCATCCATGTTTTCTTGTGTAGTTAAATGCTTGTCCACACTTTCTGAAGTGTCCATAATCACAAGGCCCTTTGTCCGTAATCACAAGGACATATTTCGATTAATGTCGTTAGAAAAGTCCATTAAGTACTTGATTTTAGTGTACACTAACAATAAGAAATTATATATTTTACTTAAATAAAATCATTCAAGAATAGAGAGTTGATTTTACTATGAGAACATATTATTATCCTTTTGATAAAAGAAAAAATGCAGCATATGAGAACATATTATGTGCTGAATATAACAATATAACTAATTCTCCTTTTCTCATCTATTGACAACATTTGCTATTACAAAAAAGTAGTTACACTTTTATGCAATTTCATGCAAGTCTTCTGTTTTCTACCTTCTGCAGCTAGCTTTTCATTTGATACAAGAATCTTGAATGGAAGCCGCATTGATAGCATTTCGAGAGAGCATTTCAGAGTTCATCGACCCTGATCCTCGAACTCAGTCATTGGGTACAGCCAAAGGGTTTGCTTTGTGCGACTTTCGAATTGAAGAAACACGTTTTCGATGGCTTCGGCCCTGTTTATGTTGTTCCCACTCGTGAGCTCCTCTAAGAACCCGATTGCCACAAGCCTGCCAATAGAAAAAAAGAAAAAGAGAACGAATTTAGACTCCGAATCTCAGTGCTAAGAAAATAAAAACTAGGAAATTTGAAATGCTGCACAGAACTACTGTGCATGAGCGCTGTAACTTTTTAAACAACACGACCGTCATTTTTGGGGAATAAACAGTCATGTAACACGATTATGACCATTTTGACACCCGTATATAGTAGATCCCAGAAAAAGTTCAGAATACTAACCTTACACACGTATTGGGTCCAAAGATCCCTTTCTGTTAATTTCTTTCCAACATCGTCACAATCCATCAAACAGTGAAGTGAGCTCGAATCACCCTGAAGAAAAGAAGTTATGATTTCCACAGCTGGTCCGACCACTTGTGCATTCCATGATTCATCTGATTTGCCTGGAACATAAACAAAATAGCATCTCATGCTATTGATTGATGGGAAGAAAATGATTTGTTGCTGTACATATCTTTGATGCATATAAACAAAAAGGAGAAAGAAAAGCCGTACTTGAAATGGATTCGGTTGCATCAACATGCTGTATATTCCATCTGAACAATGTTCCAAGCCGACTAAGTCTCCTCTTCTGCAAAACGGAAATATTTTTTTTATTAAAGATTCCAAATTGATGTCAAACAATTAATGTAGAATCGAGTCTCTGACACATGAACTTACTTGACGACGAACAAGCCTTCGGGTGTTCAATTTTACTTTCTCAATTGCCTCAACTAAAACATTCTTCAGTTCATTATCATCCGAGGAAAATAAGATCTCCCTCACATTATCTTCCATCGTCTCAACGTTGTTTGTGGACACTACTTCACAAAATTCATTGCTGGAATCACTCATCATATCAGTCCTGCTTTGTGAGAGGTGAAGCCTCAAAAACCCTTCAAACTCCCTAACGCCAATGGCTTGTCGCAAACCTCGAGTATAAATAGCTTCAGGATTGAAAATATCGCAAACTTCACGGAGTAATCCAGCATTGATCATCATATCTACTCTTTGTCCTACGTGCTCGTCCATTACGGGGATGGCAGCATCAACACAAATGAAACAGTAGTCGTATCTGTAATTGTCAATCCGACCCCAGTTCTGCCCTGCCCCATTCAGAATAATAACAATTAGGCCCTTCTTATACAAAATATCCCCTTTATGTTTCCCTCACACTAGAAACTTTAGCTCAATTTTACCCTTGTTATAAAAACAATCTAGTTCAATTTTATCCTTTTCTAAGCCGATGCAGACAAAAATTAGAGACTGAATTTCCCGAGAAGGAGCAAAATTGAGCTAGAATTTTTAGTAAGGGAGCAAAATTATTAATAGTGTCACACAAATGTATAACAGGAAGGAAGGATTACCAACCTCAGCAGCCTTTCCCTGATAAAGTTTGCTAGGAATAGTACCGGAGCGAGCATACAAATTAAGGTATTGATTAATCTGCAAAAGACAACTAAATTCAGAGGCGTCTAAAAGATGACTTGCTAGATTCTTTTTGCAAGATAATTCATTTTTCAAAAAACGGAAGGGCAAGTAAAAATACACAAATGGCCAATCAACTTTGATGTTAAAACATGGTGGCCTGTGAACTTCAAAATCGGCCATATAACTCTTTGAATTTTGACGTATACAAACATAAAATTCCAGATGATTAATAGACCAGTGTGAATAGCAGTTGACCGCATAAACTGCCAGTAAATCACACGGGTAATATATACTCATGGCCCCGCAATAATTTGGCATCACGAACAATAATGACCCTTACTGAAACTTACGTGGCGCACAGGCATTTAATCTGGTCAGGTCATTTGGACTTTTATACAAGTTCAAGTGAAATTTTCACATTGTTTTTTTTCATATTTCCAAACAATTAAGCCGGATGGTGGATCAAGAAAAGACCTTTTCACATAACCAGAGCACCTATGCATCTACTCAAACAAATATAAAAAAAAAATGAACACTTTGGAATATATATCAAGGAGGAAAGAAATCCTACTTTTCTATTGTCATGTGGATGGAGTCTGTTAGCTGCAACAGGATCAAGTTCTTTCAAATAGCGATACTTGTCGAAATCATTTTTCCCAAACTCAAGTGTCTGATCATTTTGCTCATCTCCTGCATATCGACAAACATATAAACAATATCTCCATGGATGTAAATTAAAAGCAACGAAGTTCATACTTGAAGCATACCAAGATGCTCATCGAGACACTCATCCAAATTTTCAGTTGTATGATCCAGAAGGTAAGGACTTACAAGAGCCTAAATGCAGAGTTAAAAAGTGAACAAGAGTGAAAATCATCATAAACAGGACTACAAATTATCACATAATGGGAAGTACTAAAAGAAATCAACTTTCAGGTATCCAAGAAATCAGTAAACATCATTGACCTCTGAACTATAGCGTTGCTAGCATTCAAACCCCTCAACTTTATTTCTTGACATAAAAATCCTTGGACTTTAAAATTACTACAGCATTAAAGTACAAATCAAGAAAGCCGTTCAAAAGATCAAAATGATGACATGGAAAAATTGAACTACATGATTGACCCTTTTTCATGTCACCATAAATTATGGTCAAATACGTACTTTATCCTCATTGTTTTGTTAATTTTTGAACCGATTTTTCTTGAAAAAGGCTTTAATTTTACACATATGTAAATGAAGTTTAGGTGCCATTATTTTTAGTAGGTTATAATCCATGCAGTCATGAATATAATTTACCCAGAAAGATTATTGAAATATCTAATTAATTCAAGGAGTGGTACCTGGATATAGTAATTGGTTCCCCCAACAATTACAGGCAAGCAATTGCGGGACAAGATATCATCAATAAGCTGCAAATTAACGGAGCAATACAATCCAATCAGAACATGCTAATGGCAATCAAAATTAGAGGGAAAAAAATTCATACATTAAAGAACCCCTATACTTGGCCAAATAATCGGAATGGCCCCTTGAACTTTATTAGCCCCTTGAGCTTGCTTAAAGTGATCTATTGGCTCCTAATTTTGATTAAAACGACCTACTGGCCTCTTGAGCTTGCTTAAACTGTGTAATATTCCCTTGAATTTTCTTAGACCGACCTATGGCCCCCCTGAGCTTGCTTAAATTGACTAATTGACCCCTAAATTTGATCAAAATGACCCATTAGCACCTTGAACTCGCTTAAAATGACCTATTGCCCCCCTTGACTTGCTTTAAAGGTAACCTATTGGCCGTTTGAACTTCGTTAAAGTGATACACACTTCAACTAGCCCAAATAATCCAGTTACTCTAGTCACTTAAATGTTAGAGAGTCAATCATATCACTTTAAGCAAATTCAGTGAGCTAATGAAACATCACAAATGAGAAAGCAGTTAAGATTGACACAAGCTTGAATGATAATAGCATACAAAAAAACTAACTTCAATGCAATTAATTGAGAAAAAATACAAGTACGGAATTTGAAGAACCATGAAAAAGAGCATAATGGTGGTGAAAAACAACTCACAGGAATGGCAGAATCCCTAAAATCCTTAGCTGTGAACTCCACATTCGGGCTTACAGTCCCAAGCAAATGGTGAGGAACTCCTGCAAACAACAGATACACATACCGTAAAACCTCTATATAGTAATACATTCGGGACCGGACTATTTCTATAACAATCGGGAGGTTATTCCTATATCGAGCTAATAAAAGAAACATAACCCAAAGCTAAACACATAAAATTTCAGAGAAATGAAAAATAAAAATTACCCTTTTGATCATGGAAAGGAACCTTATTGGTTAAGACATCAAGACCACGATAGACTTGCATAGAATCAGCATTGATGATTTCAATTGGAAAATGAGCAGCTAAATCAATGCCCAGCTTTGATTTTCCGGAACCGGTCGGACCCATTATTACTACAACCTTCGGTTTGGTTTCTTCTTCTTCCGGTTCATTCTTCGTCGTCGCCGGCCGCCGTCTTCCGCCGTCGGTAGGTTGACTCTCCATGTCTGAATGTTGAGGAATTGCAGAAGCTCTCAATGTTGGGCTTCAAAACCCCCAAATTGAAATCAAAGTTTGGATCTTTTAGGGTTTCAATTTTCATAATCAGAACCTCAAAATATTTTAGCCCATTACACTTTTTGGATTCATTGTTTTCGGCCCGATTCGACTTTGTTTTTCCAACTAAAAGCCGTGTATGATAAGTTTAAAACTGGAAAAGTAGAGAAAGATGCCGTCAAATAAAGGAATTGTCAAATTAAGGAAATAGTCAAATTTGTTGATGTGAACAAAGACCGTTTTTGTCCACTAACGTTTTATGACCTTTCATCCTAACTTTTACATCACCGATCAAAAGTTTGATAAAATATAGGCAAAAAATGTCTCCGTTTGTATCAAAAAAATCAACTATTTCCCTAATTCTGCAAATAATGCAAACCATGATCTTTTATTTGGTCAAAAGCAAACTACGATCCTCTATTTGTAAAACTACGAAACTTCATGACACTTATTTGAAATTAACTCTTAATCAAATTACAATTAAATGGTGGAGTGACTTTATCTGCTGGAAAGTAATTGCCAAAGATGACACACAATATTCTTTTTCCTTTCAATTACGTCCCTACATGCAGATTAAAGGTGAAAAAGGGATAAACAAAATATATAATATCAATCAATTAATCATCAATCCCACTGTATTAATTAATAAATAATACATACCGAATTGTTGTTGGTTTGAATTTGAAAACATATTCTTTATATATTGGCGGCAGACACATGCAGAATTTCTTCTCTTTTTCTTATTTCATTATACTATAAGATTAGGTGGCAAAAAGTTTAGATTGATGTTTAACAATTTTCCATAATGTTTAGGAAACCCTAACTGTGAAGAAATAAATTGGTCCAAAAATTGAAGAAAAATGCTAATTAATAAAATTGAAAATACAAAATTTTATTAGAAAAAAATCAAATAAATAATTTCTCTTTGCTAAAATTCACTAATTACTCTTGTAATCAATATACTCAAACAAGTCAAGCTAATAAACAATAAAACGATCCATAAAACTTTCTTCTTTTTTTTTTTTTGCGCTCCATTATTTGAAAACTGTGTCAACTCATTTTGTGCTTACCCTTAAAGTCGACCTTAAGAAAAGCTATCACAGTTTCTCATTCAAGTTCTAATTTTCTTCTGTCTTCTGAAAGTTGGAAAATAAGCCTTGTGTCCTTTGTTTCGTAATTCTTATTCAATAAAATCATTTATCAATCTACTAGATATGTTAGATCTGAATGAGCTACTAATTAGTTATCTATTGATTACTAGCGTAGCAAAATACGTAAATATTAACTTGTTTTTCCAAAAATAACCATCGGTGATTGTTTCACAACTAACCATGTATTCCTTGTAGTTGAGACTTGGCATGTGCAATAGAAATTCATGAACTAGACACCTATATATAGAAAGATTCATATTCGGATGAAATTAGAACTTTTTATAAGTTCAAATTAAAATAAAAAATAACTATAAAATAGATTTAAGTAGACACTTAAATTGATTTTAAAACATTAACTAGTGATTTAATATACGTGTTTATAGTTAATTTAAGCTTGAATGTTCAAAATTGACAATTAAGAAATGATAAGTAATACAAGGCAAGTTATCTAAAAATTATATTAATATTTTTAATCCCTCTCCTACTCTGTCTTGTCCCCAAAGGTTGTCAAAAACAACTGTTTAGTTTATAGGTGAGCCCTTATTGTCCTAGCAAAAAACTTTCACCTAAAGCACTCTTCTCCAATGGAAATTATAACTAAAACTTCTAAAGACCTTTCAACCAAATTTTATATAATTAACCCCATGTGTATGTGTTTATGTATAATAGGATATGCATAATTATTGGATTAATTATGAATTAGTAGGGAAATTGTACAGTACCCAATAAGATCAATTGGGATTTGTTTATATTCACACTTGGTAATCATTCATCAGCAACCTTTCTCATAATTTCATTCACTATATTTACAGTTACAATAATTCCATTCAATAATTCATTACAAATGCTCCTTTTATACGTATAGTCTAGCTTACTCATGTAAATTCCAATCTAAACCTTCATTAAAGTTTATGGTTTGCTCTAGAATTGAGAGTGAATAAGTTTATCATTACGTTAACAAACTTTTGGTTACCAAAATATATCATTGTATATATTACCCGTTTTGATCAATAGCTTTACATGGCTTAAGAAAACACACATATATCTCTCTACACACATGCACTTGAGATTCAACTTATTCATGCTCTCATTATCCATTATGATCGCTCAATCCTTACACCTCATATCCCAACCTACTTTAGACCAAGTCATGAATAGTCTTATCAATTTTGTCTAGTTTGTTCCTAAACCATTATATCGTAGGATAGTCGACTCCTATTCATATATAATTATAACAATATTCTGATCTAATATCATAGATATATTGTGATTTGGTCAAAATCTAACACCTTAAACTTTACTCAGTTGCGGTTGAAACATATCTACATGTATTAGAAATCTTTTCAAATAGCTCTAATTGCTCATTTCTAATGTGAGATTTAGTTCCATTCATGCCTTTATTAATTATCATCATTCAGACTACACTTATCGCTCATCGATCATATGACTTTTCTACTTCTAGTGAGTTGTCAACTACTCTATCAGAACGTTACACACTTCTTCTCGATAGTACAATTTTGTATGAGTTGGGCCTAAAGTTCATGAAGATGGTGTCAAATGCTCTAAGTCAAATATTAGGACAATTATCGTTGTGTTATATGTAGCGATACGGCCTGTAGTGGTTGGGGCCGAGAGAAGAAAGTTTGAGCAAGAAGCGCCCTTAAGGAAGGTGATGAGGTACATATCAAAAGTGAGAAGAAATAGTTGTTGCAGCTTATAAGTAAGGTCCTATTTTGGCTGAATTGAACTGAAATTTGCCGAATCAAATTGAATTATTGACTGCATGCTGATGAATTTTGCTGAATTTATTAAACTAAATTGAATTAAATTTTGTTGACTTTAAGTCAAAAAAGAACATGAGTTTAAATATTGACTCAATACATACACTCAATACATACATGACACGTTTTAAGATCGTGTGTTAGATTTGTAACTACGCTGACAATATATCTACATTGCATGATCCTAGGTGTTACACTACATGTAGATATTATATTGTTAATGCTTATACAACTAAAGTCATCGGAAGAGCTAGCTGTAGTTAGCTGAATTCTATCAATATACCAACCTCAGAAAATAGCCATCTAACCAGATAAGGCACATGATATACAGATCATGTACCCAAAATAATTAAATACTATAAATATTGTGGGTTTAAATTAAAAAAACAAAAGTAAGAATTTTAGAGAGGGTTCGAGTCTTCATTCAACAAAGGTGAAACTCTCTTTTTAACTTGATGATTAAAAGTGAACATGAGCTATTTGGTCATTTAGCTATTATATCCGGATATAAATCTCCACATCCAGTAAATAATAATAATAATAATAATAATAATAATAATAATAATAATAAATTTGTTGCTTAAGTTTATTGATACCCAGAATCTAAAACGGCATGATTTAGAGTGGGTGACGTTAAGCGACTATGAAAGATGACGATAAGAGCATGAATGAATTGACTTTCAAATCGAAATATAGATGTGAGTAGTGATTAAGTGAGACAAATTTATTAATATAAAAATGTGGATTCAATATGTATAGGACGCATTTTTAAGTCATGCGATCTATGATGTTAAATTTAAGTAAAAACGAACAAACTCTACGTAATGGTAAGTGTAAAATCATCTCACCCATGAACCTCAATTTATTAGTGGTGGGATTCAACAAATGTCGGACAATAATTGAATTTTGAAATTTTCACTTTTTTGTGGACATAAATCACCAAATTACAAAAATACTCCTCCTATTATAATTAAAGAAAGATAATCAAGCAAAGTTGGTTTGCCACCACCATTAAAGCTACAACTTTTATTTATACCTGCTTCTTCATCTTCTTCTTCAAAGTAAAAAAGTCTCTTTCTCTCTCTCTCTACTTTCTCTCTCTAAATGACAACACAAAAGCAGATTTTGAATCAACAAGAACAGAAATTGAAGAACAGTAATAATTCAGCCATGGTGACTTATGAGAGTCCAGCTCCAGCTACTGGAAATTATGATGACAAAGAAGAAGAGATGACGAGGTCCGCCTTAGCTTTGTTTCGAGCTAAAGAAGAAGAGATTGAAAAGAAGAAAATGGAGGTTAAAGACCGGGTTGAGACTCAGTTGGGCCGTGTTGAAGAAGCTTCAAAACGTTTATCTGAGATTCGTGAAGTAAGCAAAAATTCTGAATTCACTATTTTTTTTAGTTCTGCAAACAATGCATTAACATTTCACCGTTATTTATTTTGCTTTTTTCGGTCTATAGAATATCCATCACCGACAACAGTGAATATTCCGTTTTAGTAATTCATATTTTTGTTTTTGATATTTTTAAGGAGCTTGAAAGTCTTTCGGATCCATTAAGGAAGGATGTTTCGTTGATACGAAAGAGAATTGATACACTCAATAGAGATTTGAAGACTTTGGGCTTCACCTGCCAGAAGAAGGTAATATTTTATGATATGCTAATATTTTATACTTCTCATTATACTGATAAAATAAAAACTCTAAAAATATTCTACTTTTTTTATTATTTATAACAATACTATTTGCTAAAATTGTTTGAATATGTGCAATGTGATTTGCAGGAGAAAGAATATAAAGAAACACTTGAATCTTTTAATGAGAAGAATAAGGAAAAATCTCAACTACTATCCAAATTAATGGAGGTAATTATTTCTTATAATTAGTTATCTTTATCCACTAATTAGTTAAATCAATTATCCTCATAACAGTAATTTTCACATGGTCTGTAACTGACTATATTAATTTGGTCAGTCACTTTAATCACCGTTAGATCTAACATCATTATACAGATTTAACGGTGACCGACCACATTAACATGGTCAGTCATGGACCATGTTAAAATGACTGATCCTCATAAAAGTTCATATGAATCTGAAAATAATTACTTGAACAATTTTTGTTTCAGATGGTGAGTGAAAGTGAAAAAATGAGGTTGAAGAAGCTGGAAGAATTGAGCAAAAACATTGAAACTCTTGGCTAATCATCATAATCAAATTAACATTAATTGTGATTTTTGTGATCTGCATATTTTTCTTTTACATTTTTTTTAAAAGTTTTTCAGTGGATTCTTTTGTTTTTTTTTGTTTATCATTGATTTGACCACAGTTTGCTGAAGATTAATTCAAATGTAACATATATATGTTTGTCCATTAAAATATTTGGTTTTGATAATTTTTTTGAAAAGTATTGATACGAATTCACAACTTTACACCTTCTGATTTTATAGGTGTAACCGATCGAGATATAATCATTTGATTGTTTTATGGTCCTGTAATTTTAAACTTTGCAATTTAAAATTGTGAATGATGAATTTTACCTTATCACATTAGTAAATAACTCATGTGTTACCTTTAATGGCGATTTACCTTAATTATGATTACGAATAGCTAATAATTGATTATATTAAGCTTGATGTGTAAAACATAAAACATGACAGTGAAAATTTTGATTGGTTATAAAAGAACACGGGTTACTAGTTAAAACTTTATTAAACTGCAAAAACCATATGAAACAGGTGCGTTAAATATCTATTATTATTTCCTCTTGACCCACCTCATTCCAAGATTCATTTAGATATAACTAAAAATGGAGTTGCTCCACACGTGATTGAAAATGTTGGATCCTCTTACTAACAAAATAAGCTGAATCTGGTATCACTAAGAAACTCATCATCCAAAACAATGAGAGGTAGAAATAAGAATGTGAACGATGGAAGAGTTGGAGAAATAAGAGATCAAAACAATGTTGTAGAAAATATCAATGAAAAAGCAAAAGAATAATGATTAGTAGCTTAGCAGTAAATGTTGGGCTGAGTTGAGAAAAATGCCACGTTTTAAGTCTCCTACTAATATTGAATGAGAGTTTGATATCATAATTCACCAAACTATATTCGGAAAAAAATGAAAGCAAAAACACTAACATCGTAAGGGAGGCACACAAACATAATTCATTCACTATATTTATGTCTCATTTACATTGTATTTTTAAGCTTTTAGGGAAACTACATGCGAATTAAAGGTAACAAAGTAATTATATTTCAATTAGTACTAAAGACAAAACACATAAAGATGTAAAAGGAAAGATGACAATTAATATCCCAAGATTATAAGGTGAAACACAATCTTCTTCTCTTTATTTTTTTGTTTTTCTGGGAAAAGGTGAAACACAATCTTTAAACGTCGGTTAGTTTGGAATATAAAGGGTATATTTCTTTTATAACAATTAATTAACTCTAATCTCAAATTGGAAAAAACTTCAAAGTCACAAATAGACTAATATAATGACTTACATATCATTCAATGTAATAAGACGTTTTTTGATATTTTTTGTTAAGGGCTAAAAGTAGTTTTTTCAACTAAAAGTAATGTTCAGTACATCAAAGCTGCCTTTCGAAAAACCTAAGATACTAAGGAAAATTGCTTTCAGTAAAAGTTAAAATTTGTATTTATCAAATATTTATCAGCTTTTATCGCTTTTTTCACAACAACTTATTTCGACAATACTTTTTCCCATAACAATTACTTCTTTCGAGAGGAATGTCAAACTGGTCATGTAACTCTGCAACCAGTACATTATAAATTATAGTAATGACTATCCTAAAATTTCTAACAAGTCAATATAATATGATTACAACGATATATAAGTATTGATGTGTCATGCAGTATCTCGGATGAGCTTCAACCATAGTAAACATTGTTTTACATCAGTAAACAATTTTCAACAATTTTTAGTTCAGTTTAAATCAGATCAACTATAAAAATGGCCCCGTTGGCTCCCGAAAAGGCCCCGTTGGCTCCCGAAAAGGCCCAATAGTATATCCACATATGGAATTGACCTATAAAAGTAGAATATCTCCACTCAAAGTCAGTATAAATCTCATGTCCGCCGTTCCGAATAACTGTTATATATATATGGAATCGTGCTCTTGAAAACCAGAACAATATCCATCCGCCATTAACAAAACCTTCAAAAAATACCATCTTTACCCCTGCAAAACCTCCTTTACAGCCCAAAAATTACTTCTTGCCGCCCCACTCTCATAGCAAAATCAATCAATCCGTCCATCAATTTTGAAATCCCCCAAAAGGGGTTCCAAATCTTGCCCTAATCAATACCCTTTTCGGGTTTTCGAGCAATGAGAGACCAAAGGTATATGGATTCTGGACATGGGTCTCCGTCGTGGCGCCCTGGAATCGGAGAAAGGGGGCAACTTTCTCCTTCTTATCGCTCATCCGCTTATACCCGGATGGAACCGGACCGTTCCAGGCAGGTTTTCGCCAGAGATGTACCGCTATCCGGTGGGGATGTTAGGTCTTTCTGTGCAAGTGATTTGGTGAATCCTGAGGGTAGTGAGTATCGTCAGGATTTGTACTTTTCGGGCTTGGACCGGATTAACAACCCGGTTCATCCCGAAAGAAGCCTGTTTGGGTTGATGGGTTCGGTTCCCGGGGGAGAGAGGCGGAATGTGGCAATGCCGGGGTTTAGTGGGGAGAAATCAGCTTCTATGAGGAAGTTTCAGTGGGATAATTTGTTTGTTGATGATAAACCGGGGGGGAATTATGGTTATTCGAGTAGAGGGTTATCTGATTCGGGTGGTGTCCCGGTGTCGATGTCTGAAAACAGTGGTGGAGGGAGTTTGATTACCGGGTTTGATCAAAGGATGGAGAATTCTGAGAGTGGGAGAAACTATGGAGCTATGGATGGAAGGTATGCGTATTCATATTCGTCTCCTAACCCTGTTGGAGTAATAGGGAGGAGTAGCATTGTTGATTCTGTTGTGAACAGGATAGAAAGAGATAAGAAAATTGATATCGACATGCTTACGGATAATGAGAATGCGTATAGGAATAATGAGAATGCTTATAGGAATGGTATGGTGAATAATAGGAGGAGAATGTTGTTAGAAAACGACACTTATGAAAATGAGAAACATGTTGATCGCAGGAGTTTCAATATGACTTCTGAGAATCAAAAGTTCATAGAGGATTTTAGTTTTACTAGAAATGAATTAAATGATCACGGATCTTCTGTTCATGAAGATGTTGTTGAGAGAATGCCTATGTTATGTGACGAGTTTGATGATTCCTCTGGCTATAGTTACGAACAACTGCTCCAACTACAAGAGGCAATAGATTTGAGGCTTGCACAAAACCATCTTGGTAATAATCAGAAAATTCCGTCACCATATTCCGTTGAAGATGCTTGTGATTCAACTTCTGGTGGGGATAGAGATTGGACTTATGAGGAAATTGAACAATTGGCAATGTTGGAGAACTCGGGACGGGGTATGTACCAAGGTCAAAGCAGAGGAACTAGTGCTATTGACACAATGTACCAAGGCCGAAGCAGAGGAAGTAGTGGTATTGATGCAATGTCCATTCAAGGAAATTCATTTTCCTCTGCAGATGAGGTATCGATTTCAAGGCGGACAAGCAAGTCTTCTAAAAGAGATGTAAGGCAACGACTAGGACCGGCTTTAAGTGTAAAGCAGAGGTTGGAGTATCCTCAACAAGTCGGAAAGAGACAAATAGCTTCAAAACATAAAAAGAAAAATCCTTGGCTGAAACATGATAGAGAAAAGCCTATGGAAGATCAAAAGATTATTGTTCAGGAAGTGAAAATTCAAGAAGAGAAGCCAAAGGAACATGCTGATACCGAGTCAAAGGAATATGCTAAGACTGAGCCTCGCGAAGATTCTGAGGAATTCAAGAATCAAGTGCAAAGGGCGTTCTTGAAGATGTTCAAATTCTTGAATGAAAATTCAGCTGATCTTAGAAGATACTTGGAGCAAGGTGGTGCTCGGAAATTGAGATGCTGCATATGTGGCAGGTGAAGTGAAACAACTCGTTATAAATCTTTTGATTGGACCTTTTTAACTGTCGTTTAATTGAATATAATTTCAACATTTGTGTTTTAATCAAAG
Source organism: Euphorbia peplus (assembly GCA_028411795.1). Classification (NCBI taxonomy): domain Eukaryota; kingdom Viridiplantae; phylum Streptophyta; class Magnoliopsida; order Malpighiales; family Euphorbiaceae; genus Euphorbia; species Euphorbia peplus. Next base: position 30,095,339 of record CP110843.1, read on the forward strand.
TTATCAAAGGCATGCCTTGGGGGCTAGGCTCTAGGCATATCACCTAAGAAGCCAAAGGCAAACTCTATTCAAGAAGTGCCTGTTTGAGCATGCCATTGTGAGCCTTGCGCCTTGGCACAATTTGGAACTTTGTTTTAGGTATCATCTATAGCTGAAACCAACTAAGGATATAAACAAATAAAAGAGAGAGGAAGGAAGATTTGAATGACTTAGTTTTGACGAACAGTAGTTTTGAACTATTAGTTAATTAGCTTAGGATTTTGTTAAACTTAAGTGCTTAGTTCGAATCTAGCATATTATTATTATAATTTATGATTATGGAAGAGTTAATATGTAAATTTAGAATTTGTGATTAAGATTATGGATGATTGGATATGATTTAGTGTTTGAATATCTGTTGCATTTTAGAACTGTTTATTCATGTTATATGTAATGTTTAGTCACCTTGTCTCACTTACCCGCGTACCTGCACCTAGGCTCCGTTACCAGTTTCACTACTGAACATTTATGTGTGTTTTTGCAGTAGCTCCAAGGCGTTTGCGGACACAATAGGCTTGGCACAACATGCATTCTTTTCGTGCAAATCAAGGTCAGAGCATCTCGGTCTGTACAAAGCAATTTGTGTGCTTATGGGATGGGATAGCACGATTGTTGTAAAAGGCAAATGGATTCAGCAGATATTGCCTTCTGCAGAAGCTTCATCGTTGAGGGAGGACCTTATTATATGGCCTCCGGTTGTTTTAATCCACCACAGCTCCTTATCAAATGATGGTAAAGATAATCTTATGACTGTAAGTATTGAAGGGCTCAAGCATATTCTGAGAGGTAAGTAAAAAATTAAATGACGATAACTGATCCTTCAACACCTTGGATGGCAATTTCGGGTTGGTCGTGTCAAAACTTTGTTATGTTATTTATATATGAATGCAAACATAGAGAGAAGATAATTGTCTCAATCATGTCGTGTTAATCCGTTGTTTCTATATGCTATTTTATTGTTTTAGAAATTGCCATCCAAGTGCTAACATGGTTTCGATCTTGATTCTTGTGCATTGCAACTAGAAAACGTTTTCCTCAAAGTATGTTTTCTTTTCTGGATTTCTGCCTTGATTCTCAATATTTTCGTGAAAGTCCAAAGGAAAAGGCATCCTGAGGGCCCTTATCTTTTTTATTTCTGTTGATAAAGCCCCTGATCTTTTAAGTTGACACATTGAGGCCTTCATCAAACGTATTGCATACATGAGGACCGAGACAGTCCACGTTGGACATAGAAGTTGATCTAACCTGGTTGATATTTTTGGTCCTATCAAATTGTTTTTCGTTGTCTTAAGATCCCTTTGTGTCCCAATCAGTAATTTCACGAATTTTGAGTCTTTACGTTTGATTAATAAAAAAATTATGAGCGAATGTGCAGAGTATTCTATACAGAGTCAATGTGCTTGTCGTTTAGCCATTTTTATTTAAAAAAAAAAAAACCTTAAATTTGATGCATGCTAAACAATTAAGATGGCGCTTTCCGTAATTTTCCGCATCTTCTGTTAGGTTTTAACGATATTTTACAGGTATGGGGTGTGACCCAAGGATGACCAATATCTGCCATGGCAAAGCTGCAAATCAGAGTACTATGGTGGTGAGCTTCAGTGGCACCTTTTCTGGATTACAAGAGGCAGAAAAGCTTCACAAGCTTTTCAGCAAGAAGCAACAAGGAAGGCCCGAGTTCCAGCAAATCTGTTCGAGGGACAACAAAATGAACCATCAGGAGACTCCAAACGTTTCTAGTGACAACAAAACGAACCATCAGGAGACTCGAAACGTTTCTAGTGACTACAAAATGAAACATCAGGAGACTCTAAAGGTTTCTGATGACAACATGACGAACCATGTGGAGACTCGAAAAATTTCCAATGACACCAAAGTGGAGAGTCCAACCGTTTCTGATGACAACATGACGGACCCTCAGGAGACTCAAAATGTTTCTAGTGACAACAAAATGAACCATCAGGAAACCCCAAACGTTTCTGATGACAACATGACGGTTCGTCAGGAGACTCTAAGCGTTTCTAGTAACAACAAAATGGAGACTCAAACTGTTTCTGATGACATCATGATGGATCGTCAGGAGACTCGAAATGTTTTTGATGACAACATGACAGACCATCAGGAGACTCAAATCGTTTCTAGTGACCACAAAAAGGAGACTCAAATTGTTTCTGATGACAACATGACGGACAATCAGGAGACTCGAAACGTTTCAAGTAACAACAAAATGGAGACTCAAACTGTTTCTGATGACAACATGACGGACCATCAAAAGACTCAAACCGTCCCTAGTGACAACAAAATGGACCATCAGGAGACTCGAAAGGTTTCTGATGACAACATGACAAACCATCAGGTGTCTCGAAACGTTTGTAATGACAACAAAATGAAGCATCAGAACGTCTTGGTATGCAACATAGAAAGTTTCCTATACGGCTATATGGGGATAGCAAGTGATTTGGATGAGCTTGATCCGGAGACAAAAAGGCGGTCTGTGGTTAGGAGTAAGAAAGAGATGGAAGCCATTGCTAATGCTTCCCTTAAATCCCAATGAGAAGTTGATCGAGACGTTTTGCTGTTACAGAACCGTACGCGAGATCCTGACCACGTACGGGTAACAGGTCCGACAGTTAGGAAAGTAGTTTTTGTCCGTTGGTTGGTTTCTGGTCGGTACAGAATCAGGGGTATAGTTTTTTTGGCTGGTGTTGGAGTTGGTACAGAATCAGGGGCATAGTTTTTTTGGCTGTTGTTTCGAGTGGGTACAGAATGAAGGGCATAGTTTTTTGGCTGGTGTTCGGGTTGGTACAGAATCAGGGGAATAGTTCTTTTTGGCTGGTGTTCGTTTCCTTTTGCCCTATGGAGTAGGCTTCTGATGGTATTCATAACATTGGAGAAGTGAGGCTCTATAATTGTAAATCTTTAGGAAAGTGATGAGGTGGATTTCATCAAATTTTGGGTATTCTATATGGGAAATTAGCAGAAAATTGAGTTCATTTTGAGATTGTTTTCAGGTTTTTCTTTCAACATTATCTCTAGTATTGGATTATCAAATATGCCGAATTTTGGCATTAGGTATATGTACTAGTTTCTTCTTATAGCTTTTTGGTTTGGAAGCTTAGATGCATTTCTGTATTTCGATGTCGTAAAGAAATTCTTGAAATGAGAGTATAGAATCAGCTAGTTGCACATTTTATTTATTGCAATGCCAAAGGCGACCATCTATCGAGTCTGCTATATATTTACTATTCGGCTTGTTATTTTGGTTGTAGTATGGATAAGGATAGACTGGTTCACCTTGAAAGTCTAACTAAATCCAGAAAAAGTAGTTTTTAAAGTAAAACAAAACTGAATTACGATTTTAAAAGAATCAAATTTAACTGCGTTTTGGTTTTATCAATTCAAATAATCATAGATTTTGTTAAGGTTATTTATCTTATATAATTCTGGCCATGTTCTATTTTGTCAATTTAAGTACAGTTCAATTAACCCCCAAGTACAATAGTAACACATTGCATACACAACCTAAAAAGAATTGACTAAGCAAACTACTCAGCATTTCCAACAAAAATAAGATGCAAATATTCAAAAAGCTTTATCACGTACAAAATGCAAACATGAATCATTCAACTAATACAAAATAGAGTTCGAAAAATTGTCGAAACTTGTGTAATAGTTGATGCAATATATCCATCCATTGTATGGTACATGACAAACACTGAGATAAGATTCTTCAAATATACAGAAACTTTTGTTGTTGAATTATTGACATATTATCCGAACATGTTAAGCTCGAAAACTCCATTCGAACTCTTCAAGTTCTAATTATTAAGATGCTCAAAAAGATGTGGAAGATGTTGATTTGTCAGCTTAGTCCTCTTGCTAATCTCTTTGTTCTTCTTCTTGCTCTTGGGTTTAGTGGAAATGCCATGCACCTGAGCATCTGCCCTTCTCTTTGCAGTGTTTGTAGCAGGTCTCATGCCGTTCTTCTGTAAATCCTTCTCGATATCAAGCATATCCCGAGGCAGTTCTACACCCCGAAAGAGTTGCTTAAGCTCATCATCTACCTTAATTGCTACCCTTTGGTCATTTGGGTATGCAATGTCCTCCTGTGAATCGAAGTTCGACAGCAACCAAATCTGGCCTGCCCGTTTCAAGGCCTGCAAAAGTAATAGTCATTTTTCGATTCTCAATATATGAGGAAACCTCTGGAACTAATTTATAGATAACATGACACGATAACCGATTTTGACCCCTAAATAACGACTATAGATAAAGACAAAAAGGCCAGATGAAAAGCAAGACACCTGAAATAATTCTAGCCGGATCAATGTTGAAGAAAAAGAAGGGGAAACAAGTGTAGAATGGAAAGATCTAAGAGGTACGATTTCACTCATACTTGATATGTTAAAGCTGTGGAGGAGAAGTTTCAACTTGGTAATAGACACAATCTTTCACCATTACGGGAATTTTTTTTCACAACTGAGGCAACATTCAACTCTATTCCGTCAGAGATTCATTCATAGAAAATGAAACAAGCAGTACTAACATCAACATGTCTATGTAACACGAAAAGAGTTTTTTAATCAGACCTGCAAATCATCCAGCACAGTTGGGTATGAATCCTTGAGATCAATGACAGCAATGCCCTGAGGATATTTCTTTACCAAATCAAGTAGATCTTTCTTGTTTTTCAAATTGTGCTTGGACTGCGAGGAATTCAAAAACACAAAATGTCATCTTATAGGAAGATAGAAGAAACAAAGGCAGAGTAACTAAACCTGCATAATGATTAACTAAGAACCAAAAATCTTGCAAACCTATCAGATCAGATCTGCAAGCATATGACATTGAGAATTACCTTATATGCGAAGCACCTTCCATCATAGCTGACTTTTGGGTTGTTCGTCAAACTGTCAAAGACAGCTTTGTTGTTGTTCACCTCCACAAAACATTCTGCATTTATTTGTTCTGGTGTTAAGGCTTCTCTTGTCTGCAAATCCACAAAATTAAACACCATCAGAAAGCAAACTCTTGTCCCACAACGATAAAGCATCTTCCAAAAAACCATCAAAAGAGTAGATTTGAAGGGCAGAAAGTCAAACTTTAAGATGCAGAAAGCTAGTCAGGAAATCAAAACTACAAAAATTAGAAACTCGAGTTCACATACATGCTATTATATTCATCTCTCATAACAAAATCCACCATATATCGAGGAAAATTGCCACTATTTAATCGACATAAACTCATTCTTTATGTTAGAAATCAACTCCACAGTAGCCAATGCCTTCATCCAAAAGTTGAGTCTCTCTTTAAAAATACAAAAGGGACAGCATAGCAACACAAACTAAAACTGTCACCGAGACTCAATGGGCAAACACCATCATTATACCTGAATTACATGGCGATTAGTTATCAGATCGATTGATCCTCAGTAACTCATTATCAAAATCATCTAATATTGCAAGCATAATCCAATATGCAGCATCACTAAATTAAGAATAAGAGCCAGAACAAACAAACCCTTAAAAGCAGATCTATAACAAGTTTTATCTGCTTTCCGGTGGCTCCTTTCCGAATGTTATTGATAGCTTGATATCTCTCCGTTTCCTTTGAAAATTTCCCCTGCGGACCAGGCGTCTTAGTACTTGTAAATGGTGGAGCTGCAACAGGAATAGGTTTCTGAGGTGTTTTGGAAATAACTGGCCTTGATTTAGCAATGCTGCTGAGAGTTGTTTGACACTTCTCTTGCTGCTTCTGGAATTTATTTAATTGGTCTTGCAACGCCATCTGCAACACATATGATTCAATCTAAAATTTGAATATGAAAGTTCTATAATATCACATAAAACCATAGTTATCAAAGGCTCATGGCACAAGGGTTAGACCCGAAATGATTCGGGATCTGCTAACATGAACCATCATAAAGAAATCTAAAGCTCAAGTCGCCGTTTAATCACTAAAATGATGTGAAATTTAACAACTAGACATTGATTAGCAAAAGAAACTAGAGCATACAGCAGCCAATATCAGTCAAATAGATTGATAAAATCTCGAATTCCATCCAAAATAACCCTAAAGAAATCACTTAACACCCCAAAAGTTCTATACAAGTTGAAATTGAGCTAATTCTATAAACCTAATTGTAATTTCTTATAATCAATAGTATAAAATACCCCCAAAGAACAAAAATTGAGAACGGAACACAAAATCAGGCGACAAAAAAGTATGGAATTCAATAACTAAAAACATAATCTCACTCAAAATCTACATGAGAAATTAAACAACCAAGTTGAAACCAGGCGCAAGGATGTTCTCCTACTACTTAGTTCCACACATTTAACCCCAACTTTCTATAATTTCGTTTACGAATTAAAAAAGAAGTGAAATTTAACAACCAGAAATTGATTAGCAAGATAAACTAGTGTATACAGCTGCCAATAACCTCCCAATTGTTATACAAATAGTCTGATCCCACGTGTCTCGTACCTTTATTGTACGAACCTCTATTTAGTTATAACCTCCCAATCGTTATACAAATAATCCGGTCCCAAGTGTATTACTATATAGATGTTTAACTCTACAATCTCAAAATCCACCCAAAATAACCCTAAAAACTAAACAAATCACACAAAGAAACCCTAAAGTTGTATAAAAGTTGAAATTAAGCTAATTAAACAAACCTAATTGTAATTTCTCATAATCAATAGTCTAAAATACAATCAAAGAACAAATTTTGAGATTGAAAAGCAAAATCTGGCGACAAAAATTTGAGATTTGATCGATTGACGAACCGTTTAGGGTGTGAAGGAGGAGGATAGATTGCTATGGATCTTCGAGATTCGATTGACGGTGGTCCGGCGGTGGTTGATCGGCCGGTCAGAAAATCGAAGAGCAATCGCCGATTTCAGATTAGGGATTTAGGGATTGCAATTGTGTTTATGAGTATTTGATTTCTTTATATAAATAAACAACATCTGTCATGTATCATAAATATGGAAATCTTTTTATATTTTATGGTTAATTACAAATAAAACCACGTGTCACATTATAAAAAATAAAAATAAAAATAAATCAGTGATTATGTTGGGTGTAGGCTATGGTCACTTTGTTTTTCCCTTACTTTGTCTACACTTTGTCTTTTTCACCATTGGATTAGCTTTTAACCCATGATCCAATGGTTGACAAAACAAAGTAATGGTTACTTTGTGAAAAACAAAGTGACCATAGAATATCCCATTATGTTGTATCAATACTTCTTTCGAAAAAAAAAAATGTTGTATCAATACTTTGTAGTTTAGGGATAGATGGTGATTGCATTACAAAAATAGTTTGAGTTTCACTATTGTCATTAGGAGAGAATTTGATAGTATAATTCACCAAACTGTTCTCCCAAAACTGAATTAGTTGTCATTCAATGTGGTGTTGGAAAACCAATTAATTATAGTTTTGGCGATATCAAAATAAATATTTACAGCCTTAAAATGAAAAATTCTAAATATTAAACTTATTTAAATCATATTTACGTTGAAGTTACATTTTTTAGTTTTCAAAATCTTCTCATTTTTTTTTTAAATTTCTCATTCACCTTCAAACACCATCTAATACCCTTAAAGATAGAAAAAATCGAAGAACTAGAATTATTTACAATATCATCAATTTTTATAACTTTTTTTTGACATCGAAAATATCCATTTTGATAGTATACATATAAAAACGAGTGTAAAAAAAAGACCCATAAATACTTATTTACAAAACTATGTATCCACAAAAGTTTTACTTATAAATAATATCCTTATATTTATAATAAAAGGTGTACGGGCCCGTATAAGGACATCTCCAAGTATTTTCATTAGTTTTCGTTTAATAAAAATTCATTTGTTACAAAATTATATTATTTTTAAAATTTTATATGGAGTAGATGGTTGGAGATGTTTTACTGTAGATACCGTATGTTAAAAGATAGAATGGAGGAAAAAATGAAGTTAGAACACCTAAAATAAAGTAAATGGTTAGACATACTCTACCTAACATCGGAAATTTGTTATACCATATTAGATCAGTTCAATAAAATTTACTTTCATTTTGAACTCTAACTTCAAAAGAAATATTATGGCCTATAATGATTCTTTGGAACACTAAAATGACTTTTCCAACGTTATGCAACATCCTCTCTATTATAATTTCAAAATCTAAGGGATATTTGTCATCTAGATTAGTTCGCTAATTTTGTAAATTAGCTTAACAGAAATAGGAATATCTATTCCTTGAAATGGTTATTACATTGAAGATTGTCATTGCACATCTCAACTTGATCAACGATAAAATAAGTTCTTATGTTAGTAAAACGTAAAATTCTAAAACCATAATCTGCGATTTAAAGTTCAAGAAACATTCAATGTCATATTTAAGCTTGAAAATTCCATCTGAAACTCTTCAAGTTCTAAACATTAAGATGCTCAAAAAGATGTGGAAGATGACAATTTGTCAGCTTAGACCTCTTGCTAATCTCCTTATTCTTCTTCTTCATCTTGGGCTTAGCAGAAATGCCCTCCATCTGAACGGCTGCCCTTCTCTTTGCCGTGTCCGTAGCAGGATTCATGCCTTCTGCCTGTAAATCCTTCTCGATATCGAGCATGTCACGAGGCAGTTCTGTACCCCGAAAGAGTTGCTTAAATTCATCATCTACCTTAATTTGTATCATCTTAGGGTCATTTGGGTAGGCAATGTCGTTCTGTGAATCAAGGCTCGGCAGCAACCAAATCTGGCGTGCACTTTTCAAGGCCTATGAATAAGTAATAGTATTTCAACTCTCGGAATGAAGAAACTTAACACATTTTACTAAAAACAAGTTGTTTGTTGCGCATAGTAGGGCAGTTTGTCTTGTCGATTTCTGAGACAACAACACGATTTATAGAGAAAACACGCTTGACATGACTCGTTTGCGAGATATACTATCACATAACACAATCATGGCATGATAACCTGTTTTGACACCCTTAATCATGTGCATGTCATGCAGACAAGATAGCTAAAACTATGAAAATAACAATAACCGACAAAGACTAACAGGCCAGACGAAAAGAAAGACATTGGAGATCATTCAAGCTGAATGGACTTCGAAGAAAAAGCAGGGGAAACAAGGGTAGAATGGATGTTAGGGACGAGATTTTCAATCATCCCGGACTGTTGATGGACTGAAATAAAAGTTTCAACTTGGTCATAGACACAATCTTTCACCTTTAGAGATATTTTGCTTGCATGTTCATGCATCATTCAACTTTATTCCGTCATAGATTCGTTCATATTGAAAGAAACTAACAGTAACACGAGCATGTCAACGTAAGGACAAAAGAATATTTTAATGAAACCTGCAAATCCTGCATCACAGTTGGGTATGCATCCTTGAGATCAACTATAGTAATGCCCTCGGCAAATTTCCGTATCAAAACAAGTAGGTCTTCCTTCCCTTTCAAATCATGCGTGGGCTGCGAAAAAATTGAACACCACAAACTGTCATCTTATAGGAAGATAGAGGTAGTAACAAAACCCGAATAATCATTAGCTACGAACCAAATGTCTTGCAAACCTAACATAACAGATCAGACCTCCAAGAATATAACATTTAGACTGACCTTATAAGCAAAGCACCTTCCATCATAGCTAACTTTTGGGTTGTTCGTCAAACTGTCAAAGACGGCTTTGTTGGAGTTCACATCCACAAAACATTCTTCATTTATTTGTTCTGGTGTAAAGGCTTGCCTTCTCTGCAAATCCACAAAATTAAACACTATTAGACAGCTAGTGGCTAAATATTACTCTTGTCCCGGAACAATAGAAGCATCTTCTAAAGAACCACCAAAGGAGAATCAAATCTACGAAAAACATCGAGTTTACATACATACTATGATATTCATCTCTCATATCAAAGTCTACTATATATTGAGGAAAATTGCCACTGCTTAATCAACATAAACTCATTTCTTATGTTAGAAATCAACGCCACAGTAGCCATCGCCTTCACCCAAAACTTGAGTCTCTCTTCGAAAATACAAAAAGGATACCGTAGCAACACAAACTATAATTGTCTCCGAGACTCGATGGACAAGCAACATTATTATACCTGAATTATATGGTGATTAGTTATCAGATGCATTGATCCTCATGAGTAACTCATTATCAAAATGATCTAATACTGCTAGCATAATCCAATATGCAGCATCATGAAATTTAGATTAAGAGGCAGAACAAACAAACCGCAAAAAGCAGGTCTATAACAAGTTTTATCTGCTTTCCAGTGGCTCCTTTCCGGATGTTATTGATAGCTTGAAATCTCTCCGTATCATTTGAAAATTTCACCGGCGGCCTTGATTTAGCAATGCTGTTGAGAGTTGTTTGGCACTTCTCCTGATGCTTTTGGAACTTATCTAACTGTTCTTGCAACGCCATCTACAATGCGTATGATTCAATCTCAATTTTGAAGAATAATGTTCTATAATATCACATAAAACCACAAGTAACAACAGAGAATTATCTGCCTTTTGTACTAAAGAAACGGCCTCGGATATTAATCATCATAAGGAAACACACTTCTCTCACAAAAACCACATGAGAAATTAAACAACAAAGTTCAAACCAGGCAAGAGGACGTCCTCGTGCTACTTAACTCCTTACATTTTTTACCCCATCCGTCTGCATTTTGTTTTCCGAATAAAAAGATTTGAATTTAACAACCAGAAACAACTTTAAACACTAAAGAAATCACATAAAAAGCCTACAGTGATGTACAAGTTGAAGTTGAGCTAATCAAATAAACCTATTCTGTAACTTGTTATAATGAATCCTATAAAACACCCCCAAAGAACAAAATTTGAGAATGCAACACAAAATCAAGCGACGAGCATTGAGTTCTGTCGTAGTGCCTTGAATCAGTATTACACCTTACGCGCAGAGTAAGCAACGGGGTTTTCTATTTGCATTTGGTACCTTGGTATTCTTAATAATGTCTCTTCTCCTAAGTTGGTGAACTACGTTAAATCTGTGTTTCGTTTTTCGTTCTTGTTTAATTATTTATCTTTCGCTCAATCAGCAGTTTTGGCTTTCAGTTTTCTATTTGGATTCGGTGTCTTGGCGTCCTTAATAAAGTCTCTTCTCCTACATTGGTGAACTACATTAAATCTGTGTTTCGTTTTTCGTACTTGTTTGATTATTTATCTTTGACTCAATTCGCATAACAAATTCAATAACACAATGTCATTACAAACCTTCGAATTCGATTGACAATGGAACAACGGTGGTGGTGGTTGATCTACCGGCGTCCGGTGAGAAAATCGGAAAGGGATTTGCAATCACTGATTGCAGATTAGAAATTAGGGATTGCAATTACTTATGGTGCTTAATAGGTATATATAGTTTGCGGAACTTGTACAAAACTTCAGCTGATACCTAAACTTTCGAATATTGCAAATGACTCTCTTATATTTGCGTAATCGTAACAAATGATCCCTTAATTTTAGAATTGAGTATTAAAATGTGTAAAGTGTAGCAGACTTGTTGTGATACAGAGAGTCGAAAATTTTGTGAATGATAGCATCTATTGTTTTCATTTTTTGATACGATAACTTTTGAATAAGAGATTAATGAAAGCATTTAGATTATGATGTCATTCGATATTTATAGCTTTTAGATACATATAAGTAGTCATTTATAATGTTTTGAAAATGGACGGTTACAGTTTTCGAACAACTTCAAAAGGTAAAAGGCATCGTTTCAAGATTCTGAATGGATGGATAGGTTCTCACTTCTCAATATATATGTTTATAGGCTCATCCGGACACTCTTTTCTTCCCATGCCTACACTCGGACTTATCTTATTCGGTTCGCTTTATAAAACTGAGTGTATTAAAAACCGCTAGACACTAGTAAGGCGGTTGAGAATCTTCAGTAGCTAGTCAAGAAATATTCAAAGATTAGTCAGAGACTAGTCAGAAATTTTTGCATCTAAATAATCAGATCGGTCCAATCAAATTCCCCATTTTAAACACCTAATAAGTTCATTCATTTAACCTTATAAGTCGAATGTTTTGGTCATGATTCACTTAGTACAACCTAGCCCAAACCCACTTAAATTAACATGTGGGCTATATTGGACTTAGGCTAAGTCTTTTTAAACAAAAGTCTGATGGGCCTGGTCCATCTGGGCATGGACAACTCTGCTGGTCATTAACCGATATAAGAACTTTGTGTTATACTTTAAGAGAACAAGCCCATATTAAAGGAATTTTGTGGCTTTACATTTTCTGAAATAGGTTTCACATCTCAATTCTCATCTAATCGATTCGGTTGAACTAAAAGTTCGAGTTCATAGTTAAAGCGTAATTATGATTTATGTATTAATTTATAATATTATTTTTCACACGAATGTCCCTTGAGCTTAAAACATGTCACGACTTGAACTCAAAACATTTTGATCGCAAACGCTCTAAAAATAATTTTCCAAAAAATAACTGGTACAATAAAGTCATTTTCTTTATGGAAAAGAAATTTTCTAATTCTTTATATACACTAAAAAATTCAAGTAGACTATTCTTTGGAATCTGTGTGCCTTTTCAATTGTAATACTAGATTATAACTTTTTATAATTACGTATGGGGAATTTTTCTCAAGATAGTTGGCATACGAATAATTCTACCTTGCCCAAAAGCCAACGAGTGAAAAAGTTATTTTTTTTTTATTTTACTCAAGTTGACCATTCCAATTTTTAAGGAATATGTATGGATCAAGAATATCCTTAAATTCAAACATGCTCATTGACTACATGTTGGTCTTAAGACTTCTCATTTTTATGCAAGTAAAGTTAGAACATACATGTCTTTCTAGATTAGGAATTCTTAATCCTTTGTTAATTTCCATTGATGAAAGGTTTGTAAATTTGTTGTATTCTTGACAATCAAGACGGACCGGATGGTTCTAGGTAATTTCCTTCTAAATCGGTTTAAGGGTGTTACGATTGCACCTCTATATTTAGGTTCTTAAAGTCGTTACTTTTGATAAAAAACATTTTATAATTAGGAGTGGTAAAGTTATGCATAATCTCGTAATGTCATACGGAATTAATATAGAATATAGTTTTTGAGTTTAGTTTTCTTAGTTATGAGTCATTTTTTAAGTTGTCATTAAACTTGTGTTATTAGTAAGCCAAATATTATGTACATATTATTGTTTGTTTCGGCATAAATTCAACACATTGGACCACATAATTCAAAAACACACGAACACATAGCGACATGTCCTATTATAAGCCTTAACCACTAGTTGCTAAGGGATCCATTTAGGAACGATGAAAAGGATCGATTTATGAAGACATTACTTACTTAAAGTATAAATTTTTTGATCTCATCTATCTTTGCATTTCTTCTTTTTTTTCATGAACGCTACTAATTACCCTCGAATGTGATAAATTGGATATTTGACCCAAATACCATGGATAGATTGGAAAACACGTAGAACAAATAGTCGCTCTCCCTACCATAATGGAATTTGCTCCGCAAATCTCTCTTGGTACGAGTCTATCACACACCGAGTGCAACTATATCTTCCGGCATAACAAGATCACTAATTAAAAAATTAGATAAATCCATCATTCCCCAAATCTACGTAGTAATCACATGATTCAACACATATAAACGATCACACCAACTAACACGACAACGCTCTAAACTCAAGTCTTTAGTAGATTCATTTCTCAATTAAATTTTGTTATATACACTACAAATCGGCTTAATCAAAATCTCTATCTTTACTTCATTTAGTATAGGTGTCGAAATGCGAACCAATCTTGAAATCTTCAAGAAGTCAATTCAATAAATATATTTTTAGTTAAAAATTCTACAAATATTAAAATATTACTTTTTGTTTACGTCAAACAGTTCATGCCATTTAATTGGTGGTGTCATTGATGACGAATGGAGTTTAATGTATTATTGAATCAATAAGTTGATTTAGTACTAAAAAATATATTATCAAAGTTGCAATTTGCAAGCAAATTTTTAAATACTTTTGTTTATATTATCATTAAATTAATATAAATTTGGATCACGATTGGATATTATTTTGACATTGACTAATATTCGATTTAGATATATAATTCAGATTTCGATCAAATTATTAAAAAAAATTACTAACTCTTCAAACTCTCCCACGTTGCTTTGACTCCTCTCACATGATGACTTTGATTTGAAGAAAAGAATACATTTTAATTTGCGAATTTCATGCTGGAATTATTATATATAATGAAAAATTTACTGAATCATTCAATTAATCCAAAACTTATACGAGCTATTTTTAGAGAAAAATGCTAGGAAAGAACGAGTACGTTGCTGATAATTTTTTTTAGAAAAATCATTAGTTTTAATACGCAGTTGATACCATACAAACCCTCAATTAGTAAATGTGCTTTAGAATTGTTGAAATTTACATATATTAACTAATTTAACCCACAACTAACAATTTAGTGATTATTACGCTTCTAATGTAATATATATGACATATAATTATTACTTTTTAAAAATTATAATTTTGTAATACACATACTATAAAACAACATTACATTCTTTTTAAAGGAATAACACGATTAAAATTATTGTTAATTTTATACGGTTAAACTGAATTGATCTAAATTGAACTCAACATAAATTTGTTGAAAATAGCAAAAAATAACATAGCATCCGCAAAAAATATTTAACAATAGTAAACATAGATCAAGTAAAGTTGGTTTGAGTGGTTAAGGATCTCAAGTCGCTTAAGTCAGGTATTGCGTTCGAGCCTTGATGTATAGCAAAACTTTCATTAGAGTGGATTCACCTAGAAGGTGCTCAACATACCTCAAATCGAAAAATTGACAAATATTTTTAAAATATAAAGAGAGATTTTACGGTAGACTCAATGTACAGATGACATGTACATCAAACTAATAGCTAGTTGTCACGTAGGGATTCAGATTCTTTCTAGTAGGGGGCAAAACAGGAAGCTCATGTTAGTTGAATCAAGGCCATACATTCAATATGAATGGTTAGGATTCATTAACCATTCAAAATTATTATTTTAACTTAAAAATTAATATATTTATTTTTTCTTCCTTAAATCTCTCTGCCCACTTTCCATAAGAAACAAATCTCTGTTTCTCTCTCTCATAGCATATGTACTCTCATTAAACTTTCATGATTTTATTAATTTGTTAAACAAACTAATGGATATGAAAAGAAACACATTAGAAAAAACTAAATTATTGTTGGGTTTGAAGAATTTTTTTGCTAGTGAAAAATTTTCTATTTATTTAGAGATCTCTTTGAGAGATTTTAGAGCGCTCATGTACTGCACCTTCTAGTTATAAATAAAATTTTAAGTTTTTTATAATACTCTAAATAGTCATATATCAACCCGTCGTGATTTATATTGTTATTATGCTTATAGTGAGAAATTTGTAGAAGGAAAGATAATGCAAAATAAATAATTTTATAATTAATAAATCTCAACCATTCATATTGAATATATGGGCATGATCAACTAACATGACCTTCATGTTTTGCCCCCGAAGATCCAAATCCGTCGTGTAGCATTCCAGTCAATAAAATATAAATTTAAAATGTGTTGAAACAATTTTAGCTAGAGAACAGTGCCACGTGATTAACCCGATCCATCATAAAATAAGTGTTGATAAGATTAAAAAAACGGGGTCTCACGTGGTGAACGAGACGGACCATAAAATTTCTCAGTCTTATAGACAAATCAGCGAAATTGAAGCCACCCATTTAAAAAGTCTTCTTTTTGTTTGCATGATTTTTGCCGCCACCCAGTCAAACTCTCTTCTCCTTCTTCTTCTTCTGTATATTATTTGAATATTATCCCTTTTGAAAATATCACCCGCGGTCATGGCGTCCATGTCCACCATTATTCTCTCACCAAAACATATACATATACATACATACATACATACATATATAAATATATACATATATACAATATCTTCTTACTTCATGAAAAAACTGCTCCTTAATGGAAGCTTCTCATATGTATATTATATATAAATACAGACAATATTATTCATCACATATTAATACTTGTTTATTCCTTCTTCTTATCCTAACCATGACTTTTCAATATTAAAATCTCAAATCCTGAACTACAAAAACCAGCAACATCTCCAAAAAAAACGGAAAAAGAATAGTCTGATCAAGCAGAAATGGCGGCAGCACTAGCTGCAGACGACATAGGCAGGATGAGCAGCGGGAGCAGGCGGACCGGGAGCATGAGAAGCTGGGGTTCAACTAGTGTACGAGAAATGTTTAATCCGACTGACGTGTTTCAACGGAGCTCACGCCATACGGTGGATGATGAGGAGGCTGAGCTCCGGTGGGCGGCTATCGAGAAGTTGCCTACTTATGATAGAGTTAGGAAAGGGATGTTGAAGCAAGTTTTGAGTAATGGAAAGATTGTGCAGAATGAGATTGATGTTACGCGTCTCGGGGGTGATGATAAGAAGCAGTTGATTCAGAGTATTCTTCAGGTTGTTGAGCAGGATAATGAGAAGTTTTTGTTGAGGCTCCGCCATAGGACGGATAGGTACGGAATTTTACTAAACTGTTGACTTGTTTAATGAATTTTGATGAATTTACAGAAGTACAGTAATTGAAATTTCTAAGATGGATGGGAAATCCTCGTGTAACAGCCCCAAAATTACCAAAAAAGTATCTAAATTTGTCGTATTGAATTGAATTTTACTAAATTTAAGTTGAAATGAATAGAGTACGAGTGTTTGGAAGGGTAGTTGACTTTTGTGAATTTGTTGATCTTGTTTATTCGTATGGTGTCTGATGAAATTATAAGAAACGGATTCCGGTTTTCGAGTTTTTGGTTTTGGTACTCTTGGTTAAGTTGTTTAAAAGGATTGTTAGTAGTATTCCGGTTGGCTGCGAGTTTGGTTGTTTGGGGTGTTTACCTAGTTGGATGTCTGTTTACCTTCTCTGTGGTTGTTCCTTGCTAATAGAGGTGCAATTTTAAGTCTCATTAATGAAAAACAGAGTTTTTTTTATGTGCAAGTTCATGTTATGACCATCCAATATTGAACTTGTGCAACTTATGTTAATGGAAGAAGCTCAGTTTTTGTTAACGGAGACTTGAAATTACACGATCGTGTTAGCCTACAGATTGTACTGTTTCGTTGGTGGATGCTAAATCTACTCTTTTTTCAATAGAGAAAAGAAGTGATTGATTTCATTTTACAGGGTAGGAATTGAGATTCCTAAGATTGAAGTTAGATTTGAAAATTTGGAGGTTGAAGGAGAAGTACAAGTTGGAAGTAGAGCTCTCCCGACTCTTCTGAACTCGTTCTTGAATGCAGTTGAGGTAATTTTCTTTGTTTCATCACGATTCTTATTATTATAAATGCAACATGAATTAGTTGGGAGACTCGCAGACCACAAATCAAGCACTCGGATTGGATCTATCTGATAAAAACAGATACTGACACACGTTTTTGTGGTCAATCTCTAAACTATATCTCTATTCATAGTCGGTTTGAAACTATTTCCCTTTTTGTGGTAATTTTTCGGACTCCACCAATCATATCAGCGTTTGAAAAGATTTTTATGCATTGAAAGCAATCCACTTGTATTGACCACAAACTATTTCCAATTTTGTGGTGTTTTAGTCCACTGCCAATTAAAGAACTTTTTAGTCAATTAAAGTAGTCCATCTATTTGACGGCGAAACTGCTTTCTTTGACGGTCTGTTTGCCAAGTTCCCGGTGGCGAGTTTGGCATGCTATTTGAGCAAGTTCATCCACCATTCCGTATGTGTGACAGATGAACTGTCAGAAAACTAGTCCACCCTGTCCAATAGGTGGACTCGGGACTGCTTTGAATTTCTGACAAAAATATTTGGAACGCTAAGTGAACTAAAAACACCACAAAGTTTTGTACTAATTCATAAAAACATCTTCAAGTAACAAACTTTTATGGTATTGTAAAGAGAAAAAAGCTTTTTATACTCATTAGTTGATTTTGTGTGAATAGGGTATTCTTGGTTTCGTTGGAATTTCTCCCGCTAAGAAAAGGGTTATCAAGATTCTCCAGAATATTAGTGGAATAGTAAAACCATCAAGGTATGCATATGGAATCTGTTATGTCAATCCTAAACGAACACATTATACATACTGTTTCGAAGTAAAATGACAAAGAGGAACTGCAAAATGAAAAACCAAATAGGCACTAAATTATATGGTTTTCTCATCCTTTTCACTTTCAGGATAACGTTACTTCTCGGGCCGCCGGGTGCAGGGAAAACAACTCTTCTAAAAGCACTTGCAGGAAAGCTTGAACAAGATTTAAAGGTTTGTCTCCTCTCCTTTCTCTTGAACTATTCATTTGTGTTTGTCCATTGCAGATAGATCAATCTTTTCATATACTTGAACAGGTTTCAGGAAAAGTGACCTTCTGCGGCCACGAGTTTTCTGAATTTTATTGTCAAAGAACCTGTGCTTATATTAGCCAGCATGATCTTCACTGTGGCGAGTTGACAGTCCGCGAAACGATGGATTTCTCTGGACGTTGTATGGGAGTCGGAACAAGACATGATATGCTGTTAGAGCTGTCAAGACGAGAGAAAGAAGCCGGTATCAAACCAGATCCTGAAATTGATGCTTTCATGAAGGCTACGGCTGTTGCTGGTCAGAGAAGCAGTTTGGTCACTGACTATATACTAAAGGTTTCTTTTATCTTTCATCATTCGTGATCTTCCTTCATGTAAAAATTCAAAATCTAGCCCTTCAAATTCGCCTAATGATTTATTTTATTTTTTAAAACTCGTGCTCAGCTTCTTGGATTGGACATATGTGCTGATATTATGGTGGGAGATCAAATGAGAAGGGGAATTTCCGGGGGACAAAAGAAGCGTGTCACAACTGGTATGTGTAAATACCATTCTTATCAATTTCTGAAAAATTTTGCTTCACGGTTCTGATTCTGAAATCTTGTATGAAATTCCAGGGGAAATGTTGGTTGGGGCAGCAAAAGCGTTTTTCATGGATGAAATTTCAACAGGACTGGACAGCTCTACTACTTTCCAAATCGTCAAGTACATGAGGCAGATGGTTCATATAGGGGATTATACAATGGTCATTTCTCTTCTACAGCCTCCACCGGAAACCTATGATCTTTTTGATGACATTATTTTACTCTCGGAAGGTCAGATTGTGTACCAAGGTCCGAGAGAAAATGTACTCGAGTTCTTCGAATACATGGGTTTCAAATGTCCAGAAAGAAAGGGAGTTGCTGATTTTCTGCAGGAAGTAACTTCCAAGAAGGATCAAGAACAATACTGGTACAAAAAGAACCAACCGTACAGATACGTCTCAGTTTCGGAATTTTCTCAAGCTTTTGGTTCATTTCACATTGGTGAAGAGATTTCTGAAGAACTCAGTGTTCCCTTTGATAAGTCTAGAACTCATCCTGCTGCTTTGGTGAAAGAAAAGTATGGAATTCCGAATTGGGAAATCATGAAAGCATGCTTTTCCAGGGAATGGTTATTGATGAAACGAAACTCGTTCATATATATATTCAAAACTTTCCAGATAACATTCATGGCTGTCATTGCGCTTACTTTGTTCTTTAGAACTGAGAATGACCCGGGAAAACGAGAAGGTGCAGGGAAATACTACGGAGCCCTCTTTTTCGGTCTCCTGAATGTCATGTTCAATGGACTAGCAGAGATTGCAATGACTCTTGTTAGGCTTCCCATATTCTTCAAGCAGAGGGATGGCTTGTTTTACCCGGCTTGGGCTTACGCATTGCCTATTTTTATCCTCAGAATTCCCCTATCATTGATGGAATCTGGCATTTGGGTCAGTCTTACGTACTTTACTATTGGCTATGCTCCTTCTGCAAGTAGGTGAGTTCTATTCGTACATGCTATACCAATATTCGATTTTGACGTTGAAATTGGAAATTTGGTTGAGGTCTGATGCATCTCAAAAAATTTCAGGTTTTTCAAACAGTACTTGGCATTCTTTTCAATACATCAGTCAGGTCTCTCTCTGTTCCGTTTCATAGCAGCTGCCGGAAGAACAGAAGTTGCTGCAAACACGTTTGGATTTCTGATCCTCTTATTGTTCTGTGTCCTTGGTGGCTTCATTATCTCCAAAGGTAATAAATCTTCTACTAAAAATGGCACTATACGCAACACGATGCTCTTATACGTAAATTATAAATTTTGCGCGACTTAAAATAAATTCTGTTTAACTTTTGGTGTACAGATGCCTTAGCATCATGGTTGAAATGGGCATACTATACTTCTCCTATAATGTATGGACAAAATGCCATTACTATAAACGAGTTTCTTGCTGACCGATGGAGCTCCGTAAGTCTTAATCACCAGAATTTCAATCATATTTTTTAGCTTCATTTCAGATTCTAAATTAACTATGGCTATTTCTCTTCTGGTACAGCCCACTGGCGATCCAAATGAGCCTACAGTTGGGATTTCCTTTCTTAAGGACTCGGGAATGTTTACAACTGAAAAATGGTATTGGATTTGCATTGCAGCGCTTCTTGGGTTCACTCTTGGTCTCAACATCCTTGTGGTTGTAGCTATGACATATTTGAATCGTAAGTCTATATCCTCCATAAGTTCATATTTAATAATCTCTATCATAAACTTAATGATATGCTCTTTTCTATAATACTAGCTCCTGGTGAAAAGAATACAAGTTCTAATGACTCTGATGACGAGAAAACATCGAATTCACAAGGTTGGTATTTGATAAAACAGAATATTTGCTCATGATGATCTAAACGATTTCTTTGTTCTCAAGCTTATAAAGAATTAAATCAAATTGCAGGGATAGAAATGGTAGCAGCTCGACAGCATAGCGGCTCGATCGGTAGTGCTGCAGGCAATCAGTCCAAGAAAGGAATGGTTTTGCCTTTCCAGCCTCTCTCACTTACTTTCAACCACATGAACTATTACGTGGATATGCCTGCGGTAGGCGATTTTCTTCTGATTCTTTGATAAAAGAATCAGTATCTGAATATTTACCTTGCCGTTTTTTGGTGAACTTTTCAGGAAATGAAGGCGCAAGGAATTGAAGAGGACCGGCTACAGCTACTGCGAAATGTCAGTGGAGCTTTCAGGCCTGGTATTTTGACAGCATTAGTCGGTGTCAGTGGTGCCGGAAAGACCACTCTGATGGATGTTTTGGCTGGAAGGAAGACTGGTGGTTACATTGAAGGAAGCATATGCATTTCTGGTTACCCAAAAAACCAAGCCACATTTGCTCGAATTAGCGGTTATTGTGAGCAGAATGACATTCATTCACCATATGTAACCGTTGTCGAATCTCTCATATACTCTGCCTGGCTTCGTCTTGCTGAAGATGTAAAGAAGGAAACGCGAGAAGTATGTTGTCTAACTGCCAAAGTCGAGTCCTTTTTAAATGTGAAATGGGGGAAATGTTATTAATTTTTCTCTACTTTGACTTGCAGATGTTTGTAGAAGAAGTTATGGATTTGGTGGAGCTAAACTCAATAAGGCATGCCCTGGTAGGACTCCCGGGAGTGAACGGGCTTTCAACTGAACAGAGAAAGAGGTTAACTATTGCAGTAGAGCTGGTTGCTAACCCGTCTATCATATTTATGGATGAGCCCACATCGGGTCTTGATGCCAGAGCTGCTGCCATTGTTATGCGTACCGTGAGGAACACAGTGGACACTGGCCGAACTGTTGTTTGCACAATCCACCAACCGAGCATTGATATCTTTGAAGCTTTTGATGAGCTCTTGTTGATGAAACGAGGAGGACAAGTGATATACGGTGGACCTCTTGGCCGCCATTCACATAGGCTTGTTGAGTATTTTGAGGTGAGTAGAATTAATATGTGATCTCATAATATCCTATCTACGTAATCAGAAGTTGAGTGAAATGTCTACAAATTTTCTTACAGGCGGTACCAGGAGTTCCGAAAATTAAAGATGGCTACAATCCTGCTACTTGGATGTTAGAGGTCAGCTCTATTTCAGTTGAGGCACAGCTTGGTGTTGATTTTGCGGATATTTATGCCAATTCTGATCTCTACCAGTAAGTACTAGGAAATGTCTTTCGGGTTTTAGTATCAAATTGTGTACAATGTTATGCTATGTAGAAACTAACATTTCTGTTTTGTCTGCAATTTTCAGGAGAAACCAAGAGCTCATCAAAGAACTGAGCGTTCCGTCACCGGGGTCCAAGGATCTATACTTTCCTACCAAATACTCCCAAAGCTTTCCAACTCAATGCAAGGCGTGTTTTTGGAAACAATATTGGTCATATTGGAGGAACACTCGATTCAACACAATCCGGTTCGTTATGACAATCGCAATTGGTCTTATGTTTGGTGTTATATTCTGGGAGAAAGGACAGAAATAGTAAGTGTTGAAAATTCAGCTAAAAACATTTCCCTGAAAGTTACTGTATTTTGTTCATTTTGATCGTTGCTGATCCGGGGTTGGACTGTCTTTTGTTTTCTTGACAGTGACACACAGCAGGACCTCTCAAATCTTCTTGGAGCTGCTTTTGGTGCTCTTCTATTCTTAGGGTCTATCAATGCTATGTCAGTGACTACTGCAGTAGCAATAGAGAGAACAGTCTTCTACCGGGAACGAGCAGCTGGAATGTACTCAGAATTGCCTTACGCATTCGCCCAAGTAAGCATTCGGAAGTCAATAAACGGTTATAAAGATGATAAAATCTGTTCATAAATGGTTCTTTCCTATGATATTGGAAGCTACTAAACTAAGAGGTCTACAGTTCGAGTTACAGGCTTTAAACGATTCTATTTTTCTGTGTTTCAGGTGGCTATAGAAACTATCTACGACCTCGTGCAAGCTCTAATATATGCGCCTCTTCTGTACTCAATGATTGGGTTTGAATGGAAAGCAGACAAGTTTTTTTATTTCCTTTACTTCGTTTTCATGGTCTTCGTGATCTATTCGTTGTATGGAATGATGGTTGTTGCCCTGACTCCTGGACAACAAGTTGCTGCTATTCTTATGTCTTTCTTCTTTAGCTTGTGGAACTTGTTCTCCGGCTTCATGATTCCCAGACCGGTAAGTAATCCTGAACTGACTTTTTTATCAAGTATAGTACACCAATCAATTTTCTGGTAAACTTGACGTATTTTATTAGGAAAAGAACTTGACATTTCTAACTTGATTGATGCAGCAAATGCCGATATGGTGGAGATGGTATTACTGGGGATCTCCGGTTTCATGGACAATCTATGGAGTCATCACTTCTCAAATTGGAGATCATTCAACTTTGCTTGAAATTCCCGGATCAGAATCTATTCCCGTAGATCAATACCTTGAAGAGACCTATGGTTTTAAGCATGATTTTCTAGTACCTGTTGTTATTGCCCATCTTGCTTGGGTCTTGCTCTTCGTCTTTATTTTTACTGGAAGCATCAGATTCCTCAACTTCCAAAAGAGATAGAAGATTCTCCGTGATACTAGCTTGACAGAGAATCTTCTTCTTTCCCGTTTTTGTGGAATGTATTCTGTGACGAATCCGGATCCATGATTCATTGACAGGGGATGCTCCAACGCCTACAGGTGCTTAATGAATTTGTAAAGCTCGATATATAGATTCAATGGATTTTTTCAGCAACCAGCAGGTGCTCAAGCCTTTCCCGGTCCCCTAGATCGGTCCGGAAATGTACTACTTTTGTAGATTTATATATGATAGATTCTTCAGACTAGCTTGAGAGTGAACATTATTCTTTCCCATTTTTGTGAAATGTACAAGATTTGTATATATATGTGCAATATTATTCTTTAAAAAAATAAAGGTATAATTCGTGATTCAAATCTCCACAACAAATAAACTTTCTATTTCTTAACTTAAGGTTTTTCTTTAGAAAATTAGGGAGTTAATCGTATCAGTTTACGACACTATCTGAGTTCAAGGGACTAATAAAGTCTTTTAGACAAGGACTAATGTTGTATCAAGAAAGGCAGAAACACTAACACCATTGTAGATAGTTGCTATGTATGTTTCCCAGACAGGGTGTCAGACACGAACACTAACATAAAAAGGTTACTTGTAAAATATAACCTTCATAAAGGAGAATGGACACGGACATATAGCTGCTATAATCTTTCATTCTTTGTTATAGTAAGTGACGTTACAGCAGAATAACAATTTTTGTTCTTTTTATCTTGTTTGGAAGTTAAGGAATCTAATGCTAGCAGTAAAAATGAAGAAGAAGAGCAAGAGCCAACCGAGATGAGCAATGGCAACAGGTACAAGGAGAGAATGTTTAAAACCGAAGATCTGTTCAAGGTAAACATTCACAGCCATTGGTTCGGATTCTGGAATCTGAATCATAGTTTTGATATCTCCAATTTGAGAAGTGATAACTCCATAGATTGTCCACGAAACCGGAGATCCCCAGTAGTACCATCTCCACCATACCGGCATCAACTGCATTTAATCAAGTTATAAATGTAAGAAAATTTTGATTGCTTTAAAGAGTTGAGCTGTGGTTTGCATGGTGTTCGTCTCATGTCTTTCGACTATCAAGTTAGTGTTTAGTTTGTGTAAGTTTACGATTGCTCCGATAAGTTGTATTGTGTTTCTTTCTGTTGGATATTTGATTACAAAGTCTATCTAGTTTTGTTGCTTATTCTGTCATTATAAGCAGTTAAAGATGATAATATTCATCTTCAAAGTTCAAGTGAAGAAAAAAAAAAGGCGGAAATGGAAGATCACATACCGGTCTAGAGATCATGAATCCGGAGAACAAGTTCCATAAACTCATGACGAAACTCATCACAATAGCAGCAACTTGTGGGCCGGGAGTCAAGGCAACAAGCATCATTCCGTACAATGAATAGATAGCGAAAATCATCAAAACGAAGTAACTGAAATATAAAAACTTGTCCACCTTCCATTCGAACCCGATCATTACATACAGAAGAGGAGCATATATTATCGTTTGCACGAGATCATAGATAGTCTCTATAGCCACCTGAAGAAGTGAAAACGAGAACCAGTTAACCTGTAAACTTAAGCAAGCATTAGTTTTTGTCGTAATGTAAATTTCTGTTGCCATTGCTGATTTTTGGTCCATAAAAAGTAATCTATGTTAATACATTTTCGTCGATCGACCCCCAAGATTTACTTCCAAATGCTTACCTGAGCGAATGCATAAGGCAACTCTGAGTACATTCCAGCTGCTCGTTCCCGGTAGAACACTGTTCTCTCTATCGCCACAGCAGAAGTCACTGCCATAGCATTAATAGATCCTAGGAACAGAAGAGCACCAAAAGCAGCTCCCATAAGATTCGCCAGATCCTGCTGCGTTTGACTGTCAAGAAAACGAAACACAGTCCAACCCCTGATCAGCAACATTCGGAATGAACAAAATTCCAAGATTTGAGAACATTCTACACTTACTATTGCTGTCCTTTATCCCAGAATATAACACCAAACATAATACCAATAGCAATTGTCATCGCGAATCGGATTGCATTAAATTGAGTGTTCCTCCAATATGACCAGTATTGCTTCCAGAAACATGCCTTGCATTGAGTTCTAAAGCTTTGGGAGTATTTGGTAGGGAAGTAAAGATCCTTGGAGCCCAGTGACGGAGTGCTGAGTTCCTTGATGAGCTCTTGAGTTCTCCTGCAAATATCGAACGGAATAGAGATGTTAGTTTCTATATAGAATCACAATATACGCGGTTTGGTACAAAAACCCGAAAAGACATTTTCAAGTACTTACTGGTAGAGTTCAGAACTGGCATAAATGTCGGCGAAATCAACACCGAGCTGTCCCTCTAAGGAAGTAGAGCTTACTTCTAACATCCATGTAGCAGGATTGTACCCTTCTTTGATCTTCGGAACTCCCGGAACTGCCTGAAAGAAAAATATGTAAACGTTTTGTTTAACTTAGATACTTGGTATATCACGGGATTGCATATTACTCACCTCGAAATACTCGACAAGCTTATAAGAATGGCGACCGAGAGGTCCGGCATATATCACTTGTCCTCCTCTTTTCATTAACAAGAGCTACAATAGATGACACCATTATGTTAAAACATTTCTACCGATATAACGTTAAAGTTTATAGACACAACAAGAACAAAAACCTCATCGAAAGCTTCGAAGATATCAATGCTAGGTTGATGGATTGTGCAGACAACAGTTCGTCCAGTATCCACCGTGTTCCTGACGGTACGCATAACAATCGCAGCAGCTCTAGCATCAAGACCTGATGTGGGCTCATCCATAAATATGATAGACGGATTGGCAACTAACTCTACTGCTATAGTTAACCTCTTTCTCTGTTCCGTTGAAAGTCCGTTCACTCCCGGAAGTCCCACTAGGGCGTTCCGTATTGACCCTAGTTCCACCAAATCCATAACTTCTTCAACAAACATCTGCAAGTCAAAGGAGTCAACTTTTTCCCCAATTCACATTTAAAAAGGAGTCAACTTTGGCGGATAGATAAAATGTCCTACCTCCCGAGTTTCCTTCTTTACATCAGCAGCAAGGCGAAGCCAGGCAGAGTATACGAGAGATTCGTGAACGGTCACATATGGTGAATGGATGTCATTCTGCTCACAATAACCACTTATCCGGGCAAATGTGGCTTGGTTCTTCGGATAGCCGGAAATGTTTATACTTCCTTCAATGTATCCACCGGTTTTCCTTCCGGCCAATACATCCATCAGAGTGGTCTTTCCTGCCCCGCTGACACCAACTAGTGCTGTTAAATTTCCGGGCCTGAAAGCCCCACAGACATTTCGTAGTAGCTGCAGTCGGTCCTCTTCAAATCCTTGAGCTTTCATTTCCTGAGAAAAATGGCAAGGACATTATTTAGATACCGAAGCAAAAACATTTTGATTTTTATCTATAATCGAAGAAAATGACATACCGCGGGCATATCCACGTAGTAGTTAATGTGGTTAAAAGAAAGTGAAAGGGGTTGAAAAGGCAAAACCATTCCTTTCATAGATGGATTTTTTATAATGTGATCATCCGAGCTGTAATGTCCTCGAGCCGCTACCATTTCTATCCCTTGTGAATTGGATGCTGACTGGTTCTTTTCTTCCTCAGAATCATTGATAGTCGGATTCTTTTCACCGGGAGCTAGTATTCATATAAAAAGATTGTTTTTAGGTGTTTGAATTCGATAAATAGGAGAGGTTATAAAATGAACACATAAAACTTGGTTACTTACAGTTCAAATATGTCATTGCGAAAACAGAGAGAATGTTGAGAACAATAGTAAACCCGAAAAGGAATCCGATTGAAATCCAATACCACCCTTCAGTCGTAAACAGATCCCTTTCCTTAAGAAGGGAAATTCCAACTGTAGGCTCACTTGGATTTCCAGTAGGCTGTTATATGATTAAGAATTTTGAATCCTCAAGTTCAAAAATTTAGGAATCGATTGAAAAAAGTCGGTGATTAAGACTTACAGTGCTCCACCGGTCATCAAGAAACTCGTTTATACAAATGGCATTTTGTCCATACATCAAAGGAGATGTATAATATGCCCACCTCAACCATGATACTATGTCATCTGCATACCCGAAATTAAACAGATCCTTTTTCGTGAGCGATGCAAATTTTACAAGTTAGTTGTGAGAAAATTTATTACCTTTTGAAATCATGAAGCCCCCGAGGATACAGAACAACAAGAGGACAAGGAATCCGAACGTATTAGCTGCAACTTCTGTTCTTCCAGAAGCTGCTATGAGCCGGTAAAGAGCCAAACCCGACTGATTTATCGCAAAGAATGCCAAGAACTGTCTGAAAAACCTGAAAAAGAGTGCCTTGTATGCATCAGAATACTAAAAGAAAGTACGAACTCGCTAATTTTTTGCCCATTTCTACACTAAAATGTGTATCAACTTGAAAATGAAAAATTTGCCTCGGATCTCTTAGAAATCACCATTTGGCCCCTCGAAATCAAGGGAAACATTGTAAAGATCATACATCAGAAACCTCACCTACTTGCAGCCGGAGCAAAGCCAATGGTATAGTATGTAAGAACGATCCAAATGGCGGATTCCATTAACGATATTGGAATTCTGAGGATGAAAATAGGCAAGAGATAAGCCCAAGCCGGGTAAAACAAGGCGTCCCTCTGCTTGAAAAATATAGGAAGCCTAACAAGAGTCATCGAAATCTCTGCCATTCCATTGAACATGACATTAAGGAGACCAAAAAAGAGGGCTCCAAAGTACTTTCCTGCACCTTCTCGTACTCCAGGTTTCATCTCCGTTCTAAAGTAGAGTGTAAACGAAATTATAGCCATGAATGTTATCTGGAAAGTTTTGAATACGTATAAAAATGTATTGCGTTTCATCAATAGCCATTCCCTCGAATAGCATGCTTTGAAGAGTTCCCATTTCGGAATCCCGAACTTTTCTTTCACCAAAGCAGCAGGATGAGTTCTGGACTTATCAAAGGGAATTCTGAGTTCATCAGAAATCTGTTCACCAATATGAAATGACCCGAAAGATTCTGAGAATTCCGATGCTGAGATGTATCGGTAAGGTTGGTCTTTTAGAGACCAGTATTGTTCCTGGTCCTTCTTGGAAGTTACTTCCTGTAAAAAATCAGCAACTCCCTTTCTTTCCGGACATTTGAAACCCATGTATTTGAAGAATTCGAGAACTTCCTCTCTCGGACCTTGGTAGACTATCTGACCCTCAGAGAGTAAAATAATGTCATCGAAAAGATCGTATGTTTCGGGTGGAGGCTGTAGAAGAGAAATGACCATCGTTGCATCCATTACATGAACCATTTGCCTCATGGACTTGATAATTTGGAAGGTAGTAGAGCTGTCTAGTCCCGTAGAAATCTCATCCATGAAAAACGTTTTCGCTGCCCCAACTAACATTTCGCCTGGAATTTAATACAAGTTTCAGAATCAGAAATTTGAATCAATAAATTTGTAAAATTGAACATACCGGTTGTCACACGCTTCTTTTGTCCACCGGAAATCCCCCTTCTCATTTCATCTCCCACCATTATATCAGCACATATATCCAATCCAAGAAGCTGAGCAAGTGTTAAAATCGAAGTACATAAGACGAAAATAAAGGGAAAGTATTCGAATTTTTCAATGAAGATCATAAATGATGAAAGATTAAAGGGACCTTTAGATTATAATCAGTGACCAAACTGCTTTTCTGACCAGCCACGGCTGTAGCCTTCATGTATGCATCAATCTCGGGATCTGGTTTAATACCGGCTTCTTTTTCTCGCCTAGAAAGCTCTAAAAGCATGTCATATCTGGTTCCAACTCCCATACAACGTCCGGAGAAATCCAACGTTTCACGGACAGTCATCTCACCACAGTGGAGATCATGCTGACTTATATAAGCACAGGTTCTCTGTGGATAAAATTCGGAAAACTCGTGGCCACAAAATGTCACTTTTCCTGAAACCTTTAAATCATCCCCAAGTTTCCCTGCAAGGGCCTTTAGTAGAGTCGTTTTCCCCGAAGCAGGTGGCCCGAGAAGCAATGTTATCCTGAAAGTAAACAAGGAACTAGAAAATCAACTAATATCCACCAGCAACAGCAATAAGAATCTAACAAAAACAGCATTTTCAAACGAAAATGAAGAAGTTCGAATCGAACTGCTTGTTTAATATGCATACCTTGATGGATTTATTATGCCACTGACATTTTGGAGAATCTTGATAACTCTTTTCTTAGATGGAGAAAGCCCAATAGTACCAAGAATACCCTATTTATAGAAAAGTCAACTGATTAACTGGTTCGAGATTGATCAAACAGTTCACTAGAATCGAACTAATCATGATGAACCAAAGAACATTACCTCGATCATACTCAAAGTGGAGTTGAGAAGAGTTGGGAGAGCTCTGCTTCCAACTTGTGCTTCTCCTTGAACCTCCAAATTTTCATATCTCACTTCGATTTTCGGAATCTCAATTCCAACCCTGTTGAAGCCATAAGAAAAAAAGATCACATCTTCACTTCTTGTTCTTCTTAAAAACAAAGATTTCAACAACTTAACCATGAACTGAATGAACAAGTTGCTCGCAACCAAAGTTCATGAACATAATTAACGAGTTGCTCGCCAACAAAGTTCATGAACAAAATTAACTAGTTGCTAGCGAGCAGCTCAAGAACGGATCTCGTTAATTTTCTGGCCAGCTGAGCATGAGCAGACCAAAGCTCAAGTCCATGCTTATGTAAAAACAGAATAAAATCCGAAATTGAAAGGACACTAAGAAACATTATTTGTAAAATATAGTACGAAAACAGAACCGAAAATGGACACGAAACACTAACCTGTCAATTCGATTCCTTAACCGCAACAAAAACTTCTCATTATCTTGTTCAACAACCTGAAGAATACTTTGGATCAACTGTTTCTTATCTTCAATTCGAAACCGAGTTACATCAATTTCATTCTGCACAATTTTTCCATTACTCAAAACCTGCTTCAACATCCCTTTTCTCACTCTATCATAAGTTGGCAATCTTTCGATAGCGGCCCACCGGAGCTCCGCCTCATCATCATCCTCCTCTGCCATGTATCGTCCACTCCGGTGAAAGACATCCGGTGCATTAAACATTTCTCTTACACTGTTAGAACCCCAACTTTTCTTGCTGCTGCTTCGTCTACTGCTACTGCTACTATTTAATCTGCTAAGATCACCTGCTGCTAATGCAGCCGCCGCCATTTTGAATCACTTGAAAGCTATGTTGCCCGGACACAGATATGGTACGTTATTTCTAAAATATCACATTCATAGAATAGCCTTTGGATACAGTGCCGGACACATACATGGACAAGGACACTGTAAAGAAAAGTGTACGTGTAACGTATCTTTTTCCCTAAAGGAGGGAACTTTTATGAAATTTTGATCAAAAAATGAACTTCTTGATTACCCTTTTTTTTCTCTCTTTTGGAACATGGTGATGATGATTTGGAACATGAAAGGTTACAAATTAATTGTATTTTAATGTGAAAAACATAGAAGACATGGTCAGACATTGGAGAAAATACAAGAAAAAATAACAAAAATACATAATTTGTCATGTTCTTGGTAGTCATATGCATGGAGAAGAATCCATGATGTGCATTAGCTATATATATTGAGGCCATTTATCTTTATCTTTGTTTTGATGTTTGGAAAAAGATAACATATTTATTATTATTATTATTATTATTATTATTATTATTTTGTTTTTGTTGTTTTTTTAAATTCATTTTTAGTCAGTTGAGATGGTGGAAATGGAACTGATAACTTGCTTTTCAAATCTTCCTCTTTTTGACTCGTCGGATCTGTGAAAAAATACCGGTGTTGGAATCACCGGTGACGCTCCAACTATCAAGTTAGTATTAGATCTTAAGGAAGAAAAGTTTAAGAAGCAAGTAAAAGAGAAATAAACGGATATTTTTTATATGCGTACTTGAGTAATGATAAAAGAGATGATTTTATAGGGAAACTTTGGGGATTGATGTCCTAATAGAGAATGTTCTGTTTTTGCCTTCAATATGGTCCCCAAGGAAACAAAATTGTAGTCATAATATGTCCTTTCATTAGGGTACACAGCTTAGCATCCCCCGTTTCTTTAGGGAAAGGGGGACCATTTTGGCGGATCTCGTCCTAAAGCGAGTCCCACTCCCCGGGCGGATGGACTCGAGGGTGAGTAGAGTCTTTTCTTTCCATACGGGCTTAGCGGGCCTTTTGGGCTTTTACTCCTATTGGGCCTTATGTTATCAAATGCCCAGAAACGTTTTTCAATACTTTAGGATTTACTTCATATTCTCTTCACCTGTTAGATGACTTATGGTGATGTGGTAGCCACATCATTCTTATCGTCAAGTTGACTAGAGTGACTTAACTGAAATACGGATCAAATTTAGATGACTTTATTGAAACAAATTAGAGTTGAGTGACAATTTTGAAACAACCGTCAAAGTTCAGTAACAACAACAGTGCATTGAACCGTGTAGAAGCACAAAAGAAAAGAAACGAGAACAGAAAAAACCCTTATAACAAAGCTTTATATATATAAATCTTCACAACCTACAAAAATGGGTTGGAAGAAGAATATGAAAGAATATTTCATTGTTTTAAGGTTGTAAGAAGAATCTTTTTTATCTTCTTTGGAAGTTGAGGAATCTGATGCTTCCAGTGAAAATGAAGAAGAAGAGCAAAACCCAAACAACATGAGCAATAGCAACAGGTACTAGGAAAGAATGCTTAAACCCATAGACTTGTTCAAGGTAAACATTCACAGCCATTGGTTCGGATTCCGGAATTTCAAGCATACTCGTCTTATCTCCGATTTGAGAAGTGATAATTCCGTAGAGTGTCCATGAAACCGGAGATCCCCAGTAGTACCATCTCCACCATACTGGCATTTGCTGCATTAATAAAGTTACAAATGTTAGAAATTTTGATTGCTTTAGAGGGTTTCGTGTAAGTTGGTGGTGTTTGTGTCATGTCTTTCGACTATCAAGTTAGTGTTTAGTTCGTGTAAGTTTATGATTGTTCAAGAGAGTTACAAATGCTAGAAACGCGGGAAAATTTGATTATTCGAGGGAGTTGAGTTGTTATTCATGGAAGTGGGTTGTATTCATGTCATGTTTGTCGACTATCAAGTTAGTGTTTAGTTCATGTAAGTTTATGATTTCTCCATAAAGTTGCATTGTGCTTCTTACTGTTGGAGATTTGATTACGAAATCTATCTAGTTTTCAGAATCCTTTAGTTACTGGTTGATTATATGTGATCAAATGTTTTGCAATCCTGTAAAAAGGCATTAACCCGTCTTTAAAAAATGTGTGCTCAAGAATCTTTTCTCAGTTTCTGATAATTTTGAAAATGTTGCTACAAAAACTTTGAAGAAAAAAAGATGCAATTTTTGGGGTCTTCATTCAAAAACATGTCCCGTTACAGGCACATGTGTGTTACAAACTCGGTCAAAAACTCCCAGAAATCCTAGCAACTGCCTATTAATCGGAAGGCTTAAAGGCAGTTTTGATGGCTCTTAGGAGCTTCTGATCCAGTGTGGTGTGGCAGATGAGCCCATTTTAAGCAGTTAAAGATGCATATTCATCTTTCAAGTTCAAGTAACAAAAAAAAAGGCGGTAATGGCGGGTTACATACCGGTCTGGTGATCACGAAGCCGGAGAACAAGTTCCATAAATTCATTAAGAAACTCATAAGAATAGCAGCAACTTGTGAGCCACTAGTCAAGGCAACAAGCATCATTCCATACAATGAATAGATGGTGAAAACCATCAAAACGAAGTAACTGAAATATAAAACCTTGTCCACCTTCCTTTCGAACCCGATCATTACATACAGAAGAAAAGCATATATTACGGTTTGCACGAGATCATAAATAGTCTCTATAGCCACCTGAAGCATTGAAAAATTAGAACCAGTTAACCCGTAAACTTAAGCAAACATAAATTTTTGTCCTAATGTAAATTTTAATTCATTTTCGTCAATTGATCCCCATGATTGACTTCCTAATGCTTACCTGAGCAAATGCGTAAGGCAACTCTGAATACATTCCAGCTGCTCGTTCGCGGTAGAACACTGTTCGCTCTATTGCCACAGCAGAAGTCACTGCCATAGCATTAATAGATCCTAGGAATAGAAGAGCACCGAAAGCAGCTCCCATAAGATTCGCCAGATCCTGCTGCGTTTGACTGTCAAGAAAACCAAACACAGTCCAACCCCAGATCAGCAACAATCAAAATAAACGAAATACGAAAATATTAGAACATGTTTTAGCAAAATTTTCTACACTTACTATTGCTGTCCTTTATCCCAAAATATAACACCAAACATAATACCAATAGCAATTGTCATCGCGAATCGGATTGCATTGAATTGAGTATTCCTCCAATACGACCAATATTGTTTCCAAAAACACGCCTTGCATTGAGTTGCAAAGCTTTGGGAGTATTTGGTAGGGAAGTAAAGATCCTTGGAGCCCAGTGATGGAGTGCTCAGTTCCTTGATGAGATGTTGAGTTCTCCTGAAAGTTTCGGACAGAAGAGAAACATAAGTTTCTTTACAGAATCAATCACAAAACACGAAAACACATTTCCTAGTACTTACTGGTAGAGTTCAGAACTGGCATAAATGTCTGCGAAATCAACACCAAGTTGTCCCTCTATGGAAGAAGAGCTGACTTCTAACATCCACGTAGCGGGATTGTAGCCTTCTTTGATTTTCGGAACTCCAAGTACTGCCTGAAAGCGAATTGATGTTTTGTTCAACTACTGCTGGCATAGATACTTCGTATGTCACGAGATTGCCTATGGAATTGATGTTACTCACCTCAAAATACTCGACAAGCGTATGAGAATGGTGACCGAGAGGTCCGGCATATATCACTTGTCCTCCTCTTTTCATTAACAAGAGCTGCACTAGATGACACCATTAAACGTTGATATTTGATACCAATATAATGATGAGCATATAAGCAAATATTACAGACAGATCAAGAACCGAACCTCATCAAAAGCTTCAAAGATGTCAATGCTTGGTTGGTGGATTGTGCAGACAACAGTTCGACCAGTATCCACCGTGTTCCTCACAGTACGCATAACAATTGCAGCGGCTCTAGCATCAAGACCTGATGTGGGCTCATCCATGAATATGATAGACGGATTAGCGACCAGCTCAACTGCTATAGTTAACCTCTTTCTCTGTTCCGTCGAAAGTCCATTTACTCCCGGAAGTCCTACCAGGGCATGTGGTATCGAATTCAGCTCCACCAAGTCCATAACTTCTTCTACAAACATCTGCGAGTGAAAGTAGAAGAAAACTTTACAACCTTTTCCACATTTATCATTTAAAAAGGAGTCATCTTTGGCGGTTAGACAACATACTTCTCGTGTTTCCTTTTTTACATCAGCAGCAAGACGAAGCCACGCAGAGTATACAAGAGATTCATAAACAGTTACATATGGTGAATGGATGTCATTTTGCTCACAATAACCACTTATCCGGGCAAATGTCGCTTGGTTCTTTGGGTAACCCGAAATGTGTATACTTCCTTCAATATATCCACCAGTTTTCCTTCCAGCCAAAACATCCATTAGAGTCGTCTTTCCAGCACCGCTAACACCAACTAGTGCTGTTAAAGTTCCGGGCCTAAAAGCTCCACAAACATTTCGAAGCAGCTGCAGCCGGTCCTCTTCAAATCCTTGAGCTTTCATTTCCTGAAACAGTGACCAAAATATAACAGTACGGACATTATTTAGATACCGAAAGTTTCGGCTATTAGAATTGACTAAAATGACATACCGCGGGCATATCGACGTAATAGTTAATGTGGTTGAAAGATAGTGAAAGTGGCTGAAAAGGCAAAACCATTCCTTTTATAGACGGATTTTTGACAATATGATCATCCGAGCTGTTATCTACTCGAGTCGCTACCATTTCAATCCCTGCAATCAATGATTTAAATCTTCATAATAGACTTAGGAATTAACCATTGTTTGAAAAATGTGCCTAATACCGACCTTGCGAATTGGATGCTGACTGTTCTTTTTCTTCCTCGGAATCATTGATACTCGGATTTTTTTCACCGGGAGCTGGTAATGATGTAAACGAAAAAATCTTGAAGCATTTTGATTCGAGAAATACGAGAGGTTATAAAATGAACACATGGAAGACATAAGACTTACTTAAACTTACCATTCAAATATGTCATTGCGAAAACAGAAAGAATGTTCAGAACAATAGTAAACCCGAAAAGGAATCCGATTGAAAGCCAATACCACCCTTCAGTCGTAAACAGATCCCTTTCTTTAAGAAGGGAAATTCCAACTGTAGGCTCACTTGGATTGCCAGTAGGCTGTTATATGATTAAGAATTCAAATCATAAGTTCGAGTATATGGAGAGAATTTGGTTGAAAAATGCCGGTGATTAAGACTTACCGTGCTCCAACGGTCATCAAGAAACTCGTTTATACAAATGGCATTTTGTCCATACATCAGAGGAGATGTATAATATGCCCACCTCAACCACGATACAATTTGATCTGCATACCGGACATTAAAGAGATTCTTTTTCAGTAAGATGCAAATTTTACGAGTTAGTGTGTGAGAGTGTTTTAAGGTTTATTATTACCTTTCGAAATAATGAAGCCGCCAAGGATACAGAACAACAAGAGGATAAGGAATCCGAACGTATTCGCAGCAACTTCTGTTCTTCCAGCAGCTGCTATAAGACGGTACAGAGCCAAACCCGACTGATTTATTGCAAAGAATGCCAAGAACTGTCTGAAAAACCTGAAAAAAATCCTGATGCATCAGAACACTAAAAGTCTTAAGAGAACACTAAAAATTTCTGTTTATCAACTTCAAACTCAAAATTTTTGCCTCGGTACGTTTCAACCTCCAAGTCAAGGTGGCATTTAAATGGCTAAATTTGTCATAAATTAATGATCTGATCTCTTAAAATCACCATTTAGGTCCCTCTAAAACACGGACATTCATCAGAGACCTCACCTACTTGCAGCAGGAGCAAAGCCGATGGTGTAGTACGTAAGGACGATCCAAATGGCGGATTCTATAAACGATACTGGAATCCGGAGGATGAAAATAGGCAAGACATAAGCCCAAGCCGGGTAAAACAAGGCATCCCTCTGCTTGAAGAATATAGGAAGTCGAACAAGAGTCATTGAAATCTCTGCCATTCCATTGAACATGACATTAAGGAGACCGAAAAAGAGGGCTCCAAAGTACTTTCCTGCACCGTCTCGTACACCAGGTTTCATCTCCGTTCTAAAGTACACCGTAGACGAAATTATAGCTATGAATGCTATCTGGAAAGTTTTGAATACGTATAGAAACGTGTTGCGTTTCATCAATAGCCATTCCCTCGAATAGCATGCTTTGAAGAGTTCCCATTTCGGAATCCCGAACTTTTCTTTCACCAAAGCAGCAGGATGCGTTCTGGACTTGTCAAAGGGAATGCTGAGTTCATCAAAAATCTGTTCACCAATGTGAAATGAACCGAAAGCTTCTGAAAATTCAGAAGCTGAGACATATCGATAGGGCTGGTCCTTTGTAAACCAGTATTGTTCTTGGTCTTTCTTGGAAGTTACTTCCTGAAGAAAATCAGCAACTCCCTTTCTTTCTGGACATTTGAAACCCATGTATTCGAAGAATTCGAGAACGTTATCTCTCGGACCTTGGTAGACAATCTGACCCTCCGAAAGTAAAATAATGTCATCAAAAAGATCATATGTTTCCGGTGGAGGCTGTAAAAGAGAAATGACCATTGTTGCATCCATTACATGAACCATTTGCCTCATGGACTTGATGATTTGGAAAGTAGTCGAGCTGTCCAGTCCCGTCGAAATCTCATCCATGAAAAACGTTTTTGCTGCTCCAACTAACATTTCCCCTGACATTTCAGACAAGTTTCAGAATCAGAAAAGTGACGCAATAAATGCGTAAAATTGCACATCAACACGCCTTAATCTGACGCAATGGACAGTGTAGTATTTATACATACCGGTTGTGACACGCTTCTTTTGTCCCCCGGAAATCCCCCTTCTCATTTCATTTCCCACCATTATATCAGCACATATATCCAATCCAAGAAGCTGAGCAAGAAAAATACTAATCATTAGCTCTGTACTATGGCAACAATTTGGCGTTTTACTTCATATAATTTGTCGAAACTGAAGTTGATAAGCGAAAATGATGAAAGATTAAAGGGACCTTTAGAATATAATCGGTGACCAAACTGCTTTTCTGACCAGCAACAGCTGTAGCCTTCATGAATGCATCGATTTCGGGATCTGGTTTAACACCGGCTTCTTTTTCTCGTCTTGAAAGCTCTAACAGCATATCATATCTGGTTCCAACTCCCATACAACGTCCCGAGAAATCCAACGTTTCACGGACTGTCATCTCACCGCAGTGAAGATCATGCTGACTTATATAAGCACAGGTTCTCTGTGGATAAAATTCGGAAAACTCGTGGCCGCAAAAGGTCACTTTTCCTGAAACCTTTAAATCATCTCCAAGTTTCCCTGCAAGTGCTTTTAGGAGAGTTGTTTTCCCAGAACCAGGTGGCCCGAGAAGTAATGTTATCCTTCAAGTCAAAACAGAATGAGAAAATCAGCTAATATCTATCAACTACCAACAATATCAAATGGTAAACACAAACACCTGAATCGAAGAGACTTATAAATTTTCATGCGAATATTAAGAAATTCGGGTCGAACTGCCCCTCCAATATGCATACCTTGATGGACTTATGACTCCACTAACATTATGGAGAATCTTGATGACTCTTTTCTTAGATGGAGAAAGCCCAATAGTACCAAGAACACCCTATTTATATAAAGTCAACCAATAAGAAAGTGCATTCGATCACATGAATCGGGTTAGCTAGTTCGAGATTGATCAAACACGTCACTAGAATCAACCTAATCATGACGAACTAAAGAAACTTACCTCGATTGTACTCAAAGTAGAGTTCAGAAGAGTTGGGAGAGCTCTGCTTCCAACTTGTGCTTCTCCTTGAATCTCCAAATTTTCAAATCTCACTTCGATTTTCGGAATCTCAATTCCGACGCTATAAAAAAAATCACAAAGACATGAACAACTTAACCAAGTTGTTAACTTTCTGACAAGCCGAGCATGCGTAGACCAAAGCTCAAGTCCATGCTTGTGTAAAAACAGAATAAAAACCGAAATTTAAAGGACGCTAAGAAACATTATTTCTAAAACATAGCACGAAAACCGAAAAGAAAGTGGAAACGGACACGAAACATGGAAAAAGCTAGCTAACCTGTAAATTCGATTCCTTAACCGCAACAAAAACTTCTCGTTATCTTGTTCAACAACCTGAAGTATACTCTGCATCAACAGTTTCTTATCTTCACCTCCAAGTCTAGTAACATCAATTTCATTTTGCACAACTTTTCCATTACTCAAAACCTGCTTCAACATCCCTTTTCTCGCTCTTTCATAAGTCGGCAATCTCTCGATAGCTGCCCACCGTAACTCCACCTCCTCCTCATCCTCCTCCTCCGTCACGTACCTTCCACTCGGACGAAACACATCCGGTGCACTAAACATTTCTCTCACACTGTTAGAACCCCAACTTCTGTTGCTGCCCCTTCTACTGCTACTTAATCTGCTAAGATCACCTGCTGCTAATGCCGCTGCCTCCGCCATTTTTAATCACTTGAAAGCTATGTTGTTCGGACACGGATATGGTGCAAGACACTGAAAACGTTTTTTCTAAAATATCACATTCATAAGATAGCCGTTGGATACAGTGTCGGACACGTGCATGGACAAGGACAATAATATGCTAGTAAAGAAAAGCGTCCGTGTAATGTATTATTTTCCCTCAAAAAAGGAGGGAACTTTTTATGAAATTTATGGTCAGACATTGGAGAAAAAAACAAGAAAGAATAACAAAAAATCATAAATTGTCAGGTTGTTGGTCGTTATATATGCATGGGGAAGAATCAATAATATGAAGTTGTTATATTATTATGGCGATTTATTTTATTTTTGTTTGTTAGATTAATCATTGGGAAAATAAAAAAGACCATCTTTAAAATCGTCATCTTTGTTATGGAGTATTATGTTTTTTTAAAATTGCATTTTGGAGAAATTTTAAAACGTTCCCAGAGAAGGAAATTCCCAGTTTTAAATTAGAATATATATATTTTATTATAATAAATAACCTCGATATCAATATGTTTCCCTATATATTTTTAAGGAGCACAACCTTTAGGAGCGCTCTAAATATTTCTCACTTTTAGGCGGTTGTGAGATTAAACACATGACTTGACACTTTTTTTTTTTTTTTGAATGTAATAACCATTAAACTATACTAAAGTATTCTTATATTGATGTTTTACGGTGTTTGTATATCCCACAAAGATGAGAGAATCTTCTATCTTCTTTGGAAGTTAAGGAATCTAATGCTTCCAGTAAAAATGAAGAAGAAAAGCAAGAACCAACAAAGTTGAGCAATAACAACATATACAAGAAAGTCTTCCCTATAACCAAAAACTTTTTCAAGGTATGCATTTACAGGCATTGGTTCTGATCCCGGAATTTCAAGCATACTCGTCTTATCTCCAATTTGAGAAGTGATAACTCCATAGATCGTACATGACACCGGAGACCCCCAGTAGTACCATCTCCACCATACCGGCATTTGCTACATTCATTAAGTAAGAAAATGTTAGTTACTCCGTAGATTCTCGGGGTTTGTACTCAATATTTGTCGTCATAGTTTGAACTCATTTAGTATAGGGGATAGGTGCTAAATCGACAACGTTTAATTTGTCAAGTTTAGGGAGCAAAAATGTTTTTCGGGGGAACTAAGGATTCTTTTCTTGTGGTGTTTTTAAGTTCTTTGATGCATTTCATCTTTTCAAGTTCATTTGAGAAAAAGTCAGTTGTGGATTGCTTACCGGTCTAGGAACCATGAAGCCGGAGAACAAGTTCCATAAGCTCATGAAGAAACCCATAAGAACAGCAGCGAAAAGTGGGTCAGGAGTGAGGACAATAAGCATCATTCCATACAATGAATAGATGGTGAAGCACATGAGAACGAAGTAAAAGAAATATAAAAACTTGTCGACCTTCCATTCAAACCCGATCATTGCAAAGAGAAGAGTAGCATATATCAGGGTTTGCACGAAATCGTAGAGAGCCTCTATAGCAACCTGAAGAAAATAAGAAGAGAATCATCCGAAAATGTGTAACTCGAAATCCAGACCTCTTAGTTTGGTAGCTCTAGACTTCCGAATGCTTACTTGAGCGAATGCGTAAGGCAATTCTGAATACATTCCAGCTGCTCTTTCGCGGTAGAAGACTGTTCTTTCTGTTATTATGGCATGAGTCACTGCTAAAGCATTCATACCTCCGAGGAATAGAAGAGCACCGAAAGCAGCTCCCAGAAGATTCACCAGGTCCTGCTGCTTTTGGCTGGCAAGAAAATAAGACACGGTCCAAACACATATCATCTGCATACGTCAAGACGAACCAAATATGGTATTTAAAGAATATTTCAAACTTAATGTTCTACACTTACTATTGCTGTCCTTTGCCCCAAAATATAGCACCAAACATAAGACCAATTGCAATTGTCATAACGAACCGGATTGTGTTGAATTTTGTGTTCCTCCAATATGACCAATATTGTTTCCAAAAACACGCCTTGCATTGAGTTGTAAAGTTTTGGGAGTATTTGGTAGGGAAGTAAAGATCCTTGGAGCCTGGTGACGGAATGCTCATTTCTTTGATGAGATCTTGAGTTCTCCTGAAAATTGTGGATAAAATGGAACTGTTAGTTTCTACAAGATGTCACTCTATATGCTATTTGATGTTAGAAACCAAAAAGAAATTTCCTAATACTTACTCGTAGAGATCAGAATTCACATAGATGTCAGCAAAATCAATACCGAGTTGTGCCTCTACTGAAGTTGAGCTGACCTCTAGCATCCAAGTAGCAGGATTGTGGCCTTCTTTGATCTTTGGAACTCCCGGTACCGCCTGCAAGTGAAATTTAGAAACTTCTTTCTCTACTTCTGGTGACATAAATACTTCAGTGTATCATGTGATCGTGTATCGAAATGATTTTCCTCACCTCAAAATACTCGACAAGTTTATGAGAATTGCGACCAAGAGGTCCGGCATATATCACTTGTCCTCCTCTTTTCATTAACAAAAGCTGCAATCCAGGGAACCGTTATGTTAGAACATTTATACAGATCTATAAAAAATGAAACAGGACAAGAACAAAAACCTCATCAAAAGATTCAAAGATATCAATGCTCGGTTGGTGGATTGTGCAGACGACAGTCCGTCCAGTATCCACCGTGTTTCTCACGGTACGCATAACGATGGCAGCAGCTCTAGCATCAAGACCTGATGTGGGCTCATCCAAGAATATGATAGACGGATTAGCGACAAGCTCTACTGCTATAGTTAACCTCTTTCTCTGTTCCGTTGAAAGTCCGTTCACTCCCGGAAGTCCTACCAGGGCATTCCGTATTGATCCTAGTTCCACCAATTCCATAACTTCTTCTACAAACATCTGCAAGTGAAAGTATAACCAAAATTAACACATTTTCCCCATTTCTCAGTAAAAAAAAGGAGTCATCTTTGGCGGTTAGAAATCATACTTCTCGTGTTTCTTTCGTTACATCAGCAGCAAGACGAAGCCAGGCGGAATATACGAGAGATTCATAAACAGTTACATATGGTGAATGAATGTCATTCTGCTCACAGTAACCACTTATCCGGGCAAATGTGGCCTGGTTCTTCGGGTAACCAGAAATGTGTATACTTCCTTCGATGTATCCACCGGTTTTCCTCCCGGCCAATACATCCATCAGAGTCGTCTTTCCGGCTCCACTAACACCTACTAGTGCTGTTAAATTTCCAGGCCTAAAAGTTCCACTAACATT
This sequence comes from Euphorbia peplus, assembly GCA_028411795.1. Taxonomy (NCBI): domain Eukaryota; kingdom Viridiplantae; phylum Streptophyta; class Magnoliopsida; order Malpighiales; family Euphorbiaceae; genus Euphorbia; species Euphorbia peplus. The sequence goes on from CP110843.1 coordinate 30,137,893, forward strand.
TTGTAGTAGCTGCAGCCGGTCCTCTTCAAATCCTTGAGCTTTCATTTCCTGAAAAGTCCACCAAAAGAATTGTGAGGATAATATTCCATTACGGAAGATTTTAGTATTTTACAGAATGGAAGAAAACGGCCTACTGCGGGCATATCCACAGAATAGTTCACGTGGTTGAAAGTAAGTGACAGGGGCCGGAAAGGCATAACCATTCCTTTCATAGACAGATTTCTGGCAACATTGTCATTTGATCTGTTATGTGCTCGAGTCGCCACCAATTGAATCCCTGCATCAAAGATTTTAAGTCTTTATATGCATGAGAAGAAAGAACGAAGCCTTGCGTGCGGGCTTGTGTCACAAAGTTCGCCAATGTGCCCACTTATTATGCACATGGAACATTTCAGATTGAACTACTTTGTCGAAAACGAACCTTGTGAATTGATTGCTATCTCCTTTTCCGAGACATTCACAGCCTTATTTTTGTCACCGGGAGCTAGTATCAGAAAAATAACATACATCATGAAAAAAAAATATATGAGCTTGACAAATAAGAGATGTAATAAAATGAACATATGGAAGACAAAGACATACCACTCAAATATGTCAAAGCTAAAACAACAAGAATGTTGAAAAGTACAGTAAACCCGAGAAGCGCTCCGATGCAAGCCCAAAACCACCCTTCTGTTGTGAACAGACCCCTTTCCTTGAGAAGGGAAATTCCAACTGTAGGCTCACTTGGATTTCCAGTGGGCTGTTATATGATTAAGTTTGAATCATTAAGCTCAAACATATGCAGAAATTTCGATTGAAAAATGTCGGTGATTAAGACTTACTGTGCTCCACCGCTCATCAAGAAACTCATTTATACAAATGGCATTTTGTCCATACATCATAGGAGAAACATAATAACCCCATTGCATCCACGATACAATGTCATCTGCTCACCGAAGATTGAACAGAAAATTTTCCGGTGGGGAAAAATTTACAAGTTTGTGTGTTTAGAATATCGGGTGGAGTGTATAATGATTTGTTTTAGTAACAAAGGAAGAAAGGTTTGTTACCTTTGGACACAAGGAAACCACCAAGGATACAGAACAATAACATTGTCATAAATCCAAATGTATTTGCAGCAACATCTGTTCTTCCAGTAGCTGCTATGAGACGGAATAGAGCAAGACCCGACTGATGTATTGAAAATAATGACAAGAACTGCCTGAAAAACCTGAAATTTTTTGGAGAAAAAGCACAAGAACATCACTTTACACATCAAGAATGATGAAGCATCGATTCGGCATTAATCCAAATCTTCAACACATCTTTTCTACTACTTTTTTGGCCGTATACAAAACTTCAACCAACAACTTGTTGGTGAGCCGAATCGGTATTTAATCCATAAAGAAAACATTGCCATATAAATGGTTATGCATAAATTACAAAGCTCACCTAGTTGCACCAGGAGCAAAGCCAATGGTATAGTATGTAACAATGACCCAAATCCCGGATTCCAATATCGATAGAGGAATTCTGAGGATAACAATAGGCAACGTATAAGCCCAAGCTGGATAGAAAAAGGTGTCCCTCTGCTTGAAGAATATAGGAAGTCTGGTAAGAGTCATTGTAATCTCTGCCAATCCATTGAACATGACATTGAGAAGACCGAAAAAGAGGGCTCCGAAATACTTCGATGCTCCTTCTCTTTTACCCGGTTCCATCTCAGTTCTAAAGAACAAAGTAAAAGAAATTATAGCCATGAATGTTATCTGGAAAGTTTTGAACACATAAAGAAAAGAATTACGTTTCATCAACAACCATTCCCTGGAAAAGCATGCTTTCAAGAGTTCCCAATTCGGAATTCCATACTTTTCTTTCACCAGAGCGGCACGATGAGTTGTAGATTTGTCAAAGGGAATGCTGAGTTCATCAGAAATCTTTTCACCAATGTGAAATGAATTGAAGGCTTGTGAAAATTCAGACACCGATACATATCGGTATGGTTGGTCGTTTTTGAACCAGTATTGTTCTTGGTCTTTCCGGGATGTTACTTCCTGCAAAAAATCAGCAACTCCCTTTCTTTCTGGACATTTGAAACCCATGTGTTTGAAGAATTCGAGAACGTTTTCTCTCGGACCTTGGTAGACAATCTTTCCCTCCGAAAGTAAAATAATGTCATCGAAAAGATCATATGTTTCCGGTGGAGGCTGTAGAAGAGAGATGGCCATTGTTGCATCCATTACATGAACCATTTGCCTCATGTACTTGATAATTTGGAAAGTAGTAGAGGAGTCCAGTCCGGTCGAAATTTCGTCCATGAAGAAAGCTTTTGCTGCTCCAACTAACATCTCCCCTGAAATTTCATATACACATTCAGAATCCAAAATACATCCTAAACTTCAAAACCGGACTTTATAGTATTTACACATACCGGTTGTCACACGCTTCTTTTGTCCACCAGAAATCCCCCGTCTCATCTGATTGCCGACAATTATATCAGCACATAAATCCAATCCAAGAAGCTGACCAGGAATATTGTAAAAAGAAAAAAAAAAGAGTCAAGCTCATAAGTTTTCATATCATAGAACAATCAATCAGTATCAGGTTAAGAAAAACCTTTAGATTATAGTCAGTGACCAAACTGCTTTCCTGACCGGCCACAGCAGTAGCCTTCATGTAAGCATCGATTTCAGGATTGGGTTTAATACCGGCTTCCTTCTCTCTTCTCAAAAGCTCTAACATCATATCGTCTCTGGTTCCAACTCCCAAACAACGTCCGGCGAAATCCAGTGTCTCACGGACTGTCAACTCACCGCAGTGAAGATCATGCTGGCTGATATAAGCACAGGTTCTCTGAGGATAAAACTCGGAAAACTCGTGCCCACAGAAGGTCACTTTTCCTGAAACCTGATGAAATGAAAAGATCGATTTAAGTGACGAAACTGCATTGAAGAGAGAAAAGAGAGAAGACAATTCACAAACCCGTAAATCATCTTCAAGTTTTCCTGCGAGTGCTTTTAGCAGAGTTGTTTTCCCCGAACCAGGCGGGCCGAGAAGTAATGTTAACCTTCAAGTAAAAAAGGAACGAGAAAATCAGCTAATATCTACCAGCAGCAACAGAAAACATCTAACAAAAACAGCATTTTCAAACGAAAATGAAGAAATTCGGGTTGAATTGCTCGTTTAATATGCGTACCTTGATGGCTTTATTACTCCACTCACATTTTGGAGAATCTTGATGACTCTTTTCTTAGATGAAGAAAGGCCAATAGTACCAAGAACGCCCTATTCATAGAAAGTCAATATTAATTTATGTCCGGTTTTGAAGGTGACAAACCATAAAGAAAGTAAAATGTAAGTTAAGGCGCTATGGGCATAATTTACCCCGGTAACGTTACCTCGGCAGCATCCAGAGCAGAGTTAAGAAGTGATGGGAGTGCTCTGCTTCCAACTTGTGCTTCTCCTTCAATCTCCAAATTTTGAAATCTGACTTCAATCTTAGGAACCTCAATTCCTACACTGTTCCATCAAAAAAGAAAGCATATTTTTAGCGGATTTAGACCGTAAAATTTCAACCCGGGTAATAAAAAACTGAGCCTTTTTCAATTAACAGTGCCATTTCAAAACTCCACAGGAGGTCGGAGTGTGGACAGAACATGAAATTGCCTATGAAAATACTCATCATTTTTTAACAAGACTTTGAAATCGCACCGTATGTTAGCACGCACACAGAAAATGAACACGGACACTGATACCAGAAACTCACCCTCTACAATATAGCCTTCATAGACTACAAATAGAAACAAAAATGAAATGGATACGAGGGCTACGGAACGGAGGGGCTACTAAAACAAACCTGTCAATTCTATTCCTCAAGCTCAACAAAAACTTCTCATTATCTTCATCAACAACCTGAAGAATACTTTGAATCAACTGTTTCTTATCTTCAATTCGAAACCGAGTAACATCAATTTCATTCTGCACAATTTTCCCATCACTCAAAACCTGCTGCAACATCCCTTTTCTCACTCTATCATAAGTCGGCAATCTCTCAATCGCAGCCCACCGTAGCTCCGCCTCCTCATGCTCCTCCTCCGCCGTGAGTCTTGGACTCCGGTGAAACACATCCGGTGCATTAAACATTTCTCTTACACCGTTAGAACCCCAATTTTTCTTGCTGCTTCGTCTACTGCTATTACTACTTACTTAATCTGCTAAGATCATCCATCTTTAATCAGTTCAAAAGGTTTGAATTCTTCCAAAGCATTGTACGAAATGTCATTCGGAAAATGAAATGCTGATGCTGATTTTGTATCTTGAAAGGTTAGTTATGTATTAATGAAAAAACAAAGAAGACCTGGTCAGAATTTTGAGAAAGTACAAGAAAGTAGGACAAAAGAGTGCATATAAATATTGATATATGTTTGTCAGGTTCTCGATCGTCATATGCATGAAGAAGCATCTAATGTTGTGCAATGTACAGTAGTTATACGTTGACGCCATTAAACAACAAAAAACATAAGCAGAAGGAGGGGTAACTCCCGTCTTCCACCTACGAGATGGCTTACATACTGCTCTATCAATGTGGATTCTAACTAGGGCAACGAAAATCGAACCTGCATCGTCATTTTAGGTCATCAATTTGAAAGTTAGTTTAATTTTGGAGGGAAAGATCGTTACTTTCGTCTTTTATTTTTCATTACTATTTTTCTATACTTAAGTACTTTTCTTAATGCTCTTCGATTAATGAGATTTGTTTCTCAATTACTTCAAATTTCTTATAAACTTTGTATGTATATAGTTTAGAAAATATCTCCACAACTTAATACATCAGGTCCAATTGTGTTCAAATAATCCGATTCGGTTCTCAACTTGGTTAGAGTGACCTGTTAACTCTTAAACTTGCTCAATGTGGCTTATTCGTAGCCGAAACTTGCTTTAAGTGTCATATCGTCTCCTAAACTTGACTTAGAATATGAATCAGGTCACTCTAAACAAATTCAGGACGCTAACGAGATATCTCCGAATTTCAAGAGACAAACAGGAATACTCGAGCAAGTAGAGGGGAGCCGTGATACATTAAGCCAAAAGACCTTCTCATAAAGCTCATACATACACATCTTCTATCTTCTTTGGAAATTAAGAAATATAATGCTTGCAGTAAAAATAAAGAAGAAAATCAAAACCCAACCAAGTTGAGCAATAACAACATATACAAGAAAGTCATGCTTATAACCAAAGACTTTTTCAAGGTATACATTTACAGGCATAGGTTCTGATCCCAGAATTTCAAGCATACTCATCTTATCTCCGATTTGAGAAGTGATAACTTCGTAGATTGTCCATGAAACCGGATTTGCCCAGTAGTACCATCTCCACCATACCGGCATTTGCTGCATTGATCAAGTTAGAAAATGTCAATTTCCTTTTTCCTGATGCAATTTCATAATGTTTCTAAAAGTAAGCAGCAAAAAGAGACGATTTTCGGGGTTTGTACTGAATACTCGTCAACTAAGGAAGATAAATGGCAGTTCTGGATTGCTTTCCGGTCTAGGAACCATGAAGCCGGAGAACAAGTTCCATAAGCTCATGAAGAAACACATAAGAATGGCAGCGAAAAGCGGGTCGGGAATGAGGGCAATAAGCATCATTCCATACAATGAATAGATGGTGAAGCACATGAGAACAAAGTAACCAAAATATAAAAACTTGTCGACTTTCCATTCAAACCCGATCGTTACATACAGAAGAAGAACAAATATTATGGTTTGCATGTCGTAGATAGTCTCCATGGCAACCTGAAACAGTGGAAAAGAGAATCATTTGAAAGCATGTAACTCGAAAGCATATACAACAACAACACCAACAAAGCCTTACTCCCGAAATGATTCGGGGTCAGGTAATATAAACCATCATAAAGAACCATTATACAACAAACTTGTCTCCAAAATTGACTTCCAAATGCTTTCCTGAGCAAATGCATAAGGCAATTCTGAATACATTCCAGCTGCTCTTTCCCTATACAAGACTGTTCTCTCTGTTAATACAGCAGAAGTCACTGCTAAAGAATTGATACCTCTGAGGAATAGAAGAGCATCGAAAGCAGCTCCAAGAAGATTCGCCAGGTCCTGCTGCTTTTGACTGCCAAGAAAAAAAAAACAGGACAAGTCCCACACCGAAACAGCAACGTCAAATCGAACCAAATATAGTATATTAAGAATATTTCAAACAAAATTTCCTTCACTTACTATTGCTATCCTTTGTCCCAGAATATAGTACCAAACATACGACCAATTGCAATTGTCATAACGAATCGCATTGTATTGAATAATGTCAGAGCTTCATTAAATCCAAATTTATTAATTTATTTTTAATAGAAAATAAGCATTTGCTACGGCTTCTCATCAGAACCGAAGCAAATAATGCACATTTACTTCGGACTTTTAAAAGGACCGAGGCAAAAATGTACGCTATTTGCTTCAGCCTTCGGATAAGAGCCGAAGCAACTGTAGTACCTTCTGCTTCGGCTCACTCGTTTGTCCGAAGCGAATAAGTATCTTTGGCTTCGGGCCTTAAACAAAGCAAACACTTTTTGCTTCACATAGGACCGATGTAAATGGGGTTTAAGAGCCGAAGCAAATAGCCATTTTTGTTTATTTTTGTACTTTCTTTCATAGAAAAAATGGTGAAGGCTATGGTGACTTTGTTTTTGAGTTACTTTGTTTGTACTTTGCTTTATTCACCATTAGATCACTTTTCACCCCATGATCTAATGGTGGACAAAACAAAGTAATGGTTACTTTGTCAAAAACAAAGTGACCATAGAATTTCCCAGAAAAAATATATCTTTTTTTTTGATAAAAAAAATAAAATAAAATATATATCTTTTTTATACTAAGTAGCACATACTTAGGGAGCGCTGTATAATTTTACTATAAAAAATATTGAAACAAGAATAAAATTTATAAAATTACCCATAGTAGGCAACCATTATAATATGCACTTCCTTTCTGAATCGTTTTGTTTAGTAATTATACCCTCCATAAGAAAACGTGAAATTTTGTATTCAAATTCTAAAATTGAACAAATGCAAAATTCTTAAAAAAAAAAGTGCTTAAAGCTACGAAACTATAAAATTTATATCCTGGATAGAAAAAACAAAGAAAAAATTATATCCAATTTCTAACCAGATTACTTGTATGCTATTATTATTATTATCTTTTAACTGTTGGTGTGACTCACAACACACGAACAAACCAAACCCAAAATAGTTGTACAAACAAACACTCATGTTACACAGTTAAGCACTAACTAAAGCAACCAAGTGGAGGTAATATGCCTACATTAATGGATACATAATCATGGAAAAATATCACTTCCAATATTGGTATTGCCACTCAATAACTACTAGGATTTACTGTTTGATATCTTGGCTCCCAATTCCATTAACGCTCAAAATACATTTTGTTTTTTTGTTTATTTTCAATAAAATTCAGCTTTTAGCAAATTCATTTTAGTTTTGTTTAATTCAGTTTAGACATAAGGAACGAGGTCTTAGTAAGATTTTAAAGAATAGCAAATTTAGGAGACAATTAAAAGACAATAAATTTATTTGAGATGATGTCTTAATGAAGGATCTTTCCTCTTTTATTCAAGCGTGGTCTCAAAGAAAACAAAATCATAACAATATTATGTATTTCTCCCGTGAGTGCTACAATATATCATCATTTAGATCAGAAATTTCAGTGAATTGTTTCCTCTATTGGGCCTGGATCTGATGTCGTGGGCTGCTTCCAAGCCCAATAGACCCATTTTGTTAAACTCATCTCCAACACTAGCAAATGACTCATATTGTCGGGCTCACCTTAAGCAGATACCAAGATAAATCCATCATAGGACATTCAATGACCATTCCGAACGACCATGATGTCCAATTATACTGAGACCCCACTAGGTTGACGGTTGCCAAGCATGTTCTTCCTATAATCCCATTATAATAAATGTAGGTACAATTGCAATATCTTTCTATACTTTTACTTACTTTCCATTCTCTATTTAAAAACTTACCGACTTAATTGTCATGGTAATTTATTACTATCATATTATATACATGTGTTTATATATTTCACGTGATAATTATCTGAAACGAATTGTACATAGGAAAACTAGAAAGGCTATTATAAAGAAATTATAAAAAGAAAGTAGATACTTTGAATATAATACATTTTGCTATTTCATTAAACAATGGAAGAAAATTACAATTTCTTGGAAGAAACAAAAAAAAAAGAATGCATCATGATTGGATCATTTTGATTCCTACATATCTAAGAATCTATAGATTCCACAAAATTTGGAAAATATTAAAGAAAAACAGAATCTTCTTTATCTTGTTTGGAAGTTAAGGAATCTAATGCTAGCAGTAAAAATGAAGAAGAAGAGCAAGACCCAACCAAGATGAACTATAGCAACCGGTACGAGGAAAGAATGCTTAAAACCATATGCTTCTTCAAGGAAAACATTCACAGCTATTGGTTCCGATTCCGGAATTTGAAGCATACTTGTGACATCTCCAATTTGAGAAGTGATAACTCCGTAGATTGTCCATGAAACCGGAGAACCCCAGTAGTACCATCTCCACCATATCGGCATTAGCTGCATTAATTGAGTTACAAATGTTAGAAATACTAGAAATTTCGATTATTCGAGAGAGTTGAGTTGTTACTTGTGTGAGTAGGTCGTGTTCTTGTCATGTTTATCGACTATCAAGTTAGTGTTCAGTCCGTGTAAGTTTATGATTGTTCAAGAGAGTTACAAATGTTTGAAATGCTATATTGTCGAGAGAGTTGAGTTGTTATTTGTCTGAGTCGTATTTGTGTCTTGTCTCTCGACTATCAAGTTCATGTAAGTTTAACAGGCGTTAATCCATCTGTATGAAATATGTGCTCAAGAATAATACATTTGCAGTATCCGTTTCTCAGTTTCTTAGTTTACGTTTTCTTTCAAAAAAAGGCGAACACTTGCATTAACATAAAAGCGGAGTACAGATTACTTACCGGTCTAGAAACCATGAAGCCGGAGAACAAGTTCCATAAGCTCATGAAGAAACCCATAAGAATGGCAGCAAATTGTTGTCCAGGAGTGAGGGCAACAAGCATCATTCCGTACAATGAATAGATGGCGAAGCACATGAGAACGAAGTAGCCGAAATATAAGCATTTGCTGACCTGCCACTCGAACCCGATCATTACATACAGTAGAGGAGCGTATACCAGGGCTTGCGCGAAACAATAGATTATTTCTATAGCCACCTGAAGCAAAGAAAAGAGTCATGTAAAGCGTGTCCCTCGAACTCTAGAGCTCTTGGTCTAGGGGGCTCTGTAACCAAGATAACCAAGGCAACGTCCGAATGCTTACCTGAGAAAATGCATAAGGCAACTCCGAATACATTCCAGCTGCTCGTTCACGGTAGAAGACTGTTCTCTCTATGGATACAGCAGAAGTCACTGCTATAGCATTGATACCTCCAAGGAAAAGAAGAGCACCGAAAGCGGCTCCCATAAGATTTGCCAGATCCTGCTGCCTTCCGCTACAAGGAAAATTAGAGGACACGGTCCAAACCCGAATCAGCATTTGTCAAAATCAGATAAATTAAGGTATTGTAAGAAAATTTCGAACAAAATGTTCTGCACTTACTATTGCTGTCCTTTATCCCAGTATATAACACCGAAAATAACACCGACACAAATTGTCATAGCGAATCGGATTAAGTTGAATTGTGTGTTCCTCCAATATGACCAGTATTGTTTCCAGAAACACGCTATGCATTGAGTCGTAAAGCTTTGAGAATATTTGGTAGGGAAGTGAAGATCCTTGGAGCCCGGTGATGGAGTGCTCAGTTCCTTGATGAGCTCTTGAGTTCTCCTGAAAGTTGTGGACGGACGAGCAATGTTAGTTTCTATAGAGAATCGAAATACACGTCGTGCTATACTAAAACCCGAAATGTACTTACTGGTGGACGCCGGAATTGGCATAAATTTCTGCAAAATCGACACCGAGTTGTGCCTCTACCGAGACAGAGCTGACCTCTAACATCCAAGTAGCGGGATTCTGACCTTCTTTGATTTTCGGAACTCCAGGTACTGCCTGTAATAAAATTCGTACACATTTCACTCAACTTCTAATGACACGGATACTTCAGCATGTCCAAAGATTGCATATAGAAATGATTTCACTCACCTCAAAATACTCAACAAGCTTATGCGAATGGCGACCAAGAGGTCCACCGTATATCACCTGTCCTCCTCTTTTCATCAACAACAGCTGCAGTACGTAACAACATTATGTTAAAACATTAAGCAAATAATCCCAGATATCCAAGTACTAACGAAACAGAAACCAGAACCGGACCTCATCAAAAGCTTCAAAGATATCAATGCTCGGTTGGTGAATTGTGCAAACAACAGTTCGGCCAGTATCCACCGTGTTCCTTACGGTACGCATAACAATGGCAGCAGCTCTAGCATCAAGACCTGATGTGGGTTCATCCATGAATATGATAGACGGATTGGCAACCAACTCTACTGCTATTGTCAGCCTCTTTCTCTGTTCCGTTGAAAGTCCGTTAACTCCCGGGAGTCCTACTAGGGCGTTCCTTATTGAATTTAGTTCCACCAAATCCATAACTTGTTCCACAAACATCTGCAAGCGAAAGTAGAAGCAAAGTCAGTCACATTTTCCCGGTTTCTCATAAAAACAAAAAAAAGGAAAAAAAAGTCATCTTTGGTGGTTAGATGGCCTACCTCCCGAGTTTCCTTCTTTACATCAGCAGCAAGACGAAGCCAGGCAGAGTATACGAGAGATTCATAAACGGTTACATATGGTGAATGGATGTCATTCTGCTCACAATAACCGCTTATCCGGGCAAAGGTAGCTTGGTTCTTTGGATAACCAGAGATGTTTATACTTCCTTCAATGTATCCACCGGTCTTCCTTCCGGCCAACACGTCCATCAGAGTGGTCTTTCCGGCGCCACTGACACCAACTAATGCTGTCAACGTACCAGGCCTGAAAGCACCACAGACATTTCGTAGTAGCTGTAACCGGTCCTCTTCGATTCCTTGAGTCTTCATTTCCTGAAAGTTCACAGGAAATCGGTGATGAAAATATTCAGATGGTGACAAACCGAATATTAGTGGACAAAGTTCAAAGAAAATGACATTACCGCAGGCATATCCACAGAATAGTTCATATGGTTGAAAGTAAGCGAAAGTGGCTGGAAAGGCAAAACCATTCCTTTCGTAGACCCATTTTTCGCAACCATTTCAGTTCCTGCAATAATGATTTAGTTCGTCAAGCATTATGAAACGGAAGTTATCAAATAAGATGAGCTAATCTTATATCTTTGCCAAATACCGACCTTGTGAACGGGATGCTATTTTTGCTAACTGTTTTTTCTCTTCATTAGCGTCGTCGACAGTAGGATTTTTGTCACCAGGAGCTGGTGTTGATAAAAAGAACACGTCACGAAATGAGTTTGAAAGATAGGAAAGGTTACAAAATGAGCATAAGGAAGAATAGACTTACGTTTCAAATATGTCATTGCGAGAACTACAAGAATGTTGAGAACAATTGTAAACCCGAAGAGTGCTATGATGCAAATCCAAAACCACTTTTCAGTTGTAAACAAACCCCTTTCCTTAAGAAGGGAAATTCCAACTGTAGGCTCACTCGGATTGCCAGTGGGCTGTATCAGAAGAGAAACAGTGAGAAGACAAAATATTAGCTCGAGAATTTGGTTGAAATGCTAGAGATTATGACTTACAGTGCTCCATCGTTCATCGAGAAACTCGTTCAAAGCAAGGGCATTTTGTCCATACATCATAGGGGAACAATAGTAACCCCATTTCAACCATGATACAATGTCATCTGAATATCGAAAATTATACAGAAAGTTTTTCAGTGAGTGGCAAAATTCGTAAAGTTCATATGTGAGAGTATTTCACGTATGATGATTGATTTTTAGTAGCAAAGAAAGAAAGTTTTATCATCACCTTTGGAAACCATGAAGCCACCAAGGACACAGAACAACAGGAGAACAAGAAATCCATAGGAATTTGCTGCAACTTCCGTTCTAAAAGCAGCTGCTATGAAACGAAACAGACCAAGACCCGACTGATGTATTGCAATGTATGCCAAGAACTGTCTGAAAAACCTGAAATTTTTTGGAGATGCATCAGTAAAAGCCTTATGATAAAAGCTTATAATGGAAGAAATTGAGCTTTGATAAATGACCCCGAAACATTTTAAATACTATATTAGAATGCTCACCTAGCTGCAGAAGGAGCAAAGCCAATGGTATAGTATGTAAGAATGATCCAAATACCGGATTCCAATATCGATAGTGGAATTCTGAGGATGACAATAGGCAAGGTATAAGCCCAAGCTGGATAGAAAAAGGCATCCCTTTGCTTGAAGAATATAGGAAGCCGAACAAGAGTCATGGAAATCTCTGCCATTCCATTGAACATGACATTAAGGAGACCAAAAAAGAGAGCTCCAAAGTACTTCCCTGCTCCTGCTCTTATACCCGGTTCCATCTCAGTTCTAAAGAACAGAGTAAACGAGATTATAGCCATGAATGTTATCTGGAACGTTTTGAAGACGTAAATGAAAGAGTTTCGTTTCATCAATAGCCATTCCCTGGAAAAGCATGATTTCAAGAGATCCCAATTCGAAATTCCGTACTTTTCTTTCACCAAAGCAGCAGCATGAGTTTTAGACTTATCGAAGGGAATGCTGAGTTCTTCGGAGATCTTATCACCAATGTGAAATGACCCGAAAGCTTCCGCAAAATCAGAAGCTGAGACATACGTGTACGGTTGGTTCTTTCTTGCCCAATATTGTTCTTGGTCTTTTTTAGAAGTTACTTCCTGCAGAAAATCAGCAACTCCCTTTCTTTCTGGACATTTGAAACCCATGTGTTCGAAGAATTCGAGAACGTTCTCTCTCGGACCTTGGTATACAATCTGACCCTCGGAAAGTAAAATAATGTCATCGAAAAGATCATATGTTTCAGGTGGAGGCTGTAAAAGAGAAATGACCATTGTTGTATCCATGATATGAACCATCTGCCTCATGTACTTGATAATTTGGAAAGTCGTAGAACTATCCAGTCCGGTTGAAATTTCATCCATGAAAAACGCTTTTGCTGCTCCGACTAACATTTCCCCTGGAATTTCACAAGCTCTCAGGGTCAGAAATGAGAAAAATCGAGCATCAATGCACCTTAATAAATGTAGAATTTATTATTCACACATACCAGTTGTCACACGCTTCTTTTGTCCACCGGAAATCCCCCTCCTCATCTCATCTCCGACCATTGTATCCGCACATATATCCAATCCAAGAAGCTGATGAGTCAAAAAAAGGAAAAATCATCAGGTTCTGCATACTAGGGGTCACAATTCGTGTAAGAGCATCGTGTTCATCTCATGTCAATTATAAAATATGATGGATTAAACAAACCTTTAGAACGTAGTCCGTGACCAAACTGGTTTCCTGACCAGCCACAGCTGTAGCCTTCATGAATGCATCAATTTCGGGATCTGGTTTAATACCGGCTTCTTTCTCTCGCCTGGAAAGCTCTAACAGCATATCGTATCGTGTTCCAATTCCCATACAACGTCCTGAGAAATCCATCGTTTCACGGACTGTCAACTCACCACAGTGAAGGTCATGCTGACTAATATAAGCACAAGTTCTTTGAGGATAAAATTCGGAAAGCTCATGGCCGCAGAAGGTGATTTTTCCTGAAACCTGTCCATCAAATAGATCAATCTAAGTATCAATATTCAATACAGACAAACACGAATGAATAGAGAAAGAGAAAGGAGAGGAGACGAACCTTTAGATTATCTTCAAGTTTGCCTGCAAGTGCTTTCAGTAGAGTTGTTTTCCCCGAACCAGGAGGTCCGAGTAGTAATGCTATCCTGAAAGTGACAAAGGATACAAAAATCAGCCAACATGTACCAGCACCAGCAATAGCAAACGGTAAGCAACAACATCTGAATCAAACAAACCCATAGAACTTTTCAAAAGGAAATGAAAGAAATTCGGGTCAAACTGCCCATTCGATATGCATACCTTGATGGCTTTATCACGCCGCTCACATTATGGAGAATCTTGACAACCTTTTTTTTAGATGGAAAAAGCCGAACAGCACCGAGAATGTCCTATTTCATACAAATTCAACCAATCAGTAAGTGCATCCAATCGGCTAAACAAAGTTGATCAGTTCGAAGTTGATTATACACATCGGTAGAATCATACTACCCATGATAAAACTAAATAAAACTAACGATAGAGACAAATGAATGATCACTACAGAACTCTTTGGTTTCCAAACAAGTTTTGGATTTCCAAGAGGATATATGATTATTAGGACAACCATAGAGACATTGACTCTTTTTTTGTGGATCCGATTACTCATTTCGAGGTCCATCAGTCTCCCAATTAAGACATCTAGCTTCTACCATTAACCAATCGTATCCAACTCGATACCTAGCATATAAGCATGGACTGATCTATAGAAGGGCTTGAGCACCACTAATCACCAAAAAACTCCATCGAAGCTATGTACGAAAGATAATTTACCTCGATTGTACTCAAAGTAGAGTTCAGAAGAGTTGGAAGAGATCTACTTCCAACTTGTGCTTCTCCTTGAACTTCCAAATTCTCAAACCTCACTTCGATTTTCGGAATCTCAATTCCTACCCTGTAAAAACAAAATCAAAAACTTGAACATATGTTTTTCTTTCATTAGTACATAAACGAGACGAACTAGATCAACTAACCTGTCAATCCTATTCCTGAGCCTCATCAAAAACTTCTCATTATCTTTTTCAACATTCTGAAGAATACTTTGAACCAACTGTTTCTTTTCTTCAATTCCAAGATGAGTAACATCAATTTGATTCTGCACAACTCTTCCATTACTCATAACCTGCTGCAACATCCCCTTTCTCACTCTATCATAAGTAGGCAGCCTCTCAATAGCCGCCCACCGGAGCTCCGCCTCCTCATCATTCTCCGTGTGCCGCGTACTCCGTTGGAACACATCAGGCTGTGGAGTAAACATCTCTCTCACACTAGCTGAACCCCAACTTCTTGTGCTCCCCATGTGTCTGCTGCTGCTTAACCTGCTCAGATCATCTGCAGCTAGTGCTGCCGCCATTTTTAGCACTTTCAAACTTCAAAAGCTACTCTCTTTTTTCCCAAATTTGTAATCAAAGAACCAAGATTCAGGACACAAACTTCCTAGCAACCCTTTTGTTGTTCTTTGGTGTATGAAATTAAATTCTTTTTTCCCCCCAAATTTTGTAATCAAGAACCAAGATTCAAGACACAAACTTTTTAGCTACCCTTGTCTTGAATCTTTCTAAAATCAAGATTTCTAGCTACCCTTTTCTTGTTTCTTGGTGTATAAAATGAAATTATATTTTTCTCCCCAGAATTAGTAACCAAGATTCAAGACACAAACTTTCTAGCAACCCTTTTCTTGTTCTTTGGTGAAATACTATATTTCCCCCGAAAACTTGTAATAAAGATTAAAGACACAAACTTTAAAGTAACCCAGTTGGTGTTGTTGGGTGTATGAAATGAAATGTTGGGAATGGTTTAAATCTTGATATGTTGCAGCTATATATATATAATATATAGATTACATTCATTCATTCATGGGTAGAGAAGTGATGGACTGTTGGTCAAATAGTGGAGACGCGGAGGAAAAAGAAATAGTAGAATAGTATATATATTATTATTGAGAAAAGTAAAGAGCTTTACTTGCTTGAAACGTGCTGAAAATATTGAATACAAAAATGGGTTTGCATACGACCAAGGAAGCATCCAATAGGACATTTTTGATACAGACATTTTTGCAACTATAAAAATGGAGGAATCGTCATCGTCATGGTCATGGGAATTTATTAAGTTGATAGCTGGATTTTTTAAAATGACTATGAGGCAGTAAAGGAACCCATTACTATTTGTTCATGTGTGGGTAAAAATTTTAAAAAAATGACGTACGTACGAAACTGTAGACTTTTCAATCACGCACGTATTTAGTGAGTGTATTAATTAGACTACATCTACTTAGACTTGTTCTTTTTTACTTATTTTCACCAAAATTCAGTTTAATCAATTCAGTTTAACGATAAAGAACGAAACCTTAGTTGGTCTTTGTACTTTTTGTGTTTGCCAAAAAAAAATTGCAGTTTTTCAAAAAAAAACTAGCCAATAAAATGTACAATTAATAGAAATAAAAAATCATCTTATTTATGCCTAATGTAGTTTGAATTACGTTGAGACAATTTTAAACTTTGAGCATATTATAAAAAGCTTTAATTCCTCCATTTGTTCGCGAGGCTAATTAGAGATATAAAGTTTCTAATTTTAGAAAATAAAGTGATATTTTGTACTAAAATATAACTACATCAAATAAATTTAATTTTTTGAAAAAATCTACCACTTTTAACCTTGGTTTAGCAAGTTTAAATTGTAAGCATCCTCATTGGGAATTCATGCAAGTAGAAAAACTACATACATCTTTTTAGAAAATTGTGTAATCACAAGTTTTTGTAATTTACCAAAATTAATTAAAATATATGTGTAGGTGGCAGTTTCTGACATTATATATTTTTATTGAAAATTGACACATTAATTTACGTTATTTGTTGTCGGTTTAAGAAAAACATTAATTAATTAGGCTGTTTGGCACTAAAAAAACATGATATACTCGTAGAACCCCTTAAGTTTTTTTTATTGGGGATAACATGAATTTTTCACTATCATATTCTATTGATTTGTAAAATTCGCAAAATTAGAGGGACTCAAAATGATCTATTCCTTTTTTTTCCAATAAACTATGAAGGAGACAAAATAATTTCATCATATTCCTAAAATATTAGGTGGAATATATTCTGTCATAATGGTTTGTATATGATATAGAAGAGATCCATGTGATTAAAGACGATGGAAAATATTATAGTTAAATTGTAATGCCATATTAAATTATAATTAATTAAAGTTATTTTTAACTTCAGTTTATTCCTTTGAAAAAGAAAAAAAAAATATAATTTGTAGCACCACTAGAAAACACGGGTAATTGATATAATAATTACGAAATTTGTTTAATCAAATCAAAAGCACAATAAAAATAACAAAGTTAGATGGTGATATATTCCGTTAAGAATTAAAGTGTTATGAATTATAATGATTGTGTTTATTCGATAATATTTAAAAGACCATGATTGTAATAAACCCACAACAATGTGAATCTTCAAAAGGCATTAAAGGTAGCTAAGACAAGAGTAAAACCAAAGCAAAAGACATACATTTCTAATAATACACTAATTTATGAGACATAAAGGAATAATAAATTGTTCTATATCTTCCTGCTTTTTCTTAAGATTTTATTACATTCAGTTAATGAAATATTAATCATATTAAAATGATTGGGATACTCTTCATATTTATCTGAACGTAAAAATTAGTAAAAGTAGTGATTAATAATTTAATTTTATATCTAATTGTAGAGTTTAAAGTTACGTGTTTTTTTCTTGTCTAATACTCCCTCGGGTCCATATTATTTGTCACATTTGGAGAAAAACTCTTGTTCCATATTATTTGTCATGTTATGTTTCCAATGTAAATTTTTCCCCCTTTACCCCTATTAATGAGACCATATTACTTGATGTATTTAATTTCATAATCTTAATTAATAAGGGTGTTCTAGTCCAATTTACATATATTTAATGTAAATCAATCATTTCCTTAATACCCGTAATTAAGTCAAATGTGACAAATAATATGGACCGGAGGGAGTAACGATTTATACTCTGTTTAATAATGTTTTTTATATAAAAAGAAAATGAATTCATATTATGATTTAGAAATGGAAGAGCTCTTACCAACAAAAAGATAAAAAAATTATCCATCATAAGAAATTCAATAACTAATTTAATTTAATGATATATTAACGAACTTCTAGAAGCGTTTGCTTTTCCTTCTAGAAAAAAAAAAAGAAAGACAAGTTATATACAAATTTGGTTCACACTTTATTTTTAGAAAGTCAACTCCACCGCAAAATCTCCTAAAACAGCTAGATTAGATTATGAACTTTCCATTCAAAGTTATAATTTGGCTTTTCAATTTCAATTCGATTTTGAGGTTTGTAATCTACTGGAAATGTTTCCACTTAATGTCAATTTCATTCCTATACAGCATAGTAAAAGACGCTAGACGCTAGTTAGATAGCTGAAGTGTTTTAAAAACTATTCGGAAATTAGTTAAAAGCTGTTCGGAGATAAGTCGGAGTTTGAGCGCCTAAGCAGGTTAAGGCAAACCGCTTCGAATCGGATATTCGGTTTTGAGTTATCATGGAGATTAGGCGGCTTTCATTTACAACAATGTGTTAGAGAAAAAAGTTCGAGCCGATAGTTAAGATTCAGTTATGGTTTATATATTAATATTTTTTGACACGCACGCTCATGCGAGTGGGCTCTTGAGTTGGAAGCATGCACAACACAGGTTAACCCAACATGTATTTTTAATTAAACAAATATTGAGGCTCTGATACTAATTATATAACCGATTGAACTAAAAGCTCGAGCCGATAGTTAAGATTCAGTTATGGTTTATATATTAATATTTTTTGACACGCACGCTCATGGGAGTGGGCTCTTGAGTTGGAAGCATGCACAACACAGGTTAACCCAACATGTATTTTTAATTAAACAAATATTGAGGCTCTGATACTAATTATATAACCGATTGAACTAAAAGCTCGAGCTGATACTTAAAGTTCTGTTATGGTTTATATATTAATATTCTCTTACATAGTGCTCACATGTAATTTTTTAATTATGCTATGTTCTTTTTGGATTAATTTCAGCAAAATTTAGTCCAATTTCAGTCAGTTCAGCTTAGTCAAATTCGAATTAGCCATTTCAGCCAAATTCTTTTTTAATTTAGTCAAATTTATTTAATTCAACTAATTCAGTTTTAAAATATTAAATTTAATTTAATTCACTTCAATCATTAATAACGAAATTTATTTGATGCATTTCAAATTAATTTTAACAATAAACTAAAAAAATACATTTTTTATTGATTAAATTTACCCATCACTGACACGATTTACCTAACTGAATTGTCAGTAATTGACTGAATATCCACCTAAAAGAAGTAATTGACTGAATATAAAATGAAAAGACTTACTATTAAAACATTAAAAACTTAACAAAAAATAGGATGAATTATAAACTTCTCTCCAAAAAAATTAAAATTATAAAAGAGACTTTTGTCGTTATACTATTTCTACAAAAAATAGATCTATTTCTAGAACAAAAGAAAAAAAAGAGATGCATGTTTATATTCTCTAAAATTACACTGTATAATTTCACGAATTCTCAAAATAAATATTTTTACATTTATGATTAATTGCACCATATGGCTTCATATAAAGAAAAACTAATAATAAACATATATAAAAAATTATATAAGTTTATGATAAAAGGTGATATTTGTTTCGATGTTTTAAAGAAAGTGATGTTTTGCCTCTTCACGTATAAATTGAAAATTATTGAGAATATTATAAATTAAAATTATTACTCTTGTGTTATCGAATTTGGTTTAGTTTGACAATAATGTGATTGTCACATACAACATTTTGAATAAGTTTGTGGTTAAAATATTTTTGAATAATCGGTTGAACTCGCATCAATAACATAATGAACCTTTTTCAGTTTTCATCGTGATTAACAATATGTGTTGATCTTAGTTGCTTAATTCAAAACTAGCTTAATATGAAGCTCATTTATATCCTTGACTCGTTTTAAAACAATATTGCCAAACTAGGCGGTTTTTATAATTTGCCCTACCACTGCTAAAAATACAATTATTTTGGAGTCTTTCACATCAATTGGTTGGTGAGAATAGACCACTAAAAAGGAATGAAGTCATGCGATTTATGAATCTTACTGTAAAGCAACATATGTAAAGTAATTTTCTTTCTTGTAATCCAATTAATGCAAAAAACGTTATTTCGCAATGCCAACTACATTGTGAATTTGTCGATTGAACTAGATAGAGTTCGCGTTGATAATTCAATCGTAAAGGTTTAGATACTAAGTAAATTAATTAATTAAATTAAAAACTTAAATATCATAATAATTTCTATTATAATAATTTCTATGCACAAATTCACCAAACAATATCATGGTGGTCATTACATTTCACTAAAGAGTATGAAATTATGATCAAATCGATAATCGTAAAAAGTTAATTCTGAACGAGAAAATAACCTCTACGCATAAAACGAAAAATGAGGGATATTTACACTAATATATCAATTAGGTGTAAAGCAACAAAAATTATAAATTAATATTGTCCAGATTATGGTGCTGTATTCAAGATCTTGCCCATGTGGGGAATTTATTCCATATTAAAGAAAATCATATGTTAATATTATATAATTGTTTATTCATTAAACTATGCAAGAAAAATACAAAAATCTTATCAGATTCATCCAAAATTAGTTGGAAAAGAGGTGCAAAAATTATGTATGATGTATATTATAATCTCATTATTGCAAGCTCCAATAATAGAAAGGTCCAATGATCTTCTTTTTTTATCATTTCTAGGATATCCACACTTTTTACTTGGTGCCCCCTATAGTTTATTGATTTACAACAATTATCCCCTATTAGAGCTTGATTCAAGCTAAACATCATGTCTGAAATCAATATGTTAAGCAAGTTTATAAGGGAAGTTCGTGAATAAAATAAATAATATGATTACAAATAGTTCGTTTATTAATCAGAAGCATAAGTATAGATGTAACTGAGTCGAATTGAGTCATTCACCGAATCACTGACTTGTTAATATTTTTGTAGTTATTTAGAAAATTAAGGAACTCAAGCCGAACACAAGGTTATTTATGTACTTCTTGGCTCGCTCATAAAGAGATTAATGAGCTTGTTTCGAGCATAGAGCTCAGTTCAAACTCAAAATCAAGTTCAAACTCAATTCATTAAGAAAACTATATGACTATAAATTGTTTGCAAACATGTTTTAATTATGTACATGAATTTCGCTTGCAAATAACTCATTATTTATGTTTATAAACAACTTTCAGGTGCAAAGCTCGTGAACAAATAAACAAGTTACAATTACAAAAAGTTTGTTGGTTGGTGTTCAGGAACTAGTTCACCGAATCAAATGAAAACATATCAAGTGTAGATCTTAGTGAACTATCTCAAAATTACATAGTTTTAATTTTGAAACTTACGCTAAAAATTGTTCAAAAATTTCTAACTGAGCTTGAAAAAATTCAAGCCAACTTTAAATGTGCTCAAGCTCGAACTGACGAATCGAGTCTCAAAATTGTCATCAAGCTCGACTAAAGCAGCCTCTAATATTCTCACACAAACCTTGTTATCCATCATGAATCATATATGATATGAATACATCCCAAGATAATAGTTACATGTTAAAAACCTAGCTAAATATGTCAATTCGTTGAAAAAATTAAAAGTAACTATAAAAAATAATTAATTCGAAAATAATGTGAAAAGAAAGCTATCCAGTTATAAAATGGTCTAAAGAAAAGCAACAAATTTGTTGTGCAAGTGGATTGCATTATATTTCTGAATTAATTGCTATGTGATGTTATACGAACCTGAATGTGACTTAATAAAGCTAAGTTGACAATGATTCCTCTCTCACGCTTAAATTAGAGGAGAAATAATACAACGATTATTTATTAAGTAAGATGATATACGTCTTGAACATGTGTTATCTTCTTATTAAGTATGTCTGTTGTGACTATTGTAAATGTAAAGAAGTTCCAACTCATGCACATGACACGCTACTTGTTTTTTTATTGGTCCACGTGTCTCAATGGTTCTCTTTTTAGCATCAATGATTATCATTCACACCCAAACATCCTCTAATATTTCCTATGAATCACTATAAATGACTAAGAGTAAATCTAATACAAATATCTGAATCTAAAAACGTAAATATATGGTAGAGATTCAAAGGAAAACTAATAGTGTCAGCCTTGGATATTTTATTCGAATATTTCACAATATGATTTCTCAAATTTTAATATAGTTTCTCAAATTTTAGTTCCAATATCACCAACCTATTTATGTATTCAGTAACATTAAATGAAATTGTTTTGAAATTATACATGAGGCATACATTAAATGTAAGTATGAGAGCATCCTTTTAAGACCTTATCCTAAACAAAAATGAATCACTTTAATCACAACAGCATCAAAAAGGATTCTGTCTGCTAAAATCAAGTTGACAAAAGATGTCAATTTTCATATCCAATAATACAAACTTCAAATGCAAATAATAAGAAGCAAAAAAACAAAAAAAATGTCATAAATCAACCAAAAAATATCCACATCATTTCAGCTTCTCATATCATAGCTCCCTGTTACAAACGTAATGCTAATTCATAAATAGTGTGGTTTAAATATCTAACAATAATTGAACTAAAGTTGCTTTGAAAAGTTTGGATCTCCATTTTGTCAAGATATAGCTTTTATTGCGTAGCAATCTGTATAAATTTGCCATAATAACATTTTAACAACATTTCAAACGCTTAAACAACATTTTGTTTTCTTTTTTCTTTTAAAAGGCAGGAGAGTGAACAAAGTCCAATTACATTTTTGTATCCCTCCTACTTCTCCCAAGGTTCGAACCTTAAATGTATAGCTATAAACATTAGCTAATTACCGCCAGACCATCCCCTTGCGAGCTACACTTTAACAACATTTTTGTGACAGACTTAATACTTTGATAAATTATTTACAGTTAGTAATACACCAAATTTTTTGATATATTGGATTTTTCTGAATGACTAATGTGACAATTAAATAACAATCATACCAACCCGTTTAAATTTATCACTACGCAGAGCTAAAATTCTTGTTTGAAACCGTTAACGATAAATTTGTAACATTTCATACATGAATAAATATCAACTTCCACCAATATCATAGGAGTACATTTCTAAACATTAGCCCTACCAAAATATGATGTGACAATGATTAGAACTTGGAAAAGATAAGGTGTCAATGACTCCTAATGGACACTAAAAAATTACAAATGCACCCTTATTTTATCAGAAATCAAGCAAAACAATCCTATCATTATTCAAAACAATTGAGAAAGCTTCAATAAGGAGTATTCAATGGAACGTATTAATAGTTGTTCTTCTGAAGATTCTAAATCAGTATACAAACTATTATAAGGGACAAGGTCTTTTCGTGTATATAAGCACTATTTTAGGGGACATGGTCTTTCGGTGTTGAGGATCACTATGTTTCCACTAAGGAGTTCAACAACAGTATATAGGTGCCTAGTCCAAGTCCATCGAGGACTAGGAGGCAAGATGTCTCCACATGGGAGGAGCTCAACAACACTGAAGGAGTGTTAGACCCATAGTGCCCTTTCCTAGTAGAGTCAAAGTTCGATTCATCGGAGAAACTTGCAAGGCGGTATTGAGAATTGGTGGATGAGTATAATTACTAACTATTACACAAATTTGAAAATGGATGAGATTGGTTGAGTGGTCTCAGTTGGAGATGGGATTGCGCGTGTGACTTAGATTTAACTATACCCTCTGGGCTGACTTGACGGAATGCTTATAGAAGAGAAATCCCCTAGATATCAATGGGCTAGTCACGAACTTGGAGAAAGTCCCCGCATATAGTCACATAAAGTACATACACCAGAAAAGTTATTTCTAAACACAACCTTCACAATACAACCTCCCAACAGAAACAGAAACTAAAAGGAATACGCATACGCATACAAACACGAAATGCAGAAATGCTACTACACAACAGCTTTTCTCAACAGTCCTTTCACTATGGCACTCAAAACTCCACTTATCAAAAGTTCCAAAGAAACAACATGACATCCAATCCAATTCCACAAGAGCAAGGGTTTTTTGTTTTAAATTTTAAAGTTCATTCTAGATTAGTGCTTAATGGTCATTGGCCACTTATGAAATCTTATATTGACTGATAAAAGTAAAGAACTGAGCTTTTTCCAATTGGGTATTCATTCAATTCTTGCCTAATTTTTACTGTTACATTCAAATTCATGTTTTGACTAGCTAACAAATCTATAACAGGTTGGTAAAGATCCTGACTTTTATTTTCTATGTCAAGCCAAACAATAGAATAGAAAGGTTTGCTTGGACTACAAGATGAAGGTAAAGTTCCTAGATAGCGACCATGTGAGACCATGTTAGGAGACTTCAAGCAAGGATCCTTATTCGTTAAGTTTATGCACAAATTCAACTGCAAGAAAGGCCGCCAATTTCTTATACGACAACTGACAACATGATTAGCACTTAAGATGACCCATATGTCACGGGTTTTATGCTTATCATATGGAATATATAGATCATATAACACAACTATGATATGAAAAACCGTTTCGACACTCCTGCTTACAAGGAGGATTGTCTCACATATACAAGGAGCCATACAGCTCCGAATTAAGCAATATGAGATTTCTAGAACACACCCCGCAACACCAAGATTCATCAGGAGCGGAGCGCAAACTAAATATCCATAGGTGACACAACATTAAATACAAGGCTCTAAAGACATGTTAAACTTAGGCCTAACTTGAGATTTCTAAAACACATCCCGGACCACCAAGAATCATCGAGAGCGGAGTGCAAACTAAATATCCATAGGTCACTCAATATTGAATACAAGGCTCTACAGACATGTTAAACTTAGGCCTAACTTGAGATTTCTAAAACACACCCCGCAACACCAAGAATCATCGGGAGCAGAGCGCAAACTAACTATCCATAGGTGACACAACATTGAATACAAGGCTCTAAAGACATGTTAAACTTAGGTCTAACTCTAAAACTCACTGCGACACTATGAACCATCTGAAGTGCAAAGCAAATATCCATAGGTGATCCAACATTGAATACAAGTCTCCAAAGATACGTTAAACTTGGGTCTAACTCTAAGACTTGCTGCGAACCTAAGAACTATCTGGAGTGCAAAGCAAATATCCATAGGTGACCCGACATTAAATACAAGGCTCTAATGACATTTTTTTTTTATGGAGGCTCTAATGACATGTTAAACTTGGGCCTAACTCACCCCAAAGCACAATTTTAAGGACGGAAATCGTCTTACACATACAAGGAATCATATAGCTCTCTGATTAAGCAGTGTAGAGATCTAACAATAACACTTCTCAACTCTCAACAAACAATATATACGTACAAGTCATATGGTACTAGCTTCACTAAATAATTGCAGTGCCAAAATTCTAATGCTCTAACTTTCTTTTGCCATCAGCTGTTTCAGAAACACCCATCTATCTAAATTCTTGTAATGATGATTCATGAAGAGAGGTCAATGAGGACGCCCATACAGACTTCATTCAGTCAGTTTATGTTAAACAAGCTCCAAGAAACAATCTTTGATTCAAGGTAGTCATGTCTTAAACTCAGTTACAATACATGCTTAAATAGTATATTGACAAGAGTAACATTGTACCTTGAACAGAGGAATTAAACATAAAAGTAGCAACTAATCGCCACTTGCGCAGCCCTTACAACCACAATGAACACACTCAATAACCTTCTCCTCTCGCAGATGATTGGGGACTCTGCACACGCAAGTAGTGCCAAAGTTGTGATCCCTCGGCTGAATGCATCGCAGACAGCATAACCGCTCGTATCCAGGCTGCAAATACAGAAAAAAAATTTATACAATTAGTACATTTCAAGTTATAGTCACACTCTTATAAAAGAAATTAACTATAAAAATACCTCTAACTGCATATATACATTCTAGGCCTAATACATATACAGCCCTTCTAAGTTGACAATAAAAACTGATTGTCTCCCCAAAATTTGAAAACAACTATTAAACCATTAAACTTGTTTGAAGTTATCTATTGGCCTACTAAAGAAGCTTAACATGACGTATTAGCCGACGGACTTGCTTAAAGTGATATGCGCTTCAACTTGTCCAAATATCCACTTGACCTAATGCATCCCATAGCCTCCAAGTTGGCATAAAAGCATATTGGCCCCCCAAACTTTGAAAACGACTAACTAGCCACTTGAAGTTGCTTAAAGTGATATGATTAACCCTCTAACTCCCATGTCGCGGAGCAAAATGGTCATTTGGACAACTTGAAACACATATCTTTTTAACCGAGCTCAGGAAACTACTTAAGTAAACTCAATGTGCCAATAGGTCACTTTAAGAAAGTTCAAGAGGCCAATAGGTCACTTTAAGCAAGTTCAAAAGGCAAGTCAAGAGACATATCGAAGTATTTGACCAAGTAGAACCCCTAATATATTAAGCCTATTCACTAGCTCTCTAGCACGTAAGATTTGGGATATTGTCAGTTTCAGCAACTTTAAGCAATTTCACGGAGCTAATAAATAGTTTCAAAGTTGAAAGGATCATTAAAGTTTTCCTGACAAGTATCGGAGAGTAAGTACATATTATGCCAACATTCTATTCGGAAGTTTTTTAAATCAGAAGTCTAACTCATATGGCCATGAACTCATGAATCCAACTTTAAAATTCGATAATGCAAATAGTAGAACAAATAAAAGACGTAGCATAACCAAATCATAAACCAGTTCAATATTTTCAAGTCCAAAAATATCCCATTCCACTAAACAACCAAATTTTTTATACAAAAGAATACCTTCTTCCATTTCGCTATCAAATTGCTGTCGCCATAGCCTTGATCCAAGCAGAACTCGTACAGCTCTCTAGAAATTTCTTTCCTTTTGTAATAAAGATCAAAAATATACCGGCTCCTCTGATGAGCAATTTTGAAAATAGGCCACAATCCTTCGCATTTTCTCTTTCCATCATGTGGATCATTTTCAGCTACAAAAACAAAACCCAGGTAAACACAACACAACAAAAACGCAAGCAAATAACTAAAAATTCAATCGAAACGAACCTATAATTCAGTACCTAAATATCTTAAGCGAGCTCAAGCCTTGGTTCGAGCTCAAAATGTTGTTCGAGCTTGGCTCGCTTGGCAGCTCATTTGTTCAAGGGTTGCTCACGAGTCGAGCTCGTTCAAAGTTCTCACAAACTAGCTCATGAACATCTCGTTTTTGCTCGTGAGTAGTTCGCTTATTAAGCTCGCGACTAAATTTTAGTTTCTAAATATGAATGTGTAATCACTAAAGTTTATATTTTACATATAGAAAAACTATAACCAAGCTATTTCACGAGCAGATCACAATCCCAAGCCTATACACAAACTTGCTCACGAGTTATCGAGCCGAGCTTTAGCTTGCTCAAGCTCTGCTCTTTCCAACTCGAGCTCCAAAATTGTTTTCATGAACAGCTCGTTTACAAACCAAGCCGAGCTTTTATCGAGCCAGTTCACAAACTTGTACACAAGCCCTATACTCTAGATTTATCAACCCGAGCATTGGCTTGCTCAAGCTCTAGTCGTTTACAATTCGAGCTCCAAAATTGTGCTCATAAACAGCTCGTTTACAAACTGAGTCAAGCCAACCCGAGCATTTATCGAGCCGAACACGGGCTCAGCTCATTTACAGCCCTAACAAAAACACAACCAAATCCCTAAAAACTGAATAGAAACTGACCTTCCCTCATCTTGGCACCGAGCTCGGTAAGAGTAGGCTCGATCAATTCCCAACCATCCGGGTATCTCACCCTGCTTGTCTTCACCTTAGGCATTATTCTCCTAACTGTAAATACCCAAAGAATGGAGAAAATGAATTAGGGTTTACGGATAAAAAAGAAAGGTAAATTCAAAGAAAGTTTCCATCTTTTTCAAGATTAGTGAGAATGGAAGTGTGGATTACCTTAGATAGATGCGTAGATGGCTCTGATAAACCCTAAGTGGACGAGGATTTCAATTGAGGGAAATTTGGTTGATTGAAATTGAACCCTAGAAAACGAATTGGGGATGATTTATATAGCTCTGTGTCTGAATTGAGAGCCAAAAATATCTACTCATTTCATAAAATATTCACTTTTTATATAGATTAAAATATTCTTTCAATTGATAAAATAAAATATTCCTTCTCTTTTTGGAGAGAAAATATTCTTCTTCTTTGCTAAGTTCTTATCTTTTTTTTTTTGGTAAACCATTTTTTTTGGAAATTTTGGTGGTAGTTTTTAAATGAAAAAATCGATTGTTTTCAAAAAAATATAATTTTTTTTTTTGCTTAGCTTAATACATCAAATAAAAAAACATCTATAAAGTTTAAATACAATATAAACATATTATTTAATTCGGATGTTTTTTTAGAGAGAATTCAAAGACTCAAATCAATTAATTTGATTTATTAAAATTTAACATTTAGACAAATTTGTGTAGCAACTAAGTGAACAGCTACATATGAACAAAAAGGTGGAAATTTTGGACTATTTTGTTTATACAAGTTTTTATCCAAATTTCGCAATCGAAAGCTAATCATCCCTAACTAAACTAGTTAAACCCGTTGAAAGCTTTAGAACAGAAATATGAATCCATCACTTGTTACAAATAGCGATTGATACCAGTATACATCTAAAATCGATTAGTTATATTCTTTTACTATGATTCATTTTTTTTGCCATATTTTGAGTTTATTTGTCAAATTTATATATAATTTATTGTGTTAAATTAATAGTTATGTTATTTACTCATTTATTCATAGTTCAATTTTGTATATTCATATGGATAATGTTAACCGAGACAAACATTTATTGAGGATTTAAAACTATTTAGTACAAAAGTGAGATAATGTGACAAAACAAAATTCACCTCCTATGGGTGAAAAAACATGCTCCCATACTCTCTTGACCTAAAAAACTAGATCTATAACCAGAAAATTGAAGCATGAACAGTGTTGCAATATTAAATTGGACATGATTGATCTCAAATGGTGATGTTATCCTTGGAGAAATAACATCCACTTAAATGTTGATTTATAGTGTTGCAATATTAAATTGGACATGATTGATCTCAAATGGTGATGTTCCAATGTTGAATCCTTGAAGAAATAACATCCACTTAAATGTTGATTTATAGAGGACTTGACGCAAAATGAAGTTTTTATCTTTATTTATTATTAGTATGACAAGGTTGTTCTATGTTTCTATTATTAATCTAATGTTAGATTCGCTTTAAACATGCATATGTGTAACTTATTTGAAATCTAACTTGATTTTATAAAGGTTGGTTTGAGCCTTAAATTTTAGTTATTAAATTGATGGGCTTTAGTTAGTAGTTTTTGAGTGAGTTGCATTCGAATTTAGCTTTTAGTTAGCTTAATAGAGCCCAATTATAATATTTTAGTTGTTCAGACAGTTTATTGTATTTATTCCTCAATTAAGATATATTCAATTTACCTTGTTTTACTAGGATTTTGGCTTCTTTCTAATTTAAGAGTGCTTTCAAGGACCAATATACATACATAGCCTCATGGGTTATGCACGAATTTCATTGAATTGAATGATAGTTGATTGTTTGGCCCATCAAAATTCTTGCTTATATATTACATTCTTTCTCTTGACGTATTATTCTGATTATCATCAATCGTCAAAACTAGGCGTTAAAAAATCAAAACCGTCATAGGTTCTTTCGCCCAATTTGAAAGGTTCAATCAGTTTAATTAATGTAATTGTTCAAGTTATTTGCTTGAATTGGTAAACTCATTGCCGCCTTTATTCTTTTCGCTTATTAGTCCAACTATATTTTGATCATCATTTATATTAGTTCTAATTTTATTATCTTTATTTATTTACCTTAATTCAACGATCTGTTTTAAAGCATAATCAGAGTTCGATTTTGGCATCTTCATAACTGGATTCACATCAATAATGTGCAATCTAATATCGCACATAACTATTTACTTTATAACTAACATCAAAAACTAACATCAAGAGTGGTAAGGAGCTTCCTCATCAACTTTGACTTAATTTCATGCTGCTTCTGCAGATATAAAATATCTTTAGAAGTTTACGTTTTTGACCTTCAAATTCAATTAAATAGCAATCCTTCTCATAATTGAAAATTTTAGCTCTAACAACTCGCTATAAACGACCAAGCAATAAATGACAACTAACAACTCGCTTGAACAACCAAGCAATAAGTGACAATTTTCTACAAACAAGATATCACATAATATCTTCATACTTACCAATTGAAAATTCTAACAACTCGCAACGAACAACCATGCAGTGACAATTTTCTACAGACAAACATCACATAACATCGCATCTTCATACTTGCCAATTGAGAATTTAACTCAAACTTGATTATTCACCTGTACTATACTAGACATTAATAGAGACATTAATTGTTGACAATTTTCTACAGACAAGACATCACATAATATCACATCTTCATACTTAACTCAAACTTGATTATTCACCTCTACTATACTAGACATTAATAGAGACAATAATTGTTGATTGAATGATGACCAAGTATATGGTTTGAGATGTTTGAACAAGAGCCAGATTTAGAGTATTTCTACTAATGTGAGACTAGCAATATTCACAAAGTTATGAATACCAATAATCAAACTACATAAACATCTAGCACGAAAGTCCAGACCAAACATGACTTATTCACAAAGTTATGACTACCAATAATCAAACTACATATTTTATCTTTAACTTGACAAACATCTAGCACGAAAGTCCAGACCAAACATGACTTATTCACAAAGTTATGACTACCAATAATCAAAATACACATTTTATCTTTAACTTGACAAACATCTAGCACGAAAGTCCAGACCAAACATGACTTAACCATTAAGAGAATAACTTAGATTTGCTTTTGCTATTTTGAGTAGAAAGAAGAAAAAATGCAACTTCGATGAACCTAACTTAACTAGAAGCAAACTGATGTAGACTCAGATGAATGAAAAAAACAAGAAAACAAAAAAAAAAACAAGAAAACAAAACAAGGATTAGAAAAAGAAAACCTCAATTTGAAGCCTAAGCTTTGATGCCAATTGATGTGAATCCGATTATGAAGCTGATTATGTTTTCCAGATCGTTGAATTAAGGTAAACACACAAGTATAATAAAATTAGAACTGAAATAAGTGATGATCAGAATATAATTAGAATAATAAACAAAAAAGAAAAGAGGCAGACATAAATTCAGCCATCCAAGCAAATAAGGAACAATCAGATCGATATTAATCTGATGCAACCTTTGAAAAAACCTATGACGGGTTGATTCTCAAATGCTAACCTTGACGGTTAATCACAATAAAAATAATATTCCAAGAAAAAGAATCTAATCTCACACTCTGAAAATATAAACATAAAACTTCTGCAAGGCAAAACGATGAACTTTTATTCAATTCAGTATATTAAAGTCGTACATCCCCACACGCTATAAATTGATCCTTAAAAACACTCCTAGGAAATTGTTATACTAGATTAAGGAAGCTAAAATCCAACCAAATCGAGGTAAACTTAATATCTTAATAAAGAAATAAATGAAATAAACTTCCTAAACAACTAAAACATTACAATTGAGCTCTATTAAGCTAAAAGCTAAATACGAAATTATAATGCAACTCAAAAACTACTAACTAAAGCTCCAAACGACAATTTAATAACCAAAACTTAAGACTCAAACCAAAGTTTATCGAACCAAGTTAGATTCCCAATCGGTTACATACATATGTGTGCCTAAAGCTCATCTAAAATTGGATTAACAATGCAAAGACAGAACAACTTTGTACACACTAATAACAAATAAAGATTCAAACTTCATTTCGCATCTAATCCACCATAAATCAGCAAATCAGCATTTGAGTAAATGTTATTTCTCCAAGGATCCAATATGATATCGCAGCAAGCAGGTTCAATTTACATAGTTCTATCAAAGCTAGACATGGTTCACATGAGAAATGAAGCCTATTAACAACTTGAATACAAAAGCCATCACCTCCAACGGGTGAAAAACATACTCCTGAAAATCCTATCTCGCTGTGAAAAATGGATAAATTGCCGGAAAAAACCGTCAATCATGAAGAGGTTCAGGTTACGTAGCAGATAGTTGTATCCACACGTAAACTAGTTCAAACAAGAAATGAAGTCTAGAGACTCGATGATGCAGTATTAACAACTTGAAAATAAAAGACAGGTGAAAAACATGCTTCCGAATCCTCTCCCCCCATGACAAACAGACCAATAGCCAGAAAACTGTTAAGCGTGAACAAGTCAAGGTAACATACTATCAACATGAAACATAGTTCAATTAAGCAACTAAATCTAAAGACTCAACAATGCAGTATTAACAACTTGAAAACAAAAGCCATCAACAATGAATTATCATAATTCAACTATGTAGCTTTAGTTTTGCACCAGCAATTATTGAAGGCATGAAACAAAAATAACTCTTAAAACAACAAGGTCCATGCGCAAAAGGGAATAATCCTTTAATTATGAGCAGACAATAACATGTTGGGTGTCATCGAACAGGAGGCCTCCTCAATCTTTCTTTCCAATCCCGTGAGACATGTTGTAGATTCCTCGACCCTGAAAATGTGTAATGTTAAACGCCATCTAACCATAGTTATTAAAGGTGCAAGGGGGTCCTGGAGCCTTAGGTGCAAGGCGCACTTAAGGCGCGTGCCCGAGCAACATGAGGCGCACAAAGAAATTTTTTTATAAATTCATAAAACTAGTCACAAAAGCTCACAAATAGTCGAATACCAACAAGAGATACCACAAAATGCATGAGTTATGTTATGCCACAAAAAATCCCATATCAGAAGGCAAAAGACTTACGATAAGGAATAATGAGGTGCCAGCTAAAGCTAGAGGAATGGCAACAGAGGTGAGCTTATCATAGCGTCCTTTCAAATATGTGTGTTTGTGAATACTCTGGAAATACTTCTGCTTTTCAACGATCTTTTCCCGGGGACGAAACGGTTCTTCTGCAATTGCCATCCTGCACAGGAAGTCATAACATCAGAAACTGGTTTCTCCAACGCTTTTTTTATCAGCAACTAAAAATAATCTCAAGCAAAAGATCTAAATAAAAGCACATGCAGAGCACGATAGATGAGAATCAAGTGTCCTTAAGCTATAAACAGGAAAGGAAAATGCCTAATAATGGCATTCCATAAACTAGAAAACACCTCACAATAAGATGAAATATGTGGTTAGAATTTATTCTGCACACACAATTAAACCAATCATTTGATGGCCTACAAAGAGCATAATGGCATCGCTTCTACTGAACTCCATATGCTGAATTCCAAAAGCTAAGAAAATGATTCTGTAATATACTCGGTTCCTGATAATTATAAAACTTCCGGTGTCCTTGTTGCTATAAAGTATCAAGAGAAAAGAGCATACATTAAAAAAACACAAATAAAGGGGCAAAACCTAATCACGCCCTAATCTAATTCTAATCTATTATCCAACCATGTCTTTCGTCGTAAATCAAAACCAGCACAGAATCATCAACTACATCAATAAAGGTACAACGGAAAGCAATCAAATCGCTAACAAGAAGTAAAACCCTAGATCGAGAACAAATCGATTGGCTGATGCGATTCTAATTGAGATTATGAAAAGTAGCAAAGAAACTTACTTTGAGAAATTAGGCCGCGAGATAGCGAGTGGTTCCGGCGAGAGATTTCAAGAAACGGGAAGATGATGATTATGATTGTAGACTGATTTTGGGGATTGAAATGTGACAGTTAGGTCTACATTTTAATCCGCTTATATTGGGCTAAACTACACACATGGCCCCTAAACTTTTAAATTTGATATTATTATGCCCCTTAACTTTATAGTATTTTACTAACGATCACTTCTTTTAATTAATCAAAACTAGAACTTTCATCACTATTAAAGTTCTTAACAAACTTCTTGAGGTTTTCATATTTATTATTTTTACTTGGTCAATAATAAAAACGTCATTATATTAGTGGAATATAAAATTAAATACAAATGCCATCATATTAATAAGTACAAAGTTCAAAACTTATAATTGTAATTATCCAATTATATTAAGTACATTTCTTTCAATAATTTCTTATATTATTAGCTACATTTATTTATTTATAAAATAACTTTTATATAAATTTATTTAGCCGACCTTATCTTAAGGTAAGTTAAAGCGTTACAACTCTGGCGACTCCCTTTTCTATCGTAAGTTACATAACTTTACAATCCTTTCTAATCTTTATTGGTACCTCTTTTATATAAGGCTCAACAGCTTCTTCAAAGTGTAAATACTGCAAAATCACTGATTTTACACATAATGACAGCAAAAACGATTTTAAATCTAGCTCAAACGAACTTATTTGAAAATTATTTTACCAACAAAACAAATCTTCACAAACAAATTTATCAATAAATTGAAAAAGTTTTATGTGTTTTACTTGGATTGATTTAAAATGATGTTCGATACGAGACAAAAGTTGATCAAAGTAGATATGAAACTTATATTTTGGTATTACAATGAAACCTCTATATCGGAATACTTTATACGAGAATAACCTCTTAATTATTATACAAATATTCTAATCTCAAATGTTAAGAATTTTTATTATATCAATCTCTATATAAAAATAACCTTTCAATTATTACACATATAGTCTATTGCAATATAAAAGCTGTAGTGATATTTGAAAGTATTTTCGAAAAGCAGATATTATCTTATGTTCAGAAATTGGAATAAAAATATAAATAGATTCTTCAACCGAGTCAATTTTGTAATTGACCT